>CM067578.1:12346921-12946921 GCA_034336665.1 Luscinia megarhynchos
GATAGATAGAAAGAAAGAAAGAAAGAATATTTTATATATATACACCAGCTCCAGCCCAGCTGGGAACAGGGCAGCAGCAAAAAGCTGCTCAGATTTCCAGGCATTGCCATCTGCACACCTTGTGACATCTCCCACAGCACCCCAAATCCTGTGAGTGGGGAGGAGGTTCAACCTCCCTGAAAACCCACAGGAAGGTCCCCCACAGCCCCCCAGGTGTTTTGTGTTTTGTGTTTTGTGCTGCCCATGGTGGCACAGCCTGGTCCCTCTGGCAGGGCTTGGTCAGCAGCTCAGGGCTCAGTCACCCCCATCCTGAGCAGCACCTGCTTCCAACACTTTGCTGTGGAGCTTTGTTCTCTTTCCAGCAAACAAGGGCACTTGTCCATACCCCTAAATTAGAAAACACATGCTCTGTCATTTCCATTGTAGGCATAACTTAGTGAGCCATTAAATATGAACCAGTTCACTGGGCAGAGAAAGTAAAATGATAAACAAACTCCCATATTAGTAAAAAATAATAATAGTTTAAAAAATGCTCTTGGCAGCAGCTTTTTAACACCCATCTCAATGAATGCACCCAATTAGTTTCAGAGCCATGCATCTGCATTCTCATTTCTTCTCTCTCTACTGGAATGGAGACATCTTTCTAAGGTCTGGAAAAGCTGTTTAGCTCTGAAGCCACACCTGGAGAAGTTTCCAGTGCTGGATAAGACAAGGTCAGGCAGGTGATGGAGCCCCTGACATGAGCTCAGAGCTCAGAGCTGAGCCTCCAGCAGTGCCAGGCTCTGACACGTCTGTGAGCATTGCAGGGCAGGCAGCAAAGGAAAGGCAGCCAGATTTTCCTCTGTGTCTCTCAGCAAAAGGACAAAAGGCAAAGGGCACTAATTGAAACTCAGGAAAAATGAGGCAGTAAACAGCTGAGCCTGGGGACTCTGCAGACGAGGCAGAACTGAGTTTGCTGTGTCCCTAACGCTGCAGAGAGCACAGAACTGGGGGGGACCCCGGGCACAGGAGGGAAAACATCATTCCCTGAGCCTGGCAGCCTCATCCTGGCCTGGGGATGTCCAGCAAGAGGAGTCTGTGCCCTGCATCCTGAGGAACAAGGTCTGTCCCTGAATCTGCAGCTCGTGGGAACGGGCAGTGCTGGGGATGGAGACAGGACTCCAGCGAGCTGGGGCTGAGCTCAGCACATCCCACTTGGCTCTCCTGGCTGCAGGCAGAGGGAGTTTTGGGGTGATGCTGGCAAGGTGAAGGCCCTGTGACCCTGCAGGTGCCAATCTGTGCACAGGGCTGTCAGGTGAGTCTAAGCACCTCTACAAATGCATCCCTGCCCATCCCTGGCTCTCTCATGCTGCCCTGCAATCCCTGCTCTCCTGCTGCTGCAGGGGTGCTCTGCTGTCCCTGGCTGCCCACAAACCATCTGTGTCTTCTCCTGGCTGCAGATTCCCAGAGCAGAGCAGGGCCCAGGCCCGTGCTGGTTCCTCCTGTTCCCTGCCTGATCCAGGAGGGGAGGTTTTCAGGGACAGGTATTGCTCACTTTGCACTTTCACTCCTGCAGATCCCACCCACACCTGGCCCTCCTCTGGCCCTGCAAAGCCCCTTGGATGTCCCTCTGTCCCCTGGTGTCATTTCAGGACAAATCAGAGGAGGTAAAGTGCCCTGGAGCTGCCCTGTGCACTGACTGAGCATCCTCTGGGTGCCTCCTGCTCCTCTGCACTGGGGTGTTGCCAATCCCCTGCACTCTGCAAAACCTCAGCAGCAGTTTTGCCATCTCCTTTTTGCACTTTTTCTGTTGAGCTAAACCCCCTTTCACTTTCCCCCTGCAGTTACTGTAAAAGGCACAGCAACTTTACTAATTTATTTGCAGAAACCATCGAAGATTCCATCTACTGTGATCAAATCCCCTTAAGTAAAATATAAACCTCTACTCCTCTGAATGTAAAGCCTAAATCAATAATGGACATGAAATCATCAAGTTTAATCTCAAACACAGTGAACCCAAGTAATCACTCTTCTTGATATAAAACTAATTCTGTTTGACAATAAAATACTACTAGTCTGTGCCATAAACCAATGGAACAAATAACTTTCTTAACCCTGACAGCTGCTGTCCAGAATCATTACATCTCCTCTCCTCAGCAATCAAGCATGTCACTGCAGGACCATTGCAGCTCAATTCCTTTCCATGAACTGCTCATATGCACCACAACTTTGAAGGAATTTCTCTTTAAGCAAAGTGTGGTGGTATCTTCTCCTCTTCCAACTGGCCAAAGCAACACCTGGAATATTCATTGGATTGTCACCTGAGCCCCAAATGCAGCTGTCACAAAATTCATGGTCAGTGGCAGCAGGGCTGAGGTTTCTCACCAACACTGATGTGATTTTCTCAGAAGCTGCACCTGTTGGGGAAGTGCTGGGGAGAGGGAAGATGTTACAGGAAAACCTTAGTTACTGAATTACCATGAAACAATAGAATAGCCCCTGGAGGTAATCCCCTCTTGATGAAACAATGCCCTCGGCTCCAAAGGGCACAAAAAGACTAGCCAGTGCCCAGAGAATAGATTTTAAAATGTAACACACTATGCTAATATCATGGTTCCTATAGGCTCTATGTAAATGCTACAGAATTTGTATCTTGTAGTACACTGGTTAATGGAAATTAGAATATTCATCATGGGAAAGGATTTATTGTATTGCAAACTGGAAATTCGCTCTCTTGCCTCTTCTCTCTTCCTCTTCTTTCTCTCTCCCTTGCTCCTCTCTCTTCTTACTCCCCTTATTCCTTCTCTCTCTCCTTCCACCCTTTGCTCCTCTTAACTTTAATACCTCTTCTTTCTCTCCCTCTCTCTCTCTACCACCTCCTTGCTCCCTTTACCTCTAACATATCTCTCTTCTCTTGCATCTCCTTCTTGCTCTCTTCTCTCTCTCTCTCTCTTGTCCTGCTTTGGGGCTGTGCCGGGCAGCCCCAGCAGGCTCTTTTTATAATAATCTGCAGCTGTAACTTTTAGCCTACACAGAGCGCTTGAGTTTTGTCCCTCAACCCTCCATCCCATACAAAGTACCCACGGACTCCTGCATGCACCTTTCCCTCCTGCTGTGCAGGTAAACCAAGAACTCAGAGGGCTGAATTCTAGAACTCAGAGGGCTGAATTCTTGGTTTGCAGCCTCTATGAGCCCCCAGGAGACTGAAATTCCTGAGTGGAAAGCACAGGGATGTCTGCAGGCACATCCTGAGAGCACCTGGCCACATTCCTGCCCCTGGCCTTGGCACCATGAGTTTCTGTTACTGGAGAACACCCCAGCACAGGTGAGGTCACCTCAGGGCCATCCTGCACTCACAGAGCTGAGCCCTGCTGATGCTCAGCGGGCCCAGCCAGAGCCCAGCCAGCTCCTCCAGGGAATAACATCCCTTGCAGGACATCCCAGAACACAGCAAAAAACCTCAGGGGTCATAATTCCAATTTCCTTGCTCAAGAGTCACTGAATACAGAGCAAACCTATTATTATTAATTAACTCAGCACCACTAAAGCATTGCTGTGTTGAGGAGGCTTTTCAAAACCAGGAATTTCTGATTTAAGATGCAAATATGCATCAATGTCTCAATTATTTACAACAAGAGGTTCCCAACACGTTTTGACTGTTACCATTCAACCACTGGGTTATACATAACTCAGAGGGTCAGAAATCAGATCAGGAAAAAGACCTGAAAGAAAATCTGCAGGTCAGAAACCAGATCAGGAGAAAGATCTGACAGAACATCTGCAGTTCTCCTCCCCTCTGCTTTTTGGCTCCTAGGCGCCATGGTAGAAATTACACAAAAATTATTTTATGAACCAAGTTCTGACAACATCTCCCATGCTTATAATCCCATCTGAAAGCATGAAGCCACAGCACTTTCCAGAGCAGAGCAATGTCTGATTCCTTTTTTCCCTCTGGCAGAAGGTTTCCTGTTGAGATCAGCACTAGAGAGATCCCCCAGCCTCCCAAACTTTCACAGCTCTGGATTTTCAGGAGCTCTGCTTACATCCAGGCACCCCAGGGATGCAGAGCTAATCCAGGGATCTGTCATTTCCCTGCCTGCTCCTGAAATTCCCACATGGGGGGGTTATTATTTTTGTCAAAACTCTTCCAGTGCATAAGTGCACATAATAACAGAGTCTGGTCCATGGCAGAGCCATCCCCAATGAGAGCCTGAATATCTCTGCCCAAATTCTGGGGTGTGACAGGAGCCAAGGGCTGCCAGCATCCTGCTCATGTCAAAGCCTGGGCTTGTTCCCCACTCTCCTTTCAGTATTTCTGAACATTTATACCCTCTCACAGTCCTTGATAACAGCTTGGCATCTCTGAAGCTGAGAAGTTTTTAATATTCTATTTTTTTTTTCCCCAGCACTTCTATAATTTCATGAAAAAAGGTATTTGATATGGTGGTTTTATAGTGAGAGGAGGAGCAGAACATTTGCTATTGTGTGAGAAAAGACATTTCAAATAAGTGTTATAATTTTATATCTCTTCCTTTTTTTTTTTTTTATTTTATTGTAACTACACAAGAATGAATAGCTTTGAAACAGAATGGGCTTTGCTTTCTGTGCAGGTAGGATTTTTTAATTTCATTTTTCTCTCAGGCCTTGATATTTAAATTGGGGAAGATCTTAAAAATGAAACAACACTTGCAAATGTATTCAGAGTGATGGTTTAGATGTATAATTATAAAAATTCAGAAAGATAAAGAATTTAGTATTTTAAACAACACACCAGATTTTAACTTACAATTATAGCTTTCTGTGGTTCAAGAATCAACATGCTGTTTCTCTTCTGTTGGAGAAATATTCATCAGCAGCACGATGGCATCCTGGCAGCAAGAATTTCCAGTTTAGGCAGGAATAGATTCCAGTATTACCTGGGACAATGCTGCAGAAATCTGTCCAGCACTGAGGTCTCTTCACTCTGAAAAATCCCTTTTTGTGTTTCCCCCTTCACTGGGCTGTTTGTCCCCAGGCTGGATTTGCAGTTTGGATGTGTGGGCACCAGAGCCCTTCCCCAAGGCCAGGAGAACATTTCTCCTCCAAGGCTGGGGTTTAGGGAGGGGATTTCTTTCCCCTGGGCTCACTGAGCCCAACCTGAGCTGGGAGTTTTCCTGCTCTGCACTGGGGCACATCAAAGCTGATGGCACAGAGGATGGAACACCCCAGGGCTGCTGCTGCCCTGGCTCCCCTGACACCCCAGACTGGTCCCAGACTGTCCCAGAGTGATCCCAGACTGGTCCCAGAGTGATCCCAGACTGGTCCCAGACTGATCCCAGACTGACCCCAGACTGGTCCCAGACTGATCCCAGACTGGTCCCATACTGGTTCCAGACTGGTCCCAGATTCATCCCAAACTGATCCCATACTGGTCCCAGACTGATCCCATACTGATTCCAGACTGGTCCCAGACTGGTCCCTCCCTGCTGGCCCATTCCCCAGCTGAGAAACCTCTCCCAGCAGGTTTAATCCAGATTAATCCCTGCAAAACCCAGTGTGCTCACAGGGGCTCCAAGGACAATGCCCATGGGAAGCACAGGTGGTTCCCAGGCTGGTTTCCCACCAGGAACTTCCAATGAGCATTTTTCCATTTCCCAACCAGATCTTTGATCAATCTGCTGATTCTCTGATGATTGGTGTTGATTAAAACAATTAATTCTGGTGGCTGGGAATGACAAACAGCTCTGTGAACACAGGGATGTGTCACATCCAGCTCCTTCCCTTCAGAGCAGGGAAAATTCCAAAATCCCAAAGCTCTGCCCTTGGCCATGGGGCATTTCCTCAGGGATTTGTCACCCAGCTGTCCCAGTGTCAACCAGACCAAGCAAATAAAGGAAAATTCTCCCCAACTCCCAGGTGGTGTCTCTACACCTGGCTGGTTTAAGCCAAATATTCCATTCAACATCATAATCACAACGAAATTTCACTGGAAAGCACCAGAAAGGAAAGATTTTTATTAGGGTTCTTTTTGCAATGGGAAAAAAACCTGTATGTTTGAAAGGCTTTCAGGAATTATTTGGTTTGTCATCTGGAGATTTCCTATTTTCCTTCTTCACCTCAATAAAATTCTTAGTGAGAGAGATATTTTGGAGACAAATTTCTACTCCACATGGCTCTTAGCACTCTAGAGTGCAAATCAAGGTGGAATTGTCCAAATTTCCTGCAGAGCCCAAATTCTGAGTTTCAGCTGATGTTAATCAGCCATTTTAATTATTGAGCCAAATTCAAAGCCTGCTTGACTCCATCCCATCACCAAGTAAAAGGAACCAGAAGGAAAAATGTCACTTTTCCATCCTAGACTTGATTTTTTTTTATTTTCTTGGCAAGGTGTGTGACCCACCATGGCTGGAATTCTGACAGGAGAATTCCCAGGACCTCCACTCCAGTTCCAGCCAGGGGAAAGGGGAACTGTGCAGGCCACCCACCTGTGATTAAGTGATCCCAGCACCTGCTGAAAGCTTTGCTCCAAACAGGATAAATTTTTAATCCCTCCAAATTGCCTCTGCAGCTGCACAAGGTTTCTCTTTCTTTCCTAAAATATTGATAAGGTGGGAGCAAGAATCTGCAGGGAGATCAGTATTAAAGATGAACTCTCCTCCTCCTAAGCATTTTTATGGACTTGTTCATGGATTATTCTTCATTGATTATCTTTAAAATTTCTGGTTTTCTTGAAAAGCTATGGATGAAAACTGAGGCCAAACATTTTGTGCCACTGATCTCAAAGTTAAGGAAAGCTCTGCTCTCACCAAGGGTAAATTTGGTGTAATAATTTCAAATTTCTCCCAAAGAGCAATTTCCCCCTCTGGTTTGCATTTTCTGTTAATCCCCTTCTTTTCTGGGGTCTTCATGGCCAAGAATCAGACATGACAAAGCATATCAGAGAATTTAACCACTGTTCTCCAGTGTTTCAGGCAAGTTTAATCTAGGTCTTTATCCTAATCAGAACCTGCAGAGATTTTTAAAAATCCTCTCCTCATAATTATTATTTACAGTTAATGCCACAGTACCCAGAGTGAAGCTGGTTGAATATTTCTTTTAAAAAAGCATTTTCAGGAACAAAAGGCTGGTTCTGATGAGTTTTAGGGGAAATGTGGCTAAGTGTGGGCAGGAATTTCTGCTCAGAACATGGAACAAAAGCTCACCTGATTTTCCCTTTCCTGGGGCTGTGGGAACCTGAACGTGGAAGAAGAGGCTTGAACTTTGCTCCCCACAGAGAAAAACCAGGATTCTGCTGGGATTCCTGCAGGTAAAATAAGAAAAAATTAAAATACTCCAATGGATTTGGTTCCTTCTGGAACAGAGCTGCAGTTTCTGCACATCTGGAATGTCCAGATGTGGGGTGGGGCTGGTCAATGGGACACCAGGAATGAGCCTGGTGCTCTCTGAGCTTTAGTTTTGTCATCTCCTGCACTCTTCAGAGTCACATTTCTTTTGCTGTCTCCCTCTGACAAGCAACTTTTGCTTTTTCCCTTCAAAAAAGCTGTTATTGCATTTGTTTTCTCACTACTGGTGCAACATCTTCAATTAATGGCATTAGAAGAGATCACAGATGGGTGAACAGCTTTGGAGAAACCAAAAAATTATCTTTACCAAAATGTCCAAAATGTGTGAAGCAATCCTGTCTTCATTTTGATGTTACCACTTCTCCTAATTAGAACTTGCTGGAATTCTTCTAATAAAAAAAAAATCTGAAAAACTTTTCTTTTGACTTTCTGTACTAAAGTGCTAAAATTTTTTCATGTCCTCTTGGAATCATCAGCTCATCCTCAAAGCTTAACCCTGCCCAGATTCTTAATTTTCATCCATTCCAATGGTTTTTAGCTTTCCACAGAATAGAATTGTGATTGCAATTGTACTTCTTATTTATATTTAGAGATTGAGCCAGCCAGCAACACTCTGTGTTGTTGAAACTGGTAAGAGTTTCAGTTCTTGTTTAAGAAAACACAGAGAAGAACCAAACACAGATTCATCAGAGATTTTTTTTCCCATCAGAATCAGATTTCCAAGGGAAATTTCAGTTTCAAGCAACATTTTTACAGAAAATGCTGTTTTCTCACCAAAAAGCTGAACCACCAAAATGAAGTATGATGTTAATTTTGAAATACTGCAGTTGTGCCTTTGAGAACTGTAGTTTATTTGCTTTTTTTTTTTTTCCCTGCTCTCCTGGCCAAGGGGCAAACAGACGGGATGGCCACAAATACACACATTTATCTATAAAAATAAAATCTAAATCTAAATAGTAGGGATAAAATACCTGATTTCAGCTTTTGATTGAAAATTCCACCCTTGCAAAGGAAGGTAAATTCCACTTTCTCCCTGAATCCAGGCAAAGATCCCATTTACAATCCCTCATTTCTCAGAAATTCTCCTGAATTTCTCACTCCTGTCCCTGCTCTGTTTCCACCTCCCAGCTCCTCCTATTTAAGTGGTAAAGAAACAATCTGGGAATCAGAGAATCCCCTGAGAGGTTCATTCATTGCCAAGAGAAAAGAGCACAGCACCCAGGGAGACCCAACACTGCACCAAAATCAGACAAAACTGATTTTATAACTCTGAGAATCCCAATTATTAAAAACATCCACAGTGTGACAAAGATCCAGCCCCATTCCAGGCCTCTTCTGATTAATTCTGCTAATCTAAACCAACAAAACCTGATTATTTTTATTTTTGTTGGGTTGGGGGAAAGGAAAGGAAAAGGAGGGGAAAGGAGAGAGGAGAGAGGAGAGAGGAGAGAGGAAAGGAAAAGGAAAAGGAAAAGGAAAAGGAAAAGGAAAAGGAAAAGGAAAAGGAAAAGGAAAAGGAAAAGGAAAAGGAAAAGGAAAAGGAAAAGGAAAAGGAAAAGGAAAAGGAAAAGGAAAAGGAAAAGGAAAAGGAAAAGGAAAAGGAAAAGGATGGAATTGTACTACCAGAGGCAGAACCCAGAGCAGCCTCCATCACTCAGCTTCAGCTGCTAGGTAACCACAGTTTGGAATTCACTGCTTCCCCTCCCTCCTGCTTGCATAAGAGCCCTTTGCAGGCAGGTTTGAGGAGCTGGGGCTGTGCCTGCTGAATTGGCCTCTGCCAGCAGCAGTGTCTGGGGGAGCAGGAGTGCTGCCAGAACAGCAAAACACTCACAACATTTATCCAAGCCTTGTAAATCACCTTGCAAAGATCACAGCAGGTTTTCCAAATGCTGAATTTCTTGTTAGAGCTGCACTAGCAACTCTATTTCAGACAGAAAACAGGAGCAGGAGACTCCTGCTCAGCACAGCACTGGGGGAAGGTGGCAAGGGCATGAAAGGAACATTGCATTTTACCTCAGACCAGGTGAGCTTATTTGTCAGCTCCAGGAGCTGCCTCTGATGCCAAAGCAGTTTTGGAAGGGCTGGGGCACAGAGGTGCTTTATTCTTCTGTAGCACCTGATGCTTTGCCTTCTCCACTGCTGGAGCCCAAAGCTTTATTTAATCCACTGTGTGGGCCAAAGGAGAACAATTTCTCTCAGCTCTGGGGCTGTTACAGCACTGCTGCTCAGCCACTTCCCTCAGCTGAGCCTGGGCCAAATGGGTCTGTAATTGGAATCAGAACAGGGAACATCCAGCTACAGTTAGCACTTTGGTTAATTATTAAAGGCTAAAGGCCCCCTCAGTTATTAATATTGCAGTGTGAATTTCTCTGCCTCATTTGGGGAGGAGAGGGGACTCTGCAGAGCTGTTTGAGAGCTGGCAGGGGCAGAAAAGGATTTGGTTGTGTCTCCAGTGTTGACACAGGCACCAAAGGAGCAGTGTCAGACAGGAGCAGGAGAGGATGTGCTGCTCTTTGTCACAGAGCTTCCTCCAAGGGCTCTCCCAGCTCAGCTCTGGAGGGAGCACAGAAAGTGTGGTGCTCCCCTGGGGCAGCCAGAGCTCCTTCTGCACTCCCTCATCTCAAATATTTATCCTCACACTTATTGCAATTGGAATATCCCACTGGAATTCCTCCTGAGCTCACTGGGAACTTGGATTTGGGTACAAAAAATACCTGTGAGCACCCCTGGTGTGGGGCTGCAGAGCCAGGGGCACTCCTTGGACAGCCAGGGCTCAGTGCAGGGAAAAAGGAAAGGATCTGGGGGCTCCTGCAGCCACTGCCCTGTCTGGGCACCCCAAACCCTCTGCTCTGCTCACAGGGGGCTGGAATAGCTCTGGGAGCTTCTGCACATGGCAGGAGGGGCAATTTGGGCTCCCTCCTGTGGGAGTCTCTGGGTCGGGATGGATGTCAGGGGACAAAACTCCAGTGCTCTGTATGAGCTGAAAGTCCCAGTTGCATTTATTGTAAAAGAGCCTGGCTAGGAGCTGCCAGGCACAGCCCAGAGTAGGGCAAAGAGATAAAAGGGGGAAGAGAAGTAAGAGGGGGGTGGTAGCAGTAAGAGTAAGAAAGAAAGAGAGAGGTAAGAAGAGAGGGAGAGAAAGAAGAGAGCGATTTCCTGTTTACAATACAACAAATCTTTTTCCATGATGAATATTCTAATTTCCATTAACCAATGTAACACAAGATACAAATTCTACAGCATTTACCTACAGCCTATAGGAATCCTTACATTACCATAGTGTGTTACACTTTAAACTCTAAAAATTACTCTTTGGACCCTGGCAAGTCTTCTGTGCCCTTTGGAGTTGCTCTCTGGCAGAGGGCATTGTTCTCCCAAGAGGGGATTGCCTTCAGGGGCCATCCCATTGTCTCATGGTAATTCAGTAACTGAGGCTTGGCATCTCAAAAGTGGCTTTCATTTCAATCTCGTTCATGGTTTCCATATTTTCAGCATCTAAACATTCATATTTGCAAGGTCTTCCAACACCTCCCAGGAGACAAAGAGGAATCCCCATAAAAATCTCCCCCTGTCTGTGCAGAGCAGCCCTGTGCTCTCCATAACACACAACACAAGCCCAGAGGAATAAACTGGGGCTGGTTTTAATCCTTGATTAAAAAGGGAAGCTGTTCCCTCTCCAATTTGACAAGTTCTCTTTCCTCTGCCTGCTCCCAGCAGAGCTGCTCCTGCTCACACCCCAGAACTTCTTTTTTAAAAAAATCAAGAACTGCCTGCAATTGCTGCCCCATGCCCTGCCCTCAGCTCACAGGGGATGGTGGCACCTTGGTGGCAGCACAGGGAGATGAAGATGCTCTGAGACCACCACTCATCACCACTCTCATGGACCATGGACCAGCTCCTCAAGCACAATTTTTATTTATTTTAGCAACAAGACCCATCCAGAGCTGATCCAAACCCAGATCACCCAGCCCATACAAAACTCAACCCTTCAGAAAGGTATTTTTGTCTCACACTGAGCATCAAAAATGATGTTTCTCTCTGAGAAAGCAGTTTAGAGTTGTTGGTATTATTATTTTCTAGTTTAGAGTTGTTGGTATTATTATTTTCTAAAAATATCAAAATGTTTCTTCCTTTTCCACAATGCAATTCCCTTTTATTTTTTTGAGATTTTGAATGGCTAGGATAAAAAAAAACTCCAAACCCGTATAAAATCAGGAATTATATTGGAATTGTGTAGCCATATAAATTAATAATGCAATTCAATATAAAAAGGAAAACCAAACTATATTGCAATTATAAAGTCAAACTGATTAATTTACATTTTCCCCCATTAGAAATTCATGGGGAACAGACATGTGCTGTGAAACGTTTCCATTTCAGCAAAACTGTTTTCAATGGAAAACTTCCATCCAAACAGTTCTGGAGTGCTAAATGGCTTTTTTTTTTTTTTCTTTTTTTTCCTGCCAATTTTTCCCCTTTTTTTCCAAGTTTCCTTGCAGCAACAGTGCCATCCCCTGGCAGCTGAGCACTGGCTGGCCCAGAGCTGGGGCACAGCACTGGGGTAAACATTGCTTTCCTCAGGGAAAAGGGTCCAGGGCACGTCCTGCACCTCCACTGCCCCAAATCCTGCCAGTGAGGAGCCTTCCAGAGCCCCCCAGTTTGTCCCAGTTTGTCCCAGTTTGTCCCAGCTGCTAATTGTCATCATCATTCACCAGCCAGCACCGTCTCCATCCCACAGCAGAGCAGGAAAAATTCATTTTTGAGTCGCATTTTTGAGAGTAAAAATGCTCAAGGGGTTTTATCTTAACCTCTGCTGCCCAGCTGGTGACCAAGGGTGAGATTTTGGGTGGGATCAGGAGGTTGGGGAGGATCTTTGGGAGCAGAGGGCAGGGCAGACCATTCTCCTCAAAAGCCACCTGCACCCCACCAAGCTCCTGTGAGAACTTTCTGGACACCATTTATCCCCCTGGCTTTGACAACATCCTGGGGTACCAAGATCTGAAGTTTAATCACAATTGGTAAGAAAAAATATTGATTCCTCTTCTTCATTCTGGGCCAACAGCTTGGCAGTGTCACTGGGAACTGTGCCTTGTGTGACAAAGAGAAATAAAGAATAATTGTTCTCTCTCTCTGCAGCTCCTTCACAATTTTACACATCTCACCTACTCCAGCTCCAGTTCTGCCCTAATTTCTCTTCCTCTCTAAGCCATATTTTGCCTCTGAGCATCTTCTCTGCAAGTTTTTGTCCCTGTGCAGGTGTGGTGCAGCCAGGGATGGGGCACCCCCATGTCAGGGCAGCACAAGCACTTTTCCCCTGGTTCCTCTGTTTGCTCCACCATTCCCTGTTCCACTACAGCACTGGGATGTATTTCCACTTTCACACCACACCAATGCTGTGCTTTTTGTCCTCTCCTGGTCAAACAACCAGCCTGGAGCAAGCTGAGGACACAAAACCTTGAGCTGCAGGTGCCTCCTGCTCCTGAGTGAGCCCCTGGCATTATTATTTCATATATTCAGGGGAAAAAGCAGAACCAAAGCCCTGGAGAAGCAGCAGTTCATTTTCAGGGCCCATTCCTGCCACCATTTCTAGGCTCAGCATTCCCCCAGCCCAAGCTTTAAAGGCTTGGCTGAAAATTCTCCTAGAGCTGTCTCTGGGAGTTGTGTGGTGATGATTTTTTCACTAAACCAGCCCATGGCTCGAGGCAGAGTGCAAGAATTCCATGGTTTTAAATGTGTTCATGCACACCTTGCCAGGGTTTTGTTAAGTGACCTATGCAGCCTCTCAGGGCTGACTGGGTTTCCAAATATTTTCAATTCCACTTTTTGCTTTGTTCCATCCTCCAGGACACCTCTTCCAGGAAAAGGTGATCCTGCTAATGTACTGCTAATGTTGTTATTTGCAGATTGCCTGGCTTTTCTGCTTTGATGTTCTATCAGATGTTTTCATCTCTGCTCATTTTTACATTTTTCTCCTTGTTTATAATATTTTTCTTAAATTCCATAGTAAAGGAGGCTCACACCCAAATCCAAATCAGAATTCTGATGCAGTTACCCACAGATGTCAGGAATTTACAGCAAGCAGCATTTTCTCCTTTTCTTTCCCCCTGTGCTGTGTGTCCTCTCCCTTCCCTTATTCTGATATCTGTGTCAAACTCCAGACACTAATCTGCATTTTGCCTCCCCCCCTAGAGCTTCCCATATGTGCCAGAGCCATTTCTGTGCCACCCCTGAGCTGCCCTGCCCTGTCAGTGCCAGCAGCTCCACCAGAAGAGCTGACTCTGGAGAACTCCCCAAAGTTACAAACCTTCCCTTCCCCACTCCCTCCATCATGACAATGACCTTGCATGGCAGATTAACTGATCTCTGTGAGTCACAGAGCACACAAACCGGCTCCATAAAACATGAAGCCCTTTTTTGTGCCTTCCCTCTGTGCTGTTCCTGCCCTAGAATCCCCCAGCTCTCTGCTCCCAGCACAGTTTGCACACCTGTAAAACACAGCCTGCAACCCTCAGCACGCCAGTTATCATCACATTCTGTGAGCATTACCATTAATACATAATTCATGATTAATAGCAGCCACCTGAGAGCCAGACTCTATCATGAAAGGCAGAGCAAACATTCTGAGAGCCAATCCTTGCCCTGCAGAGCCTGGCAATCCAGGCAGGCAAACTCTGGGAGACAGAAAATAGAAACTCTGAGTGGGGAAGGATTGTCTGAGGATTTCCAGCAGGTCGGGGCTGGATCCCAGCACAGCAATCACTGCTTTGCTCTGCCTTTGTTTTCCCAAAAAGCCACTTCATGTTTTGCTACCATTTCTGCAATCAGAAAATCAGCTGGAAAGAGGCAGCACCGAATCTGTGTGTGAGTTAATGGGATACACACTGAACAGGAGATGCTTACCTCAAAAAATCAAACCCCCAGCCCCTGAGCCTCATCCCCCAGTTCCCAGAGCACACAGGGAGGTTCTGGTGTCTCTGCAGGAACTCTGTGCTGATGTTTGCTCACAGCACAAGCATGAAGGAGGGGTGAGATTTCCCAGGGCAGGTTGGGTTGGTTGGAGCCCTCACAAGTCACAATTTCCCATCACTGGCAGCTCAGACAGCTCTTTAGATCCAGCACAGGAACAGGGGGAAGCTTCTGCTGACATCTCTCCCAAAGTGGAGCCATTGATATTGGATACAAACAGATAGCTGTGACACTGCCTGTCCCAGGAGCCACCTCCAGGGACATCTCCAGGACACCATCAGCACCAGCTCCCTCTGCAGCTCTCCATGCCACTGGGCAGGGGGGCCTGGGCACAGCAGCAGCCTCCAAAAGCCACCTTGGGGACATCCCTTTGGGCCTGTGCTCCCCATGAAGCTGCCTTTCCATTCAGTGTTAGGAGAGCACAATCCTCTCACAAAAAACAAATCATCCAGGAGGAGGCAGGACAAAAAAAATCGATTATTATGAGTGGATAAACTAAATAATTAAATCTCCAGTAACAGCACCTGCCAGTTTCTGGGCTGATACAGACCCTGCCTTTCTCCCTCACCCTAAAAAAATCCCAGGCTCTCCTTCCCACAATGAATTCCTTTGTGCTCCTCCCAGCCAGCCCAGGTGTGCAGCAGGTCCAGGTGACCCGAGCTCAGCAGGGATGCTCAGGGTGGGCAAGCAGCAGTGCCCTGCTTCTCCCCCACTGTCCATACCAGGGACAGGAAATTATCTCAATTTTCCCACTGGAAAACAACAAACCTGGCCCTGGAGTGAGATCAGCACTCACAGCTGGGGCCAGGTTCCTCCAAAGGGCTCTTCATCTTTCCAGGCACTAAAATAAGGGACCAGCTCCTCATAAAATAACTCTGGATACTGAAGATTATTTCCAATTAGACATCATCAACAACATTAAAAAAAAACCGAAAAAAACCAACAAAAAAAAACCCCCCCCAAAAAAAACCTGCCCCAAAATCTCCAGAAGAGCTACTTGTCAGAAATATACCCAAACCCAGCCATGTCTCCAGGATCACAGAGGTCTAAATCAGGAAGTGGATTCAGTATGTCAAAGACAGAAAGATTTTGCAGGAAATAAATTAAACCAAACCAAATCATTATTTTTGAATAAGAAGAGAAAAAAACCTAGGTTTTCTATTAGGTGAGCCAGACAGAAAGAGCTGCCTGTATAAATATATAAAAAGCAGATATAGTGTAACTTTTAGGGATCCAAGAACCATTTGTCCCCACAAAGTTTAACAGGCACCTTCAGCTAGTAAAAGTTTCTAAATTTGACCCACACAAACTCTGTATTTAATTGGAAGCACTCTTCTGCCAGCTCTGTCATAGGAAGCTCAACATAGATTTTCAAGCCATTACAGAGAGAATAAATGGTGATGCTTAGGTGCTGCCTTTGAATCTAGGCCCTTCAATTTGGTTTTATTTCCCTCTTTAAAATTAATGATATATTCCACATGTCTGTGGAATAATGGGAGCAGAAGTTAAGCAAAGAATATAGCAATTTCTAACTATTTGCTTGCTCTAGAGATCCAAACCATCCATCTTCCCATAATTGCTATCATGGTAAACAGTTATTTAAAAATCCTGTGTTGACTTTCAGTGCTCTCAGCTCTCATGACTGTATTTATTTTGGGTATTTAAGGATGCTGGGTGTGTTTTAAGCACAAGAGAAGGCCTGGAAGGTTTTCCAAGCTGGCTAAGGAAAAAAAAAAAAAAAAAAATTGACTCCTTGCCATTGTACCTGCCCGAGAAAAGCTGTGGATTCAGCAAGGAGTGAAAATAATCATGTTGGAAAAATTTAATGATCAGAGGCAGGGCACTGATCAGCCACAGGAGCTGGTGGTGCAGCAGAGAAGGAAACCTGCCCTAAATCAGACCCAACAGCATTTGTTCAGCAGCTCCTTAAGACTAACAAGAGAGGCAAAACCTATGGAATGGTGGGGAAATCACACACTCCTGAAAAATACTGAGGGAAAAAAGGGAAAATGCTCTCTTGTTATGGTAACAAGAAAAATTAACTCCTATCTGACAAATTATATGCTAGTGTTCAGCTTGGCACTAACCAAGGCTTTGAAAGCACATAATATAATTACTCTAACACAATGATTAGCCAGTAATTAGCACTGGCCTATCTTACATTAGAATCCTGGCTTTTTGTAATAGGTTTTTATCTTTACCTACATTCATTTAGTACAAAAGCTGAGACACTCACATCATGGCCAATAATTAGGGCATGGATTTCAGCTTAGTACTTTGCAAGAGTGCACTACAGCCCAATAACTGGAACAGAATTTAATGTATAACATAAGGGCTAATTCACATTATCTCTCTGCTAATTATTCATTTGTTTCTTTACCATTTCATTTGAAAGCTGCTGCCACCCACGGGCTCACCAGGCCTCCCCTGCTCCATGGAATGATGGTTTTGGTGGTGTTGGCCAATCAGTAAATCTGCAAGGTTCTTGTTGCTGCAGCTCAGGAGGGGCAGGCAGGGGGTTCCAGAAGGAATCAGTCCCAGCTGCAGCTCAGGGCAGGTTCTTGTGTCATCTCTGGCACTGAGGTAGTGGCCAGCAGGGCTGGGAAAATCCTGGTGGTGCCAAGGGGTGAGGAGAGGACAAACTCAGCTGTTGCATCTCTGGGAAGGGCACAGTGCCATGGAGAATCTGTGCCCTGGCTCAGCTGTGTTAGCACCAGGAGAAAAAACTCAACATTCCAGCACAGAATGTGAGGTTCCATCAAATCTGTGCTGCTTCCATCACACCTGCAGAGTTCAGCCACCAGCTCAGCTTTCAGTCACAAGGGCTGCACTCAGGATTTGTCCTGTAAATTCTTTCCCAGAGGGCACAGTTCTGCCCCTCTCACAGGGCACAAAGCAGCCTGGCACTGAGCCCCAGGAGCTGGCACTGCCCTGGGCACTCCTGCCCTCTGCCCCTCTCAGTGCCACAGACACAGCCAGAACTGAACCTTCCTCCTGCTCAGCACAAATACAGCAAACACTGGGAGCAGCAGCCTGGAGCTGGGCCCTGTGACCACAGCCCAGGCATCTGCTGGATGACATTTATCATCTCCCTCCACAGATTTCTGCTTGCTGGAGTGGGAGAGAGCCAAGTCTGAGCGTGGCACCCCCCAACCCTCCCAGAGCACAGTGTGGGGCAGAGGGCAGCAGGAGGGTCTGAGACCCCTCCCCAGAGACTCTCAGACACTGCAGGGACATTTCTGCCACAGCAGTGAAGCTCCTCTGCAGCTCTGTGCCCCCATTCAGCTGCTCCTCCCCTCTCTTCCCCAGCATATGGGTCACAGATGCTCAGCTCCTTGTGCTGCTGACTGCAAGCAAGGAAAACTCAGGAAAAAACCTTGGCACATCCTATTAATACACAAGGTGACAAGAATTCGTGACCCAGAAGAGGATCTATCATTTGCTGGCAAAGTCTTGGAAACGACTCATCCTCCTCATGCAGCTCCTCTCTAAGAATAGAGCAGTGCTAAAAACAAGAGCTGTCAATCTGCTTTTCCTGCTTTTCCTGTGGAAATTTGAAATGCAGGAGGGTGGATCCCAAAGCAGGGCTCCCCTGCAGGGACAGGGAGTGAGCATCCACAGGAAGAACTCCTGGGAAAGGTGCTGCTAGTGACAATAAAGAGCATTTCTGACCCACGTGCTGAGAGCCATCAGATCACACCTAACTGCTGTAAAGTGGCTGGAAATTATTTTTGAGGGAATGTTTTAATTTTTAATATTTAATATTAGGAGTTTCTACTATGGTGCTGAAGAAAACATTTTCACTGTCATAAAAAAAGGACACTTGTGATGAGAGTCTTTAATTTCCATTCTGTCTGGTTTATCTCCATTGTTCATTCACCCCATGTTACAGGTTTGGTTTTATTTTTTCCCTGAAACGTTTTTTCTTGAACAATAAAATATCTGATAAGGGGGAGAAAAAAAATGATGGCATGGTTTCACCCCAGCATATTGTTGCCCTTGAAGAACAAGAATAAACCTTCCTTTCATAATTTTGCCATCAAGCAACCCAAATCATTACAAGAAAAACCACACTCTCCTCACACAGAAGGAATATGTTAATTATATTACTCCACCTAAGAATGTTGCTGCTTTTATTGCTTTGCAAATATCACCAGACTAAATCAAGTTGTTTTCTTTTGTGTGTGGCTGGCTCAGGGATTTTTTTTTTTTTTTGAAATGTGCATGGTTTCAACAATCTCAAAGCACAAAAAATAAAGTTGTTCCAGATAATTGCACTGCCTCCAAATGAATTTGGGATGCTGCTGGTGGTTTCCAGGAGCCTCCTCATCCTCCCCTGGGCTCTGCACTCACCTTGCCCTGGCTCCAGATCCTAATTTGGCTCCTGGAGCCCATCTGGTCTGAAATATCTTCATTTTGAATCACCTTTCCATCAGTGCTCTAATGCTTGAGCTGCCTCCTTCTACCCTTCACCATTTCTGTCTTCATTTGAGCCAACAGAGGGGAGCTGGTGTGAAAAATCCAGGTTATATATAGACACACACACTTGGCTAGGCAAGCACTAAAAATGCAGTGATACTGTGATTGCAGCACTGCTCTGGGGACACTTTCTCTGGGGAGACTGAGGTCCCAAAGGTGGAGTTGATTTGGTGGAAGGCAGATTATCCTGTCCTTCCAAAATCCCAGGGGCTTTTCCAAGTGGCTGCAGCACCCCAGGCCCCTCAGCCCTTTTTAAAACCTTGGTTTGTGCCTTCCTGGTCACTGTCAGGAAGATCAGCCTGGAAAGTTCTCACTCTCAAATTTCAGCAGTGGGAAGTGTTCTGCTCACTCTGCAAGGAGGTGGTGAGAAATATCAGCAGCTCCCAAAAAACACATTTGCAAATTATGATCTGGCTCCAGCACAGCTCAGGCACAGCAACACTTCTTGTTGCAGTCCATTTAGCATGACACTGCAAGCTGGAGGAAAACAGGCCTTGGAAGTTCATTATCATCAGGTTCCAGCTAAAAAATATTTGGAAGAGATCCTGAAATAATTACAAGAGCATGTGAATATTATTACAATTAACAGGAACAGGCTGCAGAAGGGTTCCTTCCTTGCTCCCCTCCATAGGAAGAGATGTGAGGCTTTTCTGAAAAATAACATCAGCCTTCCAAATCTGCCTGATGATGTTATGAAAAATTAAATCTGAGATTCTCATTTAGACATGACTAAAGCAAATATATACATCCCTCTCTCTGTGTGGAAGTCTCTGCCTCATTCCCAGTGGTGACATTTCTCCAGCACTTCCTATTTCATCTGTCTTGACACTGCTCATTGCTTTAAAGATGACTGGCACCTAAAATACAGCCCAGTTAATCTCACTAAATTTTACCCTCTCCATTCATTGCACAGCATTGTTTAATGAAAGCTGAACTTTTTTTTTTTTTTTTTTTTTAAACAGGGCTGCAAAACCATGACTGATGAAATCTTATTGGAGTCTCAGCAGTGCCACACGTGGTGGTGAATGCTGAACACAGAGGGATTTTGTGTGAGTGGGATTTTGCTTTCCAAGGGCCACCAAATTTCTGCTTTATTTCCACGTGACAATGCAGCCAAAAAAAGAAACTGCAGGAGTTTTTCTTGCAGGTGAGGCTGGAGCAGCACTGAGGCTCTGCTTGGGCTTGCACAGTGCCCAAAATTGAGGTGCAAAAACTCAGCCCACATGAGGCAGGTCCTGGAAAAGGGAATTTTGGACATCACTGAGCAGAGTGACAGCTGCTACAATCCTGAGGGGTGGCAGTGATTGGAATCAGCCAAAAAAACCTGGCTCATATCCTTCAGAATCCCTGCAAACATCCACAAAGGCTCCCAAGCAGGATGGGAGGTAATGGAGTGGCCTTTGAAATGCTCTGTGCAGTGAAAAACCCAGAGCTGTGGTGCACCCACTCCTCAGAAAATGCTACAATTAAAGCCACACTGTGAAGTTTTACTAATTTTTAAAAAATTTATCAGCTCACCACACAATCCATCACTTAAAGACTAAATCCCCTGGCAAGAAATCGATGCAGCACGAGTCCTGACCTTGAATACATCAATTCCTTCTAAGGAGCAGAAGAAATTGGGGCAATAGCTGCTCAAACAATCCCAGCACTTATAAAGGTAGGAGCCCTTGCAACGAAGCCCAGAATTAACGAGCAGGAATCTTTGTTTGGTCTGGCCCTGCCCATACACAGAGCAAGGGAGAACAGAGAATATTCAGGCAGAGGCTCTGGGGGTGTCCAGGCATTTGTGCCTTGAGCTCCAGCAGCAGCAGAAATGCTCTGGCAGAACCAGAGGGGTCAGGCTGGGGTGTCTGAGTCTCCTGTGCTGAACTCCTTGTTGCCAGGGTGTTGTGTATCTTAATTCCATGTACAGCCTTGGGGATGCTCACACTCAGAATGCTCAACTCACCCACAGCAAAGCAAATGCCAAGCAGGCCCTGCAAGGGCAGCCAAGTGCCACTATCCAGCTGGCTGAAATACCAAAACACTTCATTTTATTTTAAATAAGTGACCTGGCTGCCGTGCACAGAGGCAGGGGAGGGTGGCACTGGGTGCTCTCTGCCCCCAGTCTGGTTTTTTGTGTGTGTGCTCAGGCTGGGGAGGTCTGGCTCTCTGACAATAACATGGCTAAATGGGGAAAATTCCAGACAAGGGGGTTTGTATTCCACACCTGCAACTGTTCAGGTCAAACCTGCAAACTTGGAAGTGCAAACATTACTGGGGGAAAAAAAAAGGAAAATATTCTTCCAGTAATGCTGAGATGGCAAGGAAAGTGTGCTGGAGGGAAGGGCTGGACTGGGCTGGGAGGATGCAGCTGCTCAGTCTGGCAATCCTGAGCAGGGCTGGACCTGGCTCACACCTCTCCCCAAGTGTTCACACCTCCCTGACAAGTGTTACCCTCTGCAGCAAGTTTGGAGTTCCTTAAGTAATGGAGTTTTTATTAGTGGAAAGTAACTTCAACAACTTTATTACCATTTTTTTTTTCCATCTCTGCCAATTACTGGCTACCTCTAGTGCAACCTCCTTGGGCCTCCTGAAGAGCTGCTAAAAGAATCCTGCCATTTGCTGCTGCTCTTATGGCTGTGCATGGTGATAAACATTCCAAGAGGATTTTATAAATTGTGACAGGGGAAGGTAATTTTCCACACTGTGGCTGAGATAAAAGGCAATGATGATTATCATGCATTTCCCTAAGTAAATATCAATCATGGCAGTTGTTTTGGAACTTGCCTTGACTGTTTCCCAGTTTCTGTTTACCAGCTCCTGTAGCAAAATTCTGTTTCTGTTTGGATTAAACCTCTAGAAGAGGCCCCACCAAAGCAAGTTAATTCTCTCATGTTATGTACATCATGGTGGGTTTTTGGGTTCCTTGATATTATTTAATTTCTTATTTTTTAACACAAGGGTAAAGACTAGCCCTGTCCTAGCGAAGAAAAGAAAACTAAGTTATCCCAGATAGAATCTGGGACACCTTCCAAGTTTTTTTAAAAGTTATTTATGAATTGAAATGGAGCCCCTCAATACATGCTATTGCCAAGATGAAAAGTTATGCCAGGGGAGATATCCTCAGACATTCCCTTTCATTTCTGCCCTCTTCTTATGGCACTGGATGGAATTCTTTTCCCCTCCAAGACAGGAATTAATATCACACACATACAATAATGGAAACAAGAACTAGGATATGAACTGGAGACAGTTTGGCCTCCAAACAATAACTTCTCTGGATGAACTAAACGCCTTTGACTGAGGCAATAGAACATTTCTATCTGCAGAGGATAATCACAGCCTCCAGCACAAACCATAAGTGATGTTATGTTTGAGCTGGGGAAGGACACAGCACTGAGGTGGACCCATCAAATTGCATTAGTGCAGCACCCTGCTTGGAGTGAGCTGGGGAAGAGAGACAGGGGCAAAGCCTCCATGGGATTGGAGCTGTGTTCTGAAAGTCACAGCTCCTGGAGAAGAGGCAGGACTGGTGCTCTGTCAGGGAGGCTCTGGTGCTCTCTGCTCACTTCCCCTGTGCTCAGGGACCCACTCTTGCCACAAATGCTGCCTGAAATACAATTTCTGGGACAGACCTAACAGCTAAATGCCAGTTTGGGCTCAACTTGAATGCAGGTTTAATACAAGCCCCTTTGAATTTTATTTTTTAAGCATTATTTTCTTTTTCTAAAGCCCTGGAAGGGCTGGGCCCCGTGCTGTGGTGTCACTGTCACTGTGTTGGGCTGGCTCCTCTCCTCCCCCAGGGCTCCACAGGGACGCTCTGCCCTTGTGAGCATCAAAACAAACATTTCTGAGCACGTTTTTTGGATACCTGGCCAAGGGCAGCTTCGAGGTCGAGGTCTTCTATATCCCAGCAGCACCTGCAGAAACTCTGCTTCCCAGATGTGGAGGATTCCTCCTGCCTTCCATCCTCCTGTGGTGCCACAGAAAGCTCCTTCAGCAAGGCTGTGCTCCCTTCAGGGGCTGTGGAGGCACCACTGGAGTTCAGTGCTCTCAGTGTTCCCTGTTCCAGATGTGCTGACAGACATTCCAGTGCTCACTGCTCCTGTGTTCCCTGTTCCAGATGTGCTGACAGACATTTCCAGTGCTCACTGCTCTGTGTTCCCTGTTCCAGATGTGCTGACAGACATTTCCAGTGCTCACTGCTCTCAGTGTTCCCTGTTCCAGATGTGCTGACAGACACATTTCCAGTGCTCACTGCTCAGTGTTCCTGTTCCAGATGTGCTGACAGACATTTCCAGTGCTCACTGCTCCGTGTTCCCTTTTCCAGATGTGCTGACAGACATTTCCAGGGCTCACTGCTGTGTTCCCTGTTCCAGATGTGCTGACAGACACATTTCCAGTGCTCACTGCTCTGTGTTCCCTGTTCCAGATGTGCTGACAGACATTTCCAGTGCTCACTGCTCAGTGTTCTTGTTCCAGATGTGCTGACAGACATTTCCAGTGCTCACTGCTCTCTGTTCCCTGTTCCAGATGTGCTGACAGACACATTTCCAGTGCTCACTGCTCTGTGTTCCCTGTTCCAGATGTGCTGACAGACATTTCCAGTGCTCACTGCTCTCAGTGTTCCCTGTTCCAGATGTGCTGACAGACACATTTCCAGTGCTCACTGCTCAGTGTTCCCTGCTCCAGATGTGCTGACAGACACATTTCCAGTGCTCACTGCTCCGTGTTCCCTGTTCCAGATGTGCTGACAGACACATTTCCAGTGCTCACTGCTCCGTGTTCCCTGTTCCAGATGTGCTGACAGACATTTCCAGTGCTCACTGCTCATTGTTCCCTGCTCCAGATGTGCTGACACATTTCCAGTGCTCACTGCTCTGTGTTCCCTGCTCCAGATGTGCTGACAGACATTTCCAGTGCTCACTGCTCTGTTTCCTGTTCCAGATGTGCTGACAGACATTTCCAGTGCTCACTGCTCAGTGTTCCTGTTCCAGATGTGCTGACAGACACATTTCCAGTGCTCACTGCTCAGTGTTCCCTTTTCCAGATGTGCTGACAGACATTTCCAGGGCTCACTGCTGTGTTCCCTGTTCCAGATGTGCTGACAGACACATTTCCAGTGCTCACTGCTCCGTGTTCCCTGCTCCAGATGTGCTGACAGACATTTCCAGTGCTCACTGCTCAGTGTTCCCTGTTCCAGATGTGCTGACAGACATTTCCAGTGCTCACTGCTCTCAGTGTTCCCTGTTCCAGATGTGCTGACAGACACATTTCCAGTGCTCACTGCTCCGTGTTCCCTGCTCCAGATGTGCTGACAGACACATTTCCAGTGCTCACTGCTCAGTGTTCCCTGTTCCAGATGTGCTGACAGACACATTTCCAGTGCTCACTGCTCCGTGTTCCCTGTTCCAGATGTGCTGACAGACATTTCCAGTGCTCACTGCTCATTGTTCCCTGCTCCAGATGTGCTGACACATTTCCAGTGCTCACTGCTCTGTGTTCCCTGCTCCAGATGTGCTGACAGACATTTCCAGTGCTCACTGCTCTGTTTCCCTGTTCCAGATGTGCTGACAGACATTTCCAGTGCTCACTGCTCAGTGTTCCTGTTCCAGATGTGCTGACAGGAAACATTTCCAGTGCTCACTGCTCAGTGTTCCCTTTTCCAGATGTGCTGACAGACATTTCCAGGGCTCACTGCTGTGTTCCCTGTTCCAGATGTGCTGACAGACACATTTCCAGTGCTCACTGCTCCGTGTTCCCTGCTCCAGATGTGCTGACAGACATTTCCAGTGCTCACTGCTCAGTGTTCCCTGTTCCAGATGTGCTGACAGACATTTCAGTGCTCTCAGTGTTCGTGCTCACTGCTCTCAGTGTTCCCTGTTCCAGATGTGCTGACAGACACATTTCCAGTGCTCACTGCTCAGTGTTCCTGTTCCAGATGTGCTGACAGACACATTTCCAGTGCTCAGTGCTCTCAGTGTTCCCTGTTCCAGATGTGCTGACAGACACATTTCCAGTGCTCA
Organism: Luscinia megarhynchos; assembly: GCA_034336665.1. Lineage (NCBI taxonomy): Eukaryota > Metazoa > Chordata > Aves > Passeriformes > Muscicapidae > Luscinia > Luscinia megarhynchos. Next base: position 12,371,679 of record CM067578.1, read on the forward strand.
CTGCTCAGTGTTCCCTGCTCCAGATGTGCTGACAGACATTTCCAGTGCTCACTGCTCTCAGTGTTCCCTGTTCCAGATGTGCTGACAGACACATTTCCAGTGCTCACTGCTCTCTGTTCCCTGTTCCAGATGTGCTGACAGACATTTCCAGTGCTCACTGCTCAGTGTTCCCTGCTCCAGATGTGCTGACAGACACATTTCCAGTGCTCACTGCTCCGTGTTCCCTGCTCCAGATGTGCAGGCTGAGCAGGAACAGACACATTTTCCTCCCCAGAGCATCAGCAGGGTTTGCCCAGCCCCACCCCTCAGGCTGGAAGTGAATTCTGACTCACAGGGAAGTGTGAAAGGGAATCTGCCCCAGCTTCAGGACTGGCTCTGGCACTGAGGAATGAATCTGCTCCACATTTCAATAAGCTGAGCAGTAAATTGGTTTAAACAGAGGTTTTTGGCCAGGTAAAACTCCAGCCTCTCTGCCCAGTCTATCCTTGAGGTCTGCTGGAATCCAGCTGACAATCCTCATCTATCAAACAATTCAGATATGTAGAGTGCAGCCTTTTAAACCATCAGTGCAGAACTTCCTGGCAAGGAATGGAGGGTGACAAGGCCACTGCTCTAAGCCTGCTTCACACACACCCTCAAGTCACCGTTCCCAGCTGCTCCAAGGCAGGAACTTTTCCAGGGTTGAGATTTTGGCCCATTTCCCAGATTTTGAGATCCAGATTTTTCTCTCAGTAAGGTCAAAGGAAACATAGATGGTTTCTATGGAGTGACATTCAAACACAGCATCCTGAAGGTTCAAATTCCCTTCACAAATGAAATTTCTCTAGGTAACATATATAAAATACTGTGACATTTGGAAAATTTGGGGCACATTTTCCCTTTAATAAAGAGTGCCTGAAACACATGTGGGTCTATGATTTATGTTTTAAACTCCACCAAAAAGTCCCTGTATAAATATCTATGGCAAATACAGCTGGGACAGTCTTTGTGGGAAGGTCTTAATAAATTGCTAGACTTAAAGGTTTTGGTGTCATCATCTCAGTTACCTTTTCATGAACTCATGAGCTCATAGACACCTCCAAGGAAATCAAAGTCATTCCATTACAGGAGCAGAGAAGGAGGAAAGGAAGAAGATTTTTCAAAATCCTTTATTCTTTTTTTTTTTTTTTTTCTTCCCAAACAAAATGAAAACATCAATTATTTCAATTGAAATTCTGATTCTTAAGGACCTCATGTGTGCTCCTCCTCCTCTCTTTGCTCAATAAATCTGTGAGCAGTGCTGAAGTGAATGTTCATTGTGAAGGATGAAACAAAAGCAAGAAGGTTAAAAAACAGAGCCAAGGAGCTGCAGGGCAGAGAGCCTGGAGAGCTTTCAAATGTGAGGTGATTTCAGCAAATTGGCTGCAGGGTGGGTGGACTCTTCACCTTTGCAGAGCATCAGGAATAAGAAATTCAAACACTTCTCTCCAAGGATTGCCCAGCAAAGACCTCTGACATCCATAAAGCTCCGAAATGGCCAAAGTGACTTTTGAACTCCTGCTGTGGAGAGAAATGCCAGCAGCAGAGTCGTTTACACCTTCACACCACTTACACATTTACATTTTACACCGGAGACATTTACTCCAACAGCAGAGAGGATTTCTCCTGGTGTGAATCATGGCTGAATCATTCTGAATCCAAATCCTGAGAGGGAAAAAAATAAATAAATTTAAAATAAAAATTTCTGATGTTCTCTGGCCTCCCAGGAGCCCACACAGAGCAGACTTTGCCCTGAGAAGTGCATGCAAAGCTTCCAGGACAGAACATTTTTTTCTGTCTAAATATCAAGGAAAACAAAGTTGGCCAAGGAGAAACACACCAAGTCCTTTTAACTCATTCAGATTTTGACACGCTGTTTTTTGAAGCACTTTCCCACTTTCCCTCATTCAAATTAGGTAGGAAGACCTGAAAAATTGTGTATTAGCCAAGTGAGAATGCTCCTTTTTTTTTCCCACTTAAAAATAACTTCCCAGGCTGAGATGTATTCCATTTTCTGGTAAAACATCTACTATTTGAAAAGGTTAGGCTCAAAACAAAATTCCTCAACATAACTGAAATGTTAAGCTTTTTTTTTTATTTTAATCAGTATGCTGTACACTGCCACCAAAAATAAACATTCTTTTTCAGAAATGGAGAAAACTCCTAGGCAGTAGAAAAGCCACTTCATGCACAATTCTGCCTTGAGAGGAACAGAATTAAAATCTTTTTTATTACTTTGACTAAACTAAGAGCTAACCTAATAAAAACCCATGAGAGACCAACCAACTTTTCCCAAGAATAGGATCCTATAGCAGGAAAACCAGTTTGTACTCATGTGAAAAAAATCCTTAAACTGAGTTACACCCCTGTAAAAACTATCCTAAATCACAAAAAATACAAACAATATCTAAAAAGAAAGACTTACCAACACAAAAATACCTCTAATGTGCTTGTAATTGATAATCAAAGTAACAACTAGTTACTAACCAATTAAAAATAAACATGATACTTTTATAAAACTCTATATATTTAAGTATAAAAATAAATCAAAACCTTCTTTCAGTAAACAAGAATATATCTCAACTCATTTCTATGTCTAACACAAAACTACAACACCTCAGCACTTTACTGGGAGATTATTTTGTGGTGGAAAAAAAAATAAATAATTATTTTTGCCCCTGCAAATTAAATAATAATTTTGTCACTTGGGCAATCTACACCCAGAGCATATTCCAGCCACAATTTCCTGCTCAAAACTATGAGAGCTGTATTTTTTAATTTTAAAATAAAAAAAAGGTTTGGTGGAATGGCAGAGAAAAAGACCCCGTGGTACCTGGGGCTCTGCTGGGGTGGGATGAGTGAAACTCATTTCATTCATCAGGATGCTCTGGCTGATCATAATGGATAATTGTGGTGCCAGGATTCCATCAGCTGTCACCATTTGGACAGAGTCCACCTCTCCTTTCATGGACTGAAATGTGTGAAATTCAATTGCTCTGGTGAAGTCTTAATTTTGTACCAATTTACTTGCAAGCACTGAAAGGAAAAATAAAATTTAAAATGTGCAAAAGATGAAAGCACCCTTGTGCTAATGAGAGCCATCTGTTTGTTCCTCTCCCTTTTAAAGTGCTTTCAATAGGTGGAAATGAAAGACTTCAGACACGTTTTCATGTGTTGAGCCTCAACAACAACAACAACAAAAAAAATAAAACCACAGACTCATCATCTTCAGACAGAAAACTTGGACTGAGAAAATAAAACTTAATCCAGCTCACCAGCTCCTTCAGGGGAATTTTGATGTGAAGGTGCTTTTGCCCCTCACCAGGACTGAAAAAATTGGTTTAACACTCTGAGTTTTGCTATTTCACCATCCTCTGCTATTTCACCACCAGTTTATCCCAGTTTGGGTTGCCCAAAGCACCACAACACACAGAAATATATAAAATAGAACCCCCACACCATACTGGGCAATGCCCACACAGAGCCAGGTTTAAGTGGAAGATGAATTCTCTGAACACAAGGACTGGCAAAAGGATGTGAAATTGGAATTTACCATCTCAAAAAAAAAAAAACAAAACCCCCCAAAAAACCTTTGAAATGCCAGCCACCCATTAGACATCTGGATATAAACAGATTTATAGCCCTGCTGAGAGCTGCATCCCAGCAGATAAATGCTCAACATTCAGCCAGAGGTGTCTCTAATCAGACCCACACCACAGAACAAATCTCAGCAATCAACTGAGCAAAAAATGCCTGATTTTTGGAGGAGGGGTTATTTCTCAGTTAGATCAGTCACCTCTTGCAGGCAGAATTAAAGGGTTAACTGCTTCAACAGCCAGAAAGGCACCATTCAGAAAAAAAAAAAAAGACAAGAGTTTTTTTCTATGCTCACAGCATTTTCTAAAGTTTTAGAAAACACCCAAGATGCAGAGATTAATGAAGGTTGGGGTCTCTAAAGAATCCTTATGTTTTGTAACAACTGCTCCCCAGCCTCTGCTCAGCACTATTGACATGAAGTCCTTAGAGCATCAGAATGAGAGAGCACCTGAATGCCCACGTGCTGACTCCAGGGAGGGTTCCCAGGATGTCATTTGGAGCTTTTAGGGCCCATTTCCTGCACAAACCCACCTGGGCAGTGCCACGGTGCTCCCTAGGGACTGGCAGCACAAGGACATTTTCCAAAACTGGAAGTTTTAATGCTGGATCCAGATTCCTGGACTTTGCCTGTTTTTCACCTGGCTGCAGTCATCTTTGCCATGTTTGTCAGTGACTGCAAAAAAACCCCAAATCTCTCCTGTGAGGCTGCCAGGCTGAAAGCAAACAGCAAATTTCAGTTTACTTACAAATATTAATCTTTTGCTTAAGTTCAATCCTACTGGAAGCATTGTTGGGAGCTGAAGGGCTAAAATAAAGTTGTGTTTGCAGGAATTGTGGCTGGAACAAGCAAGACAAAGAAAGAAATCAGAGCCCAGCCAAGGCTGAAATCTCCTTCACCAGTTTGACCTTGGGGTCTGCTGGGTGTGAGGGATCCCCAGAGCTGGAGGGAGAATTTGGAAACATCTTCTGACAAGAGCTAAACTAGACAGAGTGGGAAAGGCTTGTGGTTTATTGAAGTGGAACCCCAAGCCAGGATTTGGCTCTGTAGGGTGGAACACACTAAAAATGCTGCCTGGATTTCCAGAGAGGGGAGTGAGCAAGGAAACAAGGACCAGACCAGTCAGGTGAATGAAATTATTGCACTCTGAAAATCTGCACTGTATGAAAATCCACCCAAATACTTTATACTTGCAGCAGCTTTTCACCTCTTGTTTTTTCTCCCTTTTATTTGACTTGACACAAATGGCTGCCTAATAAATTAACACAACCTTGATTTGACAAGCTTTTCCCCAGTTGCATTACAATGTCAAGTACCAGGGCCACTGCCTTCAGCACAGCCTTGACCATTTGTCATTTTCCTATAATTAATTACAGCTGTCTCAAGCAAGGCTGTACAGAAATGATAAGACTATTATGCAGCTTTCAACATCCATTGTCTGAGGGATTTTCACTCCCTTCATTGTTCTCCAGGGGGCCACTGCCCAATGGTTTGGGTATAAAATTAATTTTATCATTAATAGGAATCCAAAGCCCATTTTCTTTCATAACTTAAACTTTTTCTATTTAGTTCGTGTGCTGCTAATAGCTTGGATGGTTAAGAAAGCATCATGTGCTGGCCTGGGAACATGCAGTGCTCCCTCCAGAATCTCCAGCCTGCAGGAAACATTGGAATTTCAACACTTGCTTCTCATCTGCACCTGAAATTCTTTTCTGTTTTAGGGCTTCCCAGGTAAGAAACACCTAAAGGAAATAAAAAAGAAAGGAGTCTATGTGGGAAATTTCATCATTTAAAGTTTCTTTATGGTTTCACTTCACAGGTTGCAGTTGGCCATACCTATGACTTTTTTTTTTTACATCATCTCACGAGACAGAACCCAAACTTCTGCCAGCTGTGGAGTTAAAGAATGGCAAACAGGACTTCAGCAGGACCCTTCCTTCCCAAAAATCTATCAAATACTTTGAAAAAGTTTTATCTCATTTGCCCATATTATCTTGATATTTGGACAGATCTTTCAGGGTAAGGAATTTTACCACATCACCACCTCAGATTTTTTAATTCTGAGCTATTGTTTGTATTACTTGTATTGTACTTTGTATTAACACTTCCCAGGCCCAGCCAAGGCTGGAGCCACCTGAACCAACCTCTCCCCACAAGAGATTTACACAGGCAGGGGAAAGTAAAAGGTGAAAGAGCAAATATTGGGGAAAACATGCTCAGCAGGATGGAAGCAGGGCTGGGAAGGGGAACCAAGAGTCTCTGATTTGTTCAGCCACTAATCCAAACCTCCCCCAGGGGAGCAGCTGCCAGACAAGTTTCCAGCAACATCACCACGAGCATAATTTCCTATTTCCTTTTTCCTTTTCCCTTTCCCTTTTCCCTTCCCTATGAACTTTGGGTGCACAGCTGCAATAAATGAGATCATTCCTTTTCCTTTTATGACAATTCAGGTAAATGGGGCAGATATTCTGCTCTGTTCACCCTCCTGCTGTCACCCCCAGCTCCCCACACATGCCCAGTTGCTGTTCCATGGCCAGAATCAGGGTCAGGCACAGGGGGATGTTTGCCAAACACCAAACCTGCCAGGAAGGTGCCTCCCCCGGGTTTGTGCTGACCTGCAGAGCTGAGGGCAGCCAGGTTCCAGCTCCACACCTGTTTCACCCCTTGTCTTGCCTTGCAAGGGCAGCTGATAAACCCCTGGTGCTTTCCCCACAGGGCGTGGATGCACCTGCCTCCTTATTGGGCACCCCAAATAAATCAAATTCGGGCTGGTTTCAGGGCACTGTTCATCTCCAGGTGCATTCCCAAGGCTATAAATAAACTTCTGTGTGTGTTATAAATAGAGTTTTAAGGATAACATGTTTTAGACATCTCTCCCCATTTCTGGAAAGTTTCATTCTAAATAAAAAAGGATAAACATTTAGCTGGAAGTTAACCACTAACCTCAGGACAACATTACAGCTGTTCACCAAAACCACAAAGAAATCAGCATTTACAATTCTCAGCCTGAACAAGTTGTCTTAATTGCATTATAGGACTTCTGGCCAAACAACACATTCCATTTTCCAAGAGAACTTCTAAGTACTTCTACTTTTGTCCCCAAAGCTTCTAGAGGAAGACTTTCCATTTGTGGATGAAAAAACAAGTCAAAATGATGCCAAATACTCAATTTTCAATGAGGAAAATATAGCTTTTAGCTAACAAATTGTGTTCTCAACTTTTCAGTGGGGAAATTGGGGCATTAAAAATAAAATCTGCATCTTAAGTTCTTTTTTTTCCTTTATTTGAAAAGCTGACTCTCCTCCAAGAAAAAAATATTTCCCAGTAAAAGTTAAGGAGGTGAGAGACCTCTGTTAAGAAAGAAGAGATAGGATAGCTACAGATACATGAATAAAAGGGACTTGAGGTCTTATCTGGCAAATAATTTTCCATTGAGTTGGTCTCCTTGCCCAACTGCTCCCACATCCCAGGTTTTCTGTGCTACATGGAGGAAAAAGAGGAAGCTGAAGATGCCAAAGCTCCTTGACCCAGCCCCAGCTTGTTCAGGCATTTTCCACTCTGCATAGATGGAAATCCCATTTTCCTGAGTGCTGCTCCCAGCAGTTATTGCATTTGGGGGTTTATCATTTTTGGGTAGCAGCATTGCCCTGTGTGGGAGCCCAGAGTGCTCCTCTGGCTTCCCTGGGAGGTTTGAGACCCCCCTGGTGGGGTCCCCAAAGACCCTCGAATGAGACCCAGGTGTAAAATTCACCTGTACAGGTAAATCCTGTAATTCCTGTAATTCCTGTGCATCTCTAATGCAGCTCCTCGTGGAGCTTCAGGACAGCATCAAGGATTCCCTGAGAGGCTTTTGGTTCCCCCCACCAAAATGGATTTCTTTGGGATTAATGGAGGTACACATTCCACAATTAAAAAAAAAAAAAAAAAAAATCTATATATATAATTTTAAAAGTTGATTGAGGTGGCAGCCCCATTTTTTTTCCCCCAAAACCGAGCAACAAATGATATCCAGACCATTGAACCTGTCAGCAAACAGAGAAGTTCCTGCTGTGGTGCTTCAGAGCTCATTCCCCAGCACTCCAGAGCTGAGGGCTCTCACATTTTCCTGAGCTGCTGCTGCTGCCATCACTTCATGAAAAATCCTTTTTTTTTTAGCATTCAGAATTCCACTGCCCCTCTGGAGCTTGGATCCTCCCAGCACTCGTGTGCTGCTCTGTCTCTGTGGGCACAGCCCAGCCAAACTCTGCTTATTCCCCTTTTTTCATGTTTCCCTTCATCCTGAGCTCCCTGTTCCTCTGAACCCCTCCAGCATCCCATCCCTCCTCCTGATCCCAGGATGTTCCAATGTTCCACTTGGATGCTGCTCCCTGCAGCCAGGAACCTTCTGTGCCCAGTTATTCTTGGGATTTCAACCATTTCTGTGAACAGATTTCAAAACTTTTATCTCCTGTACATCTTTTTCTTTTTTTTTTTCCTTTTTTCCTGGTGCCAAACTACAGCTGTGGGTGAGGGGGAAGCAGGGAAATGGAAGTTAAATAAATCCCAGGTCTGGGAGGGTTAGAAAAGCAAGGAAGTCTCAGAGGGGAATGGGATTGGGATGACATAATTTTTGTCAAGGATCTCTCTCTCTCTTTGTATTTCCACAAAATCAATTCTGGGCACTCAAAATTTTTAATTAGATTTGTTCAGAGAATTAATTCATTGATCCCACACCATAACAGTGATGGGAAATTTTGAGTGTTCTGCCAAATTTCACATTTAAGTTATTTTTGTAAATGCCAAAATGTTTCTTACAAAAGTATTCTAGTGAAATTTTAACATTTTGCTCTGAAATTTTGGCTCTAGCTTTCATTTACTCCTTTTTTACTGTTAAAACGAGAAATTTTAAAAAGCAAGAAAACATCAGAGAAGGAAAACAAAACCTCGGCGAGGAAAAAAGTTTCAATTTCCTGAATACAGCTTTAATGAAAAGTTTAAATCAGCCATTTTCACCCTGAATTCCATAGTTTCCACAAAGCTAAAAAATTTCCTGTTTTCATTCTGCTCCACTTTGCATTTCCATGGAGAATGCCATGAGCAGCACAACCTGTGATTTCTGTCCTCCACTAGAATCTGCCAATTTGGTGAATTGAACAATCAGATCCATTCCTGCCCCCTCTGATTGCAGAATTACCACTGGCACTCCCACTACCTGTGCAGCAAAGAAAATAAATTCACAGATGGACTCTGCTGACACACAAAGGCAGGAACTCCAGTGGGGCAGAGAAATCCCAAATACTCAGTGACAGCCACAGCCAAGGCTCCCTGAAATAAAGTCGAGCTCAAAAAACCAAATGCTTGGATGCAGAGAGAGACAAAAACCCCTGTCAGACATAAAACAAGAATGTAAAGGACCAAAAAGAAAAATTTATTCTCATACTCACTAAACCTGCCTAGGACAGTCATGGTTTTGAGTCATTTTTCCTTCAGAGACAACCTGAGTGTATTTCTTCCTTGCTCCCCACACCCCAGTGAGACCCAGAATAATAAAAGCTCATTTAGCACTCAGGCATGAGCTGAGAGAAAAACTAGAAACCACTTTTCCTCTGGAGGAGCCACTGGGAATTTTCAGTCCTGGGGATGAATAAAACCACAGGGAGATTTCCAAGGGCTCAGTTTCCTCCCTTGGCTCTCCCAGCTGTGCAGCCACAGACCCAAGGTGGTTTTATTTAACAGCTGCCTCTGCTCAGTCCCCAGGCTCTCCAAGGATATTTTTTTTTCCCATTTCTTTCATCTCACACCTCATTCCAAGCACAGAGGAGACACTAGCCACAGAGAGTGCCACAGGAAAAATCGCTGTGATTGATAAATTACTGAAGGTGAATTAGTTGGGAACGTTTGATGTGGACTCAATTTTTCAGGACTGGAGGAACAAACCTGAGCCCCAGCTTTACCTCTCAGGACAGCTCTTTCCTCAGGGTAAGTATGTAAACACCTTTTATTTTTTTTTTCCCACTTTTTTCTTGTAGACAAGAGTTCTTCAGCATGGTGTAAATGAAAGATGAGGGAATTCTGCGTGGAAAGGGAAACCTTGGCACCAACCACCAGCCTGGATTTAAATCTTGGGAAAAGATTTGGATTGTTCTCAATCACTTGATAGTGAGGGAACTTCATTTCTCTTCATACATTGCACAATCTGGCTTTTTTTTTTCTTTTTCAGAGTATCAGGATAGAAGGCTTGCTACCGTCATAGTTCTGAGCCAAATAATCCCAAATTTCCTTCTTTCTAATCACGAGATAAGGAATTTCCAGGAATGAACTCCAGTAAGAGTGAAGTTCTGCATCTCAGGTCACACACACCAATGCATCCATGGAAACATTTGTGGGAGATGAGAAAATCACTCTGACCATCACAAATTACCTCGAATTTGTCACCTGACAACACAAAATCTCCATGAACTTTGAAGATAAGCAAGACTGGGCAGGAAGTTAACCCAAATAAACTAATTTTACAGCAAGAACAACATTCCAAAAACAGTAGTCTAGTAATATCTAATGAATTAGCTGTTATTTTTGTGAAAGAATACAGAATATTAGAAAAAAATCCAAATATCTATTTCAGTCATTACTAATGCACTGCTTCTGACCCAGGATAATGAACATCAGATTTTGGAAGTCTCAAACACGTGCTGTTGAGTTTCTTATTTTGGAATTATGCAGAGAAAGTGTCTGCTAAAATAATAATTAAAAAAATAAGAAGCACAACTGTAGAGTTCTCCCAAGAATAGATCTCACCATGCTCTATTCACAGCTCGCTGTAGGAAGAGGAAGGAAGGAAGGGAAGTAATTGCTATTTAATTATATCATAAAAACATCAGCTGACATTGGCAGTAAATGCCATCCCAGGTACAACTTCCAGCCTTGGGAGCCCAGCCCAGGAAGGCAGGAAAAGGCAAAATTCTGAGTTTAGGCTGCAGCAGCCATTGCCACACCCCCAAACCACACTCATTTATCATTTATCATATTTATCATTTATCACATTTATCATTGACCACACTTATCATTTATCACATTTATCATATTTATCACAGATCACCCCCACATCCCACCCAGACATTCCCATTTTTCTCACCCCAGCCTTGAGCACTGGCAAGAACTCACCTGACCCCAACCCCACCCCTGATTTCTCTCCCATCCCCACACCTGCCCATTGCCTCAGCCCTATTTTCACCAGGTGTGATCCCACTCACAGATTCTCCAGCCCAAAATTACTCCACGTGCTCAAAGTTCAGCAGGAGTCAGGCTGAGAGCTCAGGGAGGGATGCAAAGGGGAATTCACAGCAGAGTGGCTGGCAGCACACCCACACCCTGCAGAGCAGAATTCCCTCTCAGGGGAATCAGGGACCTGGCCAGGGAGTGTCCTGGGCACTGCCCCAGAATTTCTTTCCATTATTTCAGTGGCCACAGGCCACTGATGGTCCCTGCAGCACCTCCTGCTTGGCACAGTGCTCCTCATCCCTGCTGCATTCACTGCCTGCAGAACCAAAGCTGCTCTCATTCTTCTCCTTCTTCTCCTTCTTCTTTTTCTTTCCCTTCTTCTCCTTTTCTTTCTCTTTCCTTCTCCTTCTCCTTTTTCTCCTTCTTTCCTTCTCCTTCTTCTCCTTCTTTTCCTTCTCCCTTTTCTCCTTCTTTTCCTTCTCCTTCTTCTCCTTCTTCTCCTTCTTTTCCTTCTCCCTTTTCTCCTTCTTTTCCTTCTCCTTCTTCTCCTTCTTCTCCTTCTTTTCCTTCTCCTTTTCTTTCTTCTCCTTCTTCTCCTTCTTCTCCTTCTTTTCCTTCTTTTCCTTCTCCTTTTCTTTCTTCTCCTTCTCCCTTTTCTCCTTCTTTTCCTTCTCCTTCTTTCCTTCTCCTTCTTTTCTCCTTCTTTTCCTTCTTCTCCTTCTTCTTCTCCTTCTCCTTTCTTCTCCTTCTTTTCCTTCTCCTTTTTCTTCTCTTCTTCTCCTTTTCTCCTTCTTCTCCTTCTCCTTCTTCTCCTTCTCCTTCTCCTTCTTTTCCTTCTCCTTCTCCTTCTTTTTCTTTTCCTTCTCCTTCTCCTTCTTTTCCTTCTCCTTCTCCTTCTTTTTCTTTTCCTTCTCCTTCTCCTTTTCTCCTTCTCCTTCCTTTTCTTTTCCTTCTCCTTCTTTTTCTTTTCCTTCTCCTTCCTTTTCTTTTCCTTCTCCTTCCTTTTCTTTTCCTTCTCCTTCTTCTCCTTCTTCTCCTTCTTCTCCTTCTTTTCCTTCTTTTCCTTCTCCTTTTCTTTCTTCTCCTTCTCCCTTTTCTCCTTCTTTTCCTTCTCCTTCTTCTCCTTCTTCTCCTTCTTTTCCTTCTTTTCCTTCTCCTTTTCTTTCTTCTCCTTCTCCCTTTTCTCCTTCTTTTCCTTCTCCTTCTTCTCCTTCTTCTCCTTCTTTTTCCTTCTCCTTTTCTTTCTTCTCCTTCTCCCTTTTCTCCTTCTTTTCCTTCTCCTTCTTCTCCTTCTTTTCCTTCTCCTTCTTCTCCTTTTCTTTCTCTTTCTTCTCCTTCTTCTCCTTCTTCTCCTTTTCCTTCTCCTTCTTTTTCTCCTTCTTCTCCTCCTTCTTCTTTTTGTTTTTCATTCGTCCAGAGGCACAGGAGTGTTTTTAGCACCCCAGCGCAGGAGTGAGAGCCATCCCCACTCGGCTGTGGCAGGAGGTGTTTGCTGTGGATTTGGGGCTGTGGGGTGCAGATGGGGTGTGGGGTGGAGCTCAGGCCCAGCAGGGGCTGGTGTGAGGCAGTAAATAAGCATTAATTGCTGTGTGAGGCAGTAAATAAGCATTAATTGCTGTGTGAGGCAGTAAATAAGCAGAGACACGAGCTCCAAGCAGCACTTCCCACTCTGCTGGCTTTCCAGAGGAGCTCCCCAGCATTCCCAGGGTTCTGACAGCCACACTCTGCCAGCTCCCCTCACTTCCAGCACTTAAACTAATCCAGAATAAATCAAAAAAGCAGCAAATATTTATCCAAAGTGCCTGGCCCGTGCAGCAATTGCTGCAGCCACTGTGGGAAGCCAGGGGACATCACCTCCATGGAAAAGGAGAGATCAGGATGTCAGTCACAGCCAGGTGCCCAGACACACCCTGGGCTGCTCCAGCTGCCTGGCTGGGGCCTGCTGCAGGCACATCAGATGGCAACTCTGCTCTATTTTTATTCACTTGTGGCAGATGTGCAGCTTTCTCCTCTGTTCACTTCATTCAGCTTGAGAGGGTTGTAAAAAAAAGAAGAAAAAGAAAAAAGCTAAATTGCTCTGCCTTGCTGCAGACTTTCCTTGAAGGACCTGCTCCAGATCTCTGGATCCTTCACCCTCTTTTCTGAATGGCAGAGGCAGGAGAAAAATTATTTAATTTATATTCTGCAGGATGTAACAGCACTGGCCACTCCTTCTGGGGGAACAGGGAAATGACCAGCAGGGAACAGAGCTTTGCACTTTTCAGGATGCTGCTAACACTGCTTGTTCTGCTAACAGCTTCGAGATTTGTGTCAGGACCTCTCAGAAGAGCATTTGGGTCTGGAGCTTGGGGTACCAGAGAATTCAGTCCCTGCATATTCCACATCAGCCAGGCTGTGGGTGGGGTTCGGTTCAGTTCACACCCACCCCAAAGCAGAACACCCCAAACCACCAGATTTATCCTGGAGCCAAATGAGAAGTGCAGTGTAAGCAATAAAAGGCAGCTCAGGCTTTTTTTTTGTACTCCAATTTATGCAAATGGTGTGATAAACTCCTTGAGAATTCGCACATTTTGGGGTTTGTTTTGGAAGTTTGTGTTCCTCTCAGAAAAAGCTATGAGTATTTGATAATGACACCACTTTCCATTTGAAAATAAGTCTCCATAATGAAAGACCTTGGATCCTCCAGTCAAAAAATTATGTTTATGAGCCTCTTTCTATAAGCAGACTTAGCATGTGAGAGGATATGGATGTGGGATTGAACTCCTTTTCATTTGGTGTAATAGTCAATAGTGGCTAATCACATATTGCATTTTTACTGGGGGGAAATGATCTCATTATATCAGTTTTTGATCCCTCCATGATTCTTGAGAGTCAGTAAATGAGAAGGTTTCCAAGTGAGTAACTGCATTCTTGATGAAACTGATTTCTTTTTATATAATCCCATAAAGGACATCCCTCCTCATATTCCTGGTGAGCACTGTGTAATATCCAGTGTTTCATCATTAGCCAGCCTAAATGGACATTCATTGGATTAACATTATCATGTTTAAATTCCTCCTGCAAAATAATACATTAGAGATTATTGCTGGAGTTTTTGCTCCAAGGCACTGGTGCTGGTAATCAAAATCTCATTAAAAGGAATTCATATATTCTGTAGCCCAAAGGATCTCGATTTCATTCCTTCCCCTGTCCCTGGGCCTTCCATGCACTGATTTATTTGGGTGTTTTACCTAAGGAAAAACTACCCAATTTGCCTTTTTTAAGAGCAAGTGTCAGAGGTACAAATGGAATTAGACACCAAGTTGTTTACATACACTCAGGAGCTTTGGGGGAAAATTCACTTCTCTCTTTCTGCCGATTTCAATCAAACTTTTAAAGGAAGGAGAACTTTTCTAACAGGCATTGCTGTGATGTATGGTCAGATAAGAACATCCTTTGGCATTGGATTCTGTTTGACTGGAAGGTAACACAGCTTTAGAGAGATGTCTGCCTTGTAATTACACCTTCTTTTAGTTTGCCTCTTCACTTTGACTCAATTTCTTTCAAATCACAGATTACTTTAAAACTTAACTCAGTGATCACCACAACCAAACCCTATGGAAACGAGGTGTGAAGTCTTTTGAATTTTATAGTCACCAAGCAGAAAAAATAGAAGACAGTTTGCCATAATCACAGATTAATTAATAATTAATTTTTTTGTTGTTTCAAAGTGGAGATTATAATGAGAATAACTACACTGTTGAATTTTTTAAAAACAGATTTTTGGATCTTTCTGCCCCCTATCACAGGCACAGAGAGACCCATTGGCTGGGCAGTGCCTCGAGTGTATTTTGTGCTTTTTTCTGTGTTCCAGGTGAGTTTTCCCTCTCTGATCTGCGCTGGCACAAAGACACCAAAATATTTTGGTTCTCCAGGTACAATTCTTGTGCCTCTCTCCATCTCAAGGTGAGATCCCCCAGGGCAGCTGCACTGTTGGTATTTTGTCAGACTGAGCTGGGGACAGGGTGTTCTGCCAACCTAACCACACCAAAGGTGTCAAAGGTGTCACTGCCTGGAGAAATGAAATTCCTGTGCCTCTTCTCACTGCCAGGGGAGCCACAGAGGAAGACAAAGATGAAACTCAACCCCAGGACTCCAGCTGTGCTCTCCTCCCTTGCTGTAACCACAACTGCCCTCTTTACTCAGGGCAGTAATTTAATATTTTAATCCACATTGCTAATTCCCAGTGAACTTGTTGATTTGCATCACAAAGACCTTGAGTGCAGAGAGTTCCTTCCTTCAGACAATCACAGTGCCCAGCCCAGCCTGGACATTATCAACAAACCCAACTGGCTCCTTGCTCCAGCCTCCAATTCTGTAAATTGTTCATCAGCACCCAAACCCAGCAGAAATTCCCACCGAGGTTCCCCAGGAACCTCTCCTAGGCCATTTTACAAACACTTTACTATCCCACAGCAGATTTATTGCCCTTATTCCCCATTTCTCTCCTCTCTGGCTGAGCAGTGCCAGCGTGGTCACAAAATAGGAAGGTGCAGATGGGAAAGCCTTTGAACCGCTGGAGTGGCACAAAACCACTGACCTCAATTTTCGGTTTGGAATCATGAAATATTTTGAAGATGAATGCGATGCTTGAGAGCTGTGGGAGGATTTGAAAAGCTTGGCTGTTTTATGGGCCTTTTTCCCTGTAATGAAACTGAAATGTCCTTTCCTCTGCTGCTCACACCAAATGCAGGAATTGTTTCTTGGCTGGAAAAAAACTTCAGACATTCCCACCCCCATCTTCGAGCTGAGAATGTTCTTTGTACTTTCTAATGTAGGGAATGTGCTTTAATGACCTTCCCAAGTGCTGAGGGTAATTCATCACTAATTGCTTTCAGAAGTTGCTTTTGCAAGGTACCAGCTCAGGCTAAGCTTGTTTACTGATGCTCACTCATCCATGGAACTCACACCTTGCAACTAAAATCACTTTTTCTTTAATATAATGAGATCTTAGAGAGCCCTCCGTGGGTTTCCCAAATGTTCAGAGCAAATCCCACAGCGGCACATTGGGATGTCAATAAACTTTTTATTTACCTCACCTTCAGCACGGGGACTTGGAGCTGGAGAAGGAAATGACCCGGGATTTAGGGAGAGCTGCTCAATCTCCAACGGGTTCTAATTTTCTTCACCTCATGTAAAAATCTCTGATATTTCACTGCCTCTCGCCGAATTAAATTAAGCTCTTTTACAGAACACTTTAAGGCTGGGTAAATTCTGCAGTGAAAGATGCCAGAGGTGTGTCCAGGAACAGATTTTCTGTTGAATTCCCCCTCCTCAGCAGGGCAGGAAGAATAGACTCAGAGGGGATGGTTTTCTTTAAATTTTGGGAGGAATTGCTGTGTCTGGACAGAATCCCAGGTTAAAGCTAAAGCAGGTGATCCACAATTTTAATGGAATTACTAAAACTCAACCAAGAGCACCTCAGCATCAGTGAGTTCCTTAAGGATATCTGATATTTCTAGTTAAGATTTTTTTTTAAAGTCCATCTTCATAAACTGTGGGTAAGCAGTATGAAACTTTCTTTTGATGGCACTATTCAGAGTTTTGTCCTTAAAATATTGTTTCAGGTGAATGCTTTTTTTCTCCCTTCCTTTGCAGTTGATTGGAGGTTTGTTTTTCTGATATTACTGGGAACAAACTCCCACAAACAGAGAATTTCCTTACATTTCTCTACCAGCTGCTGCCATCACCATGATCTATGGGTGCTGCTGCTCAGCTGCATTACTGATATCCATGTACAAAGATTAAAAAGGAAAATATTTTCCATTAAATCCACTGACCCTTCTTCTGGGAAAGAAGCTGAATATTCTCATTATGACTTCTATTTCTTTCTTCTTCTTTTTATTTTTTTATTTTTAATCACATCTTAAACTGGCTTCATTTGATCTCAACTACCTTTGTCCTAAAGCTATCGCTTTTGTTGTTCTTTTTCAGAAAACCAGGGTTTGTGATTTTGGGAAAAAAGAAATAAGCTTTTTCTCTCCAGTTTTATTTCATTGCTCTGTGCTTTGCTTGGAAGATTGTAGCTTGAGGACAGAAAGTTACATTGATGTGGGAAGAGGATGGAGCAAGCTATAGGAATCCACAATTTAGAAGCAAATTTTTATTTTGCTTCAATTTCAGTCACAAACAGAATTCACTTGCCAGAGTTTGTGTTCATGGCAATTACTTTGAAATTCAGAATCACTCCATAATCTCTCTCTTGTCTTTTTTTTACCTTCTGAGTTTCATTTGAAATTGGTGATTACTGAGCTTAGTCAAGCTGCCTTCCCCCTAAATGCCTGCAATTCAGAATTTTATACTTGGTTTCATGGTCCAGATGCTATTTAGAGCTATATTTATGCTCACAACTGGAACTGCAAACCCTCCTGCAGCCTCTGGCTAAGGGACAGATGTGCTCAGCCAGATGTTCTGATGATACAGAGGAAACCATCCCTTAAATAAACCCATGACCTGCTTAGCCAAGCTCCTATTGCCTGGGATGCCAGGAGATGATAATAGTGATGAGAAATCCTCCCTGAAACTGAGCCTGCTCTTTCTTTCTGGCTGTGTCTTGGGCTGCAATACAGGATGTGACCAGAAATGTGAATTCTGTCATCATCTGTTGGAGCTGGGTGGGGCAGTGACCCTTATCTCCTGGTACATATTGTCTGCTACTGGGCCATCTTTGAAACAGCTGGGGCAATCATCTTTATATTTCCCACAGCCCATCCTCCCTCCAGGAGACATCTCCGGTTAATGGGCCATTGTTAAAAACGAGGTGTGGCAGTGATCCTTCTCTCTGTGTGGATATCTCCTGTTAATGGGCCATTGTTAAAAACTGGGTGTGGCAGTGATCCTTATCTCTGTGTGGATATCTCCTGTTAATGGGGGCCATTGTTAAAAATCTGGGTGTGGCAGTGATCCTTATCTCTGTGGGGATATCTCCTGTTAATAGGCCATTGCTAAAACCCGGGTGTGGCAGTGCTCCTTATCTCTGTGGGAATATCTCCTGTTAATGGGGGCCATTGTTAAAAACTGGGTGTGGCAGTGGTCCTTATCTCTGTGGGGATATCTCCTGTTAAATGGGCCATTGTTAAAAACTGGGTGTGGCAGTGATCCTGATCTCTGTGGGGATATCTCCTGTTAATGGGGGCCATTGTTAAAAACCGGGTGTGGCAGTGATCCTTATCTCTGTGGGAATATCTCCTGTTAATGGGGGCGATTGTTAAAAACTGGGTGTGGCAGTGCTCCTTATCTCTGTGGGAATATCTCCTGTTAATGGGGGCCATTGTTAAAAACTGGGTGTGGCAGTGATCCTTATCTCTGTGGGGATATCTGCTGTTAAACGGGCCATTGTTAAAAACTGGGTGTGGCAGTGATCCTTATCTCCGTGGGGATATCTCCTGTTAGTGGGCCATTGTTAAAAACCAGCTGGGGCAATCATCTTTATCTTTCCCACAGCCCATCCTCCCTCCAGGAGATATCTCCTGTTCATGGCCATTGAGCCCCAGTGCATGGCTGATAAAATTACATCATCCCACTGGGAGATGCTCCAGCCAGGGGGAGGAGCCAAACATTCCCTACCTAGATAAAAACTGAGATTTTGGACACCAAGGTACCTTCTTTCCACTGGATTCCTGAGGAAAGCCAGACCTTTCCACATCATCCCTGGAGCTTCAGAGGAAACTGCACCTTCTCCAGGAGCACTGCTCCAGCTGAACCACATCTGCCACTGCAGGAGGATGCAGCCACCATTGAATGGGACTGCTGCCAACACCCTGACTGACTGACGGGTGTCAGCTTGGATTCTGACTCTGGCAGTGTTTTGGAATTGTTCTTTGCAATTCTTTCACCTTCCTATACCAAATTTCATTTCTCGGCAATCCTACAGTTTGTTTGTAAAGGCAAATATCCTACTTCCATTCATCAATCAGTGGAATCCATCCCATTGTTTCTTTTAGCTCTCAGTGCTAACTTTATCTACCAGCAGATCCACAGCTCGTTTGTAAAGACAAATACGATATTCGTCTCAAAACGAAATTCTAATGGACTTAATGCCAATGCCTCCATGCCCAAATAATTGTTGTGCTGCTGGGTTGAACCATGATACCGTGATTTTGTGAGAAAATTCCTCTCCCAACCCCTCAGTGCTCCAGCATTAGCATCCTTGAGCACAAATTTAGCTCTGCAATATTCCAAACTCCTCAGTGCAGGCAGAGTGCAGTTATTAATTATTTGTGTTGCAAAGGGAAAGGAGGTGATAAACAAGGAATGAGGGAGATTAAATTACCTTTAAATACCTTGGGATGCTCACAAGGTCAAGAGCAGAACAAGGTAAATGTGATTTGTTCCTTTCTCCCAGTAACTAAACCTCAGTTTCTATCACACAGGTAAAGTTCAGCCTGAACTAACACAGCAGACTTAGTTCCTACAAATCTCACCCTACAAATCCAGGAAGCAAAAGCTACAGAGGGAAGAATCCAGTCTCTGTGATGTGCTCTCTTCCCTTCTCTCTTCCTTGTGTCCCACAGGCACAAATGGCCAAAATTCCATTTCATTTATGTTACCCTCATCCTCAGCTGGTTCTTCATGGCTGAGCACAGAGCCAGGAATATGATTAACTGTGAAATCTAATATGTGTCAATTCATCTGCTGTTTGCTGTTTGTAGCATATTGTGGGTAAAAGTGTAAACTTCCTCATTTTTTAATCTTTCACTCGTGTCAGAAATGCCAGAGTCCTGAGCTGCACAGTCACAGGGAAAATAACTGAAATGTCCTTTCCTGGATCAATCCTGTCTCTGCTGACATGGCAAGATGTCACAGAACCTGAAGATGAAAAATTGCTTATTGCACACAACAGCAAATTAAAACCAGTCCAAGCTGTGCAGCCAAATCCTGCAGGTGTTACTCAAATTCAGCTCCATCAGAGCCCAGCCCATGAATCCCCAGGCTCTGCCCTTCCCTGCTTCACCCTCCTGCAGCATCCCCAGGGGTTTGCAACTCCAGAGCAAGTGAAACTCACCCCTGGGCACCTGGGAACCAGCAGAGCCCAGTCTGGTACCCAGGAGGGAGCTGATGGAACCTCCTTACTGGGATCTCTAAACATGTTCCAAGCTGACTTATTAAAGTAATTTATATCTTATTAAAGGTAAAATTCCCTCATTTGGTTTCAGCTCCAGCTGAAAGCAGAGCACTTCTCTGAAGGGCCTGTCCAAGGCTGAGGCACCACTGACAAAACCAGGATGAGAATTTTCTGTCTTTGGTCACAGCCTGCTGAGGCCTCAGCAGGATCTGAATCCCACTGTCCACAAAGAAAACCACAGGCACTTTTATTCTCCCTAAGTTTTCTACCTCAACACCCAGGGACAGAAGAAAATGAAGTATTAGTATTTAGTATTTAGTATTTAGTATTTAGTATTGGCATTAGTATTAGTATTAGTATTAGTATTATTACCACAGACACTTTTATTCTCCTGAGTTTTCTACCTCACCACCCAGGGACAGGAGAAAATTTATTATTATTATTATTATTATTATTATTAGAATTATTATTATTATTATTATTATTATTATTATTATTATTATTATTATTATTATTAATCATGCCAGTTTGCAGATGGCAGCTGAAGGCAGCACCCTGTGTGAAGTATCTATCCCTGTATTTTAGAAAGTTAATTTTCCTTTCCAGGATTGTTCTCTCAAGGTCTCTGAAAGACTTGGGGGAAAAAAAGGGGCTGTTGTGGAACAAATGTCTCAAGGCTTTGCTTCCAGTAAAGACTGAATCCAGAGAGGGCAGGAGCGAGCTTGGAATTGTAAAAACAACAGAAAATCCCAATACAACCCCAAGTTTTTTGCAATTGCAGCTCATAACTCCATGCAGCAACTTGCCAGCCACTGACAGTACATTTTCAGTTCTTTGGTTTTCATTTATTTTTGATTTTCCCAGCACCACAAGGGAAGGAAGTTTGGTTGTGAAGGACAATGCACGGGAAAAGCTGTGCACCTAAAAATCAGCAATGAATTTAATCACTTGTTCTCTGTTCATTCAGCCAAGGAATAATCAAATCCAGATGAATTCATTGATTTGGATTTATATTAATGAAAGGGAAAAGCTCTAAATCTTTCCTGCATTAGAATCCCCCTAGCACAGGGTCAGCACTGGTGCCACTGTCACATCCCTGCTCCCCCTCACCTCTCCTGACTCAGGAATTATTTATTCCATGGCAAAGTTCTCGCAGGAGCTTGTGATAAAATGTTTCTCCTCATTACAACCGCTGGAAAGTTGGGAAAATCAGTTGCTTATTTTATCAGGCAGAACATTTTCACTTTTCAGCTGTAGAATATTGTCTGACTTTTCCAAAAAGAGGGAAAAAATAATGTTTTCTGTCACTTATTAAAACTACAGAGACTCTGCCTGGTCGCTTTCTACTGGGCCTCCCTCTCAGATCCTTGAGAATTCTGCCTGGAGAATGGCAGCCAGCCCAAATCTGCATGAAACTCCCATTTAAATATGACATTCAAAGCCAGTCTGAAATGTGACAGGTTTACAAAACAGCACCTCCCAGGTTTTGTCCAAGAATCTGAGCTAAACATTTTTCTGCAATTGAAAAAAGGGTTGGTGACTCAGTTTTGATGCTCGGCTCAAACGTCTTTGGAATAAGAAGCACATTCCCTGAAAGTCCCTGGGGAATTTTGAAATATCAGTTTCTCGTATTTATACAGATATTATTTATAATGGATGAATGATATACCATATATAAGATAGTATAAACAATATTTATAATATTATTTATTCTAGATTATAAAGGTTCTGTGTTTATTTATCTGCTTGGACACTTTTTTCATGACATTTCACTACAACAGAAATATCTACACAGCATCCTGTCATCACAGGGCTGCAATGATAAGGAATTTTCCTAATCTGGGTTAGGTTTTCAAGTCCTGCATTTGTGGGGTCATCAGATGAAACACTGGATAATCCAAGCCTTGATAAAGGACTGTGTAAGGTCATTGCCAGGTGCTAAAACCAAAAAACCCACTGCAAAAAACTCTTGCAATGATGCCTCAAGGTTTTTTCTGTTCTATTTTTCATATCAAACATGACAAATAAAAAATATCTGGTTTTAGGTAGTCCTGCAAAGGCACCAGCAGGATTCACCAGCATCCCAGAAACACCCCACAAGGGCATGGGAGCTTTGACCTCAGCCAATCTTCCCTTGGAAAAGAAAAGAATTTGGGGCAAAAAAAGCTGGGCAGGGACTGATTGTGGTGTGTCACAGCCCGAGGTGTCTCCCTCAGCCCTGAGCTCACCTCTGAGCACATGCAGGGGTTTGAGCCCAGCTCTTTCCATGGGAGGCTGCAGGAGCTGTTCTGAGAGGTTTTCCATGGCTGTTTGTTGTTCCTTATCTCAGGATTGCTCTGCCCAGCTCACAGCTCTGCTCACTACATGTCCAAGGCAGAATCTGCCTGGCAGAGGCAGGACTGATCTTTTATAGTCTGAATTACCTACTGGGGATTTACAATTATTTTCCAATGCAATACAACTTTGTTAAACAGTCCAGCTCTGACTCCATCCAATCTGACAGTGCCAGCATGTCACCCAGCATGGATGGCAGGAGAAGGAGGAGGAAGAGGATCCACACCCCAAATTCTCCATCTTGGCCACGTGTCCCTTATCACAAACATCCCAAAAGTCTATTTATCTACGTTCTAACAACCTAATTTACACTTTGCTAATTTTGGTGGCTTGTTTCCATTCCCTCTGTGTTGGTGATTTCCCCAGGGGTGTGAATTCAGTGCCTGAGACACCAGGGTCTCGCTCAGGGGTCTTGGGGACCCCACCAGGGGGGTTAAACCTCCCAGGGAAGCCAGAGGAACACTCTGGGCTCCCACAGTGGTGCAGTTATCCTGCAGGAGGCTCAGCTGCAGCAGCAGAAGGTTTCTTACATGAAGCAGGCTCAGGAATGAAGCTGCACATCTGCACACAGCTGCAGAGAAAGGCACAGCCTGTGCCTCTGTCACAGGATAAGGAAAAGCAAAATGCAGTGATGTGCCAGGGATGATGAATGGGAGAGAAAAGAGAGCAAGCAGCACCATGGCCAGGTGGGGAGTGGTGAGGAAACCTCAGAACAAGCAGTGCCCCAGCCAGGGGAGCAGAGCAGGGCCAGCCCCCTGAGGGTTCCTCTCATTCCCTGCAATCCATCCATCACCCTGCAGAGAGCCCCTCACAGAATCCTGCCCAGCTGTGATCTGATCAGCACAGCCACACAGGACAACGAGGTAAGGAAACCTCAAAGTGCTCTGCTCTCAGAGGAAAAGGGAGATCTTGTGTTTGGAAGGAGCCCAGAGAGGAGTGAGGAGCTGGAATGTGGATTCTCTCTCTGTGCTGACAGGTGCCACCTGCCCAGGTGATCAAAGAGCTCCTCCAAGCTCTCACCATCAAAGGCAGTTTCCACATGTGGGATGGAGCCAGGGGCTCAGAGCTGCCTCTGGGGGGGGGTGGCAGAGCAGAGCCATGGGGAGCAGGAATGGTGCCCACTGAGCCCCCAGGAGCCTGCAGGCAGCTGCCCTGACCCCCAGATGGGAAATTCCCTCTCTGAGTCCGACCCAGATGTCCCTGGGGTTGTTTTTTTCCCCACCTGACAGATGAGAAAATGGCTGTGAACAGAACAAGCAGCAATGTGATCACAGCTCCCAGCTTTGCCTCCCTGCACCTCTGCATTTCTGCCTTTCTTTGGTTGCTTTGCTGTGTTTCCATTTCACTTTGGAGCCTGGAGCAAAGCACCAGCAGTCTGCCTGTGGGCAGCAGCACCTCCAGCACCCCCTTTCACTTGTGGGGCCTTGCCCTGTTTCCTGCAGCAGGTTCTGCTCTCAGACGTGCTAATTCATTTTCTCCAAACTCCCAAACATCCCTGCTAGGCACAGAACTCGGCCTTTGCCCACGTTTTGTGATGAGCCCAAAAGGATGTTCAGATTTCAGTCGACTTCTGTGACTTTGCCCTGTGACAAAGTTGCTTTCCACAGGTCTCTGGATCTTGTTTTTACATTTATTTCTGCTCCCATCCCTCCCTCCTGTACAGCAGATGCCTGAAGACAATATTCCATCTGTGCAGGTGACTTTCCTTCCAGGCTGCACCGCCACCCATTTACTGCTGGAATTGTCCCAGCTCATTCTCTCACCACCACAACTCCTGCACCTCATCTCCTTGCTAACACAAGGATGGGGAAGTTTGCTGTAAATACCTGCAAAAGCCAATATCTGAGTAATAAGAGAACTGAAACAAATATTTTAAGGAACTTGAATTCCCCCTGCAGCTCCCTGAACCATTGGCAATCATTACCCTCCTTCCTTCATGCATTGTTTTTGCCAGTGCTCATTATTAATCCTGTTCTTCCTGCTGCTGGATGGATTTCAAACCATCCTGTGCAACAAAGAAAAGTAAATTGAAATGAGCATTATCTAAACCTCTAATTAAAGTGGTATTAATTTTTCTTCAATGGAAAATTTAAGAGAAAAAAACCCATTCTTGAAAAAAGAAAATACGTTGTCACATTTTAAAGTCAAAGTTAACTATGAATTATGGATCATTTGAAATAAGGCAATACAAAAGTACCCACCAGGCCTGTATCCAAAGTAAAAATGAATTTATGACAAAGCTGATATTGACCCATCATTTATAAGGTCTGTTAAATTCATCTTAGACTTAGGGCTTCTAGTGGAAGATGATTTATTAAACAAAGTAATATAAAATGCAATGAAATAGATTAAGTCTCTTTTTGAAATATTGTTATCCATTAGATCTGGTAAATTTAAGTCTGTTTAAACATGAAATACCACTTCAGCAGATCCTGCAGCTCCCACCCAAACCTGGGGCTGCTGATGCTGTCTCTCTTTCAGTGAAAAATCTTGGTCAGGACTAGAGATGGCACTAATGATTTTATTTATTTGGGGATTTTAAATTAATCACCTTCAGGCTATCTAAACAGCTGCAAATCTTTCCTGCCTCCAGCAAGAATACAGATTTGAGCTGATTTAGATGCAGAAGGGAGGCAGCTCGTGTCCCACTCAGATAAATGTTTGGGGGTGATGCTGGTGGAGCTCAGAGGAGCCCAAACTCTGGGGACAGAGCCAGGCACACACTGGGAGCTGAAGGGTGTGAGGAGCCCCAGGAGCTCAGAGCACCCTTCAGACACCTCCTGCTGCCAGTGGGCAAATCCTGAGCATCCCCTGCACTGCTGCCAGCACCAGCACTCATTTCTCAAAGTAAATCTCTTGAATGCTTTACAGCCCTGCTTCTCTCTGTGTTCCAACAATAGTAATTCAGTTGTAATGACTCTGTACAGATATCACTTGAATGGGAATGTTTTATCAGTTTTACTTTCTCCTGTTTTCCAGAATAATCCATTCTCTTATCTCACTTCTGCTTTTCAGCCTTTGAACATTTCTAAGCTTTAGTGTTTGTGCATAACACAGAATCTCGTGGCCATGGGAGAAGCAGTGCCTCTGTTTTTAATTTATTCATAATTAAAAGTCCTGTGTTAGCGACAGTTTCAAATCTGACACGACATTTTTATAATCTACTTAATATCTCAAAAGGTTTCTCTGCACTGCAGCCTGGGAATTATGCAAATTAAGAAGTGGAAAAAAGCACTACCTCAATGTTGTTTAATCATAAAGCTATGACTGAAGAATTATTGTTGTTTTTATTATAGGAAAACTACATTACAGGGTTTTGCCAGAAGCAGGTGATGGCTCAGTACATTCTGCACTGCAAGAATTCTCCTTCTCACACAGATATAATCAGAGATTCACTGCCACTGCAAATACTCCTGGCCTCAGTCCAGAGCTGGTGCTGAAGTTAATAGAAAGATTCTGTAATGGGCCTGGGATCAGGCCCTTTGTAAATATAATGGAGTGTCATCCCTTCCTCCCATTTATCTCTGTGCCTCCTGGCATTTCACCCTGCCAGCTGTGACACACACAGAGCCCTGGGCACACCCTGTGCCAGCCTGGGCTGGGGCAGCCACAGGGGCAGGAGCAGTTAAACGGGAACTTTATAACTTTGGTTCTTTATAATGGCTGCAGAGTTTTCATTTTGTGTCTCTGCAGGTCAGCACTGAATCCTCATCCCTTTATGGAGCTGGGATTGTGGCTCCATCAGTGCAGGGGCAGCTCAGAAATGCAGCTCTGAGGGAATCCATGATCTCAGTTATCCCTGAGTGCAGCTCAGAAATGCAGAACCCATGATCTCAGTTATCCCTGAATGTACATTTATCAATTTGGGTCCATTCCCACACTGGGGTTCACTGTCCCATCCCAGCTCCAGGCTCTGCAGTCCCACCCTCCCAGATTCTCTCCTCCATTCTCTCTGGTTGCACTTTTTGGGGCTGCAGCTGCAGCCTGTCCTTGGTTCTGGGGCTGGACAAGGATTGTTTTGTGGGGCTGAGCTGGGAGGAGAACTTGGGACACTTTGTGTGGAGCTCAGAGTGCACACTAAGGCAGTGCAGAATCTGGAAATGTGGAAGTTAAACCTTAAGGCATGAGAAGCTGTGCAGGGATTCCTGGGCAGTGCTGGGCTCTGTCTCACAGCACTTCTGAGCTCACTGGGTTTGCTTGTTGCAATTCTGAGCTGCTGCCTTGGGAGCTGTGTGTGCTCAGAGCAAACCCTGTTTATAACACAGATTTGGGAAACCTCTTTTTCCAGCTGAGCTACAAAGCTTCCCAGTTTCTTCTACAGCTGCAGTTTGTGCCAGGCTGCAGCAGCTTCACCAATGGCAAAATCAATTCCAAGTGTGGGAGTGCAGAAAACAACATGTGTGTTCATATTGCTGGAAACTGCAATGACTCCTGAATATCTGATTTTAAATGCCTCACTTCTACTTTTAAATGCCTTACTTCCACTTCCAGCCTTATCACAGTTTCCAAGTGTCTGATGGCAGATATTAAGTTCCTTACCAGAATAATTCTTATATAACTGAGAAATACCTTTAGCATAATTTATGAAGGTTGCTTAGCTGGTATTTACAGCAGCTGCAGTAAATCCAAGATGCAGCTTCAAACACAACTCACAGCATCTCCCTAAGATGTAACCTAATACTGTCAGGAAGTGTCAGCTTTAAACAAATAACTCAACACAACACTGCACTAAATAAAGATTATGACAATCTAATGTTGATCTTCAAACTTGAGATGCTTAGACACAATAGAACTGATCTTTTTTTTTCTTTTTTAAGAGAAGGAGGTCAGGCAGAAAAGCAGCATTCCAGAGGGCAGTTGGTCCACAGCCCTCAGGCTTATTTTGCTGCATCTTGAAATTTCACTGCAGAGAAAACATTATGACCATTTATCTTGTCCTGCCCAGAGGGGAATGGGGAAGATGATGCAGCATCTAAGTTTTGGTGGAACAAACACCAGCAATTTCAGTGCTTGTACAAAATAATCCCCCAAAATCACAAAGTTACACTGGGCTAGTTAATGATAAAGCCCACAATCATTGTGTTGTCTTTTACTGCATCCAAGATCATTGATATAATTTTTTCAGGGGCAAGTGCCTGAGCTCCCCCAGCCTGTCACAGCTGCTCCTTGTCAGGGCAGGATGTGCTCAGACAGATGTGCTCAGACAGATGTGCTGCCTTTGGAGAGGGAAGGAAAAGGGGTCAGCAGTCCCCTGAGGAATGGGGGTTTGCAAAAGAACCTGAAAATTCCTGATAAGAGGAAATATTTGCTATCTGGAACCCCAAGACACTAAATCCACCCCCCAAAAGAACAGGTTTCAATGCTTTGATAGCAACCAGTCCAGTTCAGTGTCATGGCAGCATTGCTGTGCTCCCACTCCCACCTCTCTTTAACTTGATTAATCAATTTTTCCACTGCAAAGACTTGAGAGAGGCCTTTTTGCCACTTTAAATGCATTTACCTGGAAAGTCAAAATGCACTTTGTAGTGTTCCACAAGGGCAGCTCCAAAAGCAAAGGTAACAGTGCCCTGCACTGCCCAGCCCTGGTGATTTCACAGCGATGACCACTGGATTTCTGTTTGGAAACATCCCCACCTGCACCTCCCTCATCCATCTTCACTGCAATGTCAGCCCAGCCTGAGTGAATCAACACCTCTCTGCTGTCCCTGCCTTCCCAGGTGCCACACACCCAGCAGGGGACTCCTAAAATTCAATTTTCTGTGCTCCCATGACATTATTTGAGACAACGCCTTCACCAAGATGCACATCAGCATCTCTGAGGTGAAACTTGGATATAACACAATAAAAAAGGGATTTTTTCTCATGCAGAACACCTGTTCTCCTTTACCTGTGCCTCTAGGAATGGGGCCATTTTATAAATAGTTTCAGTTCAGCAATTAAGCAAGATGTCTCACCAGCAAGCAAATGTTTCAGCAGCCTGTGTGATTGCTTTAATAGAGTTCAAACACTTTTTATCCCACTGCTTTTATCCACCAGCCTGGAATTACATCCCTGTTTCTTAATGCTAAATGCAAATTTCATTTTCTGATTTACCCCATCTCCCCTCTGATATCAGATTTCTCCCCTTCTGTCCCTGCTGTGGCAAGGTTGTCATGATGACTCACGGTTAGCTCCATCTAAAATGTAAAATCTAAATCTAAAATCTAAAACCACATCTTTAGATTTCACTTTAAAAGCTGGCCTTGGGAAGATGGTGCCTCAGAGAGGAGGAATTATAATAAATTGTGCAGTGCATTATCATGAGACAAGGAACAGCTTAGGCAAATAATTAGTGCCTTGCCTTCTGCCACGCCAAGGTGTGAATCAGAGCTAATTTGTCACACTACAGCCAAAAACAATTGCTCAAGCAGAACTTGGACATCCATGGGGGACAAACAGATTCCAGCCCATGCTGCTGTTTATTTGTTATTCTCCTGGCTCTGCAGAAAAGCAAATATGATATTCTGTAGAAGATGTTGCTTCCCCCAAAATGTGCCCCTGGGATTCTATTCCCTAAAACAAAGAAATTCCTTGGAACAGGATTCCTCTCCCTTATGGAAACTCCTGTTATCTCTTAAGATTTCTATTGGTTCTTAAAGTTACAAGATAATTGGTTCTTTTCTTACTTAGAATTTTAAGGAAATTGGTTAGTTTGCAATTTGTAGTTTTTATTGGTTAGAAGTTCAATCCTCTAGAGACCTATATAAACCCTTTGTTGTCTGATGCAATTAGACCGTTGTTTGCAATTCCCTTCGGAGAAATAAAGTTAACTTTGGAACTTTTGCAACACGGTCTCAGCCTTTGTACTTCGCTAGTGAGTAGCTGCGGGCTCAGAGATATCCGGACTCAAGGTAGCAACCCCTGGGCTGGAAAGCACCCAACCCAAAACCAGCTGCAATATTCCAGCTGGCTGGAACTCCTGAGGGAATGCAGTGGGTCAGAACACGGGTACCAGCTGAGCTGGGATGTCCCACCACTGGAGAAAACAAAAAGGCTGCTGGTGCCAAAGCTGTGGCTGCAGCAGGGTGGAATTACTGTCCCCAGGGTGCTGGGCAGGACCCACAGCTGGGCTCCAGGGGCTCTGGGTGGGTCAGTGCCCCCTCCCTGGGCAAGTGATGGGCTGGTGATGGGACCGGCTCAGTAACTGGGGAGTGATCTCGCGCAGAGAGTGTTAATGAGAGGAATGTTACATTTGTCTTTACAAGCAAGCTGGAGATTTGATGGTAGATGAAGTTAGCACCCAGAGATAAAAGAAACAATGGGAGGGATTACACTGATTGATGAATGGGAAAAGAGATTTGCCTTTACAAACAAACTGCGGGTTTGCTGGTGAATGAAATTGGGTAACAGAAGATGAAAGAAGCAACAAGGGGGAAACTGTGGATTCTATAAGAATTAAAAATTAAAAGGGAGGGTTATACATTAGAGGGGAATCTCAGGTGTCAGGTGTTTGGGAAGTCTGTGCCTCTCAGAGCACCTCAGCCAATGGGGAAAGAGAGAGGGAAATTAGGATAAAAAGGGAGGCTGCATCCTCCAAAAATTCTGAGAGATCCCAGGGAATGCCCCATGGCCTCTCCCTTTATTTGGAATAAAGCAAAAAGGACTCCTCTGTCTCCTTTTATGGACATAAACCTCTGGTGACTGTGGATTAATTTTCCTTACATTAACATAATGCTCAGTGAGATTGGGGAAATAATTAATTGTGTCTCTTGGAGGCACCACGGGCTGGGGTGGAAGGGGAATTGCTTTTCTCTGCCAGCAGGAAGGGCACAGCTTGGGGGATATTACAGAGACTGGGCTAGGACAGAACTTTTCTCTGAATATTCCAGGATTTTGAGGCCAAAATTTCCAGGTTTTGGGGGCCAGAATTCCTGGGGTTTTGGGCAGGAATTCCCAGGGTTAGGGTCATAAAATTCCAAGGATTTTGCAGCTGAAATTCCCGGATTTTGGGGCTGTAATTCCCAGGATTTTGAAGGTAAAATTCCCAAGATTTTCAGGCTGAAATTCGGAGAGTTCTAAGCTTGAAATCCCCTGGTTTTTGGGGCCAGAATTCCTGGGGTTTGAGTCATAACATTCCCAGGATTTTGGGGCTGGACTTCCCAGATTTTCAGGGCTGAAATTCCTGGGTTTTGGGGCTGGAACTCCAAGGGTTCAGGGCTGAGTATTCCAGGATTTTGAGGCAAAAATTTCCAGGTTTTTGGGGCCACTGACTGTGCCTCAGGGACAGACATCACTTTCTTTTAAAGGAATACTTGCTAGTTTTGAAACTGAAATGTCATGTCTTGCCTTTTGAAAAAAGAAGAAAAAGCAAATGCTGCAAAGGTCTTGGTCCTTCTTAACTGGCAGGAGCAGTGTCAGTGCAAAACTTTCAAACTCTGCTCTGGAAATAAAGAGACTAGACTTGTAACTATTTATAATTATTTAATTGGGACTCTTCAGTTAATGCTGCATTAACACTTTGCATAATCTAATCTCTGCCTTACAGAAGTGCTATTTTAAGCTCTAAAATTTCATGTTGCAATTTTCAGGATAAAGAATTTTGATTGTAATGATAGAGCAGAGGCTGGTGGAGGAGAGTGGCATGAGACAAGAATGCAAAGCTGTGATTTCCCTCCCTGGCCACAGCTTTTCTCTTGCACTGTGCTCCACAGAATAAGGACCCTGCAATTAGATTAATCCTACAATTGATTCCAAAAGGTTCAATGATTAAAAACAACGGTACAGAACCAACGTTTAGAAAAAGAATCAAACACTATTTATGCACCAGTAGCTTTGTTTAAAACAGGGAAAAAACCACTCAAGCCAGAGGAACAAGCCCAAGGTTTAATTTATATAAATTGCAGCCACCTGCTCGTTCCATTTCCAAAAGAAAGATTTTCCTGCATGCTCTAAATCAATTTCTGTAGCTAAAGGAATCTCTGGGAGTCTCACTTATTTCATCTTCCATCTGAGGTTGCCAACTTTTCCCCTTAAGCTGCAGGTATGATTAGTAAATTAGGAAGTGATTACCTTCACCCAGCCAACCAGACTGATACACACATTCAATGCAACAACACATAAAAATGGATAAAAGCAGGAATTGATAAATGTTGAATTGAAAGGCAGGAATTGAAAGTATTGATTGTTAATGAAGGGAACTGTGCAATAGAATTCTATTCTATTCTATTCTATTCTATTCTATTCTATTCTATTCTATTCTATTCTATTCTATTCTATTCTATTCTATTCTATTCTATTCTATTCTATTCTATTCCATTCCATTCCATTCCATTCCATTCCATTCCATTCCATTCCATTCCATTCCATTCCATTCCATTCCATTCCATTCCATTCCATTCCATTCCATTCCATTCCATTCCATTCCATTCCAATTCTATATTCTAAGAGTCTGGGGAGCTGCTGGGACCCTCAGCCTGCCAGGACCTCCAGCTGGCACTAAAACATTTCCCCAAGGTGTGTCCCAGCTGGTTGTCACCAGCAGAAAATGTCACTTCAAAGACACAGGAGTCAGTGGAAATAATGCAAAGAACAGATCAGTGTTCCTGGTCCATAGAGGCTGAAATGTTGTGGTTTACAGGAACTTCTCCACTGGGAGCTGGATTCTAAACCCACCCCCAAGGGACTCACACCATCCAAAATGCTGCCCAAAGAGCCACAGAAATTATTTTTTTCCTCCAGTGGCTCATCTATTGCCTCAAATAAGTTTGTTTTTGGTCTGGAGCTGTTTGCAGGTCACCAGAACATTTGGTACTGAATTACTGGGCCAAACTGGTGCCCTGTGTAATGCCACAGACACAGGGAAAATGAGCACTGCTGGTCTCTACAATGTCTTTACTTTTCAAATATTTCCTCAAAAACATTTGAAATATTTTTATTTAAATCCCTCCTGTCTTGGAGGGATCAGTTGTAGCAGGGTATATTTAGGAACTGGAGAATGCTGCACTAGGAGTGACAAATTTGGACATCTTTCTGTCACTTCCAATCATAACTCAAAGTAACAGAAGAGCATGGGAGGAACAGGATTGCATTTACAAAGCATTGTTATTTTATGTCAGTTGATATTCTCCACTGCTGCTGCTCATGAGTCAGATTTCTTTACTATTTGGATACTTTATCCCTTAAAAGTATGCAAAAAGGGACCCACTGCCAAGAGCTTTCCCAATTTAAAGCAGGCTTGTGGCAGAGCTGGCAGAGTGAACGTGGATATTTCCTGCTGAGCTCTAATATGTGTCACCAGGATGGGAAAAGTGAAGGAAAGGATGAAGGAAAACACGTCCTGCTCTGGATTTGATGTGCAATGTGCCATCCCTGGCTGCTCCAACACAACCAAGTGCCCAGGAATCTTCACACCCACTAAACAATGACCATGCCCTGCCTGCCAGGAGCTCTCAGATTCTCTTTGTCCATCACACAATGTCCCAAACCCACATCAGGGTGAAAAAACTGGGCTCTGGGGTCTCAGTTATTAGAGATATTTAAGAATTTCAGGTATGTTTTTCCCTTTTTTTCTACAAAATTTTGCAGCTGGTAGAGCGTGTGGGAGATGAGAGCTAGTACCTCTAAACTTCCCTTTGCATTTTAATTGAGCCTGAATACTAAAAATTAAAATGCTATTTGCTAAGATTAGCATAATGTAAAAAAAATGACCAAACAAAAATCAGATTAAGTGACTTTTTGTCATGACTGGGAATGAGTGCCTGAGGTCACTCATGGGCAGGTGGGGCTCAGTCCCTCCCTGCAGGGGAATTCAGAGTGGTCCTGCCCGGGTCTCAGCCTCTGAGACCTCTGAGAACTCTGCAGAATGCATTTTAGCACCTGATAAAGGGAGCTTTACATTCTGACCTGTGAATACTCCAATATCCTCATTTCTGTTGCATATTTGTTGTTAGGAGCTGAGTTCCCTGATTTATTAACTGAGGTTGATGTGGTTTGGCTCTGCAGGCTCGGGGTTTGTGCTGCTTTGTCCAACAGGGATCAGGTGTGGGACCCTCCTGGTCCTGCCTAAGAAGGAAGAACTGGGAGCAGAGGGAATTTCTGGGCAGCCAAGGATGCCCTCACTGAAATTAGGAGTGCTCAGCAGATTTCTGATGATGCCTGGATGTACCTTTGAACCAAAACAAGACCATTCCCTTAAAGCTAAAAACATTTGGGTTTGGAAGAGAATTATCACCATTTAGAATTTTGAACTGACACTTCCTCTAAATATTTTACAAACATTGTTGTGACCATTTCTCTTTTTTTTTTTTTTTCCACAGTGTTAGGATCAAATCTGAACAAGAATTTTAGCAAACTGCTTCTGATTTCTCGGCCAGCCCTTCATAGTTTTATTTCCCTCCTGTATAAAATCTTCAGCATTTCCAACTCCAGCAAAACCAGGCAGAAATTTGGAGGGCTGTGCTGTAAATATGCAAGTTGAATTCCCTAAAGCAGAAGCCAGTGTAACTTGGATTCTGCTGTTCCACTCCAGTGATCATCTCATTTGCAGCCCAGGCCACGACTTGGGATGATTTTTTTTAAAAAGAGCAAAATGACAAATAATTGCAGGTAATGCCATGCAACTTACCATGAAATCAATACAGCAAAATGAGGCAGGAATATTAAAAGCCAGAGTGTTTCTCTGTGGCACACAGCAGATATGTTTGAGGAAGGAAAACATTTGGGTTAGAAGGCATTTGCTTTTGGTCTCAAGGATGTTATGCCACACTCAGCTCCATCAGGAGGCACCACATCCTCGAGTTCCATCCCTGTCCTCTCAGGGCTTTCATGATGGGCTGCTCAAATGGAAAAGACTTGACCAGAATCCCTTGTACCTATAAATACCAGTGCAGAGGGAAAGGACACACAGAGAAATGAAGAAAACCACCTTGGGAATCAGCTGCTGGAAAGGGCAAACCCCAGCTGGTGCAGAAATGAATATGTTCCATTTCTTTCAGGATTTGCTTTTTTTATCTTCATCATGACCAAGGCTCTGTTTGGTTTCCAGGGACTTTTGAACCTAGAGCACCCAAATATTTATCACTGAAAATACTGATTCCACTGCCAGCTAGAGCAGAACCTCATCTTTATGTCATCCATTTATGTCAGGGAATAGAATCATGTCTGCAACCCCAAAAACCCTTCCACTGGAAAAAATAAAACAAAACAAAACAAAAACCAAAAAACCAAAAACAAATCAAAAAACAACAACAAAAAAACACACACAAAAAAACCCCCAAAAACCCCAAAAAAACCCAAACCAAAACAAAGAAAACTAAAACCCCACGACCTAGTCTGAACCTTCATAGGTTTCTTTAAGTCAATTATAAAAATAGAATAAAATACCCACTTTCAACTTTGATTCCCCTTTCCACACTAGGTCAAAACACAGAGGGAGAAAATATTACAATCCCCTAATTCCAGATCAAGTATTTCTTGGGTTATTTGAGGATTTTTAAGGATTTTAAGACTGAAGAAAAGAGCTCTCTGCCCTTGCACACACCCAGGATTGTTTTGGAGGCAGAGGACAGGTCCCTGCACCGAGAGGCTGGGATTGGTGTAGGGGAACCCACAGAAATCTGTGGGGTTGGTGTAGGGGAACCTACAGGGCTGGTATAGGGGAACCTACAGGAACTACAGGGCTGGTACAGGGGAACCTACAGGAATCTATGGGTTTGGTACAGGGGAACCTACAGGAATCTATGGGTTTGGTACAGGGGAACCTACAGAAATCTATGGGGTTGGTGTAGGGGAACCTACAGGAACTACAGGGCTGGTATAGGGGAACCTACAGGGTTGGTGCAGGGGAACCTACAGGACTCTATGGGATTGGTGTAGGGGAACCTACAGGTTGGTATAGGGGAATCCACAGGAACTACAGGGCTAGTATAGGGGAACCTACAGAAATCTATGGGGTTGGTACAGGGGAACCTACAGGAATCTATGGGGTTGGTGTAGGGGAATCTACAAGAAATACAGGGTTGATATAGAGGAACCTACAGGGTTGGTACAGGGAAACCCACAGGAACTACAGGGTTGGTGTAGGGAAATCTATAGGAACCTACAGGGTTGATACAGGGAAACCCACAGAAATCTATGGGGTTGGTGTAGGGGAACCCACAGGAACTACAGGGCTGGTATAGGGGAACCTACAGGAATCTGTGGGGTTTGTGTAGGGGAACCCACAGGAATCTGTGGGTTTGGTGTAGGGGAATCTACAGGAATCTGTGGGGTTGGTGTAGGGAAACCTACAGGAATTTATGGGGTTGGTGTAGGGGAACCTACAAGAAATACAGGGTTGGTACAGGGGAATCTACAGGAATCCGTGGGGTTGGTGTAGGGAAACCTACAGGGCTCTATGGGGTTGGTACAGGGGAATCTAAAGGAATCTACAGGGTTGGTATAGAGGAACCTACAGGACTCTATGGGATTGGTGTAGGGGAACCTACAGGGTTGGTACAGGGGAATCTACAGGAACCTACAGGGTTGGTATAGGGGAACCCACAGGAACTACAGGGCTGGTATAGGGGAATCTACAGGAATCTGTGGGGTTGGTGTAGGGGAATCTACAGGAATCTGTGGAGTTGGTATAGGGAAACCTACAGGAATTTATGGGTTGGTGTAGTGGAACCTACAGGGTTGGTACAGGGGAATCTACAGGAACCTACAGGGTTGATACAGGGAAACCCACAGAAATCTATGGGGTTGGTGTAGGGGAACCCACAGGAACGACAGGGCTGGTATAGGGGAACCTACAGGAATCTGTGGGGTTTGTGTAGGGGAACCTACAAGAAGTACAGGGTTGGTACAGGGGAGCCTACAGGAATCCATGGGGTTGGTGTAGGAGCATCTACAGGAATCTGTGGGGTTGGTGTAGGGAACCCACAGGAACTACAGGGTTGGTGTAGGGGAACCTACAAGAAATACAGGGCTGGTATAGGGGAACCTACAGGAATCTGTGGAGTTTGTGTAGGGGAATCTACAGGAGTCCATGGGGTTGGTGTAGGGAAGCCACAGGAGATGTCACATTCCCGTCCCAAAGCTGGGACCTGCCAACCCTTCCCTGTGAGGAGAAGGCTCCCAGAGCTGGAGGAGGGGTGGCCATGGTCCCGCTGCAGCTGGGGCTGGAGCCTGCCCTGCTCCCAGAGGGATGACCCACGGAGAGGACACTGAGCTTTACCAGAGCCGGCTGGGCTGGGATTTGTGAGCTGGGCTCTCTCCCTGGGCCGCCCCCCATCTCTGCACCAGAAATATGCACAAAAGGAGACAGAGAATCCTGTCGTGGCCTCAAAATCTCTGCTCCTCCTCCCCCCTGCCCCCCTGGCTGGCTGTGTGCCTCTCCCCATCTCCGGGTGATTTATGGGTGTGCTCTCTCCATAAACCCAGCTCAGGAGGGAGCAGGAGAGCTCCTGCCTGGGCTCTGAATGCCAACGAGCTCAACATGCTCTGAGTGCTTGCTGTGGCTGCCTCTCACCACAGCTTTAGGTAGGAAAGTGGAATTGTTCATTGGAAGTTTTAAAGTGCTTTTTAAGTGGGGAAAAATTTGGAATGGTTTATGGGCAAGGCTTTCATGAGATGTAAGCAGGCTTGTGTTTTAACACAAAATCTGTATTTCAGAGAGCACAAGCAGAGAGCCAAAAGCCAAGGAAGAAACACCAAGCTCAAAGTGGCATCAGGAAACCACCAGAAGACCACCCTAAACTGCTGACAATTTGCAATTATTAATTATGCAATGTTCCAGTGGATCTGAAGCAAGAATTTGGGTTAACAAACTCAAAATATATCAATTAAGTCATTCCAAAAATACAGCAACTGTAACTATGAAAATACTGCTTATTGGAGAGTGGGTTTTCTCCTCTGGGATTTCACTGAGCCCCTGTGAAATGCTTGGAACAGTGCGTGACCTCTGGAAGGTCAAAGGTGCTAAAATCTGTGTCACACCTTTGGCTATGTGGGTGCTCTGAGAAATATTTCTAAAGGTAATTAATTAATCAGCATCATCAATTCATTCCAATTATTGTCTTTTCAGGATGGAGACCCTCCATAGATTTTCTAGAAAACAAAAAACTTTCTTTCTTTCTTCAAAAAAATTCTTTTGTCTTTGTCTGTGTGTGTGTGCACCAAGCCAGATTTTGCACAATTTGGCAGCTTGAGCAGGCTGATATTATTGCAGCAATTTTTTAAGTTTTGCACTTCAAATTCTACCCTTTTTGCTTAAAAAAAATAACAACCAAAAAACAACAACAACAACAAAAAAAAAACCCAACAAAAACCAAACCAGCAAGTATGTTCTGTCATTAATTTTCTCACATTTTTTCTGAAATGTGATGGCTCTTTAGCACTCCTCTTTTGTTGTCATATCCCAGCTCTAATTGATGCTTCTGCCAGGCCTGGGGGGCACGGGCTGTTCTCAGGCTCAGCACTCACCTCCCTGTGGTGCCAGCTCACACACAGCGAAGACAAGATCAGAAAAACTGAATTTAATAGAACAAAAGCACTCCAAACTTGCTTCATCATCCTCTGAGATCAATGAGCATCTTTTGATTGGGGTCAGCAGGTTCCAGGTCGTGCCCACGGAGTCTCCAGCCCTGAACCACAGCAGCAGGATGGGACAGAAAATCCCTTTGGGGTTTTTTTTTTTTTTTGGTGCAGGTTAGTCAGCTGCTGCTGTGTCTTTTTATTTTTCCACTCTCATGTCCTTTGGTGCCTGGAGGCTGCCCCTGCCCTGAGAACTCGATCAGTGGGAGAAGCAAACCAGTTTAAATATATTATTATATCACAGACTCTGCCCCAGCTCCCTCCTCTTTCCCCCACTGATCCCTCACTCAATCCCTGCATTACCAGAAGTGCTTTCACTCCTCTCTCCCACTAATGCAGCAAATGAAGAGTGCATCTCAGAGGAAACAAACACCTCCAGCAGCCTGAAGTGCCACTTGTGTTTCTGCTGCAGCAACAGATGAACTGCACTTGTCTGAGATGGGGTCAGTCAAACACCTCGGGCTCAGAGCCCTGCAATCCCAGGAAATATGAAATGAGAGGATATTCACACAGCTAAATCTGGGTTCACTTCACCTCCAGCACCTTCATCTTTGGTGGAATTCCCCTGATGTGCATCCCCATGTGCTGAGGTAAATATAATCAAAACCACATAAATAATATTCTACAAAATAACACCATCCTATTCATATTCTGCATACATTTGTAGAATAAAGGGAAGCTCCTTTTCTGATGTTTTTCAACTCAGGGACCATCTCCTGTTTGCTGTTTGTGCATCTTTTACTGAGCACAGACAGGGGTGCTACACCAAGAAGTTGGTGAGATTGTCCTGGTGATAACCTGGGCACAGACAGAGCTCCAGCTGCTGTTTGGGGTTTTACTCTCAGACTGTTTGAGTCCCTGGGACAAGCTGATTTCAGTGGGTTTCTGTATCAGAGCCCCCCAGAAAGGCCATTCCCTGAGAGAAACCCCAGCAGATTTAACACAAACAGCCCTCTGGAACCGAACTGAATTATTGCTTTGACAAGCCTGCACTTCTTCCATTTCATCACAGACTTGGTGAGAAATTCTCTGATGTTTCCCTTCTCCTGCAAATATTTAAACACATGCACTATTTCATTATTACTTTCCCCTCTCTCTATTTTATTTTTACATTTCCCTGCACAAGATATATGCCCCAAAGGGATCAAAACAGAACAGGGGTAAATGATGGCTTATTAAAAGAGAAATGGGAAATATTCCTCTGATTACTTCTTTGCTTCTCTGTCCATGGTTATACCCAGCTTTCATGGCTCTTAATGACCAATTTCCCCATGAACTGCAAGGCACTTGTATGACATTGCTGACCTAATTTTGGTCAAGGCTGTGCTGCAGAGGCTCCCTGCCTTACAATGAAAAGCCTTTTGCAGTTGATTTGGGCTGGGTATGATGGGCTGAACGTGGGCCAGGCTGAATGGGAATTCTGTCAGCAAATAAAGCACTGAATGGACTGGAAGGGAGAGAGGGAAGTGAAGCATAATTAAATATGTAGGAGCTATTTTTAAACCTATTGAAATGAAGACAATTGAATGGAAAAGAGGCAGGAGAGATTAAGTTGTGATAGAGTTGGACAAGAGGAGCTGGGTGTGGAGGGGATGGACACAGGGACTGTGTGCTGGGATTTTGGGAAATGGCAAGAGCTTGCAGCACCAGACTGGTGCAATCAAAGGAGAAGTGGGGTTAGAAAAGGTGGTGGCAGCTGCAAATAGACCAGACAAGAGAGCTTCAGAAGGAAGAAATCTTATTGTTCTTTTTGAGTTACTTCCTCCTACTTTTCCACCCATAATCTGATTATTATTGGTTAACTCGGTGAGAACAGCTTGAAACAGCAAAGAATTACAGGCCAAAGAAGTTCAAAGTCATTTTCTGGAGCTTTCAGTTTGGGCTGCTCATGGAACTAAAAACAGAGAATTAGGAGCTGCTATTTAGTTATTTTTTATTCAAAG
Source organism: Luscinia megarhynchos (assembly GCA_034336665.1). NCBI lineage: Eukaryota > Metazoa > Chordata > Aves > Passeriformes > Muscicapidae > Luscinia > Luscinia megarhynchos. The sequence continues at coordinate 12,411,421 of CM067578.1, forward strand.
GGGATCTTCATCAATTAAACCTCTTATAGATATTTGGATGAACGATGAAGTTTGTAGAGTTTATTCCAGACCATAAAAGTAGATAAAGGAAGAAAACCTATAAAATCAACTATCCTAGGGAGGATAAGTAAAAATGCCAAGCACTTAAATTTTCTTTTAATAAACTATTTAGCAATATTTATTTAATGATTGCCCAATTCAGCTGCTGTAACACTCTTTAATAACTCATAAAGCATATTTTACAGCAGCCATGAGATTTAATGTCATCACAGTGGAAGGAAAATCTATCCTGACATGAAGCTTCTGAAAGCAATGGGGGAAAATGAAGCTGAGGTTTCTGGATGGGAAAAATATTTTTTTTTTATTGAGGCAAATGCTTTCTATCACCTTCTTTGTCTGTGTATCTAGCCAGGCAGCTATTATATGCAATTGGAGTCTGTCACTTGAAGGGTGTGATGCATATTAGAGTGGGTAAAGTAGTTGAGAGCAAGTTAAATTTAGCCCTTATTACCTGCATTATGTTAATGCCTCTGGGTGCTAACAGACTGAGAGCTGTGGTGACAGACACTGAACAAGCAGAGAGCAAGACAGGAGTCATTCAGGGCATGGACTGAATCAAAACAGACAAGGCAGGAGAAGGTGGGAGGCTTGGAGATGAAAGCAGAGGAAAATAAAGAACAGCAGAGCCAAGGGAGAAAACGGCTCAGGATTTTTTTTTATGGCAAAAATATATTTCATCTGTAGGTGAAGATTTGTCAAAGCCATAAAATGTTTTCAGGGGTGATATTCTTCTCTGGGCATGTGAAAGAGAGAGCAGACCCAGGTTCAAATCTCTCCTTCAAGGATTAAAAGATTTGGATCTTTGCTCTGCTAAAGAGTGACCTAGTGACCAGGATGCTGTGGTTCCTCTGAGATGTTTTCAGGGAGACCAAACCGTGAGGATTCCCAAATGTCACAGGGGCTCATGGCATGGAAAGGCTTTTCAAGCCACCTTTCACCAGGAACCTGTTATTTATAATTTATATATTAATATAAATATAAATATTCTCATATATAATGTACAATGTGCAATCTATATTCTATATTCTATATATTATATAATGTATAATATATATAAAAATAGAAAATTATGTAAATATATAAAATATAAAAAATATAAGCGTATTTTCATATTTATATATTTAAATATATACATATATAAATTTAAAATATATAAATATATAAATATATTTTATATATATTTAATCAATTTAAACATATTTCCATCTATATTTACCTCTCAGCCTGTTTCCCCAAGGGGCTCCCCCTCCCCAGTCTGTGCAGGCTGACACTGTTTATCACTGTTTTTGTTTGTCTTTTTCTCATATTGTTCTGATCTTTCTGCTCCCTTTGCAGCTCAGCTTTCTCTTCTGGGATTATTAAGCAAATAGCTGCAAATCTGTGAACTTTTCTAAGTACCTGCACAGGGATCTGCTTTTTGTGAAGAGTTGGAAGCTCATCTCAGTGACAGCTCTGTGCTGAGTTTAACTCCTCTTAGGAAGTTTTACACAGCACCTCAAACCAAACCAAAATCACCTGGTAGGATCCCAGATCTGTTAAAACCATCACTGAGCTCTGAAGGGCTCCAGTGATAACGTGAAGCTGTGATAAGGGAGGGAGGGAAGAGAAAACTGCTGCTGGTCCATTGATTATGGCCCCACACTTTTATTTAACAGCTAAATCCTGATTTAACACCAGCAGACACACAACATGTATGTGTGTGGATATCAGATTAGTAGCTGACAAACTCTATCACATCGTGGCTTTCTTTCTTTGGCTGCTCCAAAATTTCCATTTTAATGTCCAGGAGCATCCCCAGTTTGAGAATGTCATCACACAATGGGCTGAGCCTCCTCTCCAGCCGTGTTCAAAAATGCTCCCTGAGGAACAGCCTCATTCAGGGCAGCAAACAAAGTGCTGCCATTCTGGTGAGTTTTGTTCTCAAGCTCCTACAAGAGCTGATGGCACGCCTGAAGGAAGGAAATATCTCTGAAGTGTCTGTGTTTCCCCAGAACTCCCACATTTCAGCAGGAGAAAAATTGGAATTTCTTTGCCTGTCCCCTCTGCAGTTGTGTTTGTGCTCCCTGGCTGCCAGTGATGTCTGATGTCACCCCAGGGTGAGTGAGAAAAACGGATGCATCAGAAACATTTTCCTCTGGCAACTTAATTTTAACAGTGTTTGCAACTTTGCTGAGCTGACAAAGGCAAGGGAAAGGCTGGTGGGTACAATACTGGGGTCTGGCTTGGATCCAGCACAGGAATGTGCTCTCTGCAGTATTAAAAGTGATATTCTTTAAGTATCAATGCTTAAGCTTTGATATTTTTTTCACTTTTCTCCACCTTGTCCAATGCTGTTGAAAGCCATCCCCAGAAAATCAGCTTCCCTGGATTTACAGTGTGAAGTGTGACAAAGCTGCACCTTGCTTGTCACAGCCCCTTGCTGCCACCCTGCCATGCAGCAAGGAAAGATAATTGCAGCCTGGGCCCAGGAGCACAAGGAGGTATCAAACTGGGCATGTTTGTTTTAATAAACTCCTTTTTCTTCTCTCCCAAACTGTCCTCACCCCCCAGCTCCCTCCTGCTCCCAGCACTGGGACAATGAGGGCAGCACACAATTCCAGTGCCCTGCCAATTCTGTGCAGGAAATCATCCCTGTAATTAATTATCAATAACAAAAGAAAGAAGCCTTAATCTGGCCAGGACCTTGTATTCATTATCAATTCACTTTTCTAAGTAGTTCCTTAATTTTCCTAAATTTTAAATAACTGAATTAATGAAGGCAAAGGGGTCTAATGAAGTGGTTGGGTCAATCCCATGGACGTTGAAATGAGAACAATCCCGAGGAGCAAAGCATCTGAATTTGTGAATTTGGAGCTGAATTTGTGCCAGCAACAAACAAGTTACACCAAGCCAAGGTGAGTACCAAGAACATTGCCTGGCAATTTTCTCTAGCAGGTTATATGGCCCCTACTCATCTAGAGACTCCAAGGCTTGAATTTATTTGTCCTCACAACATATTACACTGGGGAGAGTGAAGAAATATTTCCCCATTCATTAGTCAGAGAGGAACTGAGAGACCAGAGCAACACAGAAAATATGGAGCCACTCACTTCCCACTGAAATGGCACTGGGGGCCAACGAGAACAGGTTACATTCTCACCTAATTTATTCACCTATATTGCTATTACCAATAAGACTTGATAAAAACACACCAGGCAAACATAATCTGAGCATCTTCTGCAATGGGAGAGCTCAGCAAAAATAAATCAGAGTAGGTACCAAACACCCTCTTTCATTTGGCCTGTCCCTGACCCTCCATGTTTCTTAGTGACTGATTAATATTTATGCAAACCACCACTTCAATTAGAAACCTAGTGGGATTAATTGGATGGAAAACTACTTGCAAAGCGGCACATAAAGGAAAAAAAAATAATCAAAGAGAGCTTTTCTCTCTTTTGTCTGCTGCCACCAAAATAAAGCAGGTGGTTACGGGTTGGGGACAGGGATGAACCCCTAAAGTATTTCAGAGGAATAAAAATCCTTTGGGATGGACTGGCAGCCCTGCAGGGATGCACAGGGGAATCAGGCTGGCAGATAAAAACTAAGGGAATATATATTTGTATATAAATAGCAGTTCTATTTATTAAAGGGCCTTCAGGTACATTTAGGGCAGACAAAGCCCTCCAGGGGCTGCACCCAAAATGGACAATGGGTCACAGGTTTTCACACTTTTATAAATTTGGTCCATTTGCATTTTGGGGGTTAATCTCCCAATTTCAGCTCCAGGTAATGAGGTCATTTACCCCAAGTTTGCTCCCCCCAATCCCTTTTGTTTCCATCTCTGGGGGCTGAGGCAGTGAGGTGTCCTTGATTCCCAGCCTGGAATTGTTGTGTCTGCCCAAAATGGGAGAGCAGCAGTGACACTGGGTATGGAGTTTGGAGTTACACACTGAAGAACTGCAGGATTACAAATACATAAAATACAAAAGCTGAAATCCTAAGCTGGCTGGTTCCTGTTTGAAAGAACATGAACTAGGAAAGGAGAGAGCTCCAGGTGACTGGAGGATGGATCAAAGCCCTTGCTGCAGACTGCCCTGCTGCCATGGAATTCCTCCTGCTTCCCACACCTGCACTGGGCTCCTGCAGCCCAGCCACACATCACCAACCTTCCCAGCCATGGAATTCCTCCTGCTTCCCACACCTGCACTGGGCACATCACCAACCTTCCCAGCCATGGAATTCCTCCTGCTTCCCACACCTGCACTGGGCACATCACCAACCTTCCCAGGCAGGCAGCAGTGGGACTCGGCACCAACTGTGGGGGTTGGTTGTTGGACGGTCGCTGGACAGACTCAGGAGTTTATTATTTTTCTGTTTTCCAGGTTTGTATTTTATTATAAGGTGTGGGTGTAAGAGAGAGTGTAGAGCATGGAGAGTGATAAGAGCAAGGGGGTAAGAGAGAGCTTAGAGAGAGGTTAGAGGTAAGAGAGATTTCCCATTTACAATACAATAAGTATTCTTCTATGATGAATATTCTAATTTCCAATAACCAATATAATACAATATACTAATTTCCTAATATTTGCATGCAACCTATAGGAACTACTAAATTCCCATGTTTTATGGCTTTCTTATCTGTCACCCTTCTCTTCAGACCTTTCCTGCCAGGCTTGGGACAGGATGTCTGTTGGTTCTTTGGTATTTGTGGCATTTGGTATCATCTAAACAAAGGAAGAGGCCTCAACATGACTGCTAACATGGCTGTTTTCAGTGTCTATGTCAAACACTGCCAACATCTCTATTTCATCTATTGCTTCAGAACTACTTGCTAGGCACTCATAAGATTTTGCTATTCCCTCCCCAACACACACCCAGCAGAATTTGGGGTAAACGTGGTTCCCAGCTCTGCTGGGGTTTGCTGCCTCTGCAGTCAGGGGATCTCAGCCTGTGCATCTCCCAGGATCACAGAGACCTGTGCTGCTAATGTCCCAAACACCACTGGCTGGGAATTTGTATAAATTATTGATGCTGATGTGACAAGGGAGCATTAATGGGCCATTTACCACCTGAGAAGTGCATTAACGGGTCATTAATGCCTACCCCGCGGTGTTCTGCTGTTAGGACTCAGCAGATATTTCATATTTTTAAAAAGTTTGTTCTTTTTTTTTTTTTAGGCAGCCAAGATTTTTTACTTCCCCTTTTCCTGCCTCCCTCTCAATAAATCTTTAGGTTGTAGGGGGATACCAATCCACAGAAAGAGAATGAAAAGGAATTATTCTGTTATTCTGTGCCAGCAGGAGGAAGGTGCCAGTCCTGTGATCTCCTCTCCTCCCACAGGACTGGGGCAGAGTTTCACAGAAGCCTCAGCTGAGATATTAATATCCTTAATTAAAGAGACCCGAAAAAAAGTTGGAATCAGTCAAAAGTTTTCCCAGTTATCACCTGGAGAACTGAGGATTCCTAGTACTTCACACTCCTGGACATCCAAAAATTACTCAAGAATCTGTGCTGGGATTTGTCTTAGTGGAGAAACTGGGTGGAAAGTCCTTCCCAGTCCTGCACCCAGGGAAAATGCTGCTTTTCAAACATGAGGCACTGCTGGGTTTTTCAGTGCTTAAACCTACAAGAGGAATCAAGAATTCACCAAAAGTTATTATTGCAATATCAGAGATGACATTGTTTTCCTCTTCTCTCTTGTCTATACAAGTTTGAGAATGAAAAAAAACAAAACCCAAAACCCCAGAGATTTAATACCATGGGAGAATTTGCTGTTCTGTCAGAAATGTGTCTTTTGCCAAATGAATGCAGATGTTCATGCCAGGACAGGAGCATTTTGTAATTGGAAAATAGTCGAAATATGAAAAAAAAAAAAAAAAAAAGAAGTGCATTTCTGCCATGCTTTAAATTGCCTGTAATCCTTGAAACAAAATCAATTGTATTCAGCTACACTGAAGTTTTTTGCTGGATTGCTTCTCAGTCTGCCAACAATAGCTGGGAATTTCTACAAAGGGAGCAATGCTTTTCTAAAGATAATTAGTCCACTTTGATGTGCACCAGAATTTTTAGAAGAGGAGAGTACCTGTCTGGGTTTTATGCAATCACTGAGCCCAAGAACAAGGAGCAGTAAAAGACACCAGAAACTTTCAGAGTGCATTTGACATTGGGATCTGCTCAGTGAAAGAAATCCTCTGAGACTGGAATGTTTTCCTCTTTGGAATTCTCTCTTTATGACCACTTGTGAGCTTTATTTCTCAGAAACAGGTGGAAATGTTGTAAATCATAGGTAAAGCCCATCAAAGTTGGATTTTTTTTCAGCTGCTGGAAACAATGCCAGGGACCTTGATGGGTGCAAAGTGTGTGCATGAGAGCAGCTCACTGAGGCATCAGGTCATAAAGAAAACCAAGGACAGGAGAGTGATGAAACCTGAATTTCAACAAGCTCTGATTTCATCTGTTGCTCACAGCAGTTTGGGCACAGAAAGGAGCCCCTCAGTGCTGATGATCTGAGCACAGGGTGGGGGCAGAGATCAGCACTTGTGCCATACTCACACAAACACATCAGGCTCTGCTTTCTAGGAATTTCTGTGCCTCTGTTCAGGTGCTCCTGGAGCCAGACTCTGATGTAAATTGAAGTAAGATCCTATCTGAATTTAATAACCCCCTTGAAAGCTGCTCCTCCATCCCACTCCCTCTGTAAGGCATTATTACTGAGCTCAGAGCAGAGCACTGTTTATTATTTTCCCAATTTTCAGCCACAACAGAGTCTATTCCAACACAGCAGCCTCCCTGCAGAATCTGTGGCTGCCTTTAAAAATCAAAAGCTCTGGAAATCCAGGGAGAGGAGCAAAGCCACTCTGTGCATTTCCAAGGGGGAATGGTGATTGGACTGACCAAGGAACAGCTTTTGGGCTGAGCTGAAGGAAATAGATGTGGCAATAATCCCATGTTACCTATTGAATGGTAATTTCAGAGACATTCTTTGCTGAGTGTTTGAAAGGACAAAATTAGAATTCTAATTTCCAGAGAAGGCAAAGGCATTTATAACAATTGCCTTTGTGCAATTGCTGGAGCCAGACTCTGTGCAGGGGCAAAGGACAGTGCATCTCATAAGGAGTCAAAGATAAATGGAATAATCTGAGATCTACAACTCTAATTATGTACATCTCTCTGTCCTAAAGGGGTTTATTTGGCTCTAGTTGCTTTTAGAGCCATTAAGGAAATGTTGCATTTTATCTCTGTTAGTGTGGGGGCATGTGCAAAGGCTGCATTTATGCCTAAAGTCTATTTTTACATTGAATGAGCCCTAAAATGGAATTCAAATTCAGTTTGTTTCCATTATAGTGCTGTGATCATTACAAGTTATTATTTTTTAAAAAATACCAATAACCACATTTCTGCATTAAAAGGGCGTGTAAGGAAGGAATAGAATCCATATTTAACATGTGAGTTAGGAAATATTTACAAAGGAGCAAGCAAAGAATAAATCTGCCACAAATGCATTATCCCCTTAGCAACACAAAGCTCAGCCTAAGCTTTTTCTTCAGGTTCTGTGGGTTACAAAGCCAAGATTTCCTGAGCTGAGCCTGGGGCTCTGACTTGCCCTTGCTGGTGCAGATGTGTCAGGATGGGGTGAAGGGTGGGAAACACCAAACCAGAACATCAGTGCACACCCCACACCTGGCTGCTGAGCTGGGGGTGCCAGGAACGACTGGAAAGCATCATCCCTGCTCTGAAACTGGAGCAGCCAAGCATGGCCAGAGGCATCCAGAGAGCTGCCAAAAACTCTGCAAAGTCTGGTGACAGTGATTGTGGGGGTCTTTGTGTCACGATAGATGGTGGGGGACAAAACTCAAGCGCCCTGTATAAACTGAGAGTTACAGTTGCAGTTTATTATAAAAGAGATAAAAGGGGGATAAGAAGGAGCAATGGGATAAAAGGGTTATGGGGTAAGAGAAGAGAGAGAGAGGAAGAGAAGAAGAGGGAGAAGAGAGCAAGAAGAGCAAGGAGGGGAGAGAGAGAGAGCGATTTCCCATTTACAATACAATAAATCTTCTTCCATGATGAATATTCTAATTTCCATTAACCAATGTAATACAAGATACAAATTCTATAGCATTTACATACAGCCTATAGGAATTCTTATATTACCATAATGTGTTACACTTTAGCTCTTAAAACTGCTCTTTGGACCCTTAGCAAGTCTTTCTTTGGAGTTGCTCTCTGGCAGAGGGCATTGTTCTATCAAGAGGGGATTGCCTTCAGGGGCCATCCTATTGTTTCATGGGAATTCAGTAACTAAGGCTTGGCATCTCAAAAGTGGCTTTCATTTCAATCTCGCTTATGGTTTCCATATTTTCAGCATCTAAACATTCATATTTGCAAGGTCCTCCAACAGGGATGTCCTCCTCCTGCAGGCAGAGGTCACAGATCCAGCTCTAAAGGCACCACAGTGGAATTCTTTTGAGGATTCTTTTGAGGACAACTTTGAATTAGAGCAGCATGGAAGTGTAAGAGAAAGGAGATTTATCTTCTAAATCAACATTTTGCTTCAGAATTCTTAAATTTTTCCCAGGGAGCAGGGTGCCACTTGCTCCATCCCACCCTGAATCAAATGTTTTGGTTTGGAAAAAGTCACAGCAAAATTTTAACAGAACAATTTGTGTTAGAAATAAAAGTGAATCTTGTTGACCAGCAGTGCTTGTCCTGCTGTCACCCAGCACTGCAAGGGGCCACAGCCACAGAGATTGAAGCATCCAGTCTCACCCATCTGGTTATAAAAGCAGTGTGGTTTGGGCCCACACCATTTGACTGCTCTCATCCTAAATCTATACACTCCATTTTAATGACAAAATTCATATTGAGAAGAGAAGAGAAGAGAAGAGAAGAGAAGAGAAGAGAAGAGAAGAGAAGAGAAGAGAAGAGAAGAGAAGAGAAGAGAAGAGAAGAGAAGAGAAGAGAAGAGAAGAGAAGAGAAGAGAAGAGAAGAGAAGAGAAGAGAAGAGAAGAGAAGAGAAGAGAAGAGAAGAGAAGAGAAGAGAAGAGAAGAGAAGAGAAGAGAAGAATCCCTTTGACTAGAGACAGAAATGCAGGCTAAAAGAGGAATATGCAAACTAGATCTAAAGTCATTTACTCAACAAGTTTTTGGGACAAATCAGAGATTCAGGGTGAGTTACAAACAAGGTTGGTTCTGGCTGCTTAAAAGATCAACTGTCCACAGCCTCTGAGCAGGAAATCTGGACACAGCCATGGCACAAACAGCATTTACTGTCAGGAACCCCAGGGCTCTCAGAACAGGTTACAGCCACAAGAGAATTGCCAAGAACAACAACCAACACAGATTCTTTGTTCTCTTAATCCTTATGATCTAACTTTGTGTTCTCTGAGCTGCTTGGCCCTTCAAAGCAGGAGAGGTAATTGAATTTCAATCATATCATGGCCTGACTCAAAATAACCCATAATGGCACTCATTTCAATATTGCACCACGCTGATTCTTATTCTGGGTGTCATGTCTGTTCTTTGCTGTAGAAATTTCCATATGCTCCTTGCCCTGAATTTCAAAGAATAACTTTGTCTAATGAAGCTGAGTGTTGAGATTTTTCCCCTCCCATGACTTATGGGTGCAATTTGAAAGGGGGGGAAAAAAGGTAACAAGTAAATGAAAAGCACGTCCAGCACCGTGGTGATAAACAGCCCTTGCAATTTGCTTAGCCAGAGCTTGTTCTTCATCCCCAGAGGCACCAGTCACTTTTATTCTGAGGTGACAGCTGAGTTTTATTCTCAAGATTGTGCAGATTTCTCACCTGACTAGCTCGTGGCTGCATATTTCAGGTCAGAGAGCAACACAAGCTGGGATCTATTTTTCCTCCTCTGTCATTCTTTCGTGCACATTTCCACCTCTCAGTCCCACCAATAAGTTCCATTCTCTCAAGTTATTAATTTCTAGCTCACAGAACACTCCTCCACAGGCAAGGCCCCCCTGCACACCCCAAACCCCTGTCTCTGAGCTGATCTCACAGATCTCTGCTCTCGCTCTTCCCTCCCCAAATTCCTCTTCACAAGGGGAGTCACTGCCAGTCACATCCCCTGTGCTGCCCTGAGCAGGAATTTGCTGCAGTGAGAGTTAATGGACATGGTGGGAGCACTGTTAGTGACATTTATCAGTGACAATTTATGTAACTTGAAGGGCAGAGCACTGCCTGCAGTTCAGAGGTTCCATTATCAGCTCTGCTGCTGCTCTGCAGAGTTACTTTGGGCTTCTTGGCTGCCATCTGCTATTTTAATTTTCCACGTGTAAATGGGCAAATCTGGCTACTCTGTGAAATCCTTAAATCACATGGATCTTGTGTACCTAGATAAAAGTTTCTGCTATTTTTAGAAGTGCTTATAAACAGCTGGCAGGGAGATGTTCTGTCAGTTCAGTAGAAGAGGACCAAATTCTGAGTCCCTGGCTTTGAAGCATCACCTCCACAGCACTGCTGAGCAACTTTTAATTGGTTGTTGCAGGGCAGGAATGATGGTAAGAGCAGACTTGGCATTTGTTCTACCCACTCCTTTTCCAGGGCTAGCAAACCAACACTGCTCCCCTCTGCTGCTCTTGCTTAGGAAAATAAATCTGAATTAAGTGCACAGCCCACAGCTGCACTGACAGGTCAGAAACTCAGAGCTCCTGGATGAACTCCAGCCCAGCCAGGTGGAGCAGTCAGGGAGAAGGAGCCTGCACTGAGGAGCTGGACTCAGACTCAGATCACCAGGGCTGGTAAAATCATCCCCCAGCATTGCTGCTCTTGGCTCTGTCAGTCACTGCCAGCATTGCCTCCAGAAACTCCAGGGTCCCAAAAGGGGAGAGCACGTTGAATCCTCTCCAGAGATTTTGCTGCACTGATTAAAATCTCTGCAAGCTTCCCCCACAGCTCACACTGAGAACATCCCTGCCTTTGAAATCATCTTCATCTAGGAATGGCCATTATTCAGGTAATTTCAGCAATAAAATCCAGAGTCTAGGTTACACTTTGTGAGACTTCAGACCATCTCTACATCCTACAGGTCCAGGATCCAGTTTAGGAATGGAAAACCTCTCAAATCTGAGCATTTCCAAGTAGATATTTTACTTTGTCAGGTGAGAATATGGATTTCACATTACACAAGACACTGGCTGTATTTATTTATTAATTCCTCAAAATCTTTCCTTTTGTAACATTACCACACGTGAATTTTATTTTGCCTTCTCAAGTTTACCTTTGGAAGCAAAGGGACAATTACCAGGAAACAAAAGCAACAATTTTGTAAAATAAAATCCCCTCCAACTGGATTGGAATTTGAGGTCAAGCCCTGAGGACCACCCCATGGTCTTGACAGTTAAATGGGTGAAGGATGAGGGGAATCATCCTGGAGAAAAAGGTTTTGATATCCTAAGTCATCAACTGGGCAAGTGGGAGCTCAGCAAATTTTCTCACAGATTTTTACTTGCACCCATGTGATAAATTATTGGGTGATCAACGATTTTAATGAAATGTCTTGAACTTTTTCCAATTCCCTCCATTCTCCTCACAAAAAATGGCACTCAAGCAAGAACAAGTTAATCAGAGAGTTCCAATTGTCTGTGAAATGCTGGTGTGGTATTTGCTGGGTAACAAAGCTGACTTTTCTCTTTAGCTTTTTGCAAACCCACACTCTCAGTTAATCACAGAGGGACTGGACACTTCCCTGCTGAACAAATCAAACCTGGATCTGCAAGGGGCTGGTCATATTTCCTCTCTCAGCTTCCTCCTTGCTCTGTTTCCTCCCTGAACGACAGAAAAGCAAACCCTGGGCTCCTTTAATCCATTGGAGCAGCTGCAGGAGAGACAAATCCAGAGGCTCAACAGAATTTCTCCTTTTTCCCACAGTGCTCTTGGCCTACTTAACCAAAATCCACCCTTGCTGCCAGCAGACTCAGGGTTTGTAGCTCAACACACACTGATGCTCTGTGTTGTCTTAAAATAATTATAATTTCATCTCCACCAAAATTGAGATTTCTTTTTGTGTGTGTGTATGAGGAGCACACTTGCTAATGTTCAGTTTTAGTTGAGTTTTGTAACAGTCTGGCAGCTTAAGCTGGGGGTTGAGCATTTGTATTTTGTGTGAAGGTGTTAGAGAATGAATCTATTGAATTTTCCCTGAGGTTATCCTGAGATTCAGAGAACTTGAGCAGCGTCTCACATTCTGCAGCACTGTTCTTGTAACAAAGGTGGGGAGTGTAAACAGCAATGTAATAGAAAAATATAAATGCAGGATTGTCAGGAAGCCTTTTACTGGAAAACATCCTCATAATCCACGTCCATCCTCCCTCAGATGTGAAAACTGCCCTGTGCAAACAACTTAAAATACATATATTTAACTTGAAGTATCACAAAAAGGAAAAAAGAAAGAATAACCAGAAGGAAATCTTCTAAACAAGACAAAATTCATTCCTCCCTTTCTGAAATGCAGCAATCCTCTCAGATCTCTATGCAGAATTTCAGAGGTAAAAGCTCTTCAGTGCATTTTGGTGAGCAAACCCCTGGTCCACACAGACCTGGACCACAGGAGGTGTGGGAGCCTCTGCAGAGGGAAATCCTTAAACCCATTTCCAGCACCAGAACCTCAAATGGCCCAAGCAGAGGGAAGGTTGGAATGATCCCATAAACATCCAAGGGTTGGTATGATCCCATAAATATCTAAGGGTTGGTATGATCCCATAAAAATCTCCTGTAGGAACACTGGTATGATCCCATAAATATCTTCTGTAGAAGGGCTGGTATGATCCCACAAACATGTCCTGTAGAAGGGTTGATATTATCCAATAAACATCTAAGGGTTGATATGATCCCACAAACATCTCATATGGAAGAGTTGGTATGATCCCATTAACATCTCCTGTAGGAACATTGGCATGATCCCATTAACATCTTTCCTGTAGGTGGGTTGTTATGAGAACACCAAAACACCCCACTGGAGAGCAGAACTGGTGCCCAGATTTTGGGGGTAGAGGCTGAGATGCCTGCCCGTGCCCGTGGAACAAACAGCTCTGTTCTGAGAAAGGACAGATCCAATCAGGCAGCAAAGTTCTGTGTTGGGGAGGCAATGGCAAAATCTTATGAGTGCCTAGCAAGTAGTTCTGAAACAATGGATGAAATAGAGATGTTGGCAGTGTTTGACATAGACACTGAAAATAGTCATGTTCAGGTTTGAGGCCTCTTCCTTTGTTTAGATGATACCAAATGCCACAAATACCAAAGAACCAACAGACATCCTGTCCCAAGCCTGGCAGGAAAGGTCTGAAGATAAGGGTTACAGATAAGAAAGCCATAAAACATGGTAATTTAGGGAATCCTATAGGTTGCATGCAAATATTAGGAAATTAGTATATTGTAGTACATTGGTTAATGGAAATTAGAATATTCATCATGGAAAAATACTTATTGTATTGTAAATGGGAAATCTCTTACCTCTCTCTCTTAGCTCTCTCTTATCACCTCTCTCTTACATCCTCACCTTATAATAAAATACAAACCTGAAGAACAGAAAATAGTGAGCTCCTGAGTCTGTCCAGCGACCCTCCAACAACCAACCCCCACAGCCATGGGAACTAAACCAGTGGGAAAAGTGGAACTCAGGTGTGGGAGAAGTGGAACTCAGGTGCTTCTTGCAATTACCAGCAGGGAACATCAGAGTGGCTGGGCTGCCTCATCCTAAAAGCCCAGCAGCCCTTTCATCTGCTCTTCATTATTCTGCAAGGTTTGGAGAGTTTTGAAAGTGACAGAATAAATTTTTAATTTTTTTTTTTTTTAAATAAAATCAGAGTCTGTGCCCTGGAATGAGTCATCAGCTGTCCATTAGCACTGAGGAGTCAGGGGATGGATAATTCATCCTGAAATCTCTGCATGGCCACCCCTGGGGGTCACCTTCAGGCTGGCAAGGGGGGGACCAGGAGAGCTCAGCTCAGCAAATTCAACCCCAGGTTTGGCTGCAAAAGCTTCAAACTGATTCTGTATTTCACAGAGGGTTAACGTGGAATTTTAAACTTAAATTTAACACTAAGATATTTGAGGAGGCAGGAAAGCATCAGTTTGTCACACCTGGAAGTGAAATTCCCATACTCACACTAAAAGGACAAATGGACAAATGTCTTGTCTGCTTTTAGGGTGAGCTTATGTAGATCAGAACAAGTGTGAAGAACAGCTGGGGAAAACTGCACAGCAGCTGCCAATACCCAGAATTTATCATTAATTGTTCCACAGCCCTTTGTGAAGCAGTGGATCAGTGTTACAGGGGCAAGGTGGGCACTTCTGTGCTGCTGGCCCAGAATTTCCCCAAAAATTGGTGTGCAGGCAAGACACAAAATACAACCCAGCAACCACACAAGCAGCAAAAGGAACAAATCCATGAATTGGTGCCCCAAACAAGGCAGGAAGGCAGAAAGGGAGGGGAATGCATGCTGACCATAAATCCTTTGCAGCAATTGTACAAACAGATGCAATTTCTCATCAAAATGAAATGGGGCCTTGGAAACCTCTCTGCTCCAAGTTGTGGGGGCTGAATCCACTTCTGTTTTGATATTGTGTTATCAATTAATTTGACTGAACTTCCTGGGCAAGTTATTAAGTCCCCATGCCACTTTCTCATTATCTGTAAAATAGGGCTAACAGTATCAGCCCCAGTACTTTACAAAGGAGATCAAGGATTATATGGAACTCTGAATAATTCCCAAATCCTGCTTGAAAATTGCATGCCAACTTTTCCCTCTTATCTGGAAACCTCCAACCTCCCTGCAGCGTCATTAAAAGAAGACTTATTCCAACATTATTATTTTATAAAAACAAAAGAGACAGTGAGCATTTCAGATAACAATTTGCCTCCAATCCCAGCTCGACTGCCATTCCCCACGTTTCCTAAAAGGAATCTGCTTTTGAAGGTGACCTGCATTACTGCAGTGTTAATAAAAATGCACTGTGTGTAATCAGTTATTATTTTATCTCTGAGCATATTCAGTGCCTCAAAATGTGTAAGCATTCCCAAGGGGAGCATCGTGCCAGGAAGAGAAGGCTCTTCTTCAGGAAAAAAGGGGGTCAAATCCTCCCCCAAAGTGCAAACCCTTACTGATTCTGATCTATTGAAACACTCTCTAAGACATTTCATATTCAGATTGTCATAATGCCTTGAACTTTGTCACATTTCTTATGTTTTGCCACAGGAATAACTCATTTTGCTGTAGCTGTCAGTGCAGGTGCTTCTGAGGTCCCACTGGCCACAGTACAGGTGAAAATCTCGTGGAAGAATTTCTGTAAAATGATGCTGAGCTGCCGAGAAACAATTTAAATTTCCAAGCAAAACTGCCCCATCTTGTGCATCCTTCACTTTGCTTTCAGTCACACACCCTTGCTTCCCAGAAAACTTGAGATCTGTACACAAAAGCATCTCATATTTTTTTTATGCTTGGTCTCAAAAGCACAGTTTATGTACAGGATCCAAACCCTCTGATTTCCAGTAATTCCCAGGAGCAATTTCCTGATGGAACCTAAGTAGCTATGGAAACAATCTCTTTTGTTTCCTGCACAATAGTCTCTGTTTCTAAAAGCTTCTCTTCCAGAGAAGGACAGCACTCCTTCACCATGACAATTCCTATTCCCAGGGTGGTTCAGCTGCCTCCCCCTCAGCAGCTGGAACAGCTGGAGCAGGGTTTGGATCAGTGGCTGATGAGTCTGGGGTGTCCAACCCACAGGGGGAATCCTGCTGGAGGGACAGGAGAACCACACACTGCTGCACTCACCCCATTAATTCCCAGTTGTTGCTCCAAAGGTGAAACAGCTGGGATGTGTGGCACACAGAACTGGGGATCACAGCAGTGCTCCCCTCTCCATTCATTCCTAGCCACAAGACAGAGATTTTTATACAATTAAACCATTACCCAAAGGCCAGACCCAGGAGGGGAAGGTCTGATGTGGGCCTGGGAAAATCAGGATATTCCTTCTGCCTCTGCAGGATTTCCAACATAACCTTGGCAAAATCATCCTGACTCCCCCTGCCTCAGTTTCCTTTTCCACAAGAACAGGGCAATGCCATTCTCCTCCTACAAGTGTTTGAAAGGCTTCTGATGGAAACTGCAAAATGAGAGTGGCAAATATCTTTATCAGCAGAGAGAGAAATAATCCTGCTACTCTCTGCACCCATTTTGAAGAATGGGTCAATAGATTTTCTTCATCTGATTTGTTCCCTCCCCAGCAGATTTTATTCTTATCTAAAACTTACTCTTGAAAAATCCCATTTAGTTTTATGACATGCTTGGGAATCCTTTGGAACAGTATATACTTTATAAAGGCAAGATAATCCCCACTGTTTCCAGCCTTCTGCCTCTAACTAACACTCATCCAAAAATCATAAACAGGCTGAAAATTCTGCCAGAAGTGCTCCATTCCTCTCCCCAGCGTTCCATAACAGGGAGTGGGGCAGCAGGTCTGGCTGCATTTGTGGGTGGGTTCCACAGAGCTCAGCAGCAGGATGGATGCCAATCACAGCTCCTGCAGAATTAAATTATATAATGAGGGAATATCCTCAGCATCCAGGCTTTGGGCACCTGGGCTGGGCACTGCCCACCTAGAGCAGAGCCAATAACACAAAGCCAATATTCTCCAGCAATATCTGCAATCCCAGGAGAGCCAACAGACCTTCTAGAACTTTTTTTTTGGTTTAACTCTCCTGATGACAGCTCCATTTCTAAGTCCTCAGATGTCACATTGTCATTTAATGATCTTTCAAGGACAGGGTCAGTTTGTCTCATTTCTTTTGTGAATTAACATTTAGAGAATGAATTTGCCTCCTTTGTGGATGCACACTGGCTGAGGTGACTAGATGAAAAAGCTGCTTTTAAACCCAGTGACACTTCCCAATCCAATCCTTGCCAATAGAGTCCCTCCTGCCTTTGGGGGGGAATTCTGCTCTCTTAGGAAGGCTCTGGAATGTGTCTGATAATCAGCTTCTACAATGACAAAAAATGAAATAACAATTTCAAACTGCAGGGCTGGGAGCCTCCCCCACCTCTCACTGAGCTGGCATTCAGGGATGCCTGAGAAGGAGTTGCTGAAATGCACAGGGATGTCTGGAGCCAGAGCCCTTCTGGACTCTGCAGCAATCACCAGATTCACGGAGCATTTCTGGGCCACACTGGGTGAATTTTGCTGTTTGAGGGGCACTGATTGCCCCCTGCACACCGTCTGGGGAGCAGCCACTGCCCACCAGCCATCCCTGACTGTCCCCAGGCACAAAGAGGGGAATGTGAGACCTGAGTGCAATCAGCCCTGCTCTGCTTCCAGGCAAAAAAGCCTTTTTTTCCAATCATGCCACAGAGCCAGGTCTCAGTTTAAATCCTCCAGCTTATTTTTCTTACTCTGAATGTCTGATCTCACTCTTTTATCACTTTCAGGGTTGCTTTTCTCACCCAGTGACATTTCCCAGAGGGAAATCAGGGAGAACCACCCCTCAGGATTTGGGTGAGTGGATCTGTTCTGGGACAGGTTGCAGGTTTATCCACAGTGCCCAAGCACCCCAGGAAAGGTCAGGAGTCAGCCCCTGACTCTGATCTTCAGATCTGCTGTGAATTCTGCCCCAGGGCTTCTGCTGAATTCTCAGGCTCTGAATTCCCCATCCCTGGAAATGGTGCAGCCACATTCCAAGAGCAGTTTTCCATCAGTGCCTTCCTCATGGTTTTATCAATAAACTGACTTTGACCATCACCACTTTCTTTCTGCTCTGCAGGCTGACAGATATTCTGCTTCAGTGCCCTGAAAAGTCTCACCCTGTGCTGACCCCGAGCTGAAATTCAGTTCTGCTTTTCCTTCTCTCATGAATATTTAACTGCTGTAGTTTACACCTGCTGGATCTCATTTTCTGTCATTAAGATCGTTCAAGTTTACTGTGGGGGAAGGAAAATAAAGTGTTTTGTGATGTTAGATAATTCTCTGAAATGATTCTGGTCCCATCATGTTCTTTTTAACCTCTGCCTGCACCGTCAGGTCTCAGTGTGCTGATCCCTTTTGTCAGCTGCCACCTTTCCCCACAGCCCAGGCCGTCTGACAAAGCTCTCCTAAGCATTCCTATCCAAATTAAAATCAAGAGAAAACTCCCCTAGACAGTCACCTCCATCACCTGGATGCTCCTACCAACCTGGGTTAGAATTTATGATCATTTCATCCACTGCACCAGCATGAAAATCAGATTGGAGGGATCAACAACTCCTTCCAAAACACCAATTTCTTCCCTTTCAAAGCTTTTCCAGTCTGCACTCTCAGTTATTCCCTGGATTGAAGGCTTCAATAGGACCATGCACTTAAGGAAAACAATTATATTTTATATATAAATATATATTTATGTGTGTATTTTTAAGTTTGAATCAGAAAAAGCACTTTATTCTTGAGCAGTGATGCCAGCCTGGTGTCCTGGGTCCTGTTTGGCACCAGTGATTCAATCCTGTCCCTTTTCCTCTCTTCCCCCTGTGCAGCCTCCTCACCCAGAATCCCAGTGAAATTTGGGATGGGAGAGATCTGAGGGGGTCACCTGCTCCAGCCCTGCTCAAAGTAGGGATAAGACATTCAAACACTACAAAGCACCAGAAAAATTCCTTTGTTTCCTATTTCTTCAAGCACAGAAAAAGCTTTTCTCTCAGCCCATGGCAGCTCAGTTACTTCAAAAGTTTTTCTGATGAATCCTACCAGCAAGATTTTGGAAATCCATCTAATGCAGCACAAACCAGATCACCCTTCACATATTTATTGATTCTATCCAAAAACTCTAATGGGTTTGTGAAATATGACTTCCCTCTACAAAAACAGTGTTGTCTCTTCCCCAGGATATTTATCTGAGTGTCTATCAACTCTGTTTATTACAGTTTTCTACCATTTCATCCAGAAGAAAAGTCAGAGCTGCTGCTCTGCACTTTCTCAAGTTCCTCCCACACTTCTTAAAAGGAAAAAATATCCTTATTGTGGCTCTGTGTGTCCTCCTTTCCATCCCCTACAACCGTGACAGAGTTCATTTCAGCTCTCTGGAAACCCTTAGAGCAGAATTTTGGTTGCTTTTAGTGGGGTAGTGCTTCAGCTGCAGGAGAAGGAATAACAGCAATTCCTTCTCTGTCACAACAATGTATCACAGTCTGGCACAAACAGAATTTTTTTTAAAAATTTTGCTAATAGAATAGTTGGAATTTTGGCTGAAAACTCACTTTTCCCCCCCAGTATTGCAGAAGAGGTGATGTTCTTGCTGGTTCCTGGTGCCAGGAGAAAGAAATGGAACATGGCACTGCTTTCTCACTTGCAGAGGAAATCAAGAGAAGGGCAAGTTGGATCATTTGCTGTGATTAAAAAAAAAATATCTCGGGGTTCAACTCCAGCTATGACAAGAGTGACTTTCTTTACAGAATAAAATGACAGCAATTTCCCACTGGAGGGTGGAAGTGCTGGGAAAATGGGAATCTGAGAGTTTTGTAACGATGATAATTGTAAATCACATCAGCACACAGATCCTCTGTGCCAGGAGGTTTTTCCCTCAGCCCTCAACAAGTGGAGACTTGTTCTGTTATTTGCTGGTATTTAGGCACAGGGATAAACCAAATGAGCTGTGGGACAGAACCTGCCACGTTACACTTTCTGCAGACTAGGATTTGCTGTTTGTTCTGAAGCTGAATTACAGCCTATTAATAAAGAAAGAAACAGTTTAAAACTACTTACAATTTTTAAATGGCATAAAATTAAGATTAGCACTTTTTTCCATTACATAAATCTGATTATGTGCTCCATATAAAAGCAGATTATGCAGGTTCTAAAGAATGTACTTTGCTGTGGAATCCTGGTTCTTGTTTTCTTGTTTATGATTGGGCTGGGAGAACTGCAACACCCCATTGCTGGTTACTATACATACATATATCTATATATCTATATATCTATATATCTATATCTATATCTACATCTATATCTATCTGTATCTATATCTGTATCTGTATCTATATCTATATCATCTATATATATCTATCTATATATATCTATCTATATTTATATATCTATCTATATCTATATCTATATCTATATCTATATCTATATCTATATCTATATCTATATCTATATCTAAATCTATATCATCTATATCTATATCTATATATCTGTATCTATATCTATATATCTATATCTATCTATATATATCTATATTTATATCTATCTATCTATCTATCTATCTATCTGTCACACAATCAAAGCATGAAGGGGATCTGTAGTGTCCATTTTGATCACAGCTGGGTCCAAACTCGTTTCCTGCTGCAGTTTGGGTGTCCTTGCCTGCCCAAGGGACAGTGCTCATCCCCAGCAGGTGCAGAGCTGAGAATTCCAACCCCTGCAGTGTCAAACCTGGGACTTTCAGCAGGGAATCAGCCCCCAGCAGATTTCAGAGGTCTGGAATAACCACCAGGGCAGAGAGAGAGGGCTGAGGGAAGTGGGGACAGATTTCCAGACTGAATTCTGCAGTGTGATTGCACAGCAGAGCAGTAGACAGGAGCATTAGCAGGGTTACCTCCATAAACCCCATGAACCTTGGAGTGCAGAGCTGCCCCATAAACCACAGAGACATCAAATAATGCCCACTGCTGACCCTGGAAGGATTTCACCCAGATCACTTCTTCTTACTTCTGTGCTATTGACTCCAGGGAAATTACTGCATCAATAACCAGCAGAGCCCCAAACCCCCCTGACTCTGAGCCCTCCCTGCTCCTCCAGACACATCCTTCACCTCCAGCCAAACCATTCTGCTCCACACACACATTTTAAATAAAATCAAGGTCACCTGAGCACACAGAGGAAAGGTGGCACTTCAACCTCATTCCTCACACACAGGGCAGCTGCCAGTGGCATTTCCTGCAGTCACCCAGGTGTATTTTTTACTGGATGCTGGTAAAAATGTATTTTCAGGAGTAAAATAACTGCTGTGAAATCTGTGGGAGGGGAGAAATGGAAAGAATTCTCCTAGTCCTGGTTCTGCCTCCAGCTTTTGCATTGCTGTAAAGGAGAAATTCCTACATTCCACTCCATGCTGGGACTTCTTAACTAACACCTGTTTGTGAAGTAAGGATTTACAGCATTTTTACAGCACCTTGCACTACAGAGCCATTCCCAAAAACAGAGCTCTTAAAACACAAAACCAAAAATGAGAAGTTGTTTTATGAGGGCTGAGATGGGAGTCAAAGCCAGAGCCCCACTCCATCAGCAGCCACAGCCCTGCCCACACCTTTGTTCCTCTGCTTTTGCCTAAGGGTGACACTCAAATTATCACCACTGGGGGGTCACCAGCAAGGGCCGGAGCTGGGTCAAATAAAAATAAAAAGAACAAGGCCACCACTTTTGCCTGGCTGAGAGGAGGAGCAATGCTGCTGGTGTGTGTGAGGACAGTGAGGGACTGTGAGGCACAGGAGCTGTGCTGGAGTGCTCTGAGCTGTTCCCACGCTCCAGAGGCTGGGACAGGCTGTGGATTTATGGTTTTGGTTGCTGTGGCACTTTGTATTGTGGAAGTTTTAATAACCTCATCAGAAACATGCACTCCAGAGCAATGTGGCACCTCCACGTAATTTAACTGCAATCCATTCCTGGCTGGTGGTAGTGCTTGAAACACTGCACAAGGAAATTAAAAACAAATAGAAATAAATCACCACCATACCCAAACCTATAAATATTTAGGCTGAAAAGGTGAGCAGTCAGTGGAAAGAAAAAGATATTTTCAGAGAAATGATGGAAGCTTCTCAGACACTTACTCTCCTCCCCACAGCAAGAGCAAGGTTAGCCCAGGTCCGTGGTAATTAGCTGAGAACCAAGGGCTCCTTTGCTTGTTGTTTAGGCAACAGCTTTTCAAAATTCAGATTTGTTAGCCCTGAAGTACAGAGTACACACGTGCCTAATATTTAATTAAGGCAGGTTAAGAAGGATAGGCTAAGCCCCAGAGAATATTAGGACTACTCTGCACAACAAACCCTTTTTGGGCTCAGTTTCAGTGGTGTTGGTGCTGTTTCATCTGAGTGTGCTTTGGTCCTGGCTCTAAATCTCCTCAGTGTCCTCTCACATCATCAAATTACTCGAATCATTTGTTTGGTAGCTTTACATGCTGCTTGTGCATCATTATAATTATGTTTCAGCTCTTTAGTTTGTTTTTCTGCTTGAACTTTATTGCATTTTAATAGTTTTTCCAGTTCTCTCTAGTGCCTAAATAAGAGAAGGAGAGGGGACTTTAATAAATAATTTTTCTTTTTTGTCACTGTTATGGTTCAATATGTGAAAATGGCAACACCTTGGACTTCCTCAAATTTTTAATCTGTATTAAAAGAGCTTGAGTTATACAAACCCAGATAGTAAACACTGAGTATTAACTTAACTGAAACCAAACAAGAGCCCAGTGCAGTGTGGACCTGATTGAACTTCAATTTCTGACAGATGCACAAACTGTTCCAGCCCACAGCTCCCCTCTGAATGCCTGATTTTCCTCTGGACAGTTTGATTTTCCTCTGGACCCATCTGATTTTCCTCTGGACACTTTGATTTTCCTCTGGACCCATCCTTTGCCTCTCCTCCCCACGTGGATTCCTGCCTTTTTCCAGCCACAGTCACTTCCCAGCTTTCCTTTCAGTGTATTGACATGGCTTTAGCATTATTGAGAGTGAGATAACAAATATTTATTCACTGCCCTTTCTTACAGCTTCCACTTGGAAGGAGTAAATATAAAAGTGGTCCTGATCCCTCTGGCTTTGTGTTGTGCTGGAAGAGAAAGAAGAGCTGAGGAGGAGAGTGCTCCAAGGCAGGAGCAGGAATTGGCATTTTCATGGAAAGGACACTTAGAGTGGATTTGCAGAAATTCTTGTAAACACAGAGCTCCAAAGAGACTGGCAAAAAATCCTGAGGAAAATCAGATTTCTTTTAGTGCTGTGATCTTGGGGTTCCCAGTGAGGCCAAACCTAGAAATCCACAACAGGTAAAACCTCCTGCATCACCAAAAGTGCTCCTGCTGCTCAAGGTGCTCCAGGGAGCCAAACTGTTTCTTTGCCAGGACAAGGAAAACTTCACAGGCTGAAATGCCTCATAAAGGAACTTCTGGCTGTGGGATCTGCCTCACCACTCAAGCCACAGCACCCTCCTAAGCAAGCCAGGCCTGAGCCATGGCAGCAGTCACACATTCACTGCTTTCCACCCACGAGGAGCTGGAACCCTCCCTGGCTGCCAGAGGCACTCTGTGAATATTTTAATAGCCTTGAATACTGCAGGCAGTAATCAGAGTTTCCCCAGGTGCACAATTCTAAATGAATCTCATATTGAGCTTTTATTTTTAGAGAAATATAACGATCAGAATCCAGAATAGCCCCATTATGGCTGTCACTTCACTTGGAGGGACTTCAGAAAGAAACAGACTTGAAATGTTTAAGGTTAATTAAGGAAAACAAAGAGATGTATACTGTATAGAGAAGCTCTGAGTTAAGGGTGTGAATAACAAGTGATCCAATTCCTTTGATGGCCCTGTGATGTGAGTGAGGGTGGGAAGGCAGAAATACACAGAAAAAAAGGAGAGAAGGTTTGTGCTGGGTGAAATTTGGCAAGGAAGCCCCATTTCTGTCAGCAGGGCCATCCCCTGTGGAAGAGTAAGCAGGATTTGAATATCATGGGAGGATGCAAAGGAATTAGAGGTAATTCCATCAGCTCTTGGATCTGCTGAGCACTGCTCCACCAGTTCTGCAACAGCAGGAACTGCTGAGATATCCCTGATGCTCCAAAGCACAAACCTGTCTCTTCCAGCTCCATGGTCATGCCTACAAGTGTTAAAACACACTTCTGTTACAGCCACACAATTATTTGTCCTTGTTCTCAATTTCCAGGCTGTGTTAAATACCATCAGCAATATTCCTATTAATTTTCTTGGCTCTCTTTCCAGCTCCTGCAGTCTGCAGAGGAGACAAAGGCTCTCCCTGAGCCTGTCCAGAGCAGATCATCTGCTGGTAGCAGAGGGTGCAGTTGCTGGGGAGCCTGGGGGCCCTGCAGGAATTCCAGGAGCTGCAGTGTGGGGTGTTAGTGCACCAAAGCAACTCCCAGCAGCAACAGAACAATCCCAGCTCAACTCCTCCTTTTGCTTTGCTCCACCTCATAATTACAGCTTGTGTCAGAGAAGCAGGAGGACTTTTCAGATGCATGTCTGGAAATAGGATTTGGCTGTGTGCAGGCTGCTGAGAGGCAGCAGCTCTCTCTGGCTCAGGGAGCAGCTGAGAGCAGGAGCTGCTCACAAAAGCAGCTCCTTTCCCCACTGAAATGCCACCCCCAGCAGCAAAGCTCTGCAGTGTGAGAGCAGCATCCCAGTAAAACACCAGCCGAGCACAGGGACAGTGGCTGCAGCAACATCTTCTGTCCTGTGCCCTCCTTTGGCTCCTCTCATGGAGGTTCTGGGCACCAGACACATCCAGGACTGGCTGAGGACAGATTTCATCAAATGATTTCCACACTTCCATTATTCCCTTATTCTCCTGGGAGCCATCCAGGCTTTAGTGAGAGCATTGCTGTCCCTCTCTGCTCTTTCTTGAGCACAATCCAGCAGCATTTCCACAAACACCAGAGGCTCAGGCTCTTGGAGCTCTCTGCCAGGCTCTGCTGCACAGATATTTTAAGCCCAGGCTGTGGCAGCACCTCCCAGTCCAGACTGGAAAGGAAACACTGCCCAGAGTGCACAGGCACAGCCTCACATGGCACTTGTGGAATTGACTTTTTGCCCTTGAAAAACAAAAGTCTTCATGTTTCAGCCTGGAAGAGGAATATGTATATTATTTATTTATTGTTTATATTATCATATTTATATAGTATTTATTATTATTTATATGGTATTTTACAGTTATTTAGTCACAATTACCAGCCATGTCCCCATTCTCCTTCTGGGCCAGGCTTTGGGTCACTGCTGTCCTTGTGTTTGGGAAACAGGGGCTGGGCAGTGATGGGCTCTGATTCATGATCCCATCCTGGGCTTTGAGAAATTCCTCCTCCTTGGTGGATTTCCCACAGGGAGAGAGGCAGGACCTGCCTGTAACCCAGAGGTTCTCGTTCCTTTTACAAGAATGTCCTACTCATAAACAAAACCAGACTTTCCTGAAGACAATGCAGTCCCCTGAAAAGCTCTGTCCAATTATTTACGAAATTCTTTGAAAATTTTGCTTACAGACATGAAAGGGAAGTGTGGCTTTCAGAAAATCCCATTTGGGGTGAACAATGAATTCCATTTTCAAAGTGAAATGTCACTGATGTTTTCAACTGAGGCTAGCACAGCAAGCACAGCAATTTATTCAATATTCCAGGAACTGCCAAGGCAGGACTGGTGATAATACAACCAAGAGTGCAGTTCAGTCTGGTTCTGTTCTTTTCATTTTTTAATTAAATCTTGATAGTTGTAGGATAGGACTTTTCTGTGAACAAACTCAACTCAGAGGCTCCTTTAGCCTTTTCCTCCTGGTTGCTCTCAGGACTTATTGCAGAAGCACAGATGCTGCACTGGATGAGAAAAGGGAACCTCTGATATAAAGAATTGTTTTTTATCACCTTCCATTGAGCCAATTAGCATCAATTAGGCCTCATAACCTGCTTAAAGTCAAAAGAAATTTTAAAACAGAATGCAAAGGGCAGAGCTGCTCACAATGAAGTGATCATGCCATCAGCCATGGTGACTGAAGAATGTTTTCTCTAAAGCTGGCCCAAAATAAGTTGAAGTAGTTTTGACAGGAAAAAAAAAATCTTTCTACAAAAGCTCATCTTCTAAAAACTTTAATTTGAAATGCTCAACTTTCTTGAAGTTAATTTGGAAACAAAGTATTTCAACAAGCAACAGAAGTTTAGTGTTGTGTTCTAGAAGCATCTTTCCAACAGCTCGGTATTTTAAGTCTGTGAAAATCTTCAAAATTGCCTGCCATAAAATTATCACTTTGTCCATTGGAATATTCACCAAACAAAAATATTCAAGAAGGCTGTTGAAAGGTGTCATGGGCTCATTAAATTGTTTTTGCAAAAGTGAAGCATGTAAGTGTAATAATTAGATCAGTGCAGACTTTAAATACACACACACATCGTGTTGCACTGAAATGAATCCTTGCACTGACACCTGCCTTGCTGCAGTGCCTGGAGAACCAAAATAAGCCAAAAATGAAGACCAAAATGTGCTGCAGTTGTTGTGCAAAGCCTTAGTGTGAGATGGGGTCAGAGAAACAAGGAGCTTAATGGATTTTCTTCCAGCAAACAAAGGCTGCACACAAAGCATCAGCTGCTCTGGGAGCAGTGGGAACAGTCATTAAAAGCTGATTATGGGAGAGGTCCAGGCACAAGCAGAACATGAAAGGAAAGAAAGTTTTCCCAACAAGAGCAGCGTGGTTTGATTTTCCTCCTCGAAGTTTCTGCTTGACTCTGAGCACAGGAACTGGGGATGCTCAAGTGACAAATCCCTCCCTGGGCTGTGAGGTTTGGACACAGGCAAATGTTTTTAAAGTCCCACTGTGGAATTCTGTGCAGCACCTCAGAGTAATTATCCAAACATTTCTCACCCTCTAAGTGCCTGCCACCAGCCCTAGGAGACAAATGATGGATGTTCACTGCCTTTGGACAATAAATATAAATAAGAGTCCAAACAGACACAGCAGTTCTATGTAAGAGCCTGAGGAAGGTTAAAGAATCAGGAGCTGATCTACATGCCTGGTGTGAAAAAGGAAATATGGAAATAGGGATATTCATCTGCCAGAAAAGTGACTCTTGATATTTAATAATTTTTAGTTTTGGATGAGATTTATTCTCCTCGTGATTTGTTCCTGTGGGATTTCAGGACAGGGTTTGTTCCCTGTGCTCCATGTCTGGCTGCTGCCACTGAAGGAAACCCAAGTTTGGACAGCCAAAAAAAGACAAAGAACAACCCCCAAAAGTGCAACTCAGAGAGAGATGAACTCTGGAGAGGAGCCCAGTGTGCAGCCACAGGTGCTGCTGGCTTCACACTGGGACAGATCTGGGATTTCTGACCCCCCAATCCCCACAGGGATTCTTCTCCCACCAGTCTGATGTGGGAAGAAAGGATTAGAACATCAGAGGAGGGAACAGATGCTGGCACTGCCCATGCTGAGCCACACCAGACCTTTCCACTGAAGGGTTAAATTCAAGTGTAACACACTGAACTTACTAAAATCAAAAGAAAAACTTCTTCAGCATCTTCAGTGAATTCAGGTTTGGTCTCGTTCTCTTGCTACCCTTCCCACACCTTGACATATTTTCCCACCTAGAGTATTTTCTCTCTTCTGTAGAGTGAGAAAACCTTAATCTGGCAGGATCTTAACTCTTCTATTTTCAGTCTGAACTTAAATCTGGTATCAGATTGATATCTGATATAAAACAGATACAGCAAATGCAAATGTTCCCATTTTGACTCGAGATTTGATCAGATCTCGTTCAGCTGCTGTTGTCACTGTCAAGCCAAGGAGACCAAAGATGTTCTTGCATCTATTGCAAACTATTTTATAGCAACCCATGGAGATTACAGCCAGCTCCTCAGGGGTGGGGGCTGTTTGAAGGAGGTGAAAGAAGCAGAGTTTGAATCAGTGTAAGGAAAGAGAGATTAAAATGATCTCCCCTAAAATAAAATAGAATTTGTCCACAATGAGATCTGCTCTGGGAGTGCTAAGACTCCACTTATTTTAGTTTATTCTGTAGCCAGAAAAGAAGGATTCTGTGTGTCTTTCTGCATAATAAACAGGCTCACGTGCCCAGGCACTTGCAGATATAAAGATAAGCAGCAGACAGATATAGTGGATGAAATGTTCTCAGAAAGAAAAAGAAATCAAAAGTAAGACTCCAGAACAAAAACAAAACAAAACCCCTTTGTGAATGGTATCATAATAAAAGTTCTGTGCTCTCCGTGGTTGGCTTGCTGATGTCTCCATCAATAATGTAAATAACTGGATTTTTAACGCCCTCAGAAAAGCCCACAGCCAAACAGAAATGTGTTTTTAATAACTGGTGTTGAAGAAAACTTGGCCCAATCTGTATGCAAATTGTGAGATCTGATTCTCTCTGCCTGTTAAAGAAACCTGCTGTGGAAAATTTATGTGTGTTTTTTACTTCAAAAGCTTCCAAAGTATTTCACCCACCAAAATGATACCACACTTCTGAAATATGGTTACCTTGAAAACAGAAGCTGACAGTGGAAACAGAAGAAATACAACGAAACTGTGATCAAATGAAAAATGTGTTGTTTCACAAACATCCCACACAGGCCACATAAGTCTTCCCATACCAAATATTGTCCAAAATCCTTTATCAGCTAAAGCAAGTGTCTATTGACACAGCAAGAACCCAAAACAAACCCAGTTTTTAAACTTAGGAATAGTGAGAGAGGAAAGAATTAAAAGAAGATGAGACATAAACCAAGAAACTCCTGAACTCTCTCATGCTGCTTTTGACACTGGCTCCTGAGTCAGTAAAATTAGCTGAGTAAAACATCACTGAGTAAATAAATCTGGTCCCTGGGGGGAGGATGAGGGGCTGTGATGTGCTATGGCCCTGGAAAAAGTCAAAGTGAATATTCTGGTAAGGAAGATCTGAGTCTGAACCCAAACTTGCCGTGGAAACACTGAAATTGATTCGCTGTCTGTTGAGCCTTGTGTTAAAGTGACTTTTTGTGGATGTAAATCTCTGTGTAAACTACAAATAGGGCTGTTTTGTGTAGTTATACTTAACAAAAAAAAATCCTGTTTGCTGTGGGGGTTGGTTGTTGGACAGTTGCAGGACAGACTCAGGAGCTCACTATGTTCTGTTCTTCAGGTTTGTGTTTTATTATAAGGTGTGGGTGTAAGAGAGAGCTTAGAGAGAGAGGTTAGAGATCAGAGGTAATAGAAGGCAAGAAGGCAAGAGGCAGGAGAGAGAGATTTCCCATTTACAATACAATAAGTATTTTTCCATGATGAATATTCTAATTTCCATTAACCAATCTAATACAATATACTAATTTCCTAATATTTGCATGCAACCTATAGGAATCACTAAATTCCCATGTTTTATGGCTTTCTTATCTGTAACCCTTATCTTCAGACCTTTCCTGCCAGGCTTGGGACAGGATGTCTGTTGGTTCTTTGGTATTTGTGGCATTTGGTATCATCTAAACAAAGGGAGAGGCCTCAAACCTTCACATGGCTGTTTTCAGTGTCTATGTCAAACACTGCCAACATCTCTATTTCATCTGTTGTTTCAGAACTACTTGCTAGGCACTCATAAGATTTTGCTATTCCCTCCCCAACAGTTTGCAGAAAACTCTGGACACAAAGAGCTGCAATTGCAAACGAGTGCCCACCAGATGTGGCTCCCCAGGCTGGAGCCCAAAGCCAGAGTGGCTGCAGGTGGCAGGAGCACAGCTTCCCCTGGCAGGGGGATTGGGCAGGTAAGGCACCTTCCATGGGAAGCAGATTAAGCCATAAATCTGAGCATCATCAATGGAAAACGATGCACTTAAAATTGCTTCTGCTCTCATTTCTGCATTGCACTGCCTTGGGTCATTAGTTTTTATTAAAATATGACAATGCTGTTGAGTTCCTCCTAACTGGCTTTCAGCAGGGAAAGAAAGAGAGACAAAAGACCATAAAGTTATCCTGCAGAATGTGATCTGGTCATAAATACAATTCTATGTCCCCGTGGTTTGACTTGCCTTTCTGCTCTATGCAGCTGGGGAAGAGGGAGCTGGAAATCACATCCAAACAGCCTCAGAAAAATTTGAAATTATTACCTGATGCAGCAGGAAGGCAAATGAGAAGGGAAGTGTAGGAAATCCCCTGGTCTGAGGGAAAGAAGAGCTGAGAAAAAAGATATTTTTGATACTGGATTTTGTGAAGAGCCAGAAGGAAAGGTTCTGTTTCAACCAGAAAGCTTTATTCAAAAAAGGACTTATGTCATCAACAAATAGTTCTTTCATTTTGTTGGTGCTTAGGCCCTTAACAGGTGGGTAACTAACTCATTATTTCATGCAGGCTTTTTTCCTACCTTTGTTTCTGAATGCAGAAAAAATTCCTTTATTGCTACATGTTTTCTGGTAATACAGCAGCTGCTGTTTATGGTAATTCCTGCTTACTTGCAAATAGACCTGTGTTTATTTTGTGCCACACCAGCTGTCAACAAAGACTTTTGAAGAATAATTTCCATGCTCAAAGGAAAGGCTCTGCTCCCCCTTCCTACTGCTCATTTCTTTCCCCTGCATTTCAGATCCAAGGGGTGCTGAGCTGGGGAGGTGTCTGATGGTGAATGATGAGATGAGCTGAGGCTGAGATGCTGCTGCTCCTGCAGGAATCCATCTCCCCCTGGAATCTGCACAGCTCAGACCCTGCTGGGGCACTCCCACTCCCCAGGGACAAGGTTTGGGTAGGTTTGGTTGTGATCAGCAGAAATCCCAGGTGCAAGGCTCCCTGCACAGAGCTGGGAGGAGCTCGGAGAGCCACAGAGGGTTTGGGACCCAGTCCTGGCTTCACCAGCAAGAAACTGATCCTGGCAACAGCTCCTTGCACCAGTCCCATGCCTTTTCTTACTGAATTCATCTCCAAGGAGCTGAGACTGAAATTCTGACTTGTGATGTTTCTCCAGCATCTAAATCTCAGACCTTTCACTAGGTCACTGGAGCCACAGCATCATTTTCCCAAAGTATCTGGAGCTGCCTGCATTTTGCTCTGAGATGTGAAGCTGCCAGTGCCTCATTCCTTCACACAGAGTTACCTCCCATTAGCATTTAGTGCATTTAGTAGTAAGATCAGAGAGCCCCTGGGGACAAAATGCTCTCAAATCAATCATTCAGGGACTCCCAGCCCCAAGCAGCACAGCTCCCTCATTCCCTTCAGCTTCTATGGAGGAAGAAAATCCATCTCCTGCTCCCACAGAGCCATGGGCTGGCTGTTCACTGGGCAGAGGGATGGACACTGATTTATTGCTCTCACCCTGGAGATCTCTCTGCCAGTTCCCCCCAGGGGCTGGGGGCTCTGGGAGGGAGCCTGGGGCTGGTCCAGGCTGGTCCCAGTGCATCCAGCACTATGAAAGGACATTTCATACAGGGAAAACCTGCATGGATGAGGACAAACCTGAGCCCAGCCAGGAGGAGCTGAAGGTGCCAGCAGGGTCTGAGAGGGGAGGGGGCTGCAGGCACTGACCACAGCCCCTGCTGCCTGTGCTTTTTAAGCCATTTCTCTGCCCATTTATTGAACCTCAGGATTTTTCCCTTTTCTCCCCTGTCCTGTTGAGGATGGGCAGTGAGGGAGTGGCTGGGTGGGTGTCTGGCTGGCCAATATCACCTCACCCAAAAAAAAGCAGATTCAGGTTTTTTGTGGTTTGTGGCTGTGGTGTGAACCTGCCATCACACAGGAAAGCTGTTTCCTTCTTTCCTGCAGTGACTCTGTGAGCTCACCTTGCTTTCAGCCACAGTTCTTTCCCATGCTGTGGGGCAATGCTCTCCTCTGGCTGACAGCTTCCCCCTGCAGGAGGATACCCCAGCTCCAAGCTGGGACTGCTGGGCTGGTTTATCACCACCCATGGCCAGGGTGCCCAGCAGAGCACCCTCCCATCCTGCCTGGCACAGGGCATTCCACGGTGGGTCCTCACTCAGCCAACCTCTGTGGCCAAGCAGCAACTCAGCTGAGAGCATTTAAAACTGAGTTTTTAATAATAATTGTTGGGGAGGGAATATCAAAATATTATGAGTGCCTAGCAAGTAGTTCTGGAACAACAGATGAAATAGAGATGTTGGCAGTGTTTGACATAGACACTGAAAACAGTCATGTGAAGGTTTGAGGCCTCTTCTTTTGTTTAGATGATACCAAATGCCACAAATACCAAAGAACCAACAGACATCCTGTCCCAAGGCTGGCAGGAAAGGTCTGAAGATAAGGGTTACAGATAAGAAAGCCATAAAACATGGAAATTTAGGGATTCCTATAGGTTGCATGCAAATATTAGGAAATTAGTATATTGTATTAGATTGGTTATTGGAAATTAGAATATTCATCATGGAAGAATACTTATTGTACTGTAAATGGAAAATTGCTCTCTTGCCTCTTGTCTCTTGCCTCTTGTCTCTTGCCTTCTTGCTTTCTATTACCCCGGGTCTCTAACTTCTCTCTCGAAGCTCTCTCTTACACCCACACCTTATAATAAAATACAAACCTGAAGAACAGAACACAGAGAGCTCCTGAGTCTGTCCTGCGACCGTCCAACAACCAACCCCCACAAATAATCACCAACACTCTTAAATTGGTTCACCCTGTGCCACAGCAGGCCAGAGAGCTCCTGGGAGCCTCAGCCATTCCATGGCTCTGGAACAGACTCAGAGCAGCTCCTGGGGATGTTGTCACCACCACACCTCATTCAGGAATAGCTGCCTGAAGTCAGCACTCACTCCCTGCCAAGCCTGTGCTGGCCATGGACACCTACATTTACAAATCCAAGCAGGCAGAAGAACATGCCAGGACAAGTTGGTGATTTCTTCTTTTTCTGCTGCAATTACTTCCCAGCCAGCAGACAGGGAGAGCAGCACTGAATCCATTCTCACTCCATATGTTCCCAAGGACTCAGCCTCAGACTGAGCCAACAGGAACAGAGTTACACTGCTGGGATAGATTTCAGCCTATGCTGGCTGTCTAAAAATCACTTATCAAGGTTCAATTAGAAGAAATGTTCCCCTAAAAGGCAGGAAATCCTCTTAAAAGTGGTTAATTAAAAATAGGGAGTTTGATTCATCCTGCAGCTTTTGAGGTAGCAAATATTTTCCTGTGCTTCCTTTTTAGAGTAAGCATGTTTATAATGTCACTGAAATCTTATAATCATCACTGAAATGCTTACAATATCATTGATATGTTTACAATTTAATTGAAATTATTATAATATCATTGGTATGTTTATATTGTCCTTGAAATGTTTATAATATTGATATTATATATCATTGATATGCTTAAAATATCATTAAAATCTTATAATATCATTGAAACGCTTAAAATATCATTAAAATCTGATAATATAATTGAAATATTTATAATATCATTTATATGTTTATAATATCATTGATGTGTTTATAATATCATTGATGTGTTTATAATACCATTGAAATGTTTATAATATCACTGAAATGTTTTTAATACCATTTCCTGTGCACATACAGACCCCTGCTTGAAGAAGGTGCTGTATAAATAAATAAATTCTACAGGAATCAAAAGCACAGGATTGTGTATACACAGAGTTCAGGGTCCCAAATAATTTTTAAAAGCTGCTACTGGCTGAAACATGTAACTGAGGGATGTTTTAAACAGGGAAGTTCCAGAAGTGAGAGGATCTGTGCACATCCCACTGAATGCAGAGTATTCTGGACAGGGACACCTTTCCAAGCACAGCTTTTTGTGCTGGCTTCCCCTTGAACTGGCCAGCCAGAAAACAAAGAGGGAAAAGGAGATATGAAAAGAGGATGTGCCACAGTTAAAACAATCCTGGCACATGGGAATTTCTACAGATTTCTGTCTTCCACTCAGCCAGGGCTGATTGTCCAAGCTGTCCTGGTAGGGAGAAGGTAAATGCAGGTAAATCAGGGCAAGGTGAGAGTGGGGAGAAGGTCCCAGACTTTGTTAAATCCCCGTTCCAGAGCTCTCTGGTGGATTCCCCAGGCATGGTGCTGCTCAGATCCCACTGCCCTGAGCTGGCTGCTGCCCTTTGAAACCACCAGAAGTGTGTCAGGAATCACAAGCTACCAGCACAGACATCCCCAGCCTTCAGATCTGAGCTCTATTTCTGGGGAAATGTTCTCAATTTCCATGTGGTGAGAAAGAGGGAAGGAGACTGTCTGCAGCGAAGCAGAGAGGCTCCAAAAAAATTTGCCTTGCCCTGTCTGTGGGAGCAGCTGATGTGCTGTCAGCAGGTAAATGGGAATGCCAGCTTTCTGTTTAAATGTCTTCAAGCATTTTTCTTTAATAACTTGTCAGTTCTTGGTAAAAAAGAGCTTTCCCCAGCAGTGATTTGTGGTGGTGATGCTACCAGGAAGAAACACTGTTGAATTATGAAAAGTAAAACCCTGCTGTGCTAGTGGGTCACAGAATCTGTGTCAGCAGAGTGAAGGAATGAGCAGAACTGGGCAAGAAATGATTTCTGTCAGTCTGGGAGGTGTCTGCCAGGATCAGACACCTTTTCCAGGGATCCTGCAGAACTGGGGAAGCCAAGCATGGATCTTTAATCCTTCCAAGCTCAAGTGCTCAGCACCCCAACCTGCAGTTCAAGCTGCCACCAAAATCTGGGTTTGTGCTCCTCACCATTCACCCCAATAAAGGTGAATATTGGGAGGTCTGCAGCTGATGGGGCCCAGGTTTGCTCTCAGGGGTGGAAATGAGCTCAGCTGTGCACAGGCAGTACCTGGGCAGGTGTGCATGGCTGGACAAATCAGGCCTGAGCCCTTCTGCACATCCACCTGGCCTCCATCAAAGGGAAGTGTCCCATTTTTGAGAGATTCCTGGAGAACTTTCATCATTTCCTTGTAAAAGATACCTGGTGGATTTCCCTTCTTGTCAAACATAAATACCTTCTCAGAAAACATTTCATGAGAGATCCATTGGTTTCTGGCCATCTCTTTTCCCTTGAGAACCTCTGCAAAGAAATTCAGTGACAACAAAGGCTCTGCCTTGGAAAACAGGAGTGGTGCAGTCCTGAAGCTGTTTCATTTAACAGGTTTGAAGTTTTTGGAAGGAGCTCCTATATCCTATTAACTATATGCCCCATCTGCAAATGAAGTCATGAATAAATTATCATGAATAAACACAAACATCCAAAGTCAGCAACAGCAGGAAAGCAAAAATAATGAAATGATGAAGGAAACATTGGGGTTTTTTTAAAAGGTGCTCCTAACACACAAGTCAGGGTGGGAATCAGTCCATCAGACAGAAAAGTTTAGATACTTTTGCTAAAAGTTATCTCCTAAAAACTGGTCTAATGGTAAGTTAAGCTTCAAATTCCTCAGCACAAGCTGTTTACATGGGCTCTGCAGGCACCACACTTGCACAGATTGGCACAAGATAGGCAGGCAGATAAGTGTGGAGGCATTCACATGGATTCAGTATCCTGAGAAAAATCTTGACAGGCCTCACAGATCCCAATCGACAGCACTGGAAATACAGGAGCCAAGCTGTGCAGCTCTGAATCATGCAACTGGTATTTCTTTCTCCTCCAGCTATCAGACTCAATGAAATTTTCAACTCCTATAAATCCCCCTGCAAGTGCTCCATCTAGTCACTGTCTCCAGCCAGGAATAAATAGATTGGGGGAATATAATCTGTGGATCTCAGTGGTTTAAATGCAATCCTGTGGGGAATTCAGGCACTGCTGGACAGGGAGGGTTGGTCTGAGAGGGTGAATGAAATCCTTGGGAGGATTTGGAGCTGGGTGGATCCTGCAGGGGGGGGAAGCACAACTAAAACAATTAACCCAAAAAGGATCTTTGTCACAGAATCCTTCCCATCAAAGCCCAGGAGCTGTGGGAAGCAGGCAGATGAGCTCAGGGATGTCCAGACAATGCTGGGGATGGGATCAGAACAAAATCCTCCAGGCAGAACATCTGTACTGTGGACAGCCAGATGTTTGCACTGGCAGCTCTGTGCTTTAGCTGCTTTCCCCAGGAATTAACAACACTCAGGGAATTCCTGTTCCCTTCGTGGCAGAGAAGAGGTAATCCCCCCTCCCAGCAGCTCTATTTTCTGCTGTACTGTAAATGGGGAGGTGGGTGACATTTATTTGTTAAACATTGCCATAAATATTTAGCAGAGCAGGGCTCAGTTGAGAAGAGGACATCTAAACAGATTGCTGGTGAGCTAACCCTTGGAGCTTTTCCAGATTTCTCTCTCTTCCTCCACCTTTTTTTTTTTTTCTCTTTATGTAGAAACTAAATAAACATTTGAAAAGAGATGCACGACTGGAACAAAACCCCCATAAATAATTCAAAAGAAAATTAATAGGATTCAAGACACACTTTCTGATTATCAGCACGGATGCTACTCTTTCTTTTATTTTTTTACAGCAGCAACCAGCTGGTACAGTGCATGGTGCTAATCAGGGAGTGTCTTCCACATTCCTGAAGCTCCTTGGAAACACATCTCCCTCCATCAAACTGCTTTGAAGCTCAATTTTAATTTAGATGCAAACTATCCCAAAAGTACTGATAGTCTAAGAAGTGCCTCTGGCAGTCCATAATTATGAGGCAATGGAGCTGTCAGCTTTGATTAGGGGGTGGCTGCACTCACTCAGGCCATGCAGCACCGTTTAGCTGATCATTTAAATAATAAATAATTTATTCATCATTGAAATGAATACTCCAGCACTGGGGTGTGGGGGGTATTTTTATTTATTCCCTGCTTTTCAATCACCCAGAGCAGTGCAGTGCTGAAGCTGTGCAGGGGACCATCCTCACCCAGATATCCCTGGTGCAGCATTTCAGCCACACAGATTCACAGCAGGAGGCTAAAAACGATCTGCTGGTATTGGGGTTTAATAAAAGAGCAATATTGGGCCACTAGGCTGGGTTTGAGGAACATCTGCAGCTGAACAGAGCAGTTCCCACCAAAATAAATGACATTTGGAGGATAAGAATCATTCATTTAGAAGAATTTCTGTGCTCCTGAGTCCATCCTCTACCCAAATTCAGCTGATTTCAGTGGGGTTACCTGGGACGGAGACCTGCACCAGGAAATAAAATTAATCTCTGCAAGCAGAGATGAAGCTCATCCTTCAGCTCAGGAAGCCACCAGGCTCCTGTTTTTAGCCCAGCTAAAGAAGACAACTTGAATGAGGCTCAGGGAAATCACTTGAGCATCAGCCCATTGTCAGAGAGGAGCTCCTTGCATCCCAGTCTGCTGAATAAATCTCTGATGCTGTTCCAGGGGGCTGTGCTCATTCCTGCTCCCTCAGCTGCCAGGGTGGGAGGTGTCAATGAGTGTGGGAAACACGAGGGCATCTTGGTTGTAATCATTAATTTAAGGAAATAGTGGCAAGAAGTGGAGAAGGAAGGGTTTGGAGAAGCATCTTTCACTCATTTCTGTCTGGAAAGAGACAACAGCAATGGAGAGCCCTGCCCATGTGCACCTCAGCTGGCCTGGGAACTTCCCCACACCCAAATATTCACCTTCTCATCCTGCCTCAGCCTGGGAAACACGAGGAGATGAAGAGCACATAAAAGAAGTGTGTAAGAAAATGTGTTTTCACATAAGCAGGGAGTATAGCAAGATTCCTCTTTCCCTGATAGGAGATGAATAGAGCAGAAAATGAATTCTTCAAAAACTGCTGCTAATGCTGACCTTAAAATGGCCCAGAAATAATTTCAGAGGTTCTAGCCTGATTGTTTAAATACACTTCCAGTATTTTCTGCCTGCCCTTAATCAGACATTTATTACTAATAACTCCTTATCCCTCAAACATTCACCTACAAACCAATCATTATAATTAGGCAGGGGGGTGCTGGAAATGTGGAGCACAGGAGTCTCATCTCCACCTTGAATCCTCTCCTCTGCTGGTGCAGAAGCTGTTTCAGGCAGAGGGAAATCTTTTTTGTGTTTTTTGAACCACACTGGGGTTCAGCTGGCACCAGAACAAACCTCTGGTCTTGTTGTATGGACTGGTTTTGATATGAAAATCCCAGCATAAAGGAAATGTGCAACTGGGAAGCAGT
The DNA here is from genome assembly GCA_034336665.1 of Luscinia megarhynchos. Lineage (NCBI taxonomy): Eukaryota > Metazoa > Chordata > Aves > Passeriformes > Muscicapidae > Luscinia > Luscinia megarhynchos. The sequence continues at coordinate 12,449,207 of CM067578.1, forward strand.
TTGCATGAGAACAAAATAGCTGGTTTTATTCTTTTTTTCTTAACAAATCATGCAAATGTTCTGATTTCTCTCGTGGATTAAGGATGTACTGAGTCAAGGGAAAACATCTGTCCAAGCAGTGAGGAAGGAGACAGAGCCTGCATGAACTGCTGCTCAGGAGTATGTAAGGAAAATCTAGAGGGCTGGCTTGGGATTTAGCTCTCTGGAGGGGAAAAAAAGCAAAATTCAGCAATCTGTTCATGTAGGAGAGAGGTACAGAGGCAAAGATGGGAGGGCAGAACCATAGCAACATCTGCAGGAGGAATGTTTGTGCCTGGTTCAGGACAGACATCTGTGCAAGGAAACATCCCAGCACTGGCTCAGGAACTGGGGAGGACAGACAGACAGACAGACTGGAACCAGATGGGACACAGCCATGGAATGGAATGGCACTGTGGGGGTTGGATGTTGGACGGTGGCTGGACAGACTCAGGAGCTCACTGTGTTCTGTTCTTCAGGTTTGTATTTTATTATAAGGTGTGGGTGTAAGAGAGGTGGTAAGAGAGAGCTTAGAGAGAGAGGTTAGAGATCAGAGGTAACAGAAGGCAAGAGACAAGAGGCAAGAGAGAGCAATTTCCCATTTACAATACAATAAGTATTTTTCCATTATGAATATTCTAATTTCCAATAACCAATCTAATACAATATACTCATTTCCTAATATTTGCATGCAACCTATAGGAATCACTAAATTCCCATGTTTTATGGCTTTCTTATCTGTAACCCTTCTCTTCAGACCTTTCCTGCCAGCCTTGGGACAGGATGTCTGTTGGTTCTTTGGTATTTGTGGCATTTGGTATCATCTAAACAAAGGAAGAGGCCTCAAACCTGAACATGGCTGTTCTCAGTGTCTATGTCAAACACTGCCAACATCTCTATTTCATCTGTTGTTCCAGAACTACTTGCTAGGCACTCAGAATATTTTGATATTACCTCCTCAACATGGCACCACACCCCTGAGCCCAGGCAGAGGCACTGCTGGCAGAGGGAGCTGAGCAGCACAGCCCTGTCAGAGCTGATGGAGAAAAACGCTGAGCAGGGGTGAACAGAGCTGAAAAAGCAGCTCTGGGTGCAGAATGGGTGGGATTGGCAGGGAAAATCCCTGATCAGGGCTGAACAGAGCTGAAAAAGCAGCTCTGGGTGCAGGATGGGTGGATTGGCAGGGGTGCCTGCAGACAGAGCAGGTGGAGCACACACACCTGGCTGGGTGAATCCCCTCTCTGCTCCCAGGGCTCCAGGATGTCCCAGGGAATATTCCCAGGCTGTGATCAGCTGCTGGAGGTGTGCACTGCAATGCAGGAGGATGGAGATGGAATCATGGAGTTGTTAAAGCTGAGAGCACCTTGAGATCATTGAATCCAGCTTTTACCAGAGTCCTGCTCTCCAGGGCTGACTGGACTGGCAAAATAGGGAATAGCAAAATTCAAAATTCCACCAGGTGGTCAAATTAAAGCATTCCAGCAGAGGATTTACAGCCCTATCCCCACAGACAGGCCTGGACACCCTGTTTGAATTGTGCAGATCCCTTTGGTTCCCACAGCACTCTCTGAACTCTGTTTTCTCCACAAGACAGATGACACCTCTTGAAATAAGTAGAATAAATCATCCCCTGAAAGTCCCTTTCTATTTACTGAATGTAGAGGCAGTCTAGTTTATTTAGGCCAGAAATCTATTTTTCAGATGTCCAAAGCTACGTGACATGAGCCTCACCATTTTTTGTACCCTTTTCCTGAAATCTGTCAGCAAACTGGGAAAAACATCTGCAGTGACACTGTTGAACTGAAGACATCATCCATTCCTGTTTCACTTCCAATTTTACCAACAACAGCTCTCTAAGAATATAAACAGATTTTTAAAAGGCAGAGGGTTGGTTTTTAATTGTTATTATTTATTTGTGCTCTAGGTTTCAACACTAGTTTTGTATTTTCCCTATCAGAAATTAAAGGTTCCTGTGAAGTGCAGCTCTAAAGGGAGCTCTATACAATATCAAAGGCAATCCTACAAAGCCACGTTTTTATTTGGCTGGTTTTGAGACAAACAAAGGGAGAGGATTTTGATCTACATTCCAATGGTCTCAGTTCTGTGAAGTTTGACAGGAGCAGTCCTGAAACATTCTTATCAGTCAAGGTCCATTTCTATATTGGGCAGATGAAAAAGTCTGCAGCTTCACAGAGCTGACTGCACTTCTAAATGTCTGAAAACACAGATTTGTCTGAATTGAAGCTCTTCACAAGCAGATCTTGATCTCTCCAAGACTGTAGATAAAAATCTGTTGAATAGGACTGAAACATTTGTTTGTCTTGAAGCATGAGCTAAATGTTTTAGGTAGCTCTGATTTTTAGATTATATGCTGAGTGATACCTGTCAAAAAGATACAGCTGGAATGTGACAGAAAAAACCAAAATTGAATATTTCAGCTAAAGTTAAAATAAGATCTCTGAGACTTCAGAGAAATTCCAGCTTGGGGTTTTTTTGCTTTTTTTTTTTTTTTTGGAGCAAGCCCAGAGTAAGAGATGGCACATCCTCAAGGAGCTCAAATCCCATGGCAGAGCCAGCTCCCCCCAGGACACCAACACAAGCAGGAAATGCTGTTTTCTGCCAGTCCTACAAGGGCCATGTCTTGGAGGAGCATCAGACTGAAGGCATTACAACATTTCAGGGGATTGTTTCTTGTCTTACTCATCTAATTTGCCATTCAGTTGCACTGTGAGCATGAGTAAGACACAGCACAAGGAGCCATTTAACCATGGTGTTGATTTGAAGGTATCTAAGCTTTTGAGTCACTCAGATTTCCAGGGAATTATTTGTTATTTCACTCCTGAAAACCATGATAATATCACTCAAGCAGTTCTTAATGCTCCTTTTCCACATTAAATCCACCACTTCTCAGGAGGGCTGGGCCACCAGGTGCTATTTTGATTTAAAATGTACACAGGAGAGATTAAAATGAGCTGAGTATATTATCTCTGCACGCATTTGTTGCTGACAAAACGTATTAATTGCACATGGAAATCAATGCAGAGCAGTGTAGCTTTCAACCAAGCTACAGAATTAAATACAGGGCCTATCAAAGCTGATAATCCCTGGTTGAATCAAACACATGGCCAAGGTCACCCCAAATAAGCAGCCTGTGAAATGTATCAGAGTAAATCACACACACAACTGTGGGCACTGTACTGCATACCCACAACTGATATTATCATCAAAACCCTTAGAAATAAGCAATGAGGAAGGAGAGAAGGAGTCCCATGTGGGACTCATGGAATTAAAGCTCAGGTCTTGGCTTAGTTTGGTAATTTGTGCCCATCACCTCATGTTTGTGGAACTGGAACCAACCCTGAGTCCCAGTCTGTGCCTGCCCCACTCAGCCTGGGGAACCCTCAGCCTGCATGTCAGGGGCTGGGTGACACCTGCCAATCCCAGGGGCTGGGTGACACCTGCCAATCCCAGGGGCTGGGTGACACCTGCCAATAACAGGGGCTGGGTGACACCTGCCAATAACAGGGGCTGGGTGACACCTGCCACCAGCAGGGGCTGGGTGACACCTGCCACCAACAGGGGCTGGGTGACACCTGCCAATAACAGGGGCTGGGTGACACCTGCCACCAGCAGGGGCTGGGTGACACCTGCCAATAACAGGGGGCTGGGTGACACCTGCCACCAGCAGGGGCTGGGTGACATCTGCCACCACCAGGGGCTGGGTGACACCTGCCAATAACAGGGGCTGGGTGACACCTGCCAATCCCAGGGGCTGGGTGACACCTGCCACCAGCAGGGGCTGGGTGACACCTGCCACCACCAGGGGCTGGGTGAGATCTGCCACCAACAGGGGCTGGGTGACACCTGCCACCAGCAGGGGCTGGGTGACACCTGCCACTAACAGGGGCTGGGTGAGATCTGCCACCAGCAGGGGCTGGGTGACACCTGCCACCAGCAGGGGCTGGGTGAGATCTGCCACTAACAGGGGCTGGGTGAGATCTGCCACCAGCAGGGGCTGGGTGACACCTGCCACCAGCAGGGGCTGGCTCAGCAGCCAGGATGTCAGTGGTAAATGCCCAGGAAGGATTTTGAGCAGGATCTGAGCTGGTGGTTGCCCATGACAGAAAGCACCAGGCTGCTCCAGCCCAGCATCACTTTTACATTTCAGTGTGCAGCAGCTCAGGCAGCTCTGTGGGGTCACTGCCTGCTCCCTGCACCCCCCCTCACCCCAAATTCTCTCCTCTTCCTGCAACATCCTCCCTCTCCTCTGCTCAGGAGCTCCATCACCTTCCCCTGGAGCTGCACAATGCCCCCAGCCCCGAGTGAAAAGGACATTTCTGTGCTCATCAGCACCTCCTGCTCCCTCTCCTCACCCCCATCCATCCTGCCTCTGGATTTGGAAGGGTTTCGGGTCAGGGATTTTGTTCTCTGGGTTGGGGAAATCAGGAGCTGTTGGCTGCTCCTCAGTCATTCCCACAGGAATGTCACATTAGAGCTCATCAGCAGCTGATTGCCAAGTCCACACCACACTTAAACCAATGCCCAAATGTATCCCTTTTAAAACAATGCACAGCTATTCCTTCAGTAAGTCTGGCTCTTGCATTCTCAAGTGTTCCTTTGATTTATGAGCCCAGTGTGTTATTAAAATAATGAATTATGTGTTGGTACATTGCATTAAACACAGCATACACAGGGGCAAGTACATCTGCTACCTATTAATCAAATATTCACTAACAAAGGTTGATTAACAGCATTTTACATATTTACAGCAAGAGTGAAAAGCATAATAGAGCTGCACTGAAGATAAATGATAATAAATTATTAAAATGCATTTATGTGTGCACTGATTAGTGCGTGGGACAGACAGAAGTGCAGGTATGGTTGTGTGCATCACACAGTACCAGCTTTCCATGGAAGCAGACATTTATTTAACACCTTATTTACTTTATTTACTTATTTACTTAAGATTTGCCAAGGAAGCACCAACAAAACCCTCTCAAAAAGGAGATTTCACAGCTTCTTTCTGCTAGGAGTTGAAATTGCAAAATCATATTCTTATGTTTCCTGTCTGGAGGAGAGGCCAGGAGCATTTTCCTTTTCCTGGAGCTGAGCTGATTTGCACAGGACCTGATTTTCCTGCTCTGACCATGGATTAAAGCTCTGGAGTCCATGGAACCCTCAAAATCTGCTGAAATAAGTCAGTAATTCGAGGGATTCCATGTTAATTATTGGCAGTTTCTTTAACCAAACTTCAGGAGAAAATTCCTAAATTGCCTTTTTATTGATTTTCCACATAAGAGTATCCCAGCAAGCAAACATGGACTGTAAATGAGAGCTCAGACATGCAGTGCACATAGTGTGGAACAGGGGAGGAAAATGTAGCATTTTAATAAACCCAGCTAAAAGAATACAAAGCAGAAAGTAAATAAACAGATGTGGGAATTACAGGAACTCAAAATTTGAGTTTGGGGAGAAGAAATTAGGATTTGCATTAAGAAAAAATTACAGTACAAGGAAAAATATTATGGGAAAAATGGTGTAAACAAATAGTGACTCTTCATTTACTCCAGCTGAGAATCTGGTCCGTGCATCCTCATGTTAGTGTGGAGAAAAACAACCCAGTTTTTCTCAGTAGAAAATAATTCCATGTGAAAAAACCCAACTTCTTCCTGATCATTTATCTGAGAGCTCACTTGTAAACCATTCTAGTGAGAGTAAATAGCTTATCAATCTTTTCCATAAAACAAAGGCAGAGAGAGAGTCCTGGGTTTAATCTGCTGTGAGTGGCACTGTGTGGCCAAGAATGCAATTTATAAATAGTGCAATTAAAACGACCTTCAGAGTTCCACAGTGGAGTCTAAAGAAGCCCAAACTTGAGAGATTTAAACAATAAAGAGCATATAAAAATACAAACAGCCCCGTGCACTGAGGGTGTGCAGCCTCATTTTACAGGTGCAGGAAGGGGAGCTGGGCACTCCTTAGGGCCAGGGGAGAGAACAGATCCTTCCTCAGCCTGCAAACAAGTGGAATTTCCTTTCCTTTTCCTCCCCCTGCTTGGCAAGGTCCTGGAAGCTTGAGCATCTCAGCCTGGAGAGGCTCCTGGAACAGAGGCTGGGCAGAGCTAAAGGAACAAAATGGGGATTTATTTAAAGCCTTCAAAGGATTCACCTTGGGCAGTGCAAGAGCCTGGCTGAGGTTACACCCAAGGTGGACAATGGGTCAGGAGTTTCACACTTTTATCAGTTTGGGTCCATTCCCACACTGGGGTTCACTGTCCCATCCCAGCTCCAGGCTCTGCAGTCCCACCCTCCCAGATTCTCTCCTCCATTCTCTCTGGTTGCACTTTTTGGGGCTGCAGCTGCAGCCTGTCCTTGGTTCTGGGGCTGGACAAGGATTGTTTGTGTGCCTGAGCTGGGAGGAGAACTTGGGACACTTTGTGTGGAGCTCAGAGTGCACACTAAGGCAGTGCAGAATCTGCAAATGTGAAAATTAAAAGTGAAGGCATCAGCCCTGCTTGGCAAGGTCCTGGCAGTTTGGGCATCTCACCTCCAGGAGCTGCTCCCCTGCACTGCTCTGGCTGATTGAAAAGCAGGGAATAAATAAAAATACCCACCCACATCCCAGTGGTGGGTGACCACGGAGTACATTTATTTAAATGATGAATAAATTATTTATTATTTAAATGATCAGCTGCATGGCCTGAGTGACTGCAGCTCCACTGCCTCATAATCATGGCACTTCTTAGAGTATCAGCACTTCTGGGATGGTTCCCATGCCCTGTGCTGTGCCAGTGCCAGAGAGGGAGAGCAGAACACACACACAACCCTGAGCCTGAACCAAGCCCCATCCTCTGCCAGGCAGGATTTACCAGCACGTTTTGCAATAATATTTCTGTGACCTGCTCAGCTCAGCTGAGTGAGTGCAGCACAACCATTCTGCAGGGACTGACGTCTGGAAGTTACTGCCTGTGACTTGCACACAGAATTGCTGCTCCTCACGCCCTCAAAGCACAAACAGGTGAGTCAGGCTTGTCAGGAGCCCTGCATGGGATTCCTGCTCAGTGCAGCTCGGTGGGAATCCAGTGGAGTTTGTCTTAGGGATGGATTTGCTCTCCTGATTGCTGAGATTGGGATCAAAGCCTTGCCAGGGATCCCACTGGGCATCAAATTGTTGCATTTGTCAGTGTTTGGGCATCCAGCAGAATACTCCCCACCTTCCCTCCATTCCAACAAGCCACATTCCTTAGTGAAAACCTAAACCAAACTGCAAATACAGAAAATGGGGCTTGATCATCACCTGGGATGAGTGAGAGTCTGCCAGAACATTTCTGAACATTGCTTTGCTGATAATAGATTTTTATTGCATTTTCCTTGTGTGTAGCTAGACTGGGATGCTCTGAACCCATTTTTAAGCTTTTCAAGTGAAATATAAAAATGATCAGTATTATTTCTAGTGGGGTCCCGACCATGCAGGGTCATGCTGGCTCAACAATAATTCATTTCCCAAGGCCAGGTTCCATCCCCTGTACCACAGCACAGGGGTGTCAGTGTTTTCTCAGCACCTGGACACCCCCAAGACTTCCGTGGTCAGAAATTCTCCTGCACTCCAGTCACACCAGTGCCTTTTACCTTGTTTCAAGTTGGCAAAGGTTACATGGGGTTTTTCTGTCACAGTGCTCTCAAAGCAAGCAGGGAGTCCAGAGAAGGTCAAGAACACATTTGTGTTTCCTTGCCTGCACCAACAAAACCTTCTGAGGAGCTGCAGAACGTTTGTCCCCTGCTCCAGTGCCCTGCCAGCACTGAAACGTCACAACTCACACCAACAACACGCACATGCACAAGAGATGTGGGCTAAAAACCTAAACATGGCATTAATCTGCCTTTTTATTTTGAAGAGCAGTGAGTTTAACACATCCCTGACTCTCAGCATTCCTACCAGGAGACGTGTGCTGAAAGTGTAATTTCTCCTTTTAAAAAGAGAATTTTCTTTCTGGATTTCTTTGAAGAAAAAGAACTTCTTTTGAACCATATGTCTCCTCTGTGTATGCATTGGAGCTGGAGCTGTGTGGTAGCTCACACGAGGAGGAGACATATGTTAAAAGCTGTTCTCTTTTCTCTGTTCTAGAAAATAAAAAGAAATAGCAGTTGCTCCAACAGACACTGAAGTCAAAGTAATACCTCTTGCTGATTGCAGCAGTAATCAAGTCAGAGCTGTGCTACTCCTCACGCTGATTATTTGCTTTTTTTCCTTAAAATGAGGTGATTTTGCGGAGACTGTGCAGTGTCCTGGAATTGCACAGGCCAGGATGCAGAGAGGGGAGGGAAGGGGATGCAGCAGAAGTGAACAGGATGGAATGGGGGAAAAATCCACATCAACATCATTATAAACTCATATCAACGATTTAAACAACTTAAAAATATCTGTTAAAAACACACAGTGCTGTGGATTAAACAAAAATTAAGGATTGGGAAAAAAACAAAAAGCCCAACAACAAAAAAAGCCATTAAAGAATATTTAGAATGAACCTGTCACTCGTGGTGACATGACTATAATTTCCAAACTTAACACTTGCTCTTCTCCTGTGCAGCACACACACTCCAGTTACAATAATAGCTATTTCCTGAATTAGTGCCTGAGTGGTTATTTTGGGAAGCCCACCTCTCTGAATGCAGGCAGGATGATTCCACAGCCTGGGAAAGGATTAGCAATCCTTAATTGCACTTTTCTCCCAGACCTGTCCCAGCCCTGGCCACAGGGGCTCTGCTGCTGTCTCTCCTTCCTTGGGAAAATGCTGATGTTTCAGAGGGAAATTGTTTTTCACTGGGTTATGGCCCCTCAAAACCACCATTTTTCCAATTTCAGTTTGCTTTCAGGTACAGCCTTGTCACCAGTGCACCATAATTTTCTTGTGAAACTTCCTTTTCCACACAGAACAACTGTAATTTTTCAATTTAAAAATCCAGAACAGAAAGAATTTCAATTTGCCACATGGCTCTCGAAGTTAAACACTCTCCTTCCACTTCTTTTTACTTAAATAAAGGACAGAAATACCAAATAAACGTGAAAACCCCAGAAGGCAGGAGTACATTTTGCAAATTCCCACAGAAAAACAGATTGGTTCTGTGGTCAGCCAGCTCTGAGCACCTGCATTCATCTTGCTTTTTCTCAAAATTGGGCATTTGTCCAGGGCCAAGGCACATTTTGACCTCTGGAACAGCCCCATCACTCCTGCCTGGCAATGCTCAACTGCCAAGTCCTGCAGGTAATTTTTTTTAATCTTCCAGCTACTGAAATATTTAATTTAAGGCATAACTTTTCCATTAATGAAATCAAGGGGGCTTGGTGGAAATATTCTGAAGACTTTTTATCATTAGGCCATTTAAAGAAAGTAGTGAGAGGAAAATCAAAACTCTGTGATGTCTGGAGGGGAAAAGTAAGTGAGAAATAATTCAGAGAGAAGATGAGACAAAGGGAAGGGAAAATAAAGGAGGCAATGTAAATTTTATTCTGGTTTGCTTCACAGCTCCTAAGTAATTTCTCCCACTTGTGCCCCAAATTATATTGTCTGTGCCCTTAAAAAGCAAATTAACATTTACAGACTTCTTTTCTGTGGATGTAATAATTTATGTCCCTTTCATAACTGGCTCTGTCAGGTGAACAACAGAAAATAGCAACAAAGAGGAGCATGCAGAGATTCCTGTCATTTCCCACTGCCCCTCCTGAGCCCCATCACCCACGTGGAAAAGAAGCTCCTGACCCCAAAGCAGCTTCAGATGGGAAACCAGAATAGTGGAGGTGGTTTTTTTGAGCATCTTTTATTAAAAATGAAAATATTTAAGAAGAAAACCCCCCTAAAGCTTTTCTGGCAGGTGGCTCTGCAGGGCAGGGACAGGGGATGTCACAGAACTGGGGGCACACACAGCCAGGCAGGGCTGAACAAAGCCTGTGCTGCACAGAAATGGAGAATGAGCCTCCAGCTCCTTGCCAACAGTGAGGGACAGCCTGAGTGAGCTGCAATTTTTCTGTGGGGTCCTGAGCTGCTCTTGCAGAACCATGACCCAGAGCCGGGTTTGGAGAAATGCTCCCAGGCTGCCCTGGCAGAAATCTCTGAGTCCAGGCTGGAGGAAACTCTTTACAGAAAAAGATCTGCAGCAGTGACAGGTCAGAGGACATAGGGGGACGATTCTAATGAAGATTTTTTTAATTAATAACGGTTACTACCTTCCTATGAGGTGACTTCATTTATTTTGCCTTGTCACAATTGTGTTTTAGTGCCTTGCTTGGGTTTCTAAATCTGCTCTGTTTCACTGTGTTTATTAAAACCAACAGCAAAGAGTTCTGCCATGTCCAAATATAGACTTAATAACCCTTATTTACTCCAAAGAGGCACTGAAAGGCTCAAATCATTCATGTTTGTATAGGGCTGCAAAACCATCAAGCAAAGCAGAGTAGAGAATGCAATCATCAAAGAAATGACTGTCTGCTCCCATTCCAGAATAGGCTGAAATAAGAAATACACCTAGGGGTCTCCACGAAGGCTGATGTTGGGTGCAGAGGGCTCTGTGAGCACCTTCTGTAATCAGTGGAAAGAGGGAGGCACCTTCAGAGGGCAGCTCAGAGCAGCTGCAGGTCTCAGGGCTCTGCATGGCTCCCCTGAAGCCCCAGTTCCTCTGAGGTGTAACCCCGAGCCCAGGGAGGGGTTCCTGCAGCACTGACACAGAGAGGGCACCAGGGCTGCAATCACCTGGGCTTTGCAGGAGAGACCTGGCACCAGGGGCCAAAGCAGCCCAGAGTGCAGGATGGCAGTGCCACCCCACCTGCTGGGAGCCCCAGACCCTCTGGAAAGGGGTGCCAGCCCCCCCGTGGGGGGTGATAAGAGTTCTAAGAGAGGGAAGAGAGGGAAGAGAGAGATTTTCCCATTTACAACACAATAAATCTTCTTCTATGTTGAATATTCTAATTTCCACTAACCAATGTAATACAAGATACAAATCCTATAGCATTTACATACAGCCTATAAGAATCATTGCATTACCATAATGTGTTATACTTTAAACCCTAAAAACTACTCTTTGGACCCCTCCCTTCTGCCAAGCTAGCAGGGTTCTTCTGTGACCTTTGGACCATTGTTCTGTCAAGAGGGGATTACATTTTGGCTGCCCATCCTATTGTCTTCTAGTTATTTAGTAGCTGAGGTTTGGCATCTCAAAGATGGCTTTCATTGCAGTCTCACTTATGGTTTCCATATTCTCAAAATCTTTTGCTAGGCAATCATGTTTATAAGGTTTTCCTGATTCATCCCTCCCAACATGCCCCACCTCCCCAGGGATCTGCTCTGCCTGGCTACCCCCTCCTTTGGGCAAACAGCAAAATCCCCTGGGCTCCTCCAGAACCAAAGTGGGAGGGAAGCACAAGAGCTGGGGATCCTGCTGGCAGGAGAAAAAGCTGATTTTGGGGCAGGCAAGCAGTGAAAGTAGGACATGTCAGACTCACACCTTGTGAGAGGTGACACCTATTCATGTCTACTTTCAAACACAGCCCTTCCTGACAACTTTGAACAAACTTCTTTTTATTATTGCTGAGGCACAAAACAGAATAAATACATATTCAAAGCCAGTAATGAAATTGTGGGCAAATTCTTTAAGAGGCATCTCTTATTTTTGTGCTGTGACAGCAATGGGGGATGCTGCACCTTGTCTGCAAGGGGAGGGGTCTCTGAAAATCATCTTGGCAGAAACAGCCCAGTCAGCAGCCAGATCCATCCACCATGGGAATCAGCTGAATAATGGGATTTCCAGCCTTGAACCCAGACCTCAGGCAGCCTCTGTCATGGGCTCAAGTTTGTCATTTGTGAGGGAAGAGCAGCAAAAGCATCATGCCTCTGCTCTGGGAAGTTATCCCACAGCCATGTGCTACCTGCAGGAGAGGAGCTTGAGCTCAATAATCCTCCAGGTCTTCTCCAACCTGAAGGATTCCATGAAAAGGAAGGAGCAGAAGCTTTTCCCTATGTTCTGTCTCTGGCTTGCACCAAAAGGAGCACACGAGGGGCTGTTACTGCCTTGGCACAGCCTCAGACCCTCCTGGAGGGATTTATCATTCACCTGAGCAGGGAGAGAAACAGAGTGAGTTACTCACAGCACTCCCAGAAAAACCCAGGAGCAGGCAGGGAGGAAAGGAAATCAATGTCTGTGACTGTTCTTCATCCACTGTAAACAGGCTGGGGAGGGACAGGATTCATCTCTGCTGGTGACAACTGGATAAAAGTGCTGCTGAAGCAGAAGGGGGATTTTGAAAGGAAAATGTTCCTGCACTCGTGGGTGAGCACTCTGCAGAAAGACTTTTAACTGTAAATTCTGGAACAGGAGAGCAGCCAGGAGATGTTCTCACCCTGGACCCCTTTCTAGAGCAGGACAGTCCTGGGTGTGCTGTGACCCCTCCTGTGGGAAAGCTCTCACAAGCCAAGGCTCCCATCAGAAAGGAGCAAAATATCAACAGAAAACTCTCCCTTTACCTGACTTCTTCCATTCAACAGCATTAACTGCCTCAGAAATAATTTCCAACAAAGATTTCCAGTGTGTCTGAGAAGTGAAAGCAGCAAGGATGTGAAAAATGAGAGGAGCTCCTGAAGAACCACAGTGATTCCAGCTTTCAATGATTTTTTTTCTCAGGGAGACCTTGATATAAATGAGCCCACACTGCTGAAGGATGGAACGGATGGATTTAGTTATGTTTCTTAGTTAATGGTCAGACAAGGCAACTTTCATTTAGCCAATTAAACTCAAGCACAGGAGAGAAACATCAGAAAATCCATTTATTGCCACGTTCAGAGAAGGCAGTGACCAGTCAGACAATTAAACCTCATTGCAGGCAGCGTGGGCAGGTCCCTGAGTTTCATCTGCCACCTCTGGATCTGTCCCTGCTGTCCCTGCAGAACCTCACTGCTGCAGCCCCAGCCTCACCCAGGAGCTCTCCAGAACCTCCCTGACCCTGAGAGCTCTGCTACAGAGCTGCTGCTTTGCAGCCCAGGGCAAACCCAGCCCAACTCAAACCCATCAAAAATGATTTCCAGCTTGCAGGTAGCAGGGCCCGGGTGGGAGTGCCAGGGCACCACTCCTGCAAGGAGAAAACAGCCAGGCTGCTCCTTCCAAGGAGATAGCAGCAGCTGCATTGTCACTGTTGTCATGGAAGCTTTTCCCACTCTGAACTAGCCCAAACAAAAATAAATTTTCAGCAGCTCCACATAGTCGCAATAATCAATATTTAAAGGGCTGTGGAACATGGTAACAAAGGGGTTTGATTTTAGTCTCCTGACAACAGCAGAGGTAACTTGATTTAATAAGGGGATGCAGCAGCAGCCACGCTTCTGAGCCATTATGGCTAATTCCAAAGACCCCATGGTGATAAAAGAACAATAATGACTGAGGACTAATAAAAACAAAATCAGTGAGGGTTTAATCATCAGCAGAAGGACATGAATTGAGTGTTACAAAACATCTCCTGTTTAGAGAGTTAAGCTGTTACACACACTGAAGCATAATTTGCTGTCACTCTTTTATTGTCATGCAATATATATTGTAGAGTAATCATTTTAATCTGCATGCAGATTATTAATTAGGGAAATAATAATTTAGCCCAGAGTGAAAGCACAGGCAGGATGAGGAAGCAGCTGGTTATTTCCCTGACCTTTTCCATTTCAAAAGCTGCTCCATAATGACCCAGCTGCTGTTTGGGGACAATTTTTATGTGAACTTTGTTGTAAAAACCTGTATGGTGTGTAGGGCTGGGTTCTGAATATGTCCTTACAAAGATGATCTATTCTTTGTGCCAGGCTGCTGAACTGCACCTCACCATCCATTTCAGGGGACATCTACTGCTGGCAGTGCCTTTCTCTCACCAAATTTCCTGGCAGGTTAGGCCACAGGGGAAGAAGGTGTGGCAGAGCCTGCTGGCAAGAAATCAGGACAGAAAGGTGTTTAATGACAAAATATGAATGGAGCTGCTTGCACCTCCTTCCACCTGAGCTCAAATCTAAAGCAGAGTGCCCCAAAACAAGAGCCATGACCAGAGGCTCCCCCTTGCCTGGCTTTCCTCAGGGAGGCTGTGGCTCCCTGTGGCATCCAGAATGTGGCACAAAAAATCCATTTCATGCAGAGCCCCAAAGGCAGGCGCCTCAGAACAAGGCAATATTTTCCTTATTTCCCAGAAGCAGCTGTGAGTAAGGACAGGAGCCACAGAACAAGCTGCAGCACAGCTCCTCCGAGGGAATGTCTGTGCTCACTGCCCAGCCAGACTGTCCTCTGCCACTCCAGGGGGTTTGGGGCTCCCCCTTTGCAGCAATCCTGAGCCCTTCCAACCAGGACAGACAGCCGTGGGCAGCTGCAGGCAGCAGAGCAATTAAGGGATTTGCTGACTTGAGTGAAAGCAAAATGGAGTGAAAACCAAATATGAATATATGTGGGAAAATCAATGCACCATGTGCAGGGGGCTTAAAAAGGCTCAAAGGAAGGATTCCCAAAGCTTGTGGTGTCTCAGAAACTTTCATGTTCAATGAATCAATGCTATTACACATTTTGGGAGGGAGAAAAGAGTGATCTCAGAGATTTTTTGCTGTATCTCTCAGCCTGAGATTTTTGAGGAATGGATTTTGGCTTCCAAGCAGCCAGCCTGTTCCATCTCTGGGAATTGTGCCTGGCTGCTGCTTAGCAATAAGATCTCCTTTAATCTGCATGTTCCAAAGGAGACAAGATTTGTACAAGGCTTAGGTGAAAGGAATACCCAGTTTCTTCAGGCCTCCTGCATTGTACATTTTGTGGATATATTTTCCTTCCCTCAAAGGATTTTTTTTTTCCTTCATCCAAGTAGGCTGAGATGATGAGGGCTCAGGATATCTTTGAAAACTGCAGTGCACACCCACGCTCAGCCAGCACTTTTCTAATTATATCAGCAGGTCTTTGAATTATTGCTGGTTAAACTCTATATAAACACCTCTGAAGAGAGGGTGAGTGGGGATTGTGCTCCACCTTCATTAGACAACCTGAACAAAGCAGCCAATTTCTGATGGTCTAAAAATAAAATTGTTCCTTTCCTTGGTAAAGGACTTATTAAGAGACTCCAGAGCTCTGCTGCCTCAGGGCAGAGCAGCAGCAATTGAGGGGGGAAGGACTGAAAGCTGTTAACATCACGAGTTTGGATTTAATATCTATGGAAAAATAAGGTGGGCTCACACCACTGCCTAGAGTGGAAGTGTCCAGGAAAACAAGATACCTTGGGAGTTGCTCTCTTTTCTTTCCAGCAAAGATTTTCGTAATTGAGTCCCAAAAATCTTATTCACAGGACTGTTCATTAATTCAGAGTCTTTTCATAGTCAAGGAAATAATCTAAAACTGAAAAGTAAATCCATGACAGAGTATGTCTTGCTCTTTTCAACCCTCTGATTTATGGAGGTTTGGGGAAGCCAAAGGCTCATTAAACTCATTTGTATGTGAGAATTAACCCTGTATTGTCAGAGAATGCCACACATTTGTATTTGAACAGTTACCAGCAGCTCAGTCTTTAAAGAAATGGCACATTCCACAGCAGAGCCCTGCCCAGGAGAATCCTCCAGGATGACACCAGAGCCAGGCTCAGGTGTGCCTGTGTTTCTGTGCAGGCTGCCAGCGAATCCTGGTCACAGAGAAGGGGATTTGCTCTGGTGCACACAAACATCCAGCACTGGCATTGGTGCCTTCCCAGCTGCTTGCCCACCCTTGCTGTGAGCTTGTGACACATCCTGACCTCGGGGATATTCCCTCATCCCTGCAGGGATCCTGCTGAGCCTCCCTCACCTGCCCCAGGTGAGCCAGGCTGGGCTGGGCTGCTCAGGAGGGGCGTTGAGGCACCTCCAGAAATCTGCAGGGGAATGCATGAACTGCATCCTGCTCTGCCACCAGCTCCCCAGAAGGGCATCAGTCACCCTGAACCCTCATATTGAAAATTTATAGACAAAACAGTTCGTGTAACTGCCACACTTAAAAATTAGCAGAACTCCATTAATGTTGCCTTAACTGCAGGGGGAAGCAGGCAGAATATCTGAGCCCATCAGAGACTGACAGCTCAGTGCTACAGATCAGCAATGCACCTTGCTAAGCCAGACATAAATTCCCCCAGTGTTTCAAACAAGAAGATAAATAAGCTATACCCTCAGATTATTTTTTTTTGGCAATTCTCCTTGCTTGGGATGATATGTAGACAGAGCTTCTTCATCTCCAGAATTTTAAGGAGGGTTTCAAACAAATGACCACATCAGCCAAATCTCCTTATTCTGAGCTTCTAGCAGCTTCTTTCTGAGTTTCAGCACATTGTTGTGTTGGTTAAATAAAATTTGGGGGGGTCATGGTGCAGCACCTTCGATCAGGTGAGAATTTAGTTTTCTGGATAGCTATAGAAGGTACAGAAATGTCATTCACTGCTGAAATGTCCCCACACATAAAAAGGAACATCAAAATACTCCTGTAAATTAGGTCAAACAAGAGCAGACTCTCCAAAGGCCTGATCAGACATTCATTTCTGGCTTTGCTCTCAGGCCATGGGGACACTGAAACCTGCAGCCCCTGAAACCCTCTCTCCCCTGGAACAAACTCCAGTTTCCAGTCACTAATTACCTGCAGAAAGAGGGTGGAGGGCTGGAAGGAGGAGTGCTAATTGTGCAAAAACGTGATTAACAGAAAAATTAATATAGAGAGGTTTGAGTGACCCAGAAAAGGACCTTGGCTGGGTTAATGCAGGTGCAGCTCCTCTGCTGGGGACACAGGCAGGTCTGAACCCACAGCAAACCCTTCACAGGGACACAGAGCCCAAGGGCTCCAGTGCCTCCCACTCCTCTTCAACAAAAGGAGCCCACCTAGCCAGGATTCTGCCCAGGAGCTGGATTAAACCAGGACCGAAATGGGGGCAGGGAAATAAAGAACAATCAGCCACAGAACATGACTGACTGGTTTTAATGGTCAGCTCACATCCCATTCCAGAGGCACAGGACAAACCAGGTGGAGCAATCCAGCCCCACGGGCTGGGAACCAGAATCCTCCTGGAACAGGAAAAATTGGTATTTTCCCTTTTTTTCCTCCCTGCGCTTTTGATGCTTTGCAGCAGAATTCCTCTTTGGCTCTTCATTTCACAAATCTGTGCATGCAGGAGCAGGCTGCCAGGGCTGCCCTCCCCAGCAAACTGGAGTTTTCCTCAGAATAAGTGCCCAGACAGCTGTTGTGAGAGCTGCAGGAGGAGAAGCCGATTTGGGGAGCTGCAAAGGTGAAAACTGCTGAGAGAACGAGGAGCCAAGCTGCTGCAGAGATTGAGGGGCTATTGTTTTTAATCTCTCTCTCTCCTTCCCACACAGAGTTGCCATAGTTTCAGATCTCTGTGGCTCCCTGGCTGCTGGTTACCAGGACATTTTTATAAGCCTTGATGATTTTATGATGTGTACAGAGTTGACTTGGTTTTGCACTCTACATGGCATCACACCTTACATATTAAACCGGCTGTAATTATTCTCTGCTCTTAAAATAATCTCTTTTCAGTGTCCTTTTGCAGCTTGAAACCTTAAAAAAAGGAGCTCAAATTCCTTTTTAAGTTCAAAAACTAGCTTTCAAAAATCTCTTTGAAAACTGTGGCTTAAAGAAAGAAGTAATCAAGTTGATATTCTCAGAGTTTCTCCAGTGCTGCATACTAGAGGGAGCCAGTAGTTAATACCAATACAGACAGTCCTGTGCTCTCAGTGGGGAAAAACCCACTGAGAGCTCTGGAATAAAACTTCTTTTCCTGTTATCAATCTACATGTTCTACAGAGATGCTTAATTATTGGGTTTTTTATTCTTTTTACAGATAACCTGGATATTACAGGCCTGAAACTAATAACAGGTATTTATGGTTGGTTTTCAGCAATTCAGCTCCCACTCTTGTAGGTGTCAAACATGGATTTGAAACTCTCTCCAAACCTTGGTACTTTCCAGCCCCTTCCACATTTGGACTTCACGAACATTTGTTTCTGTGTCTCCTGTCCCCTGATCTGTGTCTCTCTACAATAATCCTTCATTTTCCCTCAAACGATTCTTTCCAAGCCTCTTTTTCCAGGTCTCCACTCCTCCTTTCTTTGTGCCTGGTCTTGGCAAGTTCTCCTTGCACTTCTTTCCCACCAAGGCCAGGTTTTAGCTTTTTCTCTGCCTCATTTATTTTGCAGCTGCTTTGTTCTCATGCCCAGGCTATTTAGCAACATGTCCTGTGGAAATGCAGAAATTCCTCCCCAACAACCAACATCTCATCCTGTAATGGGTTTCAGTCCAACACCAATGCTGCTGCTTGAATCAGATTTCCAGGCATTTTCACTAATTTATTCCATTCCCTAAGAAAAAAACCAAACAAAGCAGGGAGACCTGGCCAGTTTGGACTGGATTTGGAGAGCCAAGCATCACTTTTGGTATTCCAGAAGCTGCAGAGAGCAGCCACTGCTGCCAGAAGCAGGATGGGCTCCTCTGCAAAGTGTTTATTTCTAATCTTGCTTTTCCTGCTGGATTTTTTTTCTCCCTGTGGGTTGATGTTATCCACCAGCTCTATGGCTGCAGAGCCCTGCCATGGCCTGATAAAAGGTCTGAGGAGGCAGCTCTGTCCTTTCACTGGATCCTTTCTGTGCCATCCACAATCAATCCTTCCTGCCATGAGCCCAGAGATGGGGACCTGGGGCAGGTCAGGATGCAGGGGGTGTTCATTCTGCAGATCCCAGAGATGGGAACCAGGATGGTGTCAGGATATAGGAGGATGCTCCTTTAGCAAATTCCAGAAATGGGGACCTGGATCCAGAGATGGGGACCTGGATGATGACAGGCTGCAGGAGGATGCTCCTGCAGATCCCAGAGAAGGAGACCTGGATCCAGAGATGGGGACCTGGGACAGGTCAGGCTTCAGGAGGATGCTCCTTTATCAGATCCCAGAGAAAGAAACTTGGATCCAGAGAAGGGAACCTGGGACAGGTCAGGCTGCAGGAGGATGCTGCTTCAGCAGATCCCAGAAATGGGGACCTAGATCCAGAAATAGGGACCTGGATGGTGACAGGCTGCAGGAGGATGCTCCTGCAGATCCCAGAGAAGGAAACCTGGGACAGGTCAGGCTGCAGGAGGATGCTCCTTTATCAGATCCCAGAGAAAGGAACTTGGATCCAGAGAAGGAAACCTGGGACAGGTCAGGCTGAAGGAAGATGCTCCTCTAGCAGATCCCAGAGAAGGGAATTTGGATGCAGGCTGCAGGAGGATGCTCCTGCAGATCCCAGAAAAAGGAACTTGGATGCAGGCTGCAGGAGGATGCTCCTGCAGATCCCAGAGAAGGGAACTTGGATGCAGGCTGCAGGAGGATGCTCCTGCAGATCCCAGAGAAGGGAACTTGGATGCAGGCTGCAGGAGGATGCTCCTCTCTGTGGCTCTGCTGCTGGCAGTGGATGCTCAGACCCCCAGGGGATGTGGAAGCTCCGGGTGTTTTTGCTCAGCTGAGCCAGGAGCAGGGAGCAGTGCCGAGGTCCATGGATGCTGCTGTTACTGGTGGGTTTGTGCTAAACTGGCTGCCCCCCTCCAGGAATGCTGATCCCTCCCTGCAATTCCAGCCAGGAGCTGCAGGAACGCTGGCTGGTCACTGCTGCATGCACAGCTCCATCTTTTCATACCCAGGGATGGTGTTAATAGGAAATCCTTCACTGCCCAGGGGAGATGGAGATAAATCACCTCTGCTCCCAGCAGAGTGAATGCCACCCTTTCTGCAGCCCCATGGCCCCAGGCTCCCCTGAATTGGGGGATTGAGATTCAGGGAGGGAAGGATGGCACAGGAGGGTAAAGGCAGGCATTGTATGTTCATAAAGACTGGTTTTCCTCCAGAGATAAATCTGCACTGCATCACTGTCTTATTGTATCCTTTCCTTACAAATGGAAATTATTGCATTTCTTTTGCCTCATTTAATTCTTTTTAATCCTTTTTTTTTTGCCTTCTGGTGATGGCTTTTGCTTACTAATTGTCCAAGGCTGACACCCAATGGGAAGCATTTTGCTCTGATGCTCACAGAGCCACATCCACTTCCCAAGAGCTGCTGGGGAAGAAAACCTCAATTATGGAAAAGAATTTGCTTTTCTCCTTTTGTGCTGCTGACAGGCCTAGGGCATTAGCTGGGCTTATTTTAGGGGAAGTGAAATGGGATTAAGATTTGCTTGTTTTCGAATATTTTGCAGAATTTTGAGATGGGCAGAATCTCACTCCCACCCACACAAAATAACTGAGTGTAAATCTGGAGTTCTGTGTTCTGACCCCACACAGAACACTCAGTTCCCAGGAGTTTCAATTCACCCAGCTACAAACACACTTGTGTGAAGAGTCATCTGCTGGAATAAGTATTTCCACCACTGGCCCAAGGTAATTCTGACTCAGGATGATTGTGAAGTGCAAAAACTAGATGTGCATTACAGGCACAAGAAGAACAGAGAAGCACACTTAGAAGAAATGTGGATTATTATCATCTGAAAATCCCAGCAGTCCATTATGCAGCAGAGTCTGAGTGTGAGAAAGCACAGGAACCTAAAAGATGTTATTAATGCTATTAATTAGCTTTTGTTTCTTTGTGCAATGTTTGAAAAAAAAAAAAAAAAGAAAAATAAAAAGGCCAGACAGAACTTTAATATAAAAGAGATCCTCCAGGAGACAAATTAATCAGCATTATGATACCCCAAGTGATTAGGATAAAACACAGGGAGGCATAATGAGAATATCAGAATTAGTCTAGTCAGAATTTCTCACCCCACCTCAAAGTGTTATTAAAATGGTAAAATGCAATAGTGTATTTTATCTCAAGGACTTACAGTCCAGATCTAAATATCTTAAAAATTTGGGGTTTCTTCTCCCACTTGTGTTGTTTTTTATTCCAAAGTATTTTCCTGAGTTCAGAAATCAGGAGTTTCCCCTGGACAAAGAGCAGAGAATGAAGGTCTGATAGACACCCTTTGAAGTGAAAAGGCAGATTATCCTGAGCTTCTGAGCTGCTTTATCAGATGGCAAAAGCTGAATTCAGAAAACCCAGGGTTCCACTTAAAAAAATAAGAAAAAATTCAAATGTATCACTACTCCATTGGGTAGAAACTGTGCTAAGTCAGGGAGCAAAGCATTAAAAAGCCAAAATGTGAGCCCAGTTCTGCCCTTGAGCTGGGAGCAGAGGTAGAGCTGCACTCAGGCATCTCCAACCAGGGGGAACCAGGGAGGGACAGAGAGCTCTAAATATCCAAATGAACCAGGGAGGGACAGAGCTCTAAATATCCAAATGAACCAGGGAGGGACAGAACTCTGGATATCCAAATGAACCAGGGAGGGACAGAGAGCTCTGGATATCCAAATGAACCAGGGAGGGACAGAGCTCTGAATATCCAAATGAACCAGGGAGGGACAGAGCTCTGGATATCCAAATGAACCAGGGAGCACACAGCAAGTTTTTAGCTAAAATAGGAAGATAGGAGAGTATCAAAGCAGATATTGTTATTTTAATGGAGAGCAAAAATAAAAAAGTCCTCTCCACACTTGGGCTGAAGCCTGCAGATGTTTGTTTTCACTAAAGCCTCTGGCTGTTGCTGATGTTCTCCCCCAGACAACACCCAAGCTGTGGCTTTGCAGAAATGGCAGAAACTGCACGAGGTTAAAGACGAGGCTGTTCCCTGCCTTTGGAAAATTGCCACGGAATAACAAAGGAGAAAAGAGCTCTGCAGCCACCTTTAAGAGTCTGATAACAGAGGAGGGCTCCTCATAAAACAGCTTTTTAACCTCAACACCCAGGTGGGAGAGCTGCCATGTGATCCCATCCTGACCTTTGCTGCCAAGTGGGAAGGATCTCCACAGAGCACTGATCTGCTCACTGCAGTTATTGCTTCTCTTTTTTTAACAAATCACTTTGTGGTTTTTGGTTTTTATTTAAACTTATTAATGCTTTTTTCTTTTATCTGTTGCCTCTGAAAATTTGTCTTTGTGGTTCAGGGGTTTTCCTATAGAATGGCAAAGGAAAGATTGTTCAAATGTATTAACAAGTGTCAGCCAAAGTCTGAAGGATGTAAGACTGTCCTGCTCTGTATAAATCAATTTATTCCTGGGTATCAGGACAGAGTCACAGAGACTCACCCCAGAGTTTTGCTTTACAAATAAAGTAAAAACTACTCCAAGCTGTGCTGCCACCCACCCTAAATGAGGCAAGAGTGACAACCCAAGAGGTCCTGACACCTTTCAGTGCAGACTAAGGCAGCTGCTGGGCCAGGAGAGCTGAAGGCTCAGCCCAGGATTTCAGCTGAGCTCTGAGGGGGGTGTGAGGCAGAGCACTGGCGTGGCTGTGCCTGCAGGACACCTCTGGGGGAGCTTTGTCACCTCAGTGTCACCTGTGTGACCTGCAGGGTCTGGGGACATCCTTGGGATGGTCCTGCCACCTGCAGCACCTCGTGCTCAGCCCCTGGGAGGTTCTGGAGGGTTTTTTGGCAGCAGCTGCACAAATTTAACCCAGCCTGACCGTCAGCAAAGAGCAGAGGCTGCAGGCAGCCTCTCCTCCCCCTGTGCCAAGGGAAATTGCACTTTTCCTCTTCCTCTTTCTCATTTCTGAGCAGCTCCCCGTGCATGCCATGGACTCAGCGAGGGGACAGAGATGGAGCTGCACAGACTGAGAGCAGGAGGAAGGACTGCCTCTCCTGCTGGGAGCATTTTCAGCCTCCCCCACGTGTGACTCTGCAGGAGCATCGCTGTGGTGGAGTTTCACCTGCCTGCAATCAACAGGCAATGGCAAGAAGAAATCCTGGAGCTGTGGCACAGCTTGGCTGAGAGTTGTACCTGCACCTGCCAATTAATGGGGATGCAGCAATTGCTGCTGCCTTTGGTCATGCTGCTCTGGGAGCTTGTCAGGCACGAGATTTGCACGCAGGGCCAAATTCTACCTGGAGTTACAGGTTTAAAATGAGAGGGAAAAAGAGGCAGCACAGTGGTACCAAGGAGCAGCCTGGAAAAATCCCTTTTTAAGGGACAACTGACATAGACACTGAAAACAGCCATGTGAAGGTTTGAGGCCTCTTCCTTTGTTTAGATGATACCAAATGCCACAAATACCAAAGAACCAACAGACATCCTGTCCCAAGCCTGGCAGGAAAGGTCTGAAGATAAGGGTTACAGGTAAGAAAGCCATAAAACATGGGAATTTAGGGATTCCTATAGGTTGCATGCAAATATTGGGAAATTAGTATATTGTATTAGATTGGTTATTGGAAATTGGAATATTCATCATGGAAAAATACTTATTGGATTGTAAATGGGAAATCTCTCTAATCTCTCTAACCTCTTACTCTCTTCCCCCCTTGCTCTTATCTCTTACTCTCCATGCTCTACACTCTCTCTTACACCCATGCCCTTATAATAAAATACAAGCCTGAAGAACAGAAAATAATAACTCCTGAGTCTGTCCAGCCACCGTCCAACCAACAATCCACCCCCACAGACAACAATGCTACAGAAGCTGCCTGGTGCTCTGGGGAAGAAGGGGTTATTTACCAAGCACTGAGATAATGCTGGAGGGTCCCAAATCCCTGAAGAGCCTGTGGGTGTTTCAGGGCTCTGACTGAGCAGCCAGGCCAGTGAAACCCTGAGCCTCACCCTCCCCTCAATTCCAGGGGCTGTGGGAAGGGCAGACCAGGGCAGACACACACAGGAGGTGAAAGCATTGAGCACTGCTGGGTTTGGCTGTCCTGCCTGCACAGCAAAGCCCCAGGGCTGTTTGCCTCCAGAGAGCACTTCTGGAGGCCAAGGAAAACTGCCCTGCAAGGTGAATCCAACCCTGCAGCACTGAGCTCCTTCCCTTCAGGCCCTGCCTCATCTCAGCAGGATGGTTTCTGTATTTCCAGAGAGGGGCAGGTTACACAGAGCACAGCAAACCCCTGCACAAACTCTAACAAGGACAACAAACTGATGCTAAAGAGGAATTGTGAGCAATGATGATGATCTTGACTGACAATCAGTCTCTGGCAGAGCCAAAATATTGGGCTAAATTAAGATATTTCTTTCTTTGAGGTGAATTCTATTTATTACTAAACTCACCCTACTTATAAAGGCATTTTTGGGGTTGGGTGCTCTGCAGGTAACTGCTCTGTGTTCAGCCTTCTCCTGTAAATTGTGGAGTCTTGGCAGCAAAACTCCTCTTGTCTGGCCACTGAACCAAGAGTTGGTTCCAGCACAACATCACCTTAAAATTCTGAAGGTGAACTGAACACAGCAGCAGTTTTTGTGCCCCAAAAGACCCCACAGATCATCTTTTATTGGAACACTTCCATTAAAACAAGAATGGGAGTAGGAGAGGCACTGAACATGCATCACAGATGGTGGCTCAGAGGCTCAGAGTTAAGCTGAGCTTTGTGCTGAGCTCTGCTGACTGGTGGAGCTGGGCCTGATTAATTGGTTTCCTGCTCTGTTTATTGTTTGCATCCAAATGATATTAAGATAGGAGTGGAAACAGCAAGAACAGTATTACAAGAATGCCTGGCTGGGAGAACAGGAGAAATAACTCAAGCACTTGTGATCACTGATTATTACATTTTCAGTGCTGCTGAAGGGAATTTTTGAAGTATGTTTACAATCATCTCCAAGTTCTATAAATATTGCTTTATTATTGACTTTGTGCCATGAATCCAGTGCTGATGAAAATATTCCCCCTTCCCCCTGCCAATGGCAAATCAGCACTCTTGCTTTGCTTGGCCTTTGTGCAGCTCCAGAATTTGTAGGAATGAGAGTTCAATGGCTTAAAAATAATGAAAAGAGTGTGAAGAAAACAACTTCTGCCAGGATGAAAGAATAGTACGAGATTTAAGTGCTAGGTTGTGTTTACATAAAAGGACAGAGAGAACACAGCTCCCAGTATTGCAGCTGTTTGAAAACTGCCACTTGTAAAGAAAAAAACTTTGCTAAATATGGCCATGCAGGAAAAAAAAAAAATCTTTGCCTGTTCATCATAATCACACTCCAAAAAAAAATTTAAAATACTTGTTACAATGCATTGAAATGCTCAGTTGCTTTTAAAGAAGGAATACAATATATAAAATAAAAGGCTTCTATAAATGTATTTGGTATATCCACATTTCCCCTTAAGCAATGGAATGCCATAAAACCCTCTGGGATGGGAACTGATAATGTTCCAAATAACTCCACAGGGGAGAACAGCACTGGTGGGGCTGAACTCAGGGATCAGCAGAACCCAGGCACACAAACTCCTGAAGCTGGGGCTGTCCTTGGAGCCTTTCACAGGGAGTTAGAGCCTAACTGCAGCCAGTTACCTCCCATTGCCCCAAATCCTGATTCCTGACAGCTACAGATCAAATATTTTACAAATGCTAATAATTAGAGAAATAATGACTAGCCAAAGTCTTTAAAACCACTTAAGTCATTTCAATTCCATACAGAACTGAATGGAAATGAACTACTAAAAACTTCCCATTCCTTCTGCAGTTTTGTGATTGATCTAAATAGAAACATTTCTTCTGCAAGGACAGGGCCCACTGGAGGAGCAAAGCACAGCTGTTTGAGCTGCTGAGCTCAGGTGATAAAAATTCCTGTATCTTGTGCTCACAGGTGGTTCCCATGCAGGCAGGGAGCCCCATCCCATCTTTTTTCCACAATAGCAGAGGGGCTGGGCCAGCAGCTGTGCCCAAGGTGATGGGCAGGCTGGGCATGGTGCCAGTTATCCCATCCTGGGGCAGCAACAGGAACCTCCATGGAAATTGGAGAAGGTTGGAGCTGAATATTCTGTTGTATTCCTGCTTGTCACCTCATTTACAAAACCAAGCTCAGCAAGGGGGGTGTGCTGATAGTGCTGAGCTGCCCTGGAATGACATTTATAATCCCTGCTGTGATCTGAATTTTATTGACCAACTTTAAACCCCACCCTGAGGCTGCTCACTGAGCACAAAACACAGCAAGGGGACAGGGCAGACAGGGAAGGGGCTCACTGCTGTTTGCACCCCCAAGCGAGGAACCTGCAGCTCTCCAGGGGCAGCAGTGAGGGTGGGGAGGACCTGAGGGACAAAAAGTGCTTTGCCTTTTCGTGTCTGCCTCCCTCCCTCAGCCTGGATTGCCAGCCCTCCATTTCCACGGTGCTCAGACATCAGAAGCAAATGTTTCCAAGTAGTTCAGTGCCAGCACGAGGCAAACAGAGACGAAGGCAGAGCCAGAAAACTTTGGGCTTGGCTCACAGATCATTCCGAGCATGGAGCTGGGGCTCAGCTGAGCCTGGAATAAATGTGAGAGGCAGTTCAAGGACAAAAATGCAATGGCCTGGTTCCAGTTAACCCTTCCCCTCCAGGAAAAGGAGCCCTGGCTGCTGAGCACTGCAGCAGTGGGTTTCTCACCATGGACTAAATGAAAACACAGCCACGTTGTATTTGGAGACTCTTGGTGGAAAGGATTTTTTAAAGAATTCTTTTCTCATGGGAAAGATTTCTGGAAATCATTCTGAATTTCTTATTTCTAGCCCAGGAGTTGAGAGCAGCAGAGCAAAGCTAAGTTTAAAGGAGAGTTTTGGTGAAGTTGAGAGGTTGATGTCAATTTGATGCTAAGCTTGTTACCATTTTCCTTAATTGCCCCTCTAAAGATCAAGTTGAACGAGTTGATTTTCAGTTTATAAATTATTGCACAATTTTCTGCCTTTGCTCAGAGCATGCCAGCACATACATCCCAGTGTGGGAGAGAAGGAAAGCAAAGATTGTCCTCAGTGAGTCCCTGTCCTTGCAGGATCCATCAAGCAGCATTTACACCAAGGCATGGCAAAGTGTCCTTGAGGGGCAAAGCTGGGGATGCCCAGGGGTTTTCCATTTAAGTGTCTGGGTGAGGCTCCCAGGAATTCTCCTCTCCCCACAAACCCCCTGGCTCACCTTTCCAGCACCTCTTTTTGCTGCATTTATTGGCATTTAGTTCAAGCCTGCATGTTTCCCAAAAGATTTCCTGTGTCTGGGGCAATTCATCTTCATCTTCTCCTGGCAGCTCTGCCTTTGCCCTGGCTCATCTCTCACAGGAGTTGCACCAGCAGCACCCCAGTCCTTCACCACACCCCACACCTTTGTCACCTTGAATATTAACCTTCATTCAGTAACCAGAAAAAGAAATCAGTTCAAAGAGCAGAAATGGCTTGGCTGCCTCAAATCACAGCACAGAAAAAGCACCCAGCTTCATAATTCAGCTTTATGCAATTAAGGTTTCCAATTGTTGCTTTTAAAGAAGAATGGTACCAAATATTATTAGGAGCTTATAAAATATACTAAATTTCAGCAGTGAGAACTCAATGGAGCAATCAGAATAATGTAAAATGAGGGAATAATATTAGAAACCAAGCCAGTGCATGAGAATCATGGTTAAGTGACGGGTCATACTCCCCTGTGGGTGGTGTCACAGGGCTCTGGCTTCTACTGCAGACAGATGAACCTCTGAACTCTGAGAAACCTCAACCAACTTCTTAAAGCTGACTCCTCATTAATTACAACAAAGCCACAGCAAGAAAGGGGAAAAAAACATCACAGGAGAAAGAGTTTTCATGGAAGAACAACAAGAAAAACCTCATAGTATAAAACAAAAATAGCAATCTGTGATGGAGTGAGGGCTCAGAGGAGCAGAGGGAAGCTGCTCCAGATCAGCCTGATTCTCCAGCAGGCACAGCCCAGTTTGATGGCAGATGGGAAAGTGGAAAGTTAATGACAGATGAGATGGATGCAAGCTCTGGGTTGGGGAGCTGCTGTTTCCATCATGTGAGAGACTCAAGTTCCCAGCCAAGGATGAGCAGGAAAAAAACATTTGATAAGGGGGGAAAAGGAAAAAAAGCCTTTAATAAGGGAGAAAATGACTTTAATAGATTTGGGTGATTGCTCTCTGCTCTTTCAAAGTGGATAATCTGAGTTTTTCCCTCCAAGTGCATTTTGCCAGAGGTCTCACACAACTCCCCACTCCCCTCCCTAGAAAACACTGCTCCTGGTAATCACTGTAATCAACTCAGAACAGGGAGATGAATGGGACAAGCCTGTCAGGGAGTCCAGGATGAGTAATTGCTGACAGACACAAACCCATCTCGTGTCCCCAGGAGCCCCACTGAAGAACATGCAAACTGTGCATGATGGCAAGAATTAAAACTTGCCTTTTAAGATTGGTGAAATCCATTGATTTCCAACTGGTTTGCAATTTCCTGGCGTTTTTAACACTTGCTTTATGAAATGACCCAGTGGGGCAGGTTTAATGTGCACCATGCTGATAGCCACAGCAATGTTTTGACTTGCTAATGCCAAGGTCTGTGTGAAAGCAGCAGTAATGTTGTGCACAACATTTCTGAGCTGTTTCCATCAGGTCTCTGTGTTGTAAGAGCATCCTTTTAGTGAGTGCAACATTACAGCTCAGGGCAAGCCCTTTGAGGGGTTTGTTAAGAAAAGCATTACCTGGCTCCTGCCTAAAATAGCCCAGAGAGGAGAGGCAGAGGCAGCTGCACTGCTGCAGGGTGGAATTTCACAGTGACACCTGCAAATGATTCTTCATAAAACCCCATGGCTGAGTTTGGAGAGGCACAGGGCAGGTCAAGGTCTGCAGCAGCTTTCTGCAGTTTGAACTCCTTCCTGAGCTGTGTCCTAGCACCAGCATTAATTACAAGATGCTGGTGTAGGAAATGCAGAAATAATTTGTCAGACATAGCAAAGAGTGGAAGGAAAATGTGCCTCACATAAAGAATTCAGGTCAGAGTGGTTTGTTTTCCTTCCTCCCTCCCTGACCTTCCAATTTGGGATGTGCCTCTGCTCTGAGGCTTGACTCAGTTACTGGAGAAAAGAAAGAAATTTGTCCTGGATATGCATCTCTAAATTTTCTTAATTATATTTTTTTAAGATTTCTGAAATATTCCAAGTGGTTTGTAGAGGGACTGAGCCCATTGTCCCTCCTGTTCCTGCATCCTGAGATGGGGAATTTGCAGAGTAGAAGTTTCACATCTAATAAACACAAAATTCTCTAACAGACTGTCTACTCAATGCTGACAGATCATGAATGTGAAATAACACTCGAGAGATCACTCAGAAATCAATAAACTCCATCAGCTGGAATCTTAGCACTGCCTACCACGATAATTCAGGGCAAGTGATGAACACTGCAAGGGCATTTGGTGAATTTAAATGAAAACAGGAAGGATCCCCCCAAATTTTTTCTCCCTGGGCTGGGGAGTGGAGGGGAAGGTAAAAAACAATACAAAAACCTAAATCAACTCCCAAATTATGTGGCCTTAGAAATGTGGAGAGACAGAGGATGGCCCTTCTCATCCCAGCCTGGCTGAAATGGTTTCTCACTGCCAGTGACCAGTGCCAGGTGCTTCAGGAAAAGAGAAATTGTCAAAAGAAGATTAAAAAAAAAATAAAATCTGCCTCAAACAATTTATAATCTTTAAAGTAAGGATGGAGCAGCCATCATTTTCCAAAGGAATCATTTTCTAGAACAAGTTATAAGAAGTTTCTTAAGCTGGTAGAGTTACCAAGTGGCTCAGTTTCAGTTCTGGAGTTTTTCAATTCCATATGTTATTAATAACTGCATTTCCACACCAGCTGATATTTGGTTGCTGCAATTCATTTGCAAACATGATTAAAAATTCAGCCAAGATTAATCTTTATTTTTCACTCAACTACCTTCAAACAAAATCACCTACAGCAATGTGTATGGTAATCAACCCACGCTAAAAAGCTTAGAAATGGGGAAAAACACATGAGTTGAAGGTAAAGTTATTAAAATTTGAATTATTCCTTTTCTACAAAGTTTTGAGATAGTGCTCTTTAACTTTGGATATGGCAACTCCTCTGCATCTGCTCCACCTGAGGTGAATAAATAATTGACAGTTATTTGACAGCCCTTTGGAAACGGCACATGAAATGTATAAATAAGATGTTACAGGATAATAGCAAGGCTCCATCCCACAGACATGAAAGAGAATTTGCTTGCAGTCTCTGCTGCAGAGGCTGGGCTGAGTTGGAAATGACTTCAGAGAAATTTTGGGACAGGCAGTGCCTGGTGCAGCGTGCCCAGTGCCAGGGGCAGTGCCAGGGGCACCTGGGGCTCTCAGAGCAGCTCCCAAGGGCTGTGCTTTGCTTTGGGTTAAATCTCTGTTGCTCCAGGCACCAATTTGTTGGGTTGTCTTCTTTAAAAAGCCAAGCAGCTAACAGCTGCTGTAAAGTTATTTATTGCAGAAGCACATCACAGGCACTGAGTCCATGCTAAGTTTTGGTACAAAGTCCCAAACAGAAGCATATTGGGGAGGGAATAGCAAAATCTTATGAGTGCCTAGCAAGTACTACTGGAACAAGAAATGAAACAGAGATGTTGGCAGTGTTTGACATAGACACTGAAAATAGTTATGTTAAGGTTTGAGGCCTCTTCCTTTGTTTAGATGATACCAAATGTCACAAATACCAAAGAACCAACAGACATCCTGTCCCAAGCCTGGCAGGAAAGGTCTGAAGAGAAGGGTTACAGATAAGAAAGCCATAAAACATGGGAATTTAGGGATTCCTATAGGTTGCATGCAAATATTAGAAAATTAGTATATTTTATTAGTATTAGATTGATTAATGGAAATTAGAATATTCATTATAGAAGAATACTTATTGTATTGTAAATGGAAAATCTCTCTCTTGCCTCTTGCCTTTTCTCACCTCTGATCTCTAACCTCTCTCTCTAAGCTCTCTCTTATCACCTCTCTCTTACACCCACGCCTTGTAATAAAACACAAACCTGAAGAACAGAACATAGTGAGCTCCTGAGTCTGTCCAGTGACCGTCCAACAACCAAGCCCACAGAAGCAGAAGCTGCTCCTGGCAGGGCCAGTGCTGCTGTGGTAGCTCCTGTCTTCTTCTCAGGTGTTGATGATGGCAGCAAGAGAGCAGGAACAAAAGCAAAGCAAAGCAAAAGCAATGGCAGAAAGCAGCAGAATCCTCCCCACAAGCTCAGACACAAACTGGGCTCACCACTCCTTAACCTATTAGAATTCCAGTTTCTTAGCACACCAGGTTGTGTATAAACTCTGCATATGGTCTGTCCTACCTGAAAAATGTAAGCAGTATTCTTACTAGAGCTTTATCATGTCTGAAACTGCTCCTGGAGCCTTCATAGAAACACTCATATCTAGGATGATGTTTTTCAACCTTCACTAGAACTTGCACTGCTACTCTGGCATCTGAAACCTTTTACTCAATTAACAGCACCTAAAGCTCATTCTAAAACTTATTTACTTACTTATCCTAAGGCTTTAATTCAATCCCTGCCCTCTGATTTCTCTCTGAAGAATTCAGAGACCCTGACTCACTGACTCCACACATTACAAACCAGTTCTGCACTCTTGGCTGCCTCATCACAGCTAACTGGGAGCTGAGCTGCTCCAGATCCACCTCCCTGGCTACCAACACCCTCCTGGGGCAAGCCACAGCCTGAAGGAATGGGGAGAGGGTCCTGAGCTCCACAGAGATGGGTGGGGAGCACCAGGAGCACCTGTGGGTTAGGAGATGGAAATCCTGCAGCTGTGCAGTGCAAACCCTGCTGGAGCAGCACAGAAATCCCTCTGGGTGCTGGCTCTGGCCTGAGACAATCCCCAGTGAAATAAAACACTTTGGAAGGATGCTCACTGTTCTGAGGACTGCATTCCTTTTTTAGTGGCAGACCCAGAGATACAGAAAAGGCAAAGGTGAAGATGCAGAGTTCCATTCTCTCCATGGCAGCTTCCCTGGGTTCAGGAAAGTTTATTTCCCTGGTTCTTAAGGCCACTCCTGGTCCTGATCAGGATTCTTGTTGCTACCAATCAGTTCCAATTTCCATCACCAATCTTTGGCCCTACAACAGCAGGGAGAAAGCTCTAAAAATATGTTCCAAATTATGGGAGAGACAGGGAATCAAACCTCCCTGGAGCTTTTCCCTCTGGCTCCCAGGGTGAGCAGGTGACTGGGGGATAAGTGGCTCAGATGAAACAGGGAAAATGAGAAGGCACAAGCACAGTGACTGCAGGCAGAATCAGGTGTCCTTCCCAAACAGAATCCTACAATCAGTGACACACTCACAAGAGCTGATTTGAAGCTACAGAACCACTTTTTGCTTCCTAGAGCTGTCTGCAGAGGATCAGGGCTGCCCTTCCAACACGAGAGAGTGGAGAGGGGAAAGGCACAGGGATGGAGAGCTCAGTGTTCAGAGCCTGAGATCCTTGCTGGCAGCCCAGCAGGTTTGGATCTGTTTCACCTGGCAGGGAAGGTGGGAAAACCATGGAGCAGGAATTCTGGCAGCCTTGCCGATCCTGCACTGGATGTCCATGGTCCAAACCAAACCCACAGAGGTTTTGTTCCCTCTGCACCCACTGCCAGGGGAGCTCTCCTGGCCAGACCCTGATGCCTGGAGAGGCCCCTGGAGCAGAGGCTGGGCAGAGTTAAAGGAATAAAGTAAAATTTATAAAAGGCTTTCAAAGGATTCACCTTGGGCAGTGCAAGAGCCTGGCTGAGGTTACACCCAAGGTGGACAATGGGTCAGGAGTTTCACACTTTTATCAGTTTGGGTCCATTCCCACACTGGGGTTCACTGTCCCATCCCAGCTCCAGGCTCTGCAGTCCCACCCTCCCAGATTCTCTCCTCCATTCTCTCTGGTTGCACTTTTTGGGGCTGCAGCTGCAGCCTGTCCTTGGTTCTGGGGCTGGACAAGGATTGTTTGTGTGCCTGAGCTGGGAGGAGAACTTGGGACACTTTGTCTGGAGCTCAGAGTGCACACTAAGGCAGTGCAGAATCTGAAAATACAAAAGCTCAAACTGAAGGCACCAAGCCCAGCCTCAGAGCTGTGCTTCTGCAGGAAGATGAGTTCTTGTTTTAAATCCCCCAGAATTGTCTCAGACAGAGGGGCAGGGCTCTGAGAGCCCAGTGAGCTCTTCCAGCAGTGACCCTGCAGGGCACAGACAGTGCCCAGGATGGCTCTGCCAACAAGGGGCACTGGGAAATTGTGTTCATTCTCCTCTGGATGTGAACTGAACATGATGTTATTTCAGAAGTGATCAAGATCAGAGAGGTGCAGCACCAGGAAGATGAGATGTGACTCCCTGACTTATTCAGGCTGGAATATCCTATTGATTCCCCCTTTCATCCCAGACAGCCCATCTGTGCTCAGCTGAGTTTGGGTCAGAGCATCTGCAAGCGTTTCATTATCCAGACAAGTTAACCTACTTAAACAAAAACATCATCAGCCAGCTCAGGGTGATGTGAAACGACACAAACCCTCCAAACACTGAACAAACAATGACAAAAAGCAGATTCTGCTGCTAATAAGTGTGCAGCATCAAAAGCCTTTCAACAGCAGCCACCATTTCCTTATAAATTATTTGTTCCAGCATCTCCTAATGTGGATAGGAACACATCATCAGCAATTGCTGCCTTGGGAGCTTGGAAACTGCCACATCTTCCAATTTGCAGGGCTCAGAGTTTTGCAGCTGTGGAGCAGAGGCTGGGATAATGAATTTCAGTGTGCCAGGGGTGGCCCAGTTTTTGTGCTGTCTCACTCACTGTGACCTGCAGAGCAGAGTGGGAGCCTGCCCAGCTCACTGTCTCTGTCTAAACTTGAGAAAGAAAAGGAATTTCTGTTTCCAGGAGGCAAAAATTAATTTTCAAGTCCATTCTGTAGATGAGTTCCAAAGAAAAGCACAATAATAAGTTGGAATTTTTCAGTTAAATCAAAACATTTTATGACCCTTTTGATTTTTTTTTCAATATAGAAAGAATTATCTATTGAAAGGTCATTTCAAAACGAACTTATGTTTTCCAATATATCTACAACACTCCCTTTGATCTGTGACTAATCACAACAAAACAAAAAAAGTAAAAATGTGTTCCATGAAACACCCAAATTTTGGGAAAAGGGAGAATCTGGCAGATGCTAGAAAAAGATCTTCAATAAGGTCTGATCTACTGAGTAAAAATCACCTTTACACAGCCAACTAAGCCAGCAACTTGTTGAGAGAATGAATTTGTAGAAATATGAAAGTTTCCAAAAAGAACTGAAGCAGGACAAGCAGAAAATGTCCATAAATCCATTTACAAATCCCACCGTGGAATCCCAGAGCAAATCTTGATGGACAGGACACAGAGCTGGGGTTCTGTGCTGAAATGGGGATTCAGATAAAAGCAATTCAGGTTTGCAGAGTTGAGATGAAAGTTTTGTCACTACTGAACCTCAGCTATGAGAGTGCAGGAAGTGATAATGGCTTACTTTAATGCAATAAAGAGCACAAAGGTTCCTACTAATTGAGCAAGAAGAGCAATTAACCTCGTGGTGCATATATGTCAGCCCTGATTTATTTGTAAATTAGCTAATTAGGATGCTTTAGGTTTTACCCAGCAGCCAAGCAAGGCTGGTTTTCCCAGGAGCAGAATCCTGAGGAACTGCAGGAGTTCAGTGACACTGTGGAAGTTTGTGTTAGCCAGAAAAACACCACACTCAACTAACTGGTCCAGTTTGCAAAGGCACAGGACAATCTGCATTTGCAGAGCTTCTCCTGTGAAAGGTGTGTCTTTAATGCTGTTTTATTATTTTATTTTTTTTGCAATGTACACTATTTCCTCTATTAAAAGTAAGTTTTATTTAATAAAAGGAAAGTCCAAGTGCAGCCAAGCTATTTAACAAGTTGATTCTTGCCTGGGGAAATGGCCAGGTACAAAGAAATGCAAACTTCCCTGTGTAAGAGGGAAGTTCTGCAAGGCTGCTGTGGTGCCCAGGCACAGAGCTCCCCTGGCACCCCCTGTGCCCTGCTGGACTCATCCTTTGCATGGAAAACAGGCAGAAAAAATTCCCTGCGATTTTCTGATGGTTTAAGAGGACTTTGCACACGTTATGTGCCTCAGAATAGCTCAGTGCATGCAAGAAAATGATTTAAAGGCCACAGATTTAAAGGCCACAGGGGAATGGTTTAATCTGAATACCAGTCTTAATATTTCACTTAAATCTAATCACTTAGTATCTGACTCTGATGGCTAAGGTGACTTTTTTCCTCCCTTATCCAACTCAGTGAAAGGGTCCCTTGGGTACTTGTATTTTGATATTCCCAGGTGCCTTTGTTAATTGGATAATCCATGTGCTGTTGCTCCTGCTCCATTGCTGGCACTTGTGGTATTTAAACACTTCAGCAGGAACTGCTTCTGAAAATTGCTGTGGCCAACCCAGCCAAAGCCAGAGGAAGGAGCAAACTTGAGCACTCAGGATTCTGTGGAATTGAACAGCACAGAAGGATGAGCAGGGTGAAAGAGAATCCATTTAAATTTGTGCCAAATCATTTGCAGTGCCTGCCCAGCACTCTGCAGTGACCTTGTGCTGTCCAAGCTCGTGGATCTTCAGAAGAAAAGAGATGAAAATTAATATTGTTCAGGCTGTGAGCCCTGGTGTGATATCTGCAGGATAGATCTGGTACAAGGCTGACTCTTGCTCAGTTAATTAGTTTAAAGAGCTAATGAGCTCACAGCAGCTCCCCTGGAGGGGCCAGGCAGGTGAAGCCCCCAGAGCCACCTGTGGCCAGGAGTGAGGGATGGAAGAGCTGAGAGGGAGCAGGGAAGGGCAAACAGGGGTTTTAACAGAACATCCTGGCTGCAGGGGGATCCCCAGCACCAAGCAGGGTGTAACCCCCTTGGTTATTCAAATAAAGGGCTCCAGATGTGCAGCCTCTCCTCTGCTGCTCTGCTCTGCCCCGTGGAAATCGGAGTGGTTTTATAGAATTTCACAACTGTGAATCTTCTTGGGAGTTTTCAGTAACACCACCTAGCTCAAACAGCCCACTGGTAAATATTTCCACTCCTCTCACCCAGTGAGGGACAGGAAATGAAATAATTTATGTTCATGCCTTTCCACCACTCAAGTTTGATCAGATTTTTGGACTTGTGCTGAATGATTTTCCATTATTTACAGCCCCCATTTGAAGAGGCCAAGCAAGCAGTCCATCCTTCCCTTGGTAAGCAAATCCTCGTGGCAAGAATTGAGCCCCAGCTCCATCCACTGAGCAAACAGAAATCCAGGGGTATTTTTGAACTTTCCAAACTGTGATTCCAGCACAGACCCGACATTTGAACTCTGTGGGGTGTCTGTAATCTGCCCAAGGTGTCCCTGCAGTCCTTGCTATTCCCTTGGGGCAGGAAAACTGCTCTAGCTAAACTAGATTGTAAGTTCCCAAAAGGAAAAATCATAAGAATGAAAGCAGCTAACACAACAACTTATTCTAGTAAGAAAAATAAGTTTGCACCTACATAAACAACAGATTTGTCCCAGGAGAGTCAGTGAAGAAAATATGCAAACAATCCAGGAATAGAGCAATTTAATAAAAAAGTAAAATGCCAGTTACTAACCAATGAGTTGAGCAGCAAGAAAGCCACCAGCCAACTGGAGTTAAACACCAAGTCAGTGAAAACTCGGTAAAGATGAGTTATGCAAATAAAGAATTTCCTGCATGAAGAAGCTGAGTCCTGCAGCTTCACTGCAGCAGGAAGAACCTGCACCCATCCTCCCTGGGGCTGCAGCAGAGACTGAGCCCTGGGCTGCTGCTGGGCACTGCTCCTGTGCCAGGCACAGCAGCACATCCTTTGTCATCTCATCCCTGCCCAGATTTTCCCCAGCAGGCTCCAGAGAGCAGATCTGAATGTGAGAACTATCAGATCATTGCTCTCCTGACAAATGGAACAGCAGATAACTTTCTAAATATAGAAGAGGCATTGGTGGAACACAGACCAGCCTGCTGCACATGCCTTAAAAAATTTCCATAGCACAGAGATGACGTGAAGGAAAAATTGTGTCCAGCATGGTGCTGGATTTGTTGGTTCAGTTATCTCTGCATGGTCAGCTGAGGGAAGTGACTCAGAGT
The DNA here is from genome assembly GCA_034336665.1 of Luscinia megarhynchos. NCBI lineage: Eukaryota > Metazoa > Chordata > Aves > Passeriformes > Muscicapidae > Luscinia > Luscinia megarhynchos. The sequence goes on from CM067578.1 coordinate 12,486,151, forward strand.
TTTAGCTCCCATCACCCAGCAGATCTTTGTCCCTTTGAATCCCAAAAACTTGCATGAGATTAGGTGGCTGATTTCCCAGCCTTTGAACTGGCAGTGCTCCTGAGGCAGGGCAAGAGAAGAGAGGAATTGGTTTAAATCAGAGAACTTTCTCAGAGAGAATGGGCAGAAAAAGGAAATGTCACTGCCACAAGCTGGCAGAGTACTTGAACACAGCACCTAATCCCAGGGGTCAGGTAAATTTGCTGTTCTACCAGAAAACCCATTAGCAGAGACATCCTCTCAGTCTGTGCACAGACAGGGTTAATGAGGTTCCTTCATCAGCTACCATGGACAGGGGATTCTGGAATTTCAGATTTTAGCTCTGCAGTCAAACAAGACCTCAGCACCCTCGGGGCATTGTCTTTAACAAGACACAGCAATGAGAATAAATCCACAAGCACAGAGCCCAGCACTCCCAGCTGGTTTGGGAGGCACTTGTACAATCTGCAGAGTTCTGCCAGACTTCATCTTCCTCACATCACTGTCAGCACTGAATTTCCTTCATTGGGCTGCCTGTCCCCAGGAAAACCTTCTGCTGCAGGTGAAGCATACAGAGAAGTTGCAACTAGAGAAGAGCAGAAAAAAAGGCTTTTTGTAAATTCATGTTTTGGTAGTATATAGTGGAGAAAAAAACCCCAAACCCAAGAAGTGTGAGATATAAACTTGATTTGTAAATAAACCCCATACCAACCTAGCTCTACCTATTCTTTGCTCCATTTGAGGTGGCATTTCAAATTCTGTTAGAATCTCACATTTCTTCCAACAGTGAGCAGAGGGGGGAATGCAGAGTCAGCCTGGCCACCAAACTGCCAGCACAGGAATAAAGATAAGTTTGGGTTCTTTAGGACTTTGCAGTGCTTAAATGATGATAAATGTAATGCCATAATACAGCATCTAGTTAAATGTAATTGCTTGGACTAAGTCTAGAAAGAAATTCATTTACTCCAAATCAAATTATTCTGAGGAGTTTGGGGGAGTATTTTTAACTCTTGTTGAATCCCAGTGCTGCAGTGCCTCTGTTAGTGTGGAGTGGGAGCACACCAACATTTACACAGCTCAGCCCTGGGGCTCTTCTTCAACTGACCATGATCACAGGCAGCAGGAATGACCAGGCAGCACTGATCCCAGGAAGCACTGCAGCTACAAACACAGAAAAGCAGTTTCTGCACCACTCATCCCAGCAGATTTGCAGGGGACAAGATTTTTGGTGAGTGAGTAAAGTGTTCCCTGGGTTTGTCTGGCTGCAGATCCAGAGATTCCATAGATCAATTTTCTATCAGTAAAAACCTCCTGCTACAGGTATCTGCTTCAGAGCCTTCCTTGAATAAATGATCTCACCTCACTCTGGGCCCCAGTGACACTCAGGTTTCTGTGAGAGAAGCAAGAGGCTGCCAGCAACAAACCTCGGGTGGTTTTTCCTCCTGATCTTGCCAGGAAGTTTGAGGTTTTACTGTCCTCTAATCTCATTTATTAGTGATTTTTTTTTTATATATTGCTTGAGTGGACAACAATTAACCTCAACAACCAACAACCAGAGTCTTGGTCTGCTGAATGAAAAAGGTGAAAATATATTCCAAAGCCTTCACAGATACCAAAGGAAAAACCAAATCAACCACAAAAAAAAACTCCAAACACAAACTGCTACTGCCTTCTTCAGAACAAGCTATGCAAAAATCCAGAGTCAGTAATTGATGAAAGGAAATCCAATCCTCTGAGCCTCCTTTGTGTACATATTATATTTATGCACACAGAGGATATGTAAATTATTCTGCTATAAAGGACTATTAGCAAATTTCTAGAAAGAAAGAATCCAAAGTCTGACACAAAAATAAATTAGAAGTTTCCAAAAATTAAGGGATCTAATGAAAAAACCACCCAGTCCAACTTTGAAATGAGAACCCCAAAGCTGTCCCAGAGCACCAATAATGTGATAAAACAGAAGCAGAGGATGGACAGTGCTTCCCTCTGCTCCTCTAATGAATATCTGATAGCCTTGAGGGGTTTTCTAGTACAGTTCATCAACTCTTATCATATTTAATTCAGTTTCTCTCAAGAGGACTGCAGGGAGAAGTGGTGATAGCTCAGCAGATAATTCCCCAAAGTAAGAAAACATTTCTCTCAATCTCAGGCCACGTTTGGGGAGAACATCTTGAGCTCAGGGCAAAGCCCAGAGGGACACACAGCAGAGCTGCAAAGATCCCAGAGCTTGTGGAATGGGGTAAAAAGTTATTTCTGATGGTAAAAAGTTATTTCTGGTCCTGTTCTGCCCAGGAGCTGACAGGTCCACAACGTGCTGGAGAGCATTTCTGAGCTGATGTTTGATTCCCAGAAGGTGATCATGACCTGGATGCCTCTGAAGGGTGAAGCCATGGCAGGGAGATGTGCACAGGAGAAATAAAAATAACATTGCTGCCCTCATTCCCAGATACCACCTGCCATAACACTTGCTTGCTAATGAAAGATTTAATATGATTTATAGATTATAAAATATATATAATTATTAATTAGGTTGGAAGGAGCTAATTGTGATGCACATAGCAGGGAAAATACCCTGATACAACACAGAGATAAATCAGAAGCAATGAAAAACACCCTAAAAATCTTGAGGGTTGTTTTTTTTTGTAAGCCAGACCAACCTGACTTTTGTTCAGGTCTGCCCAGCTTGGCTCAGCTCTGCTTCCTCTCCCAGGAAGCTGGCTGCTTGCTGCCCAGGTGCTGAGGCTGGGAGCAGCAGCAGGCACACTGAATTCCAGCAGGGAGCTGAGCAAATGAAAAGCTCCTCACAGCGAGGGCTGAGCAGAGCAGGGGCCAGAATCTGCACAGAAATCAAGAGGATGACAAAGTGCAGCCAATTCCAGCGAGGTCAGACAGCATGAGCAGGCTTCAGAGGAGCTCCTGTGCCTCCAGCTGCCAGCATTCCCTCCTTCATCCCTGCTCTTGATGTGCCCACCACCCTGGCCAGGCTGCTCCCAGCCCTGAGCCTGGTTGAAGTTTGCCTTTCCCAAACACCAGCTTGGCAAAGGTGGGTGACAGAGCTGCTGCCCTGGCTGCTTCTCTGTACAAACGGGCTTTGAGGAGCATTTAGAGCCACTCTCCAGCCCCCAGCACCTCCTTCTTCTTCAATAACTCTCTGAAATGTAACTCTCTTTTAATTAAGGTCTCAGCCTTTGCCTCTTGCTTTCATCATGTCTCAGTCTGCTACTTAAAACTAAATCCTGTTCTTGTCCTACAAAGATCCACAGGCCCTAAAGGAAAGTCTGTAATGATGAACAAAAAGTATTTAATGCTGTGTCAACAACTAGATAAAAACTCAGCAAAACTCTGCAAAAGCAACAGCTGCCAGTCTGTTAGTGTAAATTCATCTTTTACACAGGAGCTCAGGGCAGGGCTGCTCCCTGAACCAAAGGGAATTCCTCACCAGTGTCAGTTCTGCCCTTCCCCTTGCAGGATCAAGCACAGAGCTTCAAGGAATATAAATATTTAGAGTATTGGAGGAGCCTCAAGGCAGCCTGAACTGCTTGCTCCTCATAATTAATGGCAGTAATGAGTGTGGGTGCTGTGGTGCCACATCAGGGACAGCACCTGCACTGGGCTCCTTTCCAAGGATCTGCCTGCTGACTGACAGCCAAAAGAAGCACATCAAGGCTTTCCAGATTGCAAAAATCATGTGACAAGCTCTGGAGATTTCATAAAGTTACCCCCTTTTTACCAACTACTGACAATACACACACTAATATATGTTTCTGTATAACATAAAGATTGATGCTTCTGGACTTCCCTTCATTCTCTTGAGAACTTGCCACCTCAAAAACCAAAGCAAAGGGAGAAAAGTGAGGCACATTTCTGCAAATGGCAAAATAAAATCATTAGAGATGGGAAGGCTGGCCCAGAATATTCAAGTTTCTGATGTTCCTGAGTCCTTCTCTCTGGTGTTGTAGGGTGGCTTGTGGGCAGGAGCAGAGCTCAGCTGGGCTGGGAAACAACTGCACTCCAGTGAGGATTAAAATACACAAAAGTGGAATGCCCTTCAGGTGCAGGCAGAAAGGAGATCAGAAATCAGCAGAGAGTGAGAAGAGACTTCAGAAAATCCCAGTGAATCACCAGGCAGGTGATGGGGCAATAAACACCTGTGCTGGTGACCCTGGACTAGCAGGGGAGCACAGCAGTGCCTGGTGCAGGGGTGAGGCCTGAGGCAGCACAGCTGCCTGCTGGGGTGCCTGTGCTGATGCATTGGCTCAGGCTGTGCTTGCACATAATTGAGATTCATGGGCCCATTCTGCTGCAGGGATTGGATTTTCAGGGAGAGCAAGGGGGAGTGAAGCAGGGTAACCACCCTGCCAGGCCCTGCATTAATTGGGCCCATTAGCTCCATCTCTGAGCCCAGACTACTCACACCTTACCAAAGCCTGGCTTTTCTCTCTGGCAAACAGTGAGCTGCACTGAGAACTTTCAGCTCAGCTTTGGGCTTGGGAGCTGAGGCCAGGACAGGCAGGAGCACCGAGCACCAGCTTCCCAGAGCCTGCAGGTGAGCACTGCCCTTCCAGCCCTCACACAGACACTTGGGAGCCAACTCATCCTCACCTCACCCAGAAAACTTTTTGCAGCTGGGGATGATGACAAGCTGTGCCAGGCACATCATTTCCACCCAAAGAGTGAGGTGCATGAACTCAGTGGGTGAGCAGAGTCAATCATCATCATCATGCATTGTCTCTGACACCTGGGTAACTGACCCAGTCCTGCCTGTATCTTAATTTTTAATGTGCCAGCCATATTAAATCCTAAACAGAGTCCTGTAAATCTATTTAGAGGCATAATGAAACAATTTCCAAGTCACTAGAATTGAATGGAGAATGAATGAATAGAGAAATGCATTGATTTCCTATGTCAGAAACAAAGCAATTTAGCATTTGCTTTACTCAAGGTGCTACTGTTCTGTGCCAGCACTAATTAAATCCTAATGTTTTTGAACACAGAAATGATGTTGCCTTATAGAAAAGTAACAATATCAAATCCAGGGGCAGAGACATTAATGGCCAATCGTGGCATTAAGGTAACTCAGCACTCCTCATTGCATAAGCAAGTTTTTCATTAGAATTTATATTTTTGGTCATGTTTTTAAAAATGGGCTTCTAAGTGGAGGGCATAGGAGAAAGAGTTAAGTATTTTGCAACTCCAGAATTAGGAACTGCCAGAAAAAGAAAGTGAAAACCAAATTTAAAAAAAAATTCATAGGACAGAAAAAGTTAATTGAGCTGGACTTGTTTTCCTTTTCACGTGCAACTGGCTGCACCCAGTCCTGCAAAACCAAAACTTCTCCTCCCTCCAGGAGTGACAAAGTCATTCTGAAGCTGGCTGGGACTCCCCAGAGCAGCACAGTATTGCAAAGTACCAAGGAGTGGAAATAAAAAGTGTTGAGGGTAAAGAGCCAATTTCAGTGAATTCATCAGTTTGAAGAACATCTGCACTTGTTAGAATCTCCCAATTGAGATGCTTTAAATTAAAAAATCTAGCAGGAAGGGTTACTTGCAGAAAAGAAAACATTGAATTTAAACAATTATTTCAGCTGGCTATCTGTTCTTTTAGTTCCTTTAATAAAAACACAAACCCAGAGAGAACAGGATTAGGATTTGTATTCATTACTTCTCTTCTTGATTGAGGGTAAGAAAAATAATGAAATGTCAGAATTTGCCACATGACCACAAAAATATTCCCGCTTGAGTTTTATTAACAGCCTGTACCAACTCCCTAAAGGTGTGATCAAAAGGATTAGATCACTTTTAATTAGTTGTGAATTGGTCTGTGGGTAAGAAACGTTCCTGCCTTGCCTGAGGCAAGGCTGCCCCTGGCGAGTGAATTTGTGGGGCCCCTCTCTGCCTTTTTGTGATTCCAGAAGGACAAAGTGAGCCAGGGAGGTGAATCCCTCTTTTGGGAAAATCCTCCTGCTGCTGCTGCTTTCCCTCAGGGTTCAGATCCAGCTCCTTCCCTCTGCCACAAGGGGATTTTGGGCAGAACCCAAAAATGTCCACGCAGGTGGAATTTTCACCCCCTCTGACCAGCTTAGCCCTGCTGTGGGTTCACAGCTTGTGCTGAGAGCCCAAAGTGCCCTGCCCTGGATCCATCCACCCATCCCTTCATCCCAGGGGCTGCCAGGCTCCAGCCCTGCTCTGTGCCCAGGGAGCAGCACAGGGTGAGCACACCTGCCCCAGGGCTGGAGCAGAATCTCCAAAATCCTTCTAAAGCACCTCTTCAGCTCTTGCTTTCAGTGGGAAATGGGGGTTAGGCAACTGGAATCAACATTTCCTCATTTCCAAAGCCCAGTCTCCTTAATCAGCTGATTTTGGGGATCATGAGCCTGTGCCCCAGTTTACTCTATGTAAATAGGTAATTTTAGTTATTTATAAATAGGTAAAGAAGATAAATACCTACCTATTACCTATAGGTAATACCTACTAGGTAACAGGGCTCTGCCAGCTCTCAAAATTAATATACTTGATCTGCATGTTCCTTGAGCCAGATGTGGATGTGCTGATGAGGAAATCTGGAGGAGGGTGATGTGAGCAGGGCTGGTGTGCAAAGGGACACCTGGGTCACATCAGCAGCAGCCTGTCACCAGCCACACGTGTGCACACCCACAGGAACCAGCATGGAGAGGAGGTTTCACCATTTTTTATCCTGGCATCAGTTTAAAGCCCAGCTCTGAGGTGAGAGGACTCATCTCAGCTTTTTAATTACCACTTGCCCCAGCTCCTGCAATCACAGACCCATAAAGGAATCCCAGCACAAATTGGTTTTGGCTAATAAATAGCAGTCAGGGATAAATAATGAAGCAGGGCTCTTTCACCTCTTTATTAATGGATGTATTTGCTGTGAAAGTCTCCATGAAGGGAGCTGTGCCCTCACCAGCAGTGAGGTGGGAGGAATGCAGCAGCTTCTGAGGCTCTGCTGGGGTGTCCCTGCTCAGAGTGAGAGATGCAAGACACACAAACTGCCCCACTGCCAGTGCAGATTCACAGACACTGATGTGAATTTCTGCAGGGCTCATTTCAGATGGAAACAGGTGTGGTGGCACATCTGTGTGACAGAACCAACTGCAACCACAGCAAGGACTTTTCACCAGAAAAAACCGAGCCCTTTGCTTGGCTGCTGGATGAGTCCCCTCCTGGCCATGGGGCAAACAGACATTTGTGTTTGGGAAGAGCTCTGCAGCAAAGGCTGGGGAGGCACAGGGGCAGAGATGCTGTGGCTGCCCCTGGATCTCTGGAAATGTCCCAGCCAGGCTGGAGCAGCCTGGCCTGGTAAAAACCTGTAAAACCTGGCAGTAGGATGTGAGAGAGCAGAGCCTGAGCTATGAACTAGGGCTGAAAGATTTCTGTGTTTGGCAGACAGCAAGGAGAATTAAGAAGGAAGCAGTACATCAGTAGCTGGTTTTATAACACAGGTTATGGAAATGGGTCTTATTTCCCTTTAAGCCTTCAGAAGATCCTAAATTCCCACTGCCCACATTTCATTATGAATTATTTCATTATCAACCTGTGCCTCACATTCCACAAAGGAGGATGAGCTTTCCTTTTACATTTCTACCTTTCCTCAATACTCATTCAGCTCCATAAAGAACTTCCTAAGCTGCTGAACTAACTGGGGGTTAAACTTTTCTGAAATCTTTCACCTCTTCCTTCCTGGTTTTATTCACTAAAAAAAAAAAAAAAAAATCCTTCCAAGTTGTCTTGTTGAGGATATAATTTTGCCTTGGGTCTAGAGGCAGTCATGGCATTTTCTGACTCACAGCAGAGGATTTTGGGCTCCAAGCAGCACGTTCTCCTCCTGTCTCCTCTGAGGAACAACCTTGAAATTTTTTAACTCCAAGATTAGAATTCTGAACTTGCTCTAGAGCGACTCAAAAAAAGCTCTGTGTGAAATAGCTGTTTCTTGTCAGGCTCCTAAAATCCCTCCTGGTTAAACCTAATTTTTTAAAGGCTTTATTTGCTATCAAGCACCTGAATCCTGTATATTTTACAAGTTAATGAGCTCGTTTTTGAGGAGAAAATGTAGCTGTTAGGAATATTAACTGAAGTTATGCTTACTGCCAAAGTGTGTGTAGGGTGTGTGTAAAAATCCTGCTTTAATGTCTAATCTTGGAGTAAGTCCCAGAAGAGATTGATTCAATTTCCATTCATTATGGGAGCAAAACTTAAAATTACTCCAATGTATAGACACTCACTGCTGGCAGCATCTTCCAGGCAGCAGAGCTCAGTGATGTGTGGCAGGGAAAAAACTTAAAATGTTGGTTAAAAGGCAGAGGGGAAGCTGCAGGGCTGGGTTTGGGTTCAGATCCCACAAAATCTCCAGCTGCTCTCCCCTTCCTTAGGAAAGGCCACTTAGTTATCAATGATATCTTATTTTATATATATATGTATCAATAATATCTTATTTTATATATATATGTATCAATGATATCTCTTTTTATATATCTCAATGATATCTCAATGATAATTCCTGCTTTGCTCCTGAATTCCTGAAATGCCCAAATCCAGGATTGACTCATCCCCTCATGACATGGATATTCCATTTTCACATTTAATTCCAGTGTTACACCTGTATTCATCCTCTGTCCTCACCTCTCTAAACACTCAGGAAGGAAATATCCACGTGCTGCAAAACCTCAGGAATTGCCACGAGCTCCAGTTACACAGTGTCTGCACAAAGCACCTCCAAACAAGAACCATCCTCTGTCTCATTAAATCATCAACTGGGCTGAGAGTTTGGCTCTGAGGTTTATTACCCTAAATATTGATTAGCAGTAAAACACTGCATTTCCTCTTTAACAATCAAGGAATCACTTCTGCAGGGCCCTGCAGGTGGGACAGAGCTCTGGGCTACCTGCACAAGGTGCCACTGTCACTCAGGGGTCCTGGGAGCATTTCTCCCAATTCCCACACATCTCTGACAGAAATCTTTGGTTGGACACCAGCTGGTACTTCTAGCACATGACCTGTTATCAACATTTTGGGAGTTTTCCCCAAATTACTGGTTCAGGCTCCACACAGATCCCTTTGTTTCAGCTGGGCTGAGGAAAGGGAGGAATTCTGTGTCTGCTGAGACCATCCAGGTCAGTTCTTTAACAAATCCCTCACACACTGCACATCAAAAACCTCACAACTCGGTTTGGGGTAGGCAAGAGAGCTTTGTGCTTCTGTTATTATTACTGCATTATATTATTATTGTATTTGCAGTTTATGTAACCAGTTAGATTGGGAGAGTGGCTTCCTCACAGGATTTTTGCTGATGGGCATCAAATCCTACCCCACAGGAGGAAATGTTATCAATCCTACTATTGACAAGGTTTAAAGGAAGACTAAAGACATGAGAGCCAATGAAGCAATCTGAGAATCTCTTAATTGCAAGAGTATTAGGTGGAATCCCAAGTAAAGATGAAGGATTAAGAATTTAACACCACAAGGTCCTTTTCCTTATATCTTATTTACTTCCTTCAGCCCCAGAGGAGCAATTTGTGTCAGTGGGGTGTTGAACATCCTCAGATCCCACCTGGGAAAGTGATTTATAAGAATAACTTCCCTGCTTCCAGTTTGTAGGAGCACAAGCATTGTTTGCAGCTTCACTGCAAGCACTATGATTACAAATAAAGCAAGGCTAAACCACAGTATCAGGGTGGCAGTGGATAACTGAATCAAGTGTTCATCTCTTGGTTATCATGTGCTTTGTTCACAGGGAGATTATTATTCCAGCTCAGTCTAACACAATTACTGCACATCACCATCATTACAGTTTGCCTCCTGCATCCAAATTCCGTGCTGTGCCCTGAAACCCTGCAGGAGAACCTGCACCCAGAGTGAGGAAACTTCACATGCAGATGCATCCACCCCATCCCTGGGCATCCCTGAGCAATGAAATCTCCATTTTCCAACCAAACCTCACACTGCACCTCGAGATCAGGGTCTTGCTGAGCTCCTGACTTTGCTGAGCAGGTGAAATGGAATTATTTCTGCAGGGCTGGATGGATTCCTCTGCTGGTGCTGGCAAGATCTGGGCCCAGCACCAGATTATTACATTTTTGGCAGCCAGAGCTTTGAGCCCAGATGAGAGTCACAGACTTTTCAATCCTCTTTGTGCCCTGTGCAAAACTCTGCCCTGTGCATGAGCATGGCTTTAACTGCCAGGAACACCAAAAGGGCCACTAGCAAATCCAGAAAGCAAAAATATTAATCTGAGATCCAGAGGTGGAACACCAGCTCACAAGTTAATGCCTCTGCAATCTTTTCTTGAACATTACTGAATACTTGGGTGTAACATGTGATTGTAGCATTCTTCTTAAGGTTAGAAAGAAGTTCTACTGACTTATTATTTAAAAAATTTCTAAAGAATTACTATTACTTAAAGTTCTAAGAAATAATTCTAATTAAAATTCCAGGGTGCAAATCAAGCATTCAGACTCTAGGAGACATTAAACTTTGAGTTTTCATCATTTTTTATCAATTCTGCTACAACAAATATGGTGTTTATTGATGTCCTAAACACTCAGGCAATTGGAATGTCTCTCAATGTAGAAATCAGAGGATGAAGTGCTTTGTTATCTACCCATCCCTGAGGGCCCCTTCCCAATCCCTCTCAATCACAATTCCTGCAGGTTCTTCACTTCCCTCCCTTCCTGGGAGTCCCTCCTTTGCCAGGGGCTGGGGCAGGGGGGATCTATAAAATCCAACCCATCAGCCAGTTTAACACAGGAAACACTCCTTAAAGAAAACAAACAAAAGCACAAACACAAGCTGACAAGTTTCCCACACAGCTTGAGCTACAGATTTGTCTTCTTGTGGTTTGTTTTTGGGTTTGTTTTTTTTTAAATCTTAAAATTTCTGGAGAGCCCACAGAGACATCTTGTGCCTGGATGACTTATAGCAGCCCAGCAGTGCAGGGGAGGGGCAGGTCCCTGTGCCTCTGGGGACACCAGGAGCACACAGAGCTGGCACTCAGCAGCATCCCTGCCTGCCACCTCCAGATGGATCACAGGAACGTGGTGCTGCCAGCTCTTGGCCACGGCAGGGAATAATTTTTTTCCATCAGCGTGCATCTTTCAATATTTTTGAGTCATTCCACGAGGTGTTTTGTCCAGCAGCTGCTGGTGGCCATGGGCTGTTCACTCCAGCCGTGTTGCACACTGGTAACTGCAGTGCAGCAAGCAAAGCTGCAGATCATCCCCCTGAGCTCTGAAACCAAACACTCAGAGTCCTTTGCTCGGGAATTCTTGGGTTTGGGCACAGAGCAGGAGCCAAGCAGCACTGGATATTTGAGGTGGTGCCAGCAGGTGCTGAGAGCTGGCAGTGCAGCCCAAGGGGCTCTGCCCCAGCAGCAGGAGAGGAGGAGGGAACCCCAGAGAGGCAGAGCCAGGCTGGGGTGGATTCCTCTTAAACCAGCTCCTCAGGCTTCCCACTTCACATTGAACACCTTTCTCCTACTCAAAACCACACACTGTCCCAGAACATGGGTATTTACACTGGGTGGGGATGGTGTTGGACCATGCAAATCATCTGACATCTCACTTAGAAACCCACTGGAGTATAAAGAAAATAAGGAAAATAACCCTGTACTCTTGAAGCCATTTACTTGAGGAGAGGATTGAGTCACCTGTAGCTCTCTGAACAGGAAAATATCAGTGCTGGGAGTACTGGAGGAACTCTGCTTATTTGCCACTTGTCTTTTCAGGGCTGTCCTGATGGCAATGCAGAAGGGGAGCACCCAAAAATCCAACAGGCTGTCTCTGCAGAGGATTCTGCTCTTGTCCTTAGGCACTGAAAACCTGCTCTGCACCCAGAAAATCAAAACTTCTGGGCCAGCCCAGGTATTCTCCTGCCAGCACTTTTACATTAATGAAGTGTTCTGGCTGTTGGAGATAATGTGTCTGGCCAAGAACCTGCCTGAATATCCCCAAACCCAAATATCCCACAATGCCCAAATATCCCCCCCAATGCCCAAATATCCCCCTGCAGCCACCCTGGCTGGCTCAGAACCTCGAGCAGTTCCAGCCACAGCATTCCCACCCAGTGAGGACTCTGAGCTGTAAGGAGATATTTTTTTACTTTAGAAAAAACCAGTGTTTAACTCCTCCCTGGGAAGCAGCTCTGACAGCATTTGCTGCAAGTAGGGCACTCCTGAAATATCTCAGGAGCTACAAGAGGCAAGGTGGGAAGCTCATAGCAGGATGGAAAGTGGCTCTGAGATGAGGTAAATGAGTATTTTAGGCAAGTTACTGGGGGACAGCCAAGAGAGGAGCCCGAGCTCCTCTCCCCTCCTGTGTGTGCCCCACACTCGCTGCTTTCTGCCACCACAGACACTACAGAATGTGCTGAGGTATTAAAGTGATTTTCTGTCCAAAAACAAAATTCCAGAATTTACAAATCCCAGAGATTTAATTCTGAGAACAGGGAGAAAGATGGAAAACTTCTCATGGCAGATCCTGGCTCTGTTTAGACCCCAAATGTAAAAATTCAAGTTCCTTGGCTCCCAGCTGTGAATACCCACATCCCTCCATTCACAACAAGAGACTTGAGCTGCAGACATTATGTAATCCCCAAGCACCTATCCCCCAGTGCAAACCAGCAGATATTAAATTAGCTGACACTCCTGTTCATTCCTCCAAGCACACACATGGAGCCACAGCTGACTGTCATGTCCTCTCTCTTACTTTCCACCTCTTGCACATGGAACAAAAGGCCACAAAGTGCAGACATCAAGGGGAAAAATCCCAGTTCCACTACATTAGCTAATAAAGCTGTCTCCTATTGAAAGCAGTGATAGGTAATCTATAAAATTATTTCCACAACCCCACCATGAAAGAATCCCATTGTCAGTACAATCCAATAGCACCAGTGGCTGGAAGATAATTTATTCTACAATGGAAGTTACTCCACATGGAAAAAAAAAATCATTTTTATAATGTAAACCATGTGTAGAGCAGCATCTTTGGAAATCACTGGGCATGAATTAAGGAAGCTTCGATCAAGATCAAAATTTGGGTGACAGCACAAAGTTAGATATGAAGACTACAACTGTCTGTAAACAAAAGGAACCCTGGTAAACCAAGTTTAATCACAGTTTGAAACACACTGGATGAGCAGCCCAGCTTACTTAACCCCCTGCATTTAGGGATAAAACAAATTTCCAGACCATCCTCCAAAACAGATCTGGCTTTTCATTCCATCTTATGAAACACAAGCAGCAATCCAGACCTCAGTTCTCAGTCTCTGCTGGGGCAGGAGCAGTCCCCGAGACTGCTGGGCAGACAGGACAGATGTGCCCCTCATGTTCCAAAGCAGGGAACCCCAAGTGGCAGCTCTGTGCTGCCCAGTTTCCCTCCTGGCAGCACATCCCCAGCTCAGAGGAGCCACACTGATTATTCAGGATGCAGAAACCTCCCCACAGAGCACCAAGCCCTGCCCTCTCTATTATTTGGCAAACTGGGGTTTCTCCTGAGTGCTGACACAATCTCTCAGATTGAAGAGGCTGTAACAGCCTTTACTGTAAAACTTGCAGCTGATATTTGTGATATTTATGACCAAGCCTGTGTCCATCCCCAGCACAGCTGGACCCTGCTCCCCACCACACAGAGAACACCAGGGAAAGAACGAGAGTCAGAGATGAAAGCAGCTGCTGCACCTCATTTCTGCTCCTCCTGCCCCACCCCAGGGCTCTGGACAGGCAAATTTAGGCACACAATGTGACTCCAGCTGAAAGGAGGAGTGGCTGAGCCTCCATCCTGAACTTTCTCCACGCTCTGCCCTCTCCCATCTGCTGTCCTTGCACATTCCTCAGCTCTGGGCAGCACAGGTTGGTGAGGGCTGGGGCGTCATGGAAAAGCAATCCCAGTACTCAGCTAACAGAAATGTGAAGCTTATGGAGACTTCATCTGGCCAAATCTATTCCATTTACAGCAGAACTGCCAATTCCACAGCCAGTTCAATTTAGCTGAGGAGCCCAGCCCTTTGCTTCCCCAGCTGAGGCTCTGCAGAGTCAAACATTAAAATGATTCAAGGCACAGATAACACAGCTCCAGTCCCTGGCAAAACCTCTCCAGCTGCTCATCACTCAGAATATTTCTGAATTCCTGAGCAGTGCAGGAAGCAGCAGTAAAGCTTGGAGTTCATGCCTGGCCCAGCTACAGATGCAGACAAGCTATTACTTTCTCTTTCCAAGAATTCATTCAATCGAATCCAATTTTGAAAGCTTTGGAGAATAATTTGAAATATCAGGAATTTTGGGTTCCTTCTGAGCCTTCACAGTGCCTTGACACTTGGAGGCTACAAATTCAAGTAGAACTAATGGCAGAACAGCTGCTTTGATTACATTGGGAAGGTGTAGCTGGTGTAAGCAAATACCTGTCAAACATTCCCACTTCTGTGAAGCTCTTGCAGATACTTACTTCAAGTGGAAGTATTTTTAGTATAATTGCCATTAAATGAATTATAGGAAGCCAATATAATTTTATAACTGATGAAAAATATTGCCACTTTACACCATTAAAAGGATTTTTCAGAACTGCTGCGATCGCATTTTGCCAATATATTGTCTGTCAATAGAGCTGAGATCCAGAAAACCAGCCAGGTCTGCAGAACACTTGAAATCCAGTTTATGTGCAGCCAGAGATGTTTTACCCTGAGCAATCTGTGCCTTCCTTTCCTCAGCTGGGAATACAGAGCTTTTCCCAGCAATGTCACCAGCAGGGCAGAGCCCAGCCCGGGGGCTGGGAGTGCAGCACAGCTCCTGCCAGCTCAGCACACTTTTACCTGGAGGTGATGTCTCCAGCAGCCACAGGTGATTTTTTCCCCATCACAAACACCAGTTTGGTTTTCTGGGAGGGCAGAGCAGGAATTCCACCCCCAGCCTGGCCCTGCCCCTCAGCTGCTGCTGGAGCAAAATCCACTCTCAGAAGCACCTGGAGAAAGAGGTGGCACAAACCTCCATAACCTAAAGGCCACTGCTCTCTGGCCTCCAGAGCTGACCCAAAAATCTGCTTACTGACCATGCAGAACTCATTTCCTTCAGTATTTTTGCACTGGTCATGGACTGTTGGCTCAATAATTTTACAGTTTAATTCCCAGGAGGAAAGGGAGGCAGAGGAGCCATCCCAGAGCAGTAATGAGTGCTGGGAGACTCAGGGTTTGAATGAGTGGCCCATCATTGCCCTTGACATCAATCAACGCAAAGTCCAGCACGAAAAAGAAATTCATCATTCTTCTTTGGCAGAATAAAATGCTTAAAACAACCAACTTTAATATCTAAGCTCAGCAGTGATGGCTGGGTTTGCATTTGGACTCTGTTTCAGTGGAAAGAAATCTTCCTGCTTGAGCAGAGAAATGACTGACCACTGTCTCTGCTGGGGTAAATGTGGGGTAAATGGCCAGCAAAGACTGTAAAGATGTAAAGGAGAGGGACATCAGCAGCAGAAGAAAGGCCCAAGCCATGTCCATAGAATCAACAGTCAAGAAAACCCCAAAAAACACCCAGCATCCTTCCCCCAAAACAGCCTCTGACAAAAAGCACAGTGCCTGTTTTTAAATGAGTTAATTCCCTTCTCTGCTGCTGCTTTCCTCTTTGCCTCTGCAGTGATTCTGTTATCAGGCTTCCCTAATGACACAGAAAAATAAATTCCAGTTTGCCATTCTTTTCCTTCAGATAATCTGCTCTAATTGAGTGTTTTACTGAGCAATCAATTGTACTTCACTCCCTTTCCCAGGCTTGAATTACAGAATTAGAAGGGGAAAAAAAACCTGCTTGTTAAGACCACATTGCTTTGATCCTGGTGTCAGGATGAAGTTCACTGTGGGCAAAACATTCCTGTGCAACATTTAACCCCTGATCTGAGCAGGTAAAGGGACCTTGTGCTCATCCTTGCACAGGGCTGGAGCCAGCTCTGAGCAGTCAGCACCATCCCCCAGGGAATGGCAGCTCCTGATGCCCAGAGAGGCTGGAAAAGGATTGTTTTGTCTGACTGAGCTGGGAGGAGAGCTTGCCAACACTTCATGTGAGGTTCAGAGTCACACACCAGTGCAGTACAGAATCTGGAAAATATGGAAGTTAAAACTGAAGGCATCACTCCCACTAAGAAGTAATTAGGGCATTAGAAGCACTCAGGGCTGTCCCATCCCAGCCTGGATGTGGTTCTGGTTTCAGCCCCTGCAAACTCAGCTGCTCAGGAAAGCTCAGAGCAAACAGGAGTGAAGGAATAGCTGGAGACAAACAGAGCACTGCTCTGTAATTGATACACAACAGGCAGCACACAAAAAATGCCATATTTATGATTTAATAGTCTGCTGTGTAAAAGTTAGAATTAGCTTCCAATGCATCCTATTAGAGAGGCTGCAATGTGTTAAGTTAATGTGTGAAGGCATTTTTAATATTAGCTCTGGCTAAGATTTTCCATCTAATGGAATGGAGAGGAGGGGGAAAAAGGAGTTTGTAAATCTGCCACTGCAATGGCCAGTTACAAGGTTTTTTTATGGCTCTCTTGTAATGGAAACATCAAGTCCATGGGTAAGCACTGTAACTGTGGCTACAAGGCATCAGTTCATTAGAGCATGGAAAGGACCAGAATAAGCTCCTTGGTGTCAGATCCATCCCAGTTCTGTATTGTACCAGAGCAGCAGAAAGGGATGATTTTGGCCTTTATGGAATGTGCAATACAATGTGAGAACTGATATTTGTCTCTCCCTGGTGCTGGCAGCCCAGAACAACACTGAGTATCAGACCAAGTGCCCCCCACGACTGCATGATCAGAAGTTCAACATGTATTCACATAAGCAGGTTGTGGGATTTTTGTCTTAATTGCAGTAAAAGCTACTGAAAGATGCCTCAAAAGTAATTACTGTATAAGATTTACCAGCATGAGGTCCAGCTTGGGATGCCCATCATTCTACAGCTGTGTACTCACCCTCACCTGGAAGGTTCAGTGTGCTGTTCATTGTCTGACTGTCAGCTCTGGAATTTACTAGAACACAATCATCAAGCAGACTTGAAGCTGCTGCCTCATTATGTATTTTTCCATTACAGGGAAAGCATATTTAATTTCTTTCATTTAGTCCACTTGCTTCAGGATCTTTGAAAGTCCAAGTGAACGTGAAGGTCCAAGAATGATGGAATCTGCTTTGCAAACAGCAGATCTGAGTGGTTAAATGGTGTGAAAATAATTTAAAATATTTTTTTCTTTATGCCTGTATCCCCTGTTTTTGGAAGTACTTTCAGACATGGACTGTTTCTCATCATGGGCTCTACTGCAAAATAACAGAGCAAAGCAAAGAGACCTGATGCAGCAGGGTCTCCAACACACTGCCCACTTCTCTTGGGCTTTCAGTCTCCAGGGCAGTGGGCTGAACATCCCTAATAAACAGCATTTAAAGATAGGAGTAAGGAGGATCAAAACCAGGAGAGATTTTGCTGGAGGGACAGCAAAGGACAATACTCTCCTTTTCAAAGCAGGGATATTAAAATGATACCTGCTCTGGCTTTGCAGACTCATTTAAAAGGAACAAGCCATTTTAATTAGCTCTCCCTGGACTCAGGAACATGTGGGTCCCAGGTGAGGGGGAGCAGAGAGAAATAAATATATATATACTTAAATAAAGAGCAGGCTGGCCTTGTTGCCAGCTCTCCCAGCTCTGCCTTAATCACTTTGAAGAATACAAGTCCACAGTGACCTCTGTTGTTCCTTTCATATTGGAGATTAAAAGATGAGGCTCTGGTTGTGCAGCTGGTGAACACGCTGTGAGGGGAAATCAATGACTCTTGCAGACAGGTCTCTGTGCAAAAAGGGTTATCACAGACATGAAATAATTAATTTTAATTCAACTGCTTAAAAATAGCTGCTACAAAAAGAGAAACGGCCTCTCTTTCTAAAAAAACAAGGCAAACGGATTTTTTTAAAAAGCCAGAAATTCAGATGCCTCTCATTTTAGAACAGACCTTAAATTATACATATATTTCCCCCCCACTTCTCTTCTGTACATAGAACTTTTTCAGGCACTAAGTCTGCTGTAGGAGAATGTCAGGCAGTGCCCTGCACACTGATGCTCTGCAGGGTCTCAAGGCTCCCTGTCACCATCACATGAACTGTGAGCAGCAGGGGCTCAGCCACAGGCACCTGTCCAGAGGCAGCCCCACGGGCTGGGGGAGGGCTACAACAGACACTTCTGAAGTGCTAAAAAACCAAATATTCCACCAGCACCTGCAGTGGTGGCAGTGGGGGCTGTCAGGGCTTTGAAAGGCAGCACCATCTGAGGCTGGAGCTGCCCCAAAGTCCTTGCAGTGCAAGGGGAGCTTTGAAGGTTTGTTTGCCTTCTGTGCCACCCCAAGCTGCTCAGGAGTGATAAGCAATTCTGCATGAAAAGGAGCTCAAGACACTATTTATTTTTCCTTCATGTGCAACAACAACAGACTGGATATTGATCCCTTTTTCTGGGTAATAGGCTCCATTTGTGACTCAGGAATTGCAGCCAGGTTAATTGCACGGTGCAGTTTGCTGCTTGACCTTCTATTTTTATCTTCCCTGGCCATTTCTACAGCTCCCCCAGGGAGCACCAGATGTTTGAGTATTTGATACCTCACAGCTGGATGGAGAGGAGCAAGCAGCAATGAACTTCTGTAAACACTGAGCAATGTAAGAATTCACCAGCAGTGCTCAGGCTGCCCCACATGGACACAGCAGAATTTATCTGAACACGGAAACAAAGACAAGCTGAGCAAAATGCCATAAAGAAGCCATGGCATGAGTGAAAGTCCCACTGAGCAGAACCAGACCCAGGACTGTGAGTGGGGCTCCTGCCTGGGGTGCAGAACAAGCTGCTGCTGCTCACCCAGGGCCTGGAGCTGCAGCAGGGCAGGCACCAATGACCCAGCAGTGCTCCCTGGAGCATTCCCTCTGAGCCTCACAGCCTGCCTCTATTCACCAGGGCACTTCTTCCCTCTTGGAAGTTATCCAAAGGTTTGGACTTCTCCTGGATGCTCTCACTGCTCAGGAGCCTCCAGCCCCTTTTCCCTGCAGCTCCAGATGTGCTGCTTGCTGCCTGACCCCCTCTCTGGGGCACAAACTCTCCTGGGAACACGAGCAGAGAGCTGATGGAGGGCTGTAACTGATTATGTGAGATTGTCTGGCAGCAACTCTTGCTCAAATCCAGTTACATAAGCCTCTGAGGTATTCAGAATAACTAAAAATACCCCTCCTCCAGCTGGCTCCTCTCTGAGCCCTTCTCTGGCACCATGATGACAATGGTGGGGCAGAGGCTGCTGCCAGACACAGCCTGGCTGGGGAGGAAGGCTCTGAAACCATCAGCACTGCTGCACACTGGAGGGAACAGACCAGTCAGAAAATTATATATACCAATATAAACTTTAAAAACTAGATTAATGTATTTTGTTAAACAGCAATTCATTGTTGGGGTTTACAGACTGATTGATAAAGGCACTTTGCACAGCCCCAAACACAACAGGAGCTCCAGGAACCAGCAGCACCCAAAAAACACCAACAGGAGCTCCAAGAATCACCAGGACCCCAAAAAACACAACAGGAGCTCCAGGAACCACCACAAAGAGCTGCACCCCTGGTGATCACTGGGAAGTGAGAAACTCTTTGATTATTGAAGTGATGGCAGCTGAACAGGTTTACTCAGGGAAAAATGCATGTTCCTTTTGATAATGGTTTTATTTATTAATGAAAGTCATCATGCTGTAATGTCATCTAAATTAGCCTCAATTAATTTCTGAATTAATCTGGTGTGTTCCTGGTAATTTCTTTCTCCTCTTACACTTTTCAAGAATCTTTAAGTGATAAAAGGAATTTTAGTACAAAGAAATTGAGAGGTCTCTTTGTAACAGCCATTCAAGATAAGAATAGAATAGATACAGAAGACAGGAGGGTAAATCTCATCAGGCTGCTTTGAAACCATATATTTGAAGTCAATTATTATATCAAAGTCACTAAAAATCATCAAATATCCTCATTAGCCACAATTTTTGATTTTCAAGAGTGATAAAGGCTAATTGAACTGCAAGTTTTTCACCCCAACTCCAAACCATCCCCAGCACCAAATCAGACTATCTGAACACTGAAAGGGATTTATGACTGAGGAAATATTTCTATAAATATTGTGTGTGGGCCTGGGCCTCCATTACGCAGAAAACTTGGAAGACAAATTGAGCCTCTTCCAATTTTTGGTAGAATTTTGTGTGCACTGAAGATGATCAGGCCCAGGTGGATTAAGTTTGAAGGGTGGATTTGAGTCACCAAAAAGGAACAAAACACTGAGAAACCAAAAGTCTCAGGGTGCTGCCCATCCCATCAGGATGGGGGTGACACTTCTCCCCTGAATTACTTTTGTGGGGGCTCACAGAGGATTGCAGCATTTGATCATCAAAACAAACACGACAAGCAGTTTTCAGATTTTCTAGGTGGGGTATGAAGGGGAGAAAAAAAAATACAAAAAACTCATGAAAAGGAATAGTCCAAAGTTAGTCCGAAGTGTCCAAGTCCAGAATTTCTCTCTCCACCTTCCAAGGATTGCCAGAGGGGTCTTGGGGCTGCAGCTGATGGGACAGTGAGGCTGCTTCACCTAAATCAACTTCCTGCAGTGCATTACACATTCTTTACTATTACTCTGATGCTTCTAAAAATGTGAAGCTGTATAATCTGATATGAAAATACAGCTTATTTTGCCACAGAAGGAGGGGGGAAAAAAAAAAGAAAAAGGAAGAAGAGACTGATGGCACTGACATGTTTGAGAAAACATGATCTGTTTTGATAGCACGTTGTGTTTGCAAAGCCTGTCCCCAGGCAGGCTGTGCTGGATGAATTTGGAATCAAAAGGCACGTGGTCAGGCTAACTGGAAATAATTCTGTACCTTCCTTTCTGGCAGTACAGAAATGACAGAGGATCCAGAGCATGCATCCAAATATATATCCTCAGAATTTAATTAGAGAGAATTATTCTTGCCTACCTAGGATAATTGCAACATTATGTTGTGATGGCTGTTAGCATCACATATGCTTACAGATTAATAGTGTTTCTTCCATGTCTGCTTTTGATTTAATCAGGCCATCACTCATTACAATCATGCATGGCTGGTTCTACAAGATGAGAATGCATAAAAAACAACTTGCCTGGTAACAAACAGAGCTGGAGCTCCAGGGCTGTGCCAGGCTGCTGAGCAGGGAATTCAGCAGAGCTGGCACCAAAACCCACACCTGACCTGGAGCAGCCACAGTGCTGAGCCCAGGGGGCTCTGCTGGCTCCACCTGAGGAGACCCAGAATTCCCAGAGGAGTCCTGCCCTGCAGAGCTCCTGAGGTGCCCCTGCACACCTGGGCATGATTGATCCTGACTGGGGTGTTCGTGGTCAGCCCCTCTCCAGGCTCTTGTGCTCTGCCACACCATCAAATCCCACCTGGGACTCTCAGGGAGTTTTGTGGGCCTTATATACATTAAAAAGAGGGAAAAACAATAAAAGTATGTGGCTACTTTGAAGCAGGAGTGGTCAGAGCGGGATTAGATTTAAACATATATATATTTACACATAAAAGCAAAATATACATTTCTACTGTGCCAAAACAGAGCTGAACCCGTGTTTGATATTAACACTGAGGTCCTGACCACAACAGAGCAATTCATAATGACATTTTTAAAAGCAGCAATAACAAAAGATGTATAAAGATTCCTGAACAATTCTGCCAACTCTACAACATCATCAAGACATTCAGCCAAGAACTGACCTCAGCTCAGAAAGAAGCAGGCACAGATGCAGCAGAACACCACAAACCCCACCAAAACCCATGGGACTACATAATCACGCTTTTTGCCACATGACAGACACGGCAACAACGACTTTTCTCCCTGTAAATTTTAAAAGGCTTTTTTGGGTAATAGTTTAATCTCACAAATCCTGGCTGAACAAAGTTGTCTAAGGCTCCACACTGTCTATTGTTTGAAGCTGATATTTAATTGGAGAACTTTTTTCTCTTTTCCCCCTCCCTTCATTCTACAGCAGCATAATCCCTCTGAGATGAGGCATCAGTGCCCAGGACACACATGTTTGAATGCAGCCCAAAGCCACGATCACACCCTCAGAAACAAAAAATTCATAAAGCAAAATACACTCTGTGCCTGAATGCTAATGCAGCAATTAATCATTTTGATACCCTTGCTCTCTCCCTTGATTTTTCTGATGTCAGAAGCAACTCAGTAGAACACCACACTTTTAAAAAGTCATCTTTCAAGCAGCAACATTAAACACCTCAGAGTGGAAAGCAAACAAATCAATACATATTATAGCACTCGTGGTATAGCGAGCTCCAGAGCTGTGCTTGCAAAGACACACGTGCTGAACTCCCTCTGAAGGGAGCAAAACCCACCCAAAACCCTCCCAAAACCCAGCAGCAGCATTGTTCCAGAATCCCACCCAGCTGAGCTGCTGGGGGAACAGAGCATTCCTTCTTCCTGAGCCCCACACTGACTGTGCCACCAGACACGGGTTTGAAGGGACACAGCTCCCATTCATTCCCCCAGCAGCACAACACGGCCACAAAACCTGTGCCAGGTGTGTGAGGCAAAGCTCCCCCACAAAAAGCACCACTGAGGAGGCCAAAAGGACAACAGTGAAACAGAACGAGACTAAATCCCACCAACATCACAGATTTTGAGGATTCTGTGAAAGTTGAAAACCTTCCCTACCTTTGGGAGCACAACAGGGCAGGAACTTCCTCCAGCAGCAGGTGATGGAGCATTCTGGTGTTGGGTTTGGTGGGATTTGTGGAGGGTTCTGTTGGTTCCACCACAGGTGAGGCAATAATGAGCTTGGTTCTGGTTGGTTCCAGCACAGGTGGGGCAATAACAAGGTTGGTCCTGGTTAGTTCCTGCACAGGTGGGGCCAATAATGAGGTTGGCTCTGATTGGTTCTGGTGGGTTCTGGTTGATTCTAGCACAGGTGAGGCAATAATGAGCTTGGTTCTGGTTGGTTCCAGCACAGGTGAGGCAATAATGAGCTTGGTTCTGGTTGGTTCCAGCACAGGTGAGGCAATAATGAGCTTGGTTCTGGTTGGTTCCAGCACAGGTGAGGCAATAATGAGTTTGGTCGTGGTTGGTTCTGGTTGATTCCAGCACAGGTGGAGCCAATAATGAGCTTGGTTCTGGTTGGTTCTGGTTGGTCCTGGCTGGTTCCAGCACAGGTGAGGAAATAACAAGGTTGGTTCTGGTTGGTTCCAGCACAGGGGGGGCAATAACAAGGTTGGTTCTGGTTGGTTCTGGTGGGTTCTGGTGGGTTCCAGCACAGGTGAGGAAATAACAAGGTTGGTCCTGGTTGGTTCCAGCACAGGTGGAGCAATAGTGAGGTTGGTCGTGGTTGGTTCTGGTTGGTCCTGGTTGGTTCCAGCACAGGTGGAGCAATAATGAGGTTGGTCGTGGTTGGTTCTGGTTGGTTCTGGTTGGTTCCAGCACAGGTGAGGCAATAACAAGGTTGTTTCTGGTTGGTTCTGGTGGGTTCTGGTTGGTTCCAGCACAGGTGGAGCAATAATGAGGTTGGTCGTGGTTGGTTCTGGTTGGTTCCAGCACAGGTGAGGCAATAACAAGGTTGTTTCTGGTTGGTTCTGGTTGGTTCTGGTTGGTTCCAGCACAGGTGAGGCAATAACAAGGTTGTTTCTGGTTGGTTCTGGTGGGTTCTGGTTGGTTCCAGCACAGGTGGAGCAATAATGAGGTTGGTCGTGGTTGGTTCTGGTTGGTTCCAGCACAGGTGAGGCAATAACAAGGTTGGTCCTGGTTGGTTCTGGTCTGGGACAATAACGAGGTTGGTCCTGGCTGGTTCCAGCCCAGGTGGAGCCAATAATGAGCTTGGTCCTGGTTGGTCCTGGCTGGTTCCAGCCCAGGCGGGGCAGTAACGAGGCTGATCAGCTGTAACGAGGCTGATCAGCTGCAGCTGAGCACCACGAGCCAGGCTGCTGTGCCCAGTGAGAGCCCCTGCCCTGGGTGGGTTCAGCCAGAGGAGATGGCAATGCCCAGCCCAGGTTTGAGTGCCCCGTGTTTGCATCCACACGTGGCAATTAACATTCATTTACAAGAACAAGGGGCTGATTAATCAGCTGGGATTGCAGATGACACACTCGCACTCGATCCTTTTGTTCTGCGCCGTGCATGGTATTTAGCTAAACCTGTGATTAAAGGCCAAGTTCTGAGGCCTTGAGGAATAAACTTCAGCTTTGATGTTGCTGATAAAGGCAGGAGTTTTCAGAGAATTAGATTTTGTGGGGGAGTAAAAAGAAAATCAGTGTTTTGCTCTTTGTCAGTGATTATGAAATCCGAGAGCATTTAAAATTCAATGCAGATTTGTCACGGTGCTGCAGAGGGGACACAGGACTTCATCAGCAGAGGAGGGGAGAGGGAGAGCACAGGGCAAGATGAGAGCTGGAGTGCAGAAATGGCAGTGGCAGGAACACAGTGCTTTGCTGCTCCAGGTTAAAGCAGCTCGTGCTCTGGGGATTGATCCCAGGCATGCCCTGTATTGCCACGTACTGGGGATGGAGGCAATGAATAAAATCAGCTTGCATTACTCCTTGTTTGTAATGATATTTATAATTTTTTTATTATCATGGCTCTCTGATTATCAGCAAAGAGCTCATGTTGATTTATGGGCAAGAGGGAGACCAGAAATAGGAAGGAATGGGGGCACCCCAGCTGCAGTAGGGGTGCAAACCCATGGTCAGCCCCATGCTCTGAATTTCCTTCCCAGATCCTCTCCCCACACAATTTGCTCCTTGGCCGAGCCTGACACTTTCTGTCATGCTTTTGAATATTTTCCTGCCTTACTCCTGAGTCATTCTCTCGTGCTTTGCCAGACCTTTGCATCCAAAGTGCTACAGCCCCACACAGCAGCGTGTTACTACTCTGTGATTCACACCCCTGAGCAGCAGAGGGATCCTCAGCATTCAGTCACAACTTGGGCCCATAATCTGGGCTGAGAAAATGGTGATGCTGCCTTCAAATGAATAAAACCATTCTTTAATCCAAATGCTATTGAGCTGCAGTGTTGGAGGAGAATGGCCAGGGCTCCCTTCAAGGTTTCCTTCCATTACCTCACGTTGATTAGTTGGAATCTTGGCTCACACCTGGAGGATCAGCATCAGTAACTGGGAATTAGGATGGAATTCCCTCCCAGTGCAGAGGGCCAACCCAGATCTGTGAGCTTCTCTCCCTCCTCCACCCATGGCTGGCAGCCCCTCACTGCCACAGACATTACCAGGCTCTGCTTTCCCTTGCAGGGCTGCAAAGCTTCTCAGGAGCTTTCCCTCTGCCAGAGTAGGAATTGGAAAGATCGATTCCCAAAAAGAATTTTAATAGAAAAATGATAATGTTCACAACAGATACTATTTGCATGAGGTCACTGAACTGGAAGCCATCAGTTTGTAGGTGAGCAGCAGCCAACAGCCAAGGACTTCAGTCTGAGCCTGTAGAGTAGTTCTCCTGATAATTAAACACTAATGTTCTTCCCATGAGTACATTATAATGAAATAAATTGCTTCCAGGGACCAATAAACTACAGGCAGCACCTGAAGCATTTGAGCAGCACAGAGCATTTGGCTGCTGCAAGATTCACTCAAAGAGGAGAAAGGTAATAACATCTCAGAAACCATTTAGAAAACAATTTTCTGAACTTTCAGGGTTTGTAGCAACAAGCTGGGACGCTGCAGTGTGTGATTTACTCGTTGCCAATGGCTCAGTGGCCCCTGGAATAGAAACACACGCAGGACCAGCACTGGGCAGGGTGACTCTGGGGTCAGGGCTGGGCTAGGGTGGCTTTGGGACCTGTGCTGTGCCCTGAGAGCATCCCAGAACGTTTCTCTTCAGTTTTTCTTCCTTCTCTCTTATTCAGGCACTTGGCTGCTGTATTTTGGATGTGAGGACTGCCTGTAACTCGCCTGGGGAGCCTGTCTGGCCCCACAGCTCTCGAGCACTTCACACCTCTTGGGAGTCAGCTCACAGCAAATTCAATAAAAACTCCAGACAAAAGCCAGGCCCCTCAACAGCAACATTTATTTGCCTCCTAAAGCAGAATAAATGAAATTATCACTGTAGCTTCCTAATACTTGAAGCGTGCTATAGAAATATTTATAAAGAATTGAGAAAGTGTATTGCACATATGTTTCCAGTTGAATGAAACTGTGCATGTGCCTCTCTAATTTAAAATATTATCCTGCCATTTGAAGATGTAAGTAGTGAGCACAGCAGTAAAAGAAAGTTTAACTGTTTGTTCTCTTCCTGCAGGGCAGCAGTGAGGGATTTGTCTTTCTATCTTGACTTCTTTAACTTTCAAAGCTGGTGGAAAATACTTTTTTTTTTGTCATTATCCTTGTTTTAGAGTCAGCAGGTTGAGCTTGCTGTGCTTGAAGATTTAGCTGCTGCAAAGAGTTGATCCTATGCATGTTTTAAAAGAATAAAGCAATATAAACATGTTTATAGTGCAGTTCACATGCTCTGTGAATGGGAGCTGCTCTCTGGCACCCAATTCCCAAAAGCCATTGTGGCTGTTGCTGGGAATGTAGAAATACACAGAGATCACTTTGAGTGGAGCTGCAAGGAGAAACCTCCCTTCCCTGCTCTCTCCACAACTGCCTGTGCATTGGCCTTCAGCCAAGACAGATGGATTATCACTAAACAAAATTCTGTAAAGCCTCCTTGCATTTACATAATGTACGTTTCTGACATTTAAGCAATTAAAACAATTGGTGCTTATGGCTTTAAAGAACTTGTGGGTTAATTAGGGCTCGTTGTGTGGATGTGATGGGGGAGAGGAAATGAGGCACTCTGGTACTTAAGGAATTGCTCACTGCTTTACCCTAAAAGGGGCACACTGCTCTGCTGAAGACTTTTTTTGCTTGAGGAAGAATAATAAGAATTGAATTTCAATTTGTTTTCAATGCACAAATCCCCTTGCATGAGGTCTGTTCTATCAGTGGAAGTCTTTTTAGGATGGGATTGATTCTTTAAGGTTATGAAGACACAGTTTTGTTTTACAGGAAGAAGCTAAAGACAGCACTTCTTGGCTGTATTCTAAATTTCACCCCTTTATTTGAACATGTCCTTGCAGTTCAGATAAGCACAGGCCCTTTGCAAGGCTTGTAGAACAGAAATCCTGATTTCAGCAGCATCCCAGAGAAGGGACATTGGCTCAAGGTGCTGTTTCCAGCAGGGTGATGCCCCATGGAAAGCACATTTAATGTGCTTTTTGAAACTGTTGGGTTTTCCCATGTAGCATTCCTAAAATTGTGGGTAAACAGGAGATGGTTCCACTGAGTGCAGTGGTCAAACAATAAACACAAACTCAGCTCCTGCTCTCACACAGGAACAAAGGCAGAGCTGAGTTTTGGCTGAAGTTCTGTCAGTCAGTACAGAACAAGTTAAAAATGTATTACTTTTTTTTTATTATTTTCAATTATCTCAATATCCTTTCTTGTTGTGACTCATTTCATTTTGGAGATGCTTTTTCTTTTCAAGAAAATAGACATTAAAAGTGGGTTCTGGTACACAGCATTCAACTATAATGCAAAAATACAGCAGGCAACTAAATTGTAGCACAGAAAAGCTTCACTGGATTCTCCTACTTAAACTGAATGATGGTTGTGCCAAATGTTTGCAAGACTGGAGAAGTATTTTTTTATTATTATAACAGGACATGGAGGCTCCAATCATCACCCACTAAAACTCCAAGCAGCTCTTGCTGTGTGGGGTGCTGCACGAAGATTGAGTCAATGGTCAGAGCTAATAAAATCCAATAAACAAGGAAATCACATCAGGAGAAAAAAGAGAAAAAAAAAACCCATGGGGGTTTTTTTATTACTTATCTTATCCAAGGACATTGAGAAAGTCTTCACCTGGAATGAGCATTTAAATCCAGACCTTTGCAGCCCTGTTCTTTCAGTCCTTAAACAATTGCCTGTCTCTAAGTGCAAAGAAAATTTTTCTGATCTTTTGCATCTTTTGTTCTGCCCAATTTCACTACTTTAAACTATGTTTAGAGGACGCTGATTTTTCCTTTGTGAAAACTAAGCATTAACCAACATTAAAGTTCCATCCTTTGATTTCTCTACATTAGATCAAATTTAAAACTGCATGTTACTCAAAAAAAAACACAAAAAAAAAAAAAACCCAACAAAAAACCCTAATCCTTTTTTTATGGAATTCAGCTCTATATTTACTTACTTTTTTATCCTCCTTTTCCTTTCCATTTTGTTCTCTTCTATCAAAATTGGCCTCCTGGTAAGTAATACCAGTTAATAGCAATTACTTAAAGTATATTTTGTTTAGTAGAGAAGTAAAAATCATCCTGGATTTCTTGATGTGTTCTGTAATCCATGTCATGTGGATGGCTCCATAAATCTTTCTAATGCCTAATAACATCCACTGCTGAATAGCACACTCATTACATATTAAACTGAAAATTCTGCTGCCTAAGTGCTGGTGTGTGATTTGAAAACAATAAAACCAGCATGGAGTTATGAATTACAATCAGTTTCTACATTTCTGATTCATAAAAATACATTTTTATGCTCTTTCCTAAGCCAGAATTTGAACTTTTCATCCAGCCTGTGCCAAATGAATGCAATCCAAACACACTGTCTTTATTTACTGCTACATAAGAAAATGTCCCATTGCTTCTAAATTTGACCCCACATACATGTTCAGGAGGTTTTATTTATTCTTGTCACTCTTTGTTTTGTTTTGCTTCCAGGTCAGGGCTCACAAAATTTGAATTTCTTCCTCTAAATGTTTCTGTATTTCCTGCTACTTCCCTGTGTGCTGCTATGGTATTCCAAATAAATGCATTTGGCTTTTACACGTGCTTTGGTTTGGTATTCATTCCAGTCTCTTAGAAGAGATGATTACTGATGGATTCCACCGTGATGGGCTGAATTCAGCCAAAGCCTGGGACCGATCCCATCCAGAACTCTGCTCCAGGGAAAGTCTCTGCTGTGCCAGGGTCCTGCAGCACCAAAGTTCAGGGGCTGTTTTCAGTTAGAATGAGAGGAAAAAAGATGGAACAAACCAGATTTTCCTGGGTGTGTGTCTGTCTCAGCAGGGCTGGTTTAGGTGCAGCTCACATTCTCTGCATCCTTTCGACTTTGCAACACTTCCTGCTGATGGTCGTTTCTTTCTACCACTGCTGTCCTTAAAATTTCAATTCTTCTGCTGCTCTTTTTCCTTGCCCCATCTGGAGACCCTGCCTGTAACCTGTGGCCGTGAAACCCCTCAGCATTACAGAAGGGAATAAAGTTTATGTGCTGGCAGCACCTGTTCAAGAGGCCACGGCTTGAGAGGAATTGGAGTTTGCAGAAGAGATCCCAACCACAGGGTCCAACTTTTCCCACATGTCTGCAAATCTCTCTCCCCACACATTATCCACCTTGATCTGTATTATTTTGGACTCAGTTTTAATCTTTCTGACCCCAAGATGTGGGTTTTTTTCTTTTGTTTATATCTTGGGCATCTCCCATGGTTACCTGCCCCAGCTCACAGCAGGTTTGCTGACTCTCCCTCACCTGCTCTGGATGAAATTTCAGAGACTGTTGAAAAGTTTGACTTCAATTAACAATCCCTAGCAACTGCTGAAGGTATAAAAACAATTGCTTTACTATAAAGTAGAATCCATATGGGTTTGCACAGTATTAAATGGAGCAGATAGAGGGTACAATTTCTGGAGGAAAAGAGGATCTAAAAGAAAGAAACATCACTCGCATCAGGTTAAGAGATACTTGACCGGAGAAGGTCAGGAAAACTTTTAAAAGTTTTGGATAGAGAAATCTGCAGCTTTCTCAGCTGGTGATGACTGAAAACTCACAGCTCAACCTTACACCTCACATGAAAGAATTTCCCATCTGTGTAACAGCAAGACTGAGGAATATTAGAGCAGGGAGCTCAGGAGATGGCAGGAGCATCCCTGTGTTGGTCTGCTGTTGATTGTTAGAACATCCTCAGCTTCTCACCAGAATGTTTCATCCCCAAAAAGTCTCGTATGAGGTCAGCTGTCCTTGAAGAAACTTTGTGACTTGAAAATGAATAGAAAAGGATGAGGAAATATTAAGGGTAAGTACAGTTTTCCAACGCCTCTACTCCCCAAAAAAGTGTGAAATAGCTCTCAGCCTCTTTTGGGTTTTGTTTGTTTTTTCCTTTTTTTTTTTTAAAGCTTTCTCATCCCTAAATACACTCCACTAGTCAAGGTGGGTCTAGAAAAAAACAACATTGTCTTGATTCTGTCGTAAAAAAAAGCTTCTTTCTGGGGGAAAAAAAAAAAAGTCAAGAAAAGCTCTTTCAAAATAGGCAGAGCATTTGCAGGCATTTACTCTTCAATCATCTGAAAATCAGTCAGGAAAAGAAAAAACAGAACTATGAAAAGCAGCTATTTTTTCAGTAAAACATTTCCTCTTCTTTTGAAACTATTTGTGTAGCTTTAAGTAAGGCAAGGGAGTGGTGAAAAGAGATTTTTGTGGCACTTTAGCATAGTATTTAATTGCTGAGTGATCCCAGAAACATCTCACACGCTGAGTGCTCTGAACCAGGAACCCTCCCTGCTCTGGTCGGTTTTGCAGGTGACAAGTCACAAGTGACAAGTGATTGTTTTAGAAAAGGAGGCTGAGGCTGCCTGTGTGGAGGCAGAGATGTGCAGAGAACATTTCCAGAGAAATGTGTGTGGAGCACAGAAAGAGGGGACAGCTCTGTCAGAGCCTGCTGGGGCACCAGGGATGGATCTGCAGCTCCAGCAGTGGCAAACACTGATTTTATCTGCAGAGAGGAGAGAGCTCCTCGTGTCAGTGCAGTGTCAGTGTGTGTAGAAACCCAGACAAGTTTTCCCAATAAGGAATGCAACCCCTGTTCTGTTCCCTGAGTCAAGCCTGGGCCCTCTCCCTGTCCATTAACCCTTTGGTCACTCCCATCCCAATTTCCCTGCTGCTCCTTTGCCTTGGCCCTTCCCTGTAGCCCCCCCTGTCCCTTGGTAATTGGTCCCTGAGGCTCTTCCCACCTGCTCATCCCGTGTACAAAACCCAAACCCACCCAAGAGTCCTTGCCTTTGCTCCCTGAGCCCTAAACCATGTGTGTCTGAAATAAACACCTCTGTAAACCCTGCAAAGGCCTTTCCTGCTCGTTCACCCCAAGCAACACCTCAGATGCAGCAAGTGTGGGCACAGGGTGCTGGTGGAAAAACCAAAGCAGCTGCTCCAGCGTCCCAGAAGTGGCTCTGGGAGTGACAGTGGGGCTGGGTTTGGCAGGGCAGGGAGCACAGGGACCCAGGCTGGTTCTGGGCTTATGCAGCAGTTAATTTATTGAATTAATTGAATAATGCATGAGACCTTCCACCTGAGACTGCTGAACTTCCTTGATGATCTCCATCCAGCTTTGGAAGGACTGATAAAGCTCTTCCAGCTTACATTCAGGACCTCCACTGAAGCATTCTGAATGTCAGCTTCTGATTTGGCAAGTATTTAATGGTGCTTTCCATGATTTCCCCCTGAATTTTTATCATCCCAATCAATTCAGAAGAATATGTAACATTTAGATCTTAATAAGGCTGTAAGCAAGCATTTATTTCCTTTATAATTTTCTATTAATTATACAGCAGCTAATGACTTTTAAGAGTCTGCTATTAATTAATTTGCATTGGCTGTCTTTAATTGCCTATTAAGTACCTGGATTCATTTGCAAGATTTACACAGAACTGTTGCCAAAAACTGTCTTGTGCAACTGCACCAGATCCTTTTTCTGCCTGAATTCTCTATTGTTCCATGCCATATTTATCATGCTTACTTTCCTTTTGCACAGCTAGCCTCTTAGCAGCTTACATCTAAAAGCATTTCAAGTAATTATCCTCTGTAATTACCTTCCTCCATTTCCCTGACTCTTTTCTAAGAGTAAAAAAGCCCCCAAAAAAATCCCTGCTCAACAACAAAACAACAGATTTGGTCAGATGTTGGTCAGGCATTAATTATTTACAACAAATAACTGTGTAATCTATAACAAAGCATACACTAACAGTTAAAACTTGTCCCTGAGGCTAAAAAATGAATTTATCTTCCAAGAAAAAAATTTAAATTGTAAAAATTCTGCAATTTCATGCTGGGAAGAAAATGAAATATTTTTAGCATGTCAGATTGGGTAGGATATTTCCCTGGTCATGGCATGCAGAGATGGGAATGAGGTTTGGCACCTCGAGCAGATTTTCCAGCAGACCATCCCACAGCACATCCCTCCCTGCCCAGCTCCCCAGCCTTGAGGAAGCTGCCAAGAAAAACAGGAACAGTTTTGGAGTCGAGTCCATTGGAAGGTTCCCTGACACCAACACATCACTGCACAACACCTGCACTTCACAAAAAGGCATTTTCCAGGGGAAGAATAATGCACAGGAAAATTTGTGTCTCTCTCTCAGTAATTGGCCATGCCCTGAAACAGGAGCTTCTTTTTCCCTTCTGTAATCTTTCTAACATAGCTGTGGATGTTCCCATTATACAAATGTCTAATCCCTTTTGAATCCCACTAAATCCTTATCTGGCCCACAGGGTAAATTTTCTTTGTGTAAAAACCCTGATTCCTTTTAGCCTTTTTCAGCTTTGTAAGTGATCCATCTCTCCTGTCCTTGTGTGATGAGAAAGGGTAAATAGGAGTTCCCTTCCACCTGCCGTGTGTTGTTTTGCACACCTCTTACACATCCTTATTTTAGGAGGTTCTCCACTAGGATAATATCCTTAATCCTTTTCAGCCTCATTTCTTAGGGAGGGGGTTTGTTTCAACAGGACTTTTTTCCCTTTGGATGGAGAAGGGAATAAAATTATGAGATGTGAAATCTATAATTTGACTCACCAGAACTGTAATTTTACGCAAGTGTAATTCCATTGAAATCAGCATCTCCTAATGTGCAAGGCTTGTCTGTGCTCTGCCTGTGCCTGCAGTGGCACCATATCATTTTCTGTCCTCTTCTGCACTTTTGTGAGCAGTTTTTATCCTGCTTTTGAAGCACAGCTGAGCAGAAGGCTTCCTGTGACTCTCCAAAACAATTCCCAAGGCTTTCTGGGACCTGCTTCCAAATAATTTGGACACTCACACCATGCCCAAGCAGAAAGCTCTTGGAGAGAATCTCTGGGCTGATTTCACTGCTTGAAATGTGCTTGGCAAGGAACAGAAGATGGATGGGGAGGAGGAGAGACCACATGTGGCCGTTTATTTTAAGGTATGTAAATGGCTGGCAATACTCTCATTCTGCAATATTTTGTAGCAGCAGCTGTATCTGAATAGCAGAGCCATTTCTGTTTTATTTTGATCATATCCAGAGCCCCCACCTTCACTTGGGTAAGGTGTGCTTAACAAATGTCTCAGCTACAACAGTGTGGATTAATGGAAGATTATTTTCCCTGCTGCTCAGATGAGACACAGGAAGAGTGAATGTTATGCCCAGAGCATGAGTAAGAGATTTGCTGTGAAGGAGGAAATTGGATCTGAAGTTCCCAAGTCCCAGTTTGGAAATTTAAACCCCAGCACTGCCTTGCTCCTCAGGGAGGGGAATTTCCTCCTCTCACTGTTCCACCCCCTGTCCATCCACTCCCACCTGGAGCTTTCAAACTGTTGGTTTCTCTCCTTGGACAAACTTTGGGGACTGGGACACAGGAGAGTCTGACACAGGGGTGACAGTCCTGGTGACACTGGAGTCTGAGGAAGGCAGAACATGACCTGAGTGCCTCCTGAATTGTCACTAATGAGCACACAGAGGTGCTCCAGCCATGCTCAGCTCCACCAGAAGCAGCAGAGATAAGGCAGCTCTTCTCTCTTTTTCTGCTGATAATTAAGTGACCTTGTCAGAAATTATAGATGTTTACTGATTCAACAGAGAATACACAGAGGAGAAAAAAAAAGGACAAAATTGCTTTTATATGTCAAATCAACTATAAAAAAATCCCAGCTTCACATAGAAGAAGGAAAATCTGTCACCTAAATCTTTCTTTTTCAGAAGCCAGTATATAATGGAATTAATATGACAAAAGCTTGAAGAATACCTTCGTGCATTTTTATGCTTTTATATATGCAAATCAAGTAAGTGTAGGGCTTAAGGCTGCTTATTTAACAGCTGTACATGGGGAGCATTAATGTGGTTTGGCTTGAGAAATGCACATTTCAGGCAGAAAGGAATTACTTGTATCAATATTACTATGGGGATGATAGAGAGGTGTAAAAGAAGATTGATAATACAAACAGCAGCAAGTAATTCCACACTGTTTAAATCAATGGGGGGTGCCTGCAATTAATTAATTACTGTGTTCCAGCCTACAGAACTTTGTTGTTGTGCTTTGATGATGAAGTAGGGCAGGAAGTGATGAAGGGCACTGGGCTGGCTATTTCTGACTCCTGCCAACCCCCCCAGCACAGGTCTGCTCCTCCTGCATCAATTAGCTGGGCACTCATGCATCAATTAATTGGTGCTCATGCATCAATTAATTAGGTGCTCATGTGTAAAATAACTGTTCAGACATGCAGCACTGGGCACTCATGCAGAAGTGAATTGGGCACTCATGCATGAAATAATTGGGCAATCATGCTTAAATTAATTCTGTGCTCCTGCATGAAGTCACTGAGCACTCGTGCAGTTATTTTTCCACTAATTACAGGATTTAAAAAAAAACTATAGAGTGCCCTAGCTAGCCAGATTTTGTATCACTGTCAAGTTACCTGCCTAACAAAGTTTAGGTGTTTGAGACATTTGGGAACAGAAAACATTCTGGGCTTCATATTAATTAAAATGGCATTTGTAACTAATGAACTAATTATGACATTTACTTGATTATATACTCCAGAAGTGAGTATCATAATTTCAAGTATTTTTTAAATAAAATTATTTCATCTATGCTTTACATAAATAATGTTATTCACCTTTAGCTGTGGTCCTGAGCTCCATCCCCACCTCACTGCTGTGCCCAAGGGCTCTGCATTGGTACTGAGAGAACCTTGAAAAAAACCCAAATCAAACACCAAAAAGCCAAACAGAGCCTGAGAACTGTTTAAGGCAAGTGATTCCTTGGGCCTTGCAGAACCTGCATTTTCTTAAATGTGATGGCTGTAAAACACACCTGGCAAATGAAAAACAGGATGAATTTTAAATGCTGCATCAGACCCCTCTGAGCTTAAATCAATGTGGCATAATTAACACTGTTCCTCCCAGATAAAGGTCTTCTGGGCTGTCAACATTTTTTAATACTCTTCAGTCTGAATAGGTTGTTCTTTTGGCAATAGATATAAGTTGGCAGGAAAAATTACTCATGACCTTTTAGCTTACACAAATAATTCAGGCCTCTTTTTTTTACTTAAAGCCTGCACACTGCATCTTCCAGAAAAAGTGACAAAACATAATGGAAATAATTCTATTTTAGCATTCAGTGCTGGGTGGTTGTTTTCAGGCAGGAAAAAAACAACATGCACCTTGGTTTTTTTTAAGGGCTATAGTCCAAGAGAGACAGAATTTCATTATTAGACCATGCAAATTACTCAGCAGCCTGTGTGCCATTGGTACTCAATATTTGGATATTTTTGCTGTGTTCTGAGCATTTCTGGCCAAGTGCTGGAAGCTGATTAATGTCACTGCCAGACCCACCTTTGTGCCTTAATGCTGAACTGGGGAACCACCT
The DNA here is from genome assembly GCA_034336665.1 of Luscinia megarhynchos. Classification (NCBI taxonomy): domain Eukaryota; kingdom Metazoa; phylum Chordata; class Aves; order Passeriformes; family Muscicapidae; genus Luscinia; species Luscinia megarhynchos. Next base: position 12,521,881 of record CM067578.1, read on the forward strand.
GCCCGGATTCTGGGGGGTTCTGCATAAACAGCTTGGGAGAGGGATTAAAAGCAGGGGAGTCAGGCTTAGAAATTCTGTTTTTTTGTTCAGTCTCTGCTTCTGGTGCAGCAGATCTGCAGCTGTTTAACACCAGTGAGGCAGAGATGGAGAGCAGATGCTCCCCTCAAGACCCAGATGTGCCAGTGGAAGAGGCTGTGGCCCCAAGTGCTCGTTAATGACCCTCCTGATCTGCTGGGAGTGCACTTCACACCAATCACTCCATTTGTTCAAGGCCAGAATTAACCAGGCTCTCTCAGATCACTTGTTCGAATTATCTAAATGAAGCCTTGCAAATTCTTTGCTGAATTACTGGGGAGAGAAAACTTCTGCCCAGAAAGTCAGAGACAAGTGACTTCAGGCAGGAATCTCTCCTGGCACTGGGGCCAGACCTGGAAAAGTGATTTTTACTGGTTTTACTGCTGGATTTGGTATCTGTGCTCACACACCAAGTGGGAAATAGGTCTGAGTCTCAAGCACTGACCAGCAGCCCTTACACACCCTGAGAAATTACCAGGTTAGCTCTCTGCTTAACCAAATTCTGATGGTCCAACCTTCATAAAGACAGCACCAAATAAAAAGTTTTCACTCTCTAGGTAACTTCAGGCACTCTGTTCCATCAATGTGGATATTTGCCCCCATCCTTGGGTATTCCTGATAAAATCTAAAGTATTTCTCAAAATATTTACTGAGTGAATATTCACTGGTTGTTGTATTGCTTAGAGGTATGGGTAAAGTTGTAAATAAGGGTTAAATGTAATTTTATATCAAAGTTGGGGCTTAGATATACTTAAATTTGGGTATAAAGTTGTAAATAAGAGTTAATTGTCATTTTATATAAAATTTGGGGGTTAGCTGTACTTAAATTTGGGTATAAAGTAGTAAATAAGAGTTAAATGCAATTTTATATAAAATTTGGGGGTTAGCTGTACATAAATTTGGCCGTTTTGTCCAAATTTACATTTGGCAAAGTAAGCAAAAGCTAACCTTGATAGGAGGAAGAAAGCTCTCTGTTCTGCTGACATCATGTTCCAGTTAACAAGAACAGAACAGAGCTGTTAAAAATTCTATTTTCCAGCAGGTGTGGTCAAGAACACCGGTTCAAAAACCCAGGGCTTGGCACCATGACTTTTCCTCTGCTGCTTTTGCAGTTCCCACACGGTTTTTTTTTTTGCAGCCTTGGGGAATTTTCAGAGTCCATCCCAGGGCTGTTGAAATTGCGAAGGAGCACAAGAGCAGCAGCAATTAGAGCCTGTTAGAGGTGGCTGAAAACCCCGCAGAAAAACACAGAATTACTCAGCTCTCAAGGCACTCTGCATTCATTAAGAATGTAGAGTGAGGCCATTTTTCCATGCAGAAAACAGAAAAGATTGAGATATTTCCATAGTGAAGTCTTGGAGGCAAGCAAAAGTCTGTGTTACTGAGATCTAGTCTCTAGATTTTTTTTTCTTGCATATAGGAGAATATTTTAGGCAGAAATAACCAAATCAGAGTCAATTTCTTCATGTTGGGAGTGTTCTGTCATGCAAAAAACCCTCAAACCAACCCACACCTTGGGCTTCTACCTGGAGTGAAACATCTTGTCAGCATTTCAATAAAATCTAAGTTCTGTGCAGTAAAGCAGAAACTTAGGTGACAAATAACTTTGTTTAAAAATTCAACACCCACTCCCAACCAGGCAATCTTTTCCTTGTCCAGCCTGACTGGTTTGTTTTCCTGGAACTGGGGGAGAGGAGTTAGACACTTATTGTTCTAAAATCCCCAGCCTTTGCCATCTGCAGGGATGAACCACTTGCCACTCATTAGTGCCTTTTTCAGGTTAATTAAGTTTTGCAATGGCCAGAGCCTCGAACAACACTGCCTGACACATCCAATTTATGCTGTGCCATTGCCACTGGATGGCATTAGTTAGTTGTGCTACAGCGATGGATGTGGAAGGGATCAATTAAACCTGGACAGCTTTTGCCAATGAGTATTAAAGCATGAAACTGCTTTAATTCCCATTAAACTGAGAGTTCTCGTTGTTTTACCAGAGATTGGCCATGGACACTGCCAATGCTGTGAAGGGAAAATCAGTGTCTCCAATTGTTTAGCTAGAAAAGACAAATACTCTTGTCCTGGCAGTAATAAACCTAAATGCAATAATGCTCCAGTTGACTTTTCCCTCACAGACTGGCGTTCCAGTTACTGCTATGATGACACCATAACTGGAAATTCCAGTTCCAGCAATGGAAACCAGCACAGGTCAAAGCCTTCAGAGCCCTTCCAAAATCCAAAGGCACCTTAGAGTGTTTCAGACTAAGCTGATTGCTAGATTTCCTTCTCCAGCAGCCATGTGTTTGAGAGTCATGCCAAAACCCACAATAATCCAGCTGAAAGATAAATACACACAACCACAACCCAGTTTTAGCCCACTGAGCTGGACCCACAGCGTGGCACACGCCAGGGCTCTGCTCAGTGCTGGGCTCAGAATCTGTCCCTGGGGGTGTGGGGCATTCCCTGGGAGGGCTCAGTGTTCTCTCTTTTAGCTTGGAACACTGAGGGGCAAAAACCAACCCCAAAAACAAACCAAAGGGACCTCTGAACTATTTTCCCCTGAGTGTTTCCCCAGGAAGGAGATGACTGGGTGCAGAGCTCTGCTCATTCCCCTGGGCATCTCAAATCCAGCTGCATTTGGAAGTGCACACAGCAGCACAAAGGGGAAGGAGCTGGCACAGCAGGGGTTTGGAGTTTTGTTGTGGGTTCTTTTTCAAATTGTGGGTGAAATCACACTCAGGGAGGTGTCCTGTAAAATCCTCAGGTACAGTCATCCAGGACACAGGGGTGACTGGGGAAAGCCCTGAGAGCTCCCAGCAAGGCTTTCTGGATTTAGCAAAGGCACATTCCTGTCCTGCTGTCCTTGGGGTGCAGCTGGAAACCTGTGAGCCAGAACAGGCTCAAAGGGCAAATCTATCAGGCTGACAAATCATGAAATATAAATAACAATTTACTGAAGGGAGCATGAGAGCTGTTCAGTCACAATCATCCCCCTGCTTTGTGTCATCCCCTAAAAACTCTCTGGACACCTTCCCTTCACACTCTTCTTCTACCTCACATCCAAACAAAAAGAAATACAGTAGCAAATATCTCTTCTTCTGTTAGAGGATCTAAATGTAATGTATTTATGAATCACATTAATAATAGAATAAGGAATTGATGCATAAGAATGAAAACATTTACATAGCACAAAGAAGCAGCTCTTACTATAAATTATTAATAGCCTAATAATGACAATATGAAATAATAATTAACAAAGGCACAGCTATTATCACCCAAACAAGAAATAGCTTGACTTAACAAAGGATCCTACATAACAGATATGCTAATCTTATTTTCCAATTTCTGGAAACATTTTCTGTTACTTTTCAAAAACTCATTATCAAAGTCACAAGTAGGAAACTACTCAAATATTGCAATATTTTGGTTGTAAAACAATTTGATAGTTATTATAAAGTTTTTTTTTTCTCATCTCTCTGTGGGAGAACAGGATGAATTCATTTATGCAAGAGTAATTTCTTCCAGAGCCATTTTGTGAGATGATTTATTTGTAGAGTGGGACAGACAATAATAAAGTCTCTGATTTAAATAGAGCCTTTCATCCCAAAGGATCCCCAAGCACTTTCCAAGATCTGTCTGTGCTCAGGAGGAGCATCCCCACCTTGCACTGCTGGATGGGGCTGTTCAGCAGCTGCACAGAAATGCTCTGCAGCAGTTTAAAGGAACCACAGGTGGGGTTAGAACCCCCTCCTAGAGTAGATCAGAACTTCCCAAGGTGGGTTTGAGCCCCTGAGTGCCCCTGTGCTGCTGCTGGGCTGTGGTTCAGAGAAGCTCCCAGCCCAGCAGGACACAGCACTGCTGCTTGTAAGGTCCTTTCAGGCACAACTTGAAGTGCTTTTGGGAATCCTTTAAGGATTAAAGGATTTAAAATCCTTTAAGGCTCATTTAAGTGCTTCTGGGAATGTCCCCAGTTACTCAGAATCGATTCTCCCAGCACAGAGCTCTCCCCTCTGCACAATTTTGGGAACCACTTCCCCATCACAAATTCCCAGTTTTGTATGCTCAAAAGATTTGGGGGAAAAAAAGAAAAAAAAAAAAAAAAAATCATCTGACTTGTCCAGGCAGCTAATCCCATTCTTTAGGATAAATTCCAAAACAGTCCAGGTAAGCTGAGGGATGTGGATATGAGTGATCCAAGCCCCACCACAACCATTAAATTAGCAATTTAATTCACTGCCAAGCAGCAGGTGACCGTCACTTTTTTCAGCAATCCTCATGCTGATAAAGTGAGTGTAAAACACCAGCCAAGCACAGCAACATTCACCTGTTCCCAAGCTTTTATCCCAAATTCCCTGCAGGCAGCCAAAAGGCTTCCAGTGCCTTCACTGGCTTTGGGCCACGTGGTGTTTTCTTTTTCAAGTCTTTTGCAAGAGAGAAATTCCTTTTTTGCTTTTATTTTTTCCATGTTATCATGCAATACTTGAGTGCAGTTTTTGGCCAGGAGTTGCTCCACTCGTTCTGAAGCCCCCAGAGCTGCCAGGAGCAGAGCTGAGCACAGACAGGATTGCTGCATGCAGACATTGGTGATTAAAGCAGCCTAAAAACACCAGCAGCTTAATGGCAGACAATTTATGCTACACTTGAGAAATATTTTTAATGACAAAAGAGCAGCAGGAGATACAGTCTTTCCCCAAAATGAAGCAAGGAAAAAATGGTCTCACACCCAGAGCTGAGTATTCCAGGATTTTGAGGCCAAAATTTCCTGGTTTTTGGGGCCAGAATCCCCGGGGTTTTTGGGGCAGGAATTCCCAGGGTTTGGGTCTTAAAATTCCAAGGATTTTGGGGCTGAAATTCCCGGAGTATTGGAACTGAAATTCCCAGGGTCTGGGGCTGAAATTCCCAGAGTATTTGGGGATGAAATTCCCAGGGTTTGGGGCTGAATTTCCCAGGATTTTGGGGCAGAAATTCCCAAGATTTTGAGGCTGCCTCTCCCCCTGGGGGTGGGGTTTCCCACTGAACAACTATTTAGGTCACAAGAATTACAGACAGGGAATTTAAGCACGGATTAATAAAAAAGCAATTTCCACTATCAGTGTTTTTCAGTATGCTTGATAATCCTTTGCATTTCATGAGATATAACTACCCTCACCCCCAGGCCAGTGCCCAAATGGTTTGCATAAGGCCTAGAGAGGATAATAAATTGGGGTTGCCATTTCCTGATCTTTGTTTAGTCCCAGAGCAATCTGTTGTGTGACAGCCCCATGCTCCATGGAACATCAGAGTCAGCTTGTTTCACAAAAGTCACAGTTTCTCGTGCAGGGATAGGAGAAGCATTTTGTGGGGTTTATTTTGTTTGAAGTAAGGAATTATCCTTTAGGTTGGGAAAGGGTTGTAGGAATAATTATTCTTTATGTTGGGAATAAGTTTGATTATGGTGGTGCTGGGTTGATGGCTGGAGTGGATGGTCCTGAAGGTCTCCTCCAGCCTTGATGATTCTGTGATTCTGTGGATCATGGTCCTTTTTTATTTGTGCATTCTGCAGTTATATATAAGAGCCTCTATATATTTACAGCATGTAATTCAAAAATGTCCAATGTCTGCATTTCTTGTTTTCCATATCTAAGTCCAGAGAAGAGAAGTTCAATTCTTTAGCAACTTCTAATGTTTCTAAATATTCCCATCCTTTGGTAACAAAGAAGTGGCTTCTGGACATTTGGAGGAGCCAGAATGACCCCACACTTTGTATTTTCAGACTGAAAATTTGAGTTGTCCTCCCAAACCTCTCTCTTCCTCCCTCTCTCTCTCTAGGAAAGGATAAACATTCAGCAGCAGATGTTTAGTAAAGGTCACTACATTTTTAAGTATGAGCAGAATCCTCCAGTAAAGGATGAAATTTAATACTAAGTGTTTCCTGACAAAGTGGAATTAATTACTTCCCTCTTCCTCGCCTAGGATCCCATTAAATTAAATTTTTTAAATTATTGCAAATCTAAATAAAGCAAAGATGTGCTAAGGGTTTGTACAAGGGATTGTCAGTCAAAGTCCTGCTTATCTAAGGGGAAGCCTAAAACTTGCTGGCAGCAGCTGGTGGGAGGGGATTTAAGGTCAGGTTTGAAGTCTGGGCTAACTGACCATCCCTAAATGTTTATAAGGTGACATATCTCAGTGATTATGCCCGATTGGAGGTTTTCTTTCCAAACAACTCATTAGCAACAGCAGCAGACTTTTGCAAGGACACAGAGACATTTCCATTCACGGGATTTTTATAACATTTGATTGGCACTTCTGGACAACGCTGCACCATAAATATGGAAATATGAACACATTTACTTTTCCATCATAATGGTGCAAAACCAGGATTTCTGTGGATGTCTTTTCCAATATCTGCATAAAGTGAGGCCGTGGGCTCCCAGCATACACAAACACCACGTGCTAGGGCTCAGAAAACAAAGGAGGAGTGCACAATGCAGAGAGAGGAGAAGCTCCTTTATTAACATATTCCTGTTCCTATCTGCAGCCCATTAGCATTCTCATCTCTTGGGAAAACCACATTCCTGGTGGGCGATTTAATCACTGCCAGGTCCAAAAAACGAGCGACTCCAGCACTAATAAGCTCTTAAAATGGATGGAGATACTCTGCAAATTGATGTAGTGATACTCAATTAGAAAAAAACAATATTATACAATGCCATTAAATGCTGAGCAGCAGAGGAAATCTCTTGACTCCAGCCACTTGTTCCTATGAAGAAAGTGTTTCCTTCATAGTGGTGATTCCCAAGGAGTTTTCCCAGTGAAATGAAAGTATGGAGCCCCTCTCAATCCTGTGAGCCATCACAGGTGCCTGGAATTGTCTCCACACAGAGCCACGAGGCAAAAACATCAGGAGCCATTAAAAATCATGAGAGCATCTTGTGCTTAATGGAGTACCCAGAAAAAGGCAATGAGCCTTGAGAAGCTGAATGCCCTTTCCTCAATCCCCACACATTATTTCTTCTCATCCTTATGCTCTAAATTAATATCTTGTTTTCCAAGCCGTGTAGCATTGCCCTTACAATCACACACCACACTGGGTTGGAGGAACCATGAAGCAAACTGTGTCCATGAGCTCCCAGGCAGCCTGCTCCCCTGTGTCTAGGGCTGCAATACACAGGATGTGGCCAGAAATGTGAATTCTGTCCCCATCTGTTGATGCCGGGTGGGACAGTGACCCTTATCTCCTGGTACATATTATCTGCTAATGGGCCATGTATTAAAAACCAGTTGGGGCGATCATCTTTATCTTTTAGCAGTCCCATCCTCCCTCCAGGAGATATCTCCTGTTAATGGGCCATGTGTTAAAAACCAGATGGGGGCAATCCTCTTTATCTTTTCCATCTTCCCTCCAGGAGATATCTCCTGTTCATGGCCATTGAGTCCCAGTGCATGACTGATCAAATTACCTCATCCCACCGGGAGATGCTCCACCCAGGGGGAGGAGCCAAGCCTTTCCTACCCAGATAAAAACTGAGATTTTGGACACCAAGGTACCTTCTTCCCACTGGATTCCAGAGGAAAGCCAGACATTTCCACATCATTCCTGGAGCTTCAGAGAAAAACTGCACCTTCTACAGGAGCACTGCTCCAGCTGAACCACATCTGCCACTGCAGGAGGATGCAGCCACCATTGAATGGGACTGCTGCCAACACCCTGACTGACTGACAGGTGTCAGCTTGGATTCTGACTCTGGCAGTGCTTTGGGATTGTTCTTTGTAATACTGCATTTCTATTTTAATTTTCCTAGTAAAGAGCTGTTATTCCTAATTCCCATCTCTTTGCCTGAGAGCCCCTTAATTTCAAAATTATAATAATAATTTGGAGGGAGAGGGTTTACATTCTCCATTTCAGGGAGAAGCTTCTGCCTTTATTGGCAGACACCTGTCCTTCAAACCAGGACACCTGGGATTGCTGCTGATTCCCTCTTCTGGCAGGTCCTGCTCCCAGGAGGTGTCTCTGGAAGTAAGATAACACCAGGTGATAGCACTGGCTGCCTGGACATGCTTTAGCTGTTTAGGGATTGCTTAGCTCCTGCATACAGGCAGAGATATTATAAAAGAAAGGCCCTGTAAAATCAGGCCTTGCTCTGCTGAATTACCAGCTGGCCTGTAATTCCCAATAAGGAAGAATTTCTTCCCATAAGGAAGTTGTTCCCATAAGGAAGAGCTAGAGGAATGAGAAGCAGTTAGCATAACAAACAGTTCTTGTAAAGAAAAACAGTCTGTACCTGTAAAAAACAAGAAATCTGTCCCATGGGAATCAGTGAAGAAGATATGTAAACAATCCAGGAGTAGAGATATTTGACAGATGTGCAAAATGCCATTTACCAACCAATGAACTGAGTGTGTTGTCAGCCAATTAAATCTAACACAGTGCCTTGTGATAATCCTATACAATATAACCTATGCAATAAAGATTTGGCTTTTCCTTCATGAGGAAACAGAGTCCCAGCTGCTGATTACTGCAATATTGAGGGATTTTCACACTTGTTTAGCTGTGGAATTTTTCAGCCTGAGCCATCCAGGACAGTCCCACTCTGCAGGATAAAAATCAGCAGCAGATCTGGGATGAGACAAGAAGCTGTCAGGGTCTCTGAGACCTGTGGGTGCCTCCATCCCTCAGCATGTCCTGACCAGAACATCAGGAGGAAAAGAAAAACCCTCTGGCACTGTTTGGAGTGATAGAGAACCAGGCATTGCTTTATTCTGGCCATGGAAAACACTCCACTGACATCTTTTTCCTAAACTCTCCACAGATTTATACACACAAAACCAAAAGCAATTCTTGTTCATTGGTCCCAAATTGCACAATTCTGTAGGATTTGATTTCCTATTGATTATTGATCCCTTTGTCTCTGATGATTTGCCCTCACTCTTCAGTTCTCACATCAGTCATTTTCCAGCCCAGGTGTCTCTGACAGTGCCAGGAGTGATGTTTGGAGTTTATTTTCATTAGAGTCCATTAATGGCCCCACATCTCCCTCTGCTTACTCCCAGAATATGGAGAACAGGAAAAAACCTTCAAAACCTTTCTTTAGAAAAGAACCTTCAATTTTCTTTCTTTTGAATAAAACCTTCAATTCCCTTTCCCCTGAGCAAAGGCAGACAAACTCCTGACTACAGTTGCAAAAATATTTTAAAAGCTGCATCATTTCCAGCAAAGGCAGGGTGGTTATTCAGGATCCCTCCAGGCCCAGGTTTTCATGGGGGGGACAGGGAATTTTCCCCAGGCAAGGAGTTCACTCTGTAAATTCCCCAGGCTGAAGAATCCAGCACTGTGCCCCATTCCAGCAATGGCAAAATTCCAGAGTTCTGAAAAACTATAAAAATAGGGACAGAATTAATTTAAATTGTAACTAACTCCTGCATTCCAATTCCTAACTTTGATTGCCTATCTCCATCTAAAACTCATAATTAAACTTTTAAAAATATACATACCTTTTTTTATTTGAAACCTGCTATTTTATATCTTCAGGATTGATCTATCTCGTTGAATAAAGGCCAGAATATCTGGCAAACATATTGTGCAGGGCTCAAACTCATCTATTTCTGAAGAAAAGAGAAAAGAGTATGAACTGTTTTTTTCCAAATGAAAAATTGATGCTGCCTATCCCTGAGAAAAATTGTCTGGACAGAAGTTGTGAGACCATTCTGATAATACTTCAATACAGCATATATATATATCTATATATAGATGTATAGATATATATGTATTCATATTTATATAGAATTAATCACACAAGTATGAACTGGACTGTTTTGTTTAAAAAACCCCACAAATTGTTAATAATAATACTAATACAATTTCTTAATAAAATATTATATAATAGCCTGTCCCCCTAAAAACTGACATAGTATCAGTTTGCTTTTTTCTCTAAACTTTTCCTGTGTTCTAAGGCTGACTGAAAACCAACAGTAATGGCCCTGGGTTTCTTGGCCAACCCTTTAAAAGTGGAGGATGCAGCCAAACCTGATTTGCCAATTTAAAAATGACAGTTTTATTGCCTGCTGTTTAGCATCTGCCATAATTAGAGCCATTAGAGGAAAATATTTTATCATTATATGAGAATTTCTCATCTGTGGAAATATTTCTGCACAGCATCTAGTAAAATATTCTTACACAGTCCCCAAATTATTCAAATTTTTCAGTTTTAATTCTTTCTCTAAATCAATGTGGCTCATAATTATTTTAAGCTTTATGGAATTAGCTCTTTTTAAAGCACTGCTATACATGCCATGACAGATTTGGACTTTATTCTGTTTGCATATTACAAATATAATCCAGCTATAATCATCTACTGCTAAAATACAGGGATTTTTTAGTCCTCTTCTCTCAGCCTTTTGTTCCCACTGCTGTAATTCTGTGCTAAATGTGCTTTTTGCTTTTCACCATTTTCACTTTGCTGTCAAGGGCAGCGTTGTGGGATCAAGTGCTGAGGAAGGCCAGGCAGGAGGAAGCTGTGCCTTTTTTTCTTTTTCCCTTTTTTCTGGTGTCTTCCCCTTTACCTCATGCTCCACCACACCAAGGATTGTCTGGTTTTGGAGAATTCTGTTGAAATCTGCTTGATTTCCCCACCAGTTCTTTAATTCACAGTACTCAGTCACCTCCAATTTCTTTTGGTCTTCAGGGGCAAACCCTGAAATTCTGAAATAGGAAATGTGATCCTCTGGGCTTTGGGACGGAGCTCCCTCAGTGGGGTCTCAGAGGAAGCAGAATTCTCTGAGAGGATGCCTTAAATTTGGAATTTCACCCCTTCACAGTACAAATTACATGGATTTTGTGCACATGAAAGTAAAAAGAACTTGGAGCAGAAGAGGAAAAGCAAACCTAGAAAATCTCAGAAGTTAAATCAGACTGAAGGTGCTTTGCCATTTTGGGAGGTTCTGTAAGCACCATGCATTAAGAGCACAGAAGTGTCAATTTTAAGCTGAACAATGCCAGACAAAAAATAGAGAGTAATTCTTAAAAAGTGCAATTTGCTTCTGCTCCAAGTGGTTGAGCAGAGCAAGCAGAGATCCAGGATTCCCTGAGGAGAAATGGAAGTTCTCTCTCAGGCCAGAGGAGCTTCATCAAGAGCCTGGTATCAATGTTAACATGTTCTCCAAAAGAGGAAAATACCATTTTCTGGCAGGCACTTTAATATATTTTTCAAAGTACTTGGCTGGTTTGCACATTTAAGAACTGTTGGATCCAAAGTTATGCCAAAATTAGCAAATAAAGATGAGAGAGAGAACAGGCCAGAAGACTGCAAGGGAGAAAGGCAACTGGTCACAATTTAGTGTCTGTGTTGAACTGACAGATTTGTCAGACAAATACAAAGATAACAGAAAAGGAAACCAGCTTGATAATGTTGTGCAATACAAAATTTGCATGCAAACCTCTCCTAACACTGCTCACAAGTCACAAGGGCAGGGAAGCAATAGGCTGGGCAAGGAGTGATCCAACAGCAGTAAATAAAAATATGCACCCCTTGGCATTTTGGAAAAAAACCCACAGATGTCACATCTAGGCAATTACTGGGCCTCGAAATGGACCATGCTGCAAATGGAAATGAGAAATGGCATTTACTTACTCACAGTTTCAATAACATATGCAGATATTGTGTAATGTGTGTCAAATGCCATTTGGCTCAGCAGAATGGAATTAATCTCAGTTCTTTCCACCACACCTTCTGCTCTGGGGAGGATGTTCTGTAGTTGTCAGGGGTGACTTGCAGAATCTTTAATTTCTTTAATGAATAGCCCTGGTTACTGTGATTCAAGGTGAACAGGATCCCTCAGAAGCCTCCACCAACCCCAGGTCCCAAATGGAAGGGGGGCAGGACAGAACTCCCAGGGTGATTCTGAGAGATGAAGTGCTCAGGACCTCAGACTCAGCCAGGCTTTAATGGGAGAAATTGGATTTTTCTTTTCCATGACTGTTCTACAGCAGAGAGCCCAGGTGCCCAAAATGAAGTTACAGCCATGCCTGCCATGATTTCATTTTCCAGCAGGCAGGCATTGCTGGCATCTTGCTGGAATCCTGGGCTTGGAGTCAGAAAAAAATGGGGATGTGAAATGGGCTCCATTTCTCTTGCTTAACCTTCTGCAAGACACTGCTCTGGTTCCTTGGATTCTACATCAATAAAAGGAGTTTTATTTCCCAGAAGCATCTGGTGACTCAGGAATCCAAGTCCTGCTGGACCTCAGCAAAAACAGAGCCCAGTGTCACTTACCCTGAAAATCTCTGATAGCTGTGGGCCCTAAGCCCCATGGCAAGAGTTAAACACACATCAAATGCACAACAGGCTGGTACAAATGCAGTAATTTTTAACTCATCAGTGAAAAAAAACTTTTTAATTTGAGTTGTCCCACAGAAGGCCTTTGGGAAATTCTCGTTTTTCTTAAAGTGATGAGCACAAACCTTGAATAACAGCACCTAAAATAGACACCCAACCCAAAAACCAGTAATTTGGAGAGGCAGGATACACTGCTTTCCATCCCTTCCACTTGGCACCAAAAATGTTCAGCTATTGGAATCAGCTTGCAAGAATTTAGGAGCAATAAATCTTGCTACAGTTAATTTACTTAGGATTTTCTCCTAAGTTAATTTTTATATTATACTTAAAGGAAACCAAAGCATTTATTTGCAAGGCTCAAAAATGTCACATCATATAATTTCTGTTTCAACCCTATTTAAAAAGAAATAGCAATGTTTCACTTGTATTAAATTTAATTTAGGCAAAACAGAGAAGTTGCAGCAACAGTTTTCACCACAATAACTCATGCTAGCAGTGAATTCCAGGCATGGCAGGAGTCCTGAACTACAGATCTTGGGGCCAGGAAGGGGTTTTGCTACAGCTTTAAGAGAATTCCACAAATGCTAATCTGTCTTTATGATTCAGTTTTGAATTACTGTAAATTATTGATTTTGTAATGCCTTATTTTCATCCCACACCAAGAATTCCAATAAAAGTGTGATATAGGAAAATACAAGTCTTCACCTCTGCCCTGCTTTAATAAGCCAGTACTGTCCTGATATCAGATCACAGCCAGGTTTCCAGCAGATAATAAACAGTGTACCCTGAGCAGCTTTATTTTGCTGTCATCATTCTAGAATGTGTCACTACCACTTGCTGTATTTAGAGCTAATTTTATTTGTCTTTAGCTCTCACAGCTGCCCTACCTCTCTGCTTACATGTGAGGACAGAAGAAAGAGATTTTAATACTAAAGAGAAAGGTGAAGCAGCAGTGAAATGCATTCTCCTGGCAGCAACTGGAAGTGTTTTAAAAACAGACCCCCATGGAAAGCTCCTATTTTTATCCTGCAAGAGTCTCCTCTGACAGCATCTCACAGTTTGAATCTAAGGAGCCACAAAGCACTTGAAAAGAACTTTGCCCAGCTTTAGGGGGGGAAAAAACCAGACTCAGAAAACAGAAAATCTTCTCTTTTTTTGTTAAAGAACACTTGAAAAATAACTGCTGACAAATCACAACAGCAGCCCACAAAAAAGCCACTGCTTAGCTGATCTGTGACAAGGGACAATAAACAGAGAAAGAAGTTTTTAAAGGAGGTTGCAGTGCCTCTGGTGCCTGCTGTGCTGTTTTCCTGGCTGTGCTCTCTGTAATCAGCATTTGCTGATCTCACCTACTGAATCCATCCAGAGCTGGAGTGGGCACAGCCAAACTCCTGAGTCACTCTGCAGAGCATCCACACACAGCAAACCCTGATGGGAAATGGGAGGCCCAGGTAAAATTTGTCAGGAATGTGGAATCTCCTAAATGTTACTCTAAACTGAGTAAATCTGACCAAAGGCTCTCATTTGCCCCCAGGCACTGCAGATGATTCTCAGCTCCCAAGGAAAGTGTCCCAGGCTGGGATTCCAGCTCCAAGTCACAGCAATTTCTAATGCTGGTCATCCAAATATGAACCCTCTTAAAATTATTTCGAGGAAGCAAAGGAAAAAAAATTATATTGAAATTGCCTTAAGAAGCAAAACCAATTTGCTTCAGTCATGGCCTGCCAGAAGTGATTTGCCCAGGTTCAGTGGCTGGGAGTCTGTTTCACTCATTTATGCTCCCTTGGCCACAGCAATTGATGTCAAGTGTGAGGCATTGGGAAGTTTAGAAAGGCAGCAAACAAGCTGTAAACAAGTGACTGAGGGAGAGGGAAATGTTTTATGGCTGGCAGCTCGCAGCAGGTTGGAGTGTGCTGCTTGGGAGTGCAGTGCAGCTCCAGTGTACACTGATTTATGGTGTTTATGGCAGCAATATTCGATGACTGTACAGTGTAAAGGAGTGTCAGCCCTGCATTACAATCACTGTGCCCTGCTCCATCTGTGTGATTTACAGCAAAGCACGTCCTGTCATCAAGCTTCTTTCACTTTGCTTTTTTCTCTTTAGGAAATCTGACTCGAGTTCTGTGTTAAATGATGATTGCTCACAAACTGGAAAGGGTGAACGATTGCCACTGCAACAGAAGCTGAAACCCTCAGGAACTTATAATTTTATTTTTGGTATGAAACAATTTCACTTTTAGATGGATGAGCACAACTTGTAAGAGGAGAAGGAAACAAGGAACGTGAGGAATGGAAGAGCTGAAACACAATAGGATCCAATATTCTGTGCCTTTGATCAAAACAAAGATGAATAATCCAGAGCCAAGAGGCAGCATTAGCTTGCAGCAGGCAGTGTTATTAATGGAGCTCAATAAATTGCTGAACAAGAGGCATCCCCATGATAAACTGCAGGTAAATCATAAAGCCAGGACTGTTTGCTTTATTAATTGGAGGCATTTTTAGTTGGTTTTCCAGGCCATTGGCTTCTCTGAGATTCTCTTTTGGAATATTTTGAAGTGTATAGTCCAAATTTTAGCTGAGTGCTGATAAACTCAAGGCCATCCATGTTTATGAACAGAGGAAGGTCTCTCCAGCAAAGTGGAAACAGAGGAGTCTCTTCAGAGTTTTTTTTATCAACAATGGAAGAATTCCACTCAAAGGAACCAGAAAAACAATTTGGAACCACTTTTTACTCAGCAGGCAAAACATCTGTGAGCAGGGAGAGCTGAATTCCTTCTGCTGCCCTCACTTTGGCTGCTGAAGGGAGGAAGAAGAAGAAGGGAAGGGAAGGGAAGGGAAGGGAAGGGAAGGGAAGGGGAAGGGAAGGGAAGGGAAGGGGAAGGGAAGGGAAGGGAAGGGAAGGGAAGGGGAAGGGGAAGGGGAAGGGAAGGGAAGGGAAGGAAGGGAAGGGGAAGGGGAAGGGAAGGAAGGGAAGGGAAGGGAAGGGAAGGAAGGGAAGGGAAGGGAAGGGAAGGGAAGGGAAGGGGAAGGGAAGGGAAGGGAAGGGAAGGGAAGGAAGGGAAGGGAAGGGAAGGGAAGGGAAGGGAAGGGAAGGGAAGGGGAAGGGAAGGGAAGGGGAAGGGAAGGGAAGGGAAGGGAAGGGAAGGGAAAGGGAAGGGAAGGAAGGGAAGAGAAGAGAAGAGAAGAAGAAGAAGAAGAGAAAGAAGAAGAGAAGAGAAGAGAAGAGAAGAGAAGAGAAGAGAAGAGAAGAGAAGAGAAGAGAGAAGAGAAGAGAGAAGAGAAGAGAGAGAAGAGAGAGAAGAGAAGAGAAGAGAAGAGAAGAGAGAAGAGAATTCCATTTCAAACACCTATAACCTGTCCCAGGCAGAACACACAGAGAAGGTTTCTTATTCCTTTCTGTTTCTTGATGGAAACACACATGGAATTTGATGATCTGACCCTCCAGAAATCTTCCCAGGGAATACACAGCCCATTTTTATGTGGGCAGACTTACACCTTCCACACAGCTCTGAGCTTCTTTGAAAACAGAATAAAAAACTAAAAAAAAGGGATAACTTGACACTCCAGTGTCTGCATTTGCACAATAAACAGCAGCTGGGAGCTGCTTCCCAAATAAATATTCAAAATTATTTAATTGACAAATGCATCTCTTAAAGGAGGGAGAGAACTGTCACTTCCTCCAGAAGGTGAAACCAATTAAAGTTTCCACTGTTTTTATCAGAAAAGAAAAACAATCCATCAACAAGAGTAAGGAGCAATTGTAGGTATTTCATGACAAAAGAGGAACTTGACAAAAAAGCAAAAATAGTAGAAACTTTTCATGAAAAGGTAAAGCACTTCCTCTCCCAGCAGGGAGAGTTTGAATTATGACTGCAGCTTGCAGGCCTTGTGAGTGAACTGTTCTTTTATAACTGTGGCTTTTAGAGCAAGCAGGGGTAAGAAGGAGCAAATCCACACTGCTGGACATGAGCAGAGGGAGGATGTGAGAGCCCATCACAAACAACAGATTATGTGAGAAACATTTTTTGTTTCTAGAATAAAGGATAGATGGACCATGGAGAATGGATTGCAGTGACCACTGATTCTCTATTCCTACACAGAGCCATTGGCTTGACAGCATCTAAAGATACTGAAATAAAAATGTGTTGGAGTGACTCCTTTTTGAGCTTAGTATACAACATTTCAGCTGGAAGAAAAAAGTGTGGGGCTCTTTTTATCTTCACTTCTGTTCAGTCTCTTGGAGTCAGCAAACCCTCATTTTTAAAGGCATCTCTGTCTCCCTGAGTTCAGGAAACTGCTCAGTCCGACCATTCCTGAGAGGAAGGAGTTTCTCAAATGCAAGATCCTCATTAGGAAAATATTTATTTTCCCCTGCCTTCTGAGAAAATGCATTTTGTAGCAATTATATCCGTGCTGCAAGCACTAGGTGTGAGTAAAGATGAGGTTCCTGGAAGGCTGCTCCATAAACCCATCAGGATAAATTTGCTGGTAATGTTTTCTTGTGTAGATCCTGAACAATTGCTATGTATTGTGGTGGAATTGAGGCTCTCAGTTGGAGATCCATCATACTTGAGGCATTAAGTACCTGCTAAGATCTCCAGTGGATTTTGTGGTTTTAATCGGGAAAAAGTAACTCATAAGCAGCTACTTTATCATAGGACCACGGGAGGAGAAAACCAAGAAGGGATTTGGCAGGACACTGCAAATCTCCAGCTCAGAAAACTCCTCCCTGGGCTCAGCACTTCCCCAGCACCAGGCAAGGAGAGAGGCAAACACTCAAACCATGAAAGGCTGTAAAGGGCAGGAATTTAAATCTACAGGGCACTGAGCTCACCTGAATCAGCCTCAGCCTGGGAGTGCAAATATAACCTGATAAAAACAGTGGGGGGGGAAAGGCAGAGCATTGTTCTCTCCCTGCACCATCATTGCCCAGGGAATGATTAAGAAATATGAGAAATACTCTGAATTTCCATGCCCAGGCTGGACATAGTCACAGTTTTTCAGACAGATGTGACTTCAGTCTATTTGCATATCAGAGGTTTATTGTGCAATTATAGCTTCAGGTAATGAAGTAATATTCCCCCAGTTTGCTCCTCTCTCGATTCACTTCTGTTGATACTTTTCAGGGCCTGAGGAGAGGATGGCCTTGGCTCTCAGGTCTGGAAGGATTGTTTGTCTGACCAAAATGTGAAGAGAGCTTCACTCAGTGGAGTTCAGTGTCAGCACTGATGCAGGACAGGATCTGAAAAGTATAAAAGCTAAAATGTAAAGCATCACAGGGTAATGGAGTGGAGAGCATATGTTGGGATTTGTATCCTCAGTTAAAACAAGAGGGTGAAATGAGTAAGGATTCTGTGCAATTTCCATGGGAGCCCCTTTTTTCTGCATGTAATCCATGACTGCAAATCCCAACAATAATTTAGAACAATCATAATCCTCCACAGCATTGACCCTAAAGATCTTTACAGCAACACAAATGAGATCAAAGGACAAATAAAAGTCTCTTAATCCCTCTAAGTGTGAGTTCAACCTAATCTTACATTTCTGTCTTTTAATTCTCTCTAAATCTGTTTTTAACTTTGCTTAACATTCATTATCTTTTTTCATGACCTAATTCTAGAAGGGAAAAAAAAACCAAAACCCATGTCCAGGAGTATATTCAACATTCCTGCCCAGGGATGGCATTTTGAACATGACACTCTGGTTTCTCTTGTCAGCTGCTGGGGTGGAGGGGAGGAGTGGATGGAGGATGTGCAGTGAAAGATGGAGATTGATGAATGAGGTGCAAATGGGCTCCTTGGTGACTCTGTCACTTGGACTGCACAAAATCGAAACAATTCCATTGCAAAATGAGACTGTCAGAAAAAACAAAACAAAACAAGCCCAGACCACCTGAAAACCACAAGCAAACCCCCAACAACAACAAAAAGCCCCTCACCCACCACTCTGCCCCCCCAGCCCTCTGAAGCTCCCTGGCACTCACAGACCATAATTAGCTATTCCTTCTACCTTGCTGAGCTCGTGTCATACCGAAAAGATCTCATGGCTTCTGACTGCTCCATTAATGAGGTCCCATGTAAATTGTGCAGTGCAGCTATTGCTCAGTAATGTCTGGAAGCCATGCCAACATCTCTATGTTCTGCTGATTTGTGTATTTTGGGATATTGAAGGCGTTTTTCATTAAGCATTATTCTTTGCTAATGTGTAGTTAATAACTTAATGGAAAAGCTTTTAAACTGCTCTGAGAATTAATCCACTCATACTTGTTTAACTGCTTGATTTTCTAATGGATATAGTGCAGGATTTAATATTCTGCTCATTTACATTACTTACCAGAAGAAAGGAGACCTTAACTGCCTTTTCTAAAAACAACAGTAAATCATGTTTAAGTTGATTGATTTCTGCATACATATTAACACAATAATGAAAGGCACAATGTCTTCATAATCCATCCATTGTGTTCAACTACAGCTGAACAGTTAGATTTTTTTTTAAATTTTTATTTTTTACTTAGACTGGAGAAACAGCATCCCTACTGTCTGAATGTGACTTAACTCACAGCTGGATTCACTCCCTTGTACAAAGGGTGGTGCTAACTTAAAATGAAATTCCATTCAGTCCATAATTAACAGAGCTACACTGATTTACATCTACCACTGCTTCAGCCCTAGACATCTGGTATCATAATTGAAAATCTTTCTTCAAATACATCAGACATAAAAAATAAAAAAAGTATTAGATTATATCCACTTAATTCACCCTGAGGAATACTTTCTCCCCTAACACAGTCATTGGGATGGACATAGGATGGAACAGCAGCAGGACCTGAAGCAGCACACTGGGACTCTCTCATCTCAGCCCTGCCTTCCCTCCTGCAGTTATTCCAGCAGCTGCATCATGATGCTGAATTTATGACACAGATTAAAATCTTCATTTATAACCCCAGCCTGAAACATCCCCAGTCAATCCCAGTGAGGATGTAAAAGCTAACAGAGCACAAATCTCCATATTTAACTATCAAATTCATGACCAGCACCTCAGAGCTGAACATTCACCCACATCAGTGTCCCCAGCAGAGGAACTGGGCTCTCTTACAGAAACAGCCACATTCAGAACCTTAGAAACCCTGACATGTTTTACTGTGAAAGATTAGTGTCATGAGTGCTCAAATAATCACAATCAAAGTGACTGGAAATTACTGCCATGAATGCTGAAACAATCAGATCCATGAAGAGCACCACAGAATGCAGCAGCTACTGCAGGCCACATGTCAGGTTTGTCAGATGCTATTTCTGCTGAGTGGCAGCTGTGGTTCAACACAATCTCACCCCAAACTCCCCCATAAGCTGAAAGGCTGATACAAGTGGTGTGACCTGGAGGAGCTGGCATCCCACAGAACTCTCTTAGGCAAACAAAATCAGCAAAGGTCAGAGAAACATCTAGGCAAATTAAACAGGATATGTGCAATCCTCTTTGGTTGTTAATAAATCTTCATTTTGCTTTTCTTACGAGGCAATATCCTTCAAGAGAACTTCTCAGGAAATTAAAAAGAAAGATAAATTACCAGACAAATATTTCAGTGTAAAGATCTCAAGGCCTAAATCAGTGACTCAGATGGATGACACAGCAGCCTGAGCCCCAGATGTGCACTGCCTTCCTCCCTGCAGGGCTCCTGTGCCAGGTGAGCCAGGCATGCAGATGAGATGTTAGGGGGAAATTCTTTACTCAGGAGGAGGTGAGGCCCTGGCACAGGGTTAGATGAGATGTTAGGGAGAAATTCTTTACTCAGAGGGTGCGCAGGCCCTGGGCTGGAATTCCCAGAGCAGCTGTGGCTGCCCCTGGATCCCCAAAAGTGTCCAAGGATGGGTTGGATGAGGCTTGGAGCAGCCTGGACAGTGGAAGGTGTCCCTGCCCGTGGCAGGGGGGTAGGAACAAGATGAGCTTTAGGGTTCCTTCCAACCAATCTGTGTTGGAGATGTGTTTGTATTTATGCACATTAAGTGAGTCCAGCCTTTGAGTTGATATAAATGCCTCTGTAATACTCTGCAGACCAGCAAAACAAAACTTCTAAATGCAAGTGGATATGTTCCCCCTAAAGGCACAGAAGGGAAGGGAGGCCCTCAATCATGTGAATAAGCAGCTGAAATAGCATAAACAATTCCATTTGAGCCTCAAGTTAATTATGGCACTGTAGCTGTCAGAAATTCATCTGAAGCACTTGCTGCCTAAATTGAAGGTTGGACATCCAAATTGAAATGCCATTTATATTAGTGTCTGACCCAGAGAAACAGCCTCTTCTCTTCTGGTAGGCTGTGCCCATTAGCTGCCATTAGTGCTAATGGAGTTCTGCACATACATCACGTGCACAGACATCACTCAGCACCTCCAACACCCTGGTGTCACATTAGGAAACAGCTGGTTTATTGCAGTGTGCTAGGAAAGCTTCCAGGTGAGCCTGGGCAGGGCCATTAGGACCCATACTGGTGCTCTCAGTGCCCTGACTTCTGGGACAAAATAGAGTTTTTAAATAGACACTGCAAAGAAACTTTCATCCAAGAGCTGCAAAGCCAACAGGGATCATATCTCAAATTTTGCCCAAATGACAGATAACATTTCAGAACCCTTGCCACCTTTCCCAAGGACTCTCTGTCCCTGCAGGCCTGTGGCTGGGATGCTGTCCATACAAACTACTTTTGGGGATGGACCCAGAACCTTCCAGCCACCGAAGCTGTGTAGACAATCACAGTTATCTGCCCGGACAGAGCTGCATTTCCAATTTTACCATAATTATCCTCATAAGATCCTGTTAAAACATAGCTGAGCAGTCTGAAAACAGCCACCCCTGCTGCCAGCAGCAGCACAGGCCATTCTGCCTCTGGTTGTGCATAACCAGGATGTCACCCCCACCATGGGACCAGCCCACAGAGGGAACAGAACAGCCCCACAGTGGAGCTTGTATTTATGAAGCCCTGTGCCTTCTGCCATAATCCCAAAATGCCTTCCATTATTGATTTGGCATTCCTGGCAGCACTCTGTCAATAGGAAGTTGAGCTGAATTTTTCAGCTGAAGAGAAGTGTGGCTAATTGCCATCTTCAAGCAGCTCCTGCACTGAGTTAATCCTTGCACTGAGCCACCATGTTTTATTAGTGCTGGGACCCATCTGCCACAAAGGCAGCGTGGAAGGAAGAGTGACAACATTTACCAGGGCTGCAGAATCAGCTCCTGACAGCTCTGGGGCACCTCTCACATCCCAGCTAAGGTAACCCAATAAACTGTGCTGAGTTCACTTCAGTGATCTCAGTTCCTTCTGTGCAGAGAGCAGATGGTGATGGGAGCTGAGTTCTGTGTTCTGTACAGCCCCTGCTAAGTGGCTGTCAGGTCTTGCTGCAGTTGTTGTAGATGCAGCACGTGGTAATTCCTGAAAGGCTTTTATAAATGCCACTGGAGAACATTTTCACCTCTGGAGCAGTTTGGTTAAGAACCCTGCAACAAGGCCAGAGGGGCTGCACAAAATAGGAAAGGGAGAGAGCCCCTCACTGAGCCTTGAGGCTGCATCTTTTTGGGGGCAGAAGTGGGAAGGGACTGGCAAAACAAACCTGCCTGTAACACAAGGGTCCCTGGGTCAGCACTGCTTATCCAGGTTCCAGCTGGTTTGGAAACTGATCTCGTGCTTGGGTTGCAAATTGATTTGGCACTGTTTTGTGGGGAGACAGTGCAGTGCTGCTGCAGAATGAAACTCAGAAGCCAAACCAGGGAAAACCAACAACAACCATTCATTTTCTTCCCCCAGCCTCACTGTGCTGGCTGCACCCTTGGGAGCACAGAGCCTGTGAGTGGGAGCTGCAGGAGGGTGCCTGTGCCTCTGCAGACTGGGCAATCCCACCCACAGGTGCCCTCACAGCAACAATGCAGGTGTGACTGCAGTGCCCCCTGTCCAGATGTGACCAGATGTGAGCCCCACCCCGAGCACAGAACGTCCCAGTTCCATGTGTGGTGCTGCAGGAGCTGCATTACTGGTGCAGCATTACCTCTAAAGCAGCCTGGCTTTCACTGACCTGCCACTCCCCCAGGCTTCTCAACAAGGGATGCCACTGCTAAAACAGAGCCACTGAGACAGAGCCAGCAGCTTGCCATGGATCAGGTCAGTAAATCATTTTAGGGTTGGGAGAAGCTTTTCTATTAATGAAATGGCTTTGTATTACAAATCTAATCTGGATAACCTGTTTAATTCCTTGTCATCTTAATTCATGAATTTTCATTAGGAATACCCAAAGGTCTGGAATGCTTGCCTGAAAATATTAATTCCTTTCAAAATCATACATCTCAATCAGAGATCAAAATCAGAAATCAATCAGAAATCAAAATAAAGTGTACCAAATATTTCTTAAACAAGTGGAACCTGAAAGCAAATATCTCTTACAAATATTTTATGTTTCCCTATTGAGAATCACTGTAAATATTAAATATATCACTTTAGTCTAAAATTCAGTTAAATGGATTTTATATTACTTAGCAATTCACATGTAGATTTCTTTTTCTAGTGGAATTTTCAAACACAGATAATCCTCACAACAGGTTCATGAATGCTGTTTAAGTCTCATAATGTTCTTACAAGGCAGTGTAGAAAGCTTTTGTCTTTCAACAGAAATATCTTGGGGATGGCAAGCAAAGCTGGGGAGCAGCAGAAACCACAGAATGTGTGGGCAGCCTGGATGTTTTGAGCTCCCAAATCCCAGCCATCCCAGCTGGGTACCTCCAGTGCAGCAAGAGCTTGCTCAGAACCAGTTTTGCTCTTCCAGAATTGGGAATGCAGCTGTGAGATCCCACCCACCTCCAACTATGGCCCTGGTGAGCTCAGCCCACCAAGAGCTCCAAACCAGCTAGAGTTCCTTTTTCCTCCCTGTGCAATGAAAGCTTTTCAAAGGGACATTATTGATCCCCTCAACTCCCTCAGGAAAATGTGCTTTGCCTTACAGGAGCATCCTCTATTTTGGCAGCTAATCGCTCTGAGGTGATCCATTCCATGTGCTTTTATGGGTTGTTGCTGTCAGGCAATGTTGTCCCACACCACTGAGGCTCCCAGAGCTTGCAAATGCAATTTTTATTTGTCTTTGTTCTCGCAGTGCAGCCGACACAGATAATACTCAGTATTTTCTCAGCCAGCACCAACAGAGAGCTGGCTCATTTCAACAATCCCTGAACTGGATCCAATTTGGCTGCAAGGCTGGATTTTTCATAGCACAGCACAGGGCAGATAAAGACCAATTTTTGCCATGGATTTCTATTCCCTCCCAGCTCTCTCTCACACCTGTATATCAATATATCATTTGGACTATTGCTCAAAGCATCATGTGCCAGTTGCACTTTTCTATTTTCTGGGGTCCTGCTGCACTTCCAGGTGCAAACTAATGCTGAAGTGCTGGCAGTGACATGCACAAGGTTTCTGCCAGGCTTGGCAAGGAGAAGGCTGGGGGAACCAATCTATTTATACAGAGAAAGCCTCATAAAGACAGTCCCCAGTGTGAGAGCCAGGAATAACCCAGGCCCTGGGGTGACAGAGCACAAACCTGAGAACTGATGCAGCACAGAGAGAATGGATGGAAATGCCTGGACTGGACCCCTCTGACAGGAGTAGTCCAAAGGAGTTGGATTCCTCCCTGCCACACAGAGTTCCTGCCTGATTTCTCCTCTGCCTCAGCACTGACAGCAGCTCCAGCAAGACACCACAGTGTTTTTCCATCCTCCTTCTATCATTTCCAATGGCAAATGCCAGCAGTGCATAAACACTTGCTGTAGCACACTTTCTTCTGCCTGAGGATGAGAGGAGCATATCAAAGCTGAGGTGAGGTGGTTGACTGGTTATCCAGTCAATGAGTCACCAAAATTTCCAGCTCAGAACTCAGAGGGTTATTTGCAAATAAGACACTTGGTTGCATGTACTTGTTTATACAACCTGTCTGTGGCTGCACAGAAGCAGCAGAGGCAAGGCAGTGCTTTGTGATAATCACTTTGATTCACTTCCAAGCAGATGAAGATCTGCCCCCCAGTCTTCAGAGTGTTTTTGAGAACAGCCAGGCTGCAAATTGTCCTGGCAGCCCCACAGTTGTACCATTCTTTGGTGCCCAAATGCCCTTTCTAGATCTGTTTGCTTCCTCAGACACATGAAAATCACTATTCCTCTATCAAACTGTGCACATCCCAGGGGTAATTTCCCATCAGTATCTGCTTGGGACTGTGAGTTTGCCAGTCCCTGCTTAGTGCAGATTTACAAATGTTTTATTCCACCAATGGCAAATCAAAGCAGTTGTCCTGCTGATTGATTTTATTTCATTCCTCACCTACTCTTCAGAATCTCAAATTTCCCCAGTATTTCCCACACTTTTGTGCTTCACCCTGAATTTTCTTCAGACTTAGAGTTATTCACAGTGACTTTACACCCTGGACAGCCAAATTTTGTACAGACAAACACCCACTCTCAACTGAATCCTCCTCATGGCTCTTCTGGGTTTTCCACAAGGTCTTTCCCAGCTACACTACTACAGATCTCAGGTCTGTATGAAATTGGGGCAAGTTGAAGCAAATGCTTGCCTGTAATTAAATGGTATTCTGGTACTCAGTTCTACCTCCTCTACTGGGAATTGTGACCAGATAAAAAAAATCATCTGGCAGAAATCTTTCACCCCATTTATATGTTAATTTAACATCATCTCCAGCCTCCTTCACAAACAAAACATTTTGCATATTGTTTTCCCTCTGTATAGGAGACACAACTCTGCAAATTGGTGCAATACATGAAATTTGAACTATAGGGAATAAGCAGCTGATGATGCTAAATGTTGTGACTTTAATTGCACTTTCTGGGAGGCAGATTATTCCACTTTTCAAAATTGGTTTCCCAAGACGCTTTGGTCTAAAAATACTTCAGTTATTGTACTCACTTTTCTTGTCAGGCTTTTCAATTCACCACGAGTTTCTCAGCAAAACCATTCTAATGGGCACAAGCTCTTCCAGCCCAGGTCCAGCCTGTCTTTCCCATCCTTGGCCACATCTCCTGAAGGAGAGAACACAGAAGGACAGTCAGTCTGCAGATTTCCCTACAGGCACTCACAGAGAACTGACTTTTCCTTTGGTGAGCTCTGCCCATTAATGCATTTTCAGAATGGATAAACTCATTTTCATGGAGCTGTGCATCCCATGCAGGCAGCCCCACAGGAGCTGGCACTTTGTCACCCCAGAGCTATTTGAGTTCAGCTTGGCAGCAGATTTTGGCTCTCAGAGCCTCCTCTCTGCTCAGCAGTGGAGGCAACTCTTCCATGTCCCTTCTAAGCCCCACTGGATCATGAAGAAAATTCTGAAACTCTGTTATTGGCATCAGCCTGGAGAGAACACATCACATCACAGATGAGGCATAGTTCCATTATCCATGAATTACTGTAGAAATATCCTTCCTATTTTCTTTTTTTGTTTGGTTTTTTTTTGGTTTGTTTGTTTGTGTGACTGCCAGGTGCATCTCTCCTCAAAGATAAACTCATCAGCTTTAGGAGATTTTAAGGGAAACATGTACAACAACAATTTTTATCTTCAAACCTGTAATATCCTAAGACCAACCTGGCTATGAAATAAATTCAAGCCATCAGAATATCAGTCATGTAATGACAGGCAGACTCTGTAAAATGTGTGTAAAATAATCACTTAATTACAAAGTGTGGCTCTGGCAGTATTTTGCCACACTACAAAATGTGATATGGAGAAGCAGTTCAGTGCACAGATTACTGATTTTGTGCTAGCAAGCCCTGCTATTGCTGCTCCAAGGAGCAGGGCACTAATTCAGAGTGCAGGGATGGAATTGGCCTTCCCAGAGCACAGAGTGGGTGTTTAAATCTGACAAAGTTTTTGTGCCTTCCTTTCCTCCTGCACCCTCCAGCCTCTACACATAATCATATAACATCATTTAGACAAATTGTTTCAAAGCAGCCTTCCCATTTCTTTTTTTCTTTTTTCTTTTTTTTTCTTTTTTTGCTGGTGTGAATTTATGAGGGCACTCAGATCCACCACAGACCAGGAGCTAAACTAACACACTCCTTATGCACATGCTTTATTCAGCATCACCTCCGGGAGATTTCCTGCTTCTGAGCTGTTGTGCAAACAGCCTTTGGTTCATAGCAGCAGAAATCTCTTTTGTCAACATTAGCATTCTGTGTTTGGATTTATTACAGATCCTGAAAATAATAATCATGTTTTCCTTCTTTAAAAACACCAGCCCATTACATAACTGCTCTCATCGATTGTCACTTCAGCAAAGGGATTTCCCAGTCCTCAGGTGGGCAACCTGTGGCAAAATGGGGTTTTCACAGCCACCCCTCAGCCCAGTGAGAAAAAAACTTCTGTTTCCTCAACAGAGCTCCTCTTTCCTCTGCAGAACCTCTCTTTCCTCAACAGAGCCCCGTTTCCTCAATAGAACTCCTCTTTCCTCACCAGAAGCCCATTTTCCTCAGCAAACCCCTCTTTTCTCAACAGAACCCCTCTTTTCTCACCAGAACCCCCCTTTTCTCACCAGAACCCCTCTCTCCTCACCAGAACTCCTCTTTTCTCACCAGAACCCCTCTCTCCTCAACAGAACCCCTCTTTTCTCAGCAGAACACCTTTACCCTCAACAGAACCCCTCGTTTCTCACAGAACCCCCCTTTTCTCAGCAGAACCCCTCTCTCCTCACCAGAACCCCTCTCTCCTCACCAGAACCCCTCTCTCCTCACCAGAACCCCTCTCTCCTCACCAGAATCCCTCTCTCCTCACCAGAACCCCTCTCTCCTCACCAGAACCCCTCTCTCCTCACCAGAACCCCTCTTTTCTCACCAGAACCCCTCTTTTCTCACCAGAACCCCTCTTTTCTCAGCAGTGGCCTCGTGCTCCAGCAAGAGACCCCACTGTCTCGAGCTGAGGTCCCCCAGCTCAGCAGCAGCTCCAAGGCACTGTGAATTTGTCCTGTCAGGAATTGTAATTAATTGATCACTTCCTCTCCTTAATCCCCTCATCCTTGTCCACATCAAACAATAACTTCCTCCCCACAAACCTCTCTGATCACACAGTGCAGAGGCAACAGGGGAAGGTGATCAGAGCATGGCCTCTGTACTTGAGCTTTGACCACAAGAAATAAATCTCCCTGTCATCTCCCTTTCAAATTCTGCACTATTTCCTTTGGGAATGAATGTTAGCAGGCCCTGGCCAATGCCTACTTAGAGTTTTTCCTTTATTTTCCAGTACCTACCACAAAAACTGTGATCCTCTTTACTGCTGATGTGTAATTTTCTTTCCTTCCATTTGCTGCTTTGTAACTTCAGCCTCTTGTAAATCACATTAAAAGGACTTGCTTTCTAATAGTTTTTTTATTGACTAATATATTTTATTTGGCACCTGTTACCTTGGTGGAGATTTCTGCTTGCAGTAATTTACTGTGTGTGCCACAGTCCCCTGAGCACTGGGCAAAGGAAAGCAGCACAGTTAAACACGAGATTTACTTGATGCTCCTTGGGCTTGGGGTTAAAAAAAGAACTTGTTCCTGTTCTGAAAACCCAGCAGCATCCTCAGCTCTGCAAGGAGAGAACTTGCTACCCTGAGTACTTACACCAAGCAGCTGACATGATGGATTATCTTCTACAAGTTATTTAGGCGTGCTGGGCCCATTTATCTGTTTAAAATATGAAATAACTCTTAGCTAACACAGAAGTGTTTAGTGAGACTTAATGAGCTGCTCATGTGTTTATTACAGAGATTCCTAAGAACCAAATGGCAGAATGTTGCTTTAGATATGAAAGATGATGAAAACATCTTGTGAAGCATCAATTTGTAAGTAAAGAGGGTTCCAGCTATGAAACCACACTGCAGAAGACATGCCATAATGCCTGTGCATTTTAACAATATTTGTTTAATTTCAAGACAATTTTTCTTTAGGACCACAGTTCATGTTTATATTAATGAGTTAAGCACTACAGGCTCCTGTGAGATTGGGTTGGTTTTCTCCTGTTCTGTGTGTTGAGCAGATTTGCTCACTGAGTGAGGGAAGTGTCAGCTGCATTAACATCCTGGTTTTTCCAGGTGTGTTATCCTCTGCAAGACAGATGTGTCAAAACTGTCCCCTTCCTCCAGATACACAAAGCAAGGTTTTAGGAATCTGTTCCATTATGCTCTGAAACACCTAAAGACTTCCAAACAGTCCCAGAAATAGTTGGCTCTCAGTGCTGTAGAGTGAGGCTTCTGAGAGGAAAGAAGAAATACCACAACAATCAGAGCAAAAGAATTCCTCCAATAAAGGAAACTGTGACTGGAGAGAAGTTCCCTGATTTGGGGGTGGCTGGCCCTGGTGGCAGAGCTCAGGGCTGTGGGCAGTGCCAGTGGCAGCTCTGCTGCATGGCACAGGGACCTGCAGCTGGCCATGCCCTGGGGCAGCACTTGCCAGGTAAAACCAGATGTTTGGAACCAATCTTGGTTTCACAAGGAAGGATCACCCATCTCCCTGCTCTCTCTGTCTTCTTCACCTTGAGCCTTCCATGGGAGTGTGGGCTGATGGAAGCATTTTTTTCATGCATTATGAAAATATGATGGTAAGAAATCAGAAATGCCTGGTACTCCTCTGCCCTGCCACCCAGCATGGGCAGCAAGGCTCAAACACAAAAATATCAGGAGCAGGGTGGGCACAAAAGCCCCATGAGCCAGAAATTCTGCTGCACATTTTTGTACCAATGTTGTGTCTTCTTCCTGAAGAAAATGTGGCTGAAGCTGGTTTTTAAACACATTCAGCCCAAAAGATCAGGTCCTTCAGCACAGATCACCGCAGGTTAGTATTGCCCTAGAAGAAACCAGGTTCAAATCACTGCAGTCTCAGGGGTTAGACAGAGCCTAATGATGTTATCTCCTCTCTTTCAAAGCGTGAGCACAGAGTACTGAAGGAAACTTCAGGGGGCAGAGAGCAAACAGCTTCCTAGAGTGGATGGGGGAAGGACTAAAAGAATGTGTATTTGGAGGAGTTCTCTTTGACCAAGCTTTTTTTCTCTAATAGAACAAGCAGACAAAATTTGATGACCTCCCGAGGAAATGAGTTCCATGAGCTGATCATAAAGTCAACAAATTCACGTTTCTTTATGCTTGTTACAAATGAACAGCTCTTTGTGACAACATTTTGTTCCAGAAGAAGAGCAGCCAGCTTATGAAAAGGGCTCCATGGTTTAGCAAAGCTTGTAAGCTTAGGGTAGTAACGAGCAGGGTTTGATTATTGAGGATTACTCCAGGTGCTCCTCCAAAGCCACCCCAGCAGCTGACCTTCTGAATCTATAATATCAAATGTTTTATGAGGCACATTGTAATGAACACAATGGAAATGGGAAACTTGGTGGCTAAGACAAAAGTGCTGCCTCCTCCAGCATTGTCTGAGATTTTTACTATTGTCCTGGTCATGATCTGTGAAGTCAAGAATGGCAAGCAGAAATAAAGGGAGAAAAACGAGCTCATGAAAAAAGAGACTTTTATTACATCCATGCAGGAATGTTATTAAAGTGAAAGAAACCTGAGGGAACAAGAGCTTTGAGCTATGATATTCTTTTCTGTTGAGCTGATGAAAAGAGACTATGAAAGGTCAAACAATTGTAATTCTCCTCCCTGAAGTTAGTCATTCTTCCTGTCATCAGTGTCCCTCTGTAGTGCACTCAGCCAAGGCAGGATTGCATGGCTGCAGGCTGCAGCAGGAATGAACTCAACAGAGCAGTGGATGCATTCCTGCTCCTCACTGCCCTGCAATGCTGCCAGTCCCAAAGGCAGCTCAGACCCTCACAGCAAACCTGGTGCACAAAGGAAATTCCAGCTGTGGGAAGGAGCTGGTGCTGTGGTTTCACAGAGAGAGTGGGTGAGTGCTCTGAGCTGTCTGCTCCTGTTTCCAGAGCCACTGCCCACCCTGCTAACACCCTCCCTCCATCCCTCCATCCCTCCCTGTCCTTGTGCCAGCCCTCCACACCTCCCACAACTCCAGATTTGGGAAAACATGCAGAGCACCTGACTCTGAAATCAGGTGTGGGATCCCAGCTTGATAAGAAACCACAGGGGTTGACTCCAGCATGGGGAGAATTCCACCCAAAACACCAATTCTACACACAGATTAATGAAATTAAGTGTAATTTCTGGGATTTTGTGATGCCCTAAATCAGCTGGGTACAAAGGGTTAAAAACAAATATTTATGTAGGGAAGGAAGAAATGTTTATTAGTAGTATCTTTAAGGAGTTTCATGTCTCCTGCAGATAATATTTAAGAGCTTAACATCTCAGTTTCACAGGCATGTGACTGAATTTTCTTTTTTTTCTTCTAGGCAGTTGGAGAAGAAAATACAATCTTGCTTCCTTTCCATATTCATGATAATATTTGTCATAATAATTTAGTTTTGTTTCAGTAACAGGAATGTTGGTGTTTTTCCATTTCCCCAATGCATTTCCATTTTCACACTTCCCCATCTAATATTAAATACATTGAAAATGCTGCCAAAATATTCAACAACATTGAAAAACAGAGGAGAAATAAAATTACAGTCACAGATTTTACTTCACTCCTTTTTCTAAATTAATAAATAGTTCATTTTTTTTATCTGAAGAAGTAGCAATGTACCCCAATGAACTTCCACTCACAAATCCAAATTTGAAAATCTGACAAGCCTGAACTTAAAAGTCTGGCTTACCAAGCACACTTGGTGCCACACTGTCTTGAAAATGAAACCATGGTTATTACAAGCAGGAATCCTCCCCATGAGAAAAAAAAAATTAAAATAGGAGTTTGTCACATGGCATTTGTTGGGGAGGGAACAGAATAATTTTATGAGTGCCTAGCAAGTAATTTTAAAATAGAGATGTTGGCAGTGCTTTGACATAGAGGCTGAAACAGTCATGTGAAGGTTTGAGGCCTCTTCCTTTGTTTAGATGATACCAAATGCCACAAATACCAAAGAACCAACAGACATCCTGCCCCAAGCCTGGCAGGAAAGGTCTGAAGATAAGGGTTACAGATAAGAAAGCCATAAAATATGGGAATTTAGTGATTCCTATAGGTTGCATGCAAATGTTAGGAAATTAGTATATTGTATTAGATTGGTTATTGGAAATTAGAATATTCATCGTGGAAAAATACTTATTGTATTGTAAACGGGAAATCTCTCTTACCTCTAACCTCTCTCTCTCTCTCTCTCTAAGCTCTCTCTTACCCCCTTGCTCTTATCACTCTCCATGCTCTACACTCTCTCTCACACCCACACCTTATAATAAAATACAAACCTGAAGAACAGAAAATAATAACTCCTGAGTCTGTCCAGCCACCGTCCAACAACCAACCCCCACAGGCATTGCCATTTAAAGGACTCCAGAGTGAAAGGTTTAACAATTAATTTCAGGTCACCTTGTCAAGGAAAACAGGAGTGGAGCTGAGGGTCACTGACTGCAGACAGGTGTGCAAGGCAACTCCTGCTCAGGGTCAGGCTCTCCCTGGTCTGTGTACAGCTCACAGCCCTTCCCTGCTGCATAGCAAAGCCCATAGTGACACTTGCTGGTGCAGCAGGAGCCTGAGAAAAACGCTGCAGGAAGCAGAGCAAGCAGAGCTGGGTTTGATTCCTCCCCTCCTTCCCTTGGGGATAAATGCCCTGAGGGTTCTGTTTGCTGCTTGGCCGAGCAGAGAATGTCCAACACTCACAGGCAATGAGTGATTGTGCTGCTGCTCTGTGCCAGCCCTGGCCTCTCAGCACAGGGGCCACTTTGCTAAGCTCAGTTCCCTCAGCTTTCTCCCTTTTAAAAAGATATTTGAAGAAGAAAACTGCTCCAATCCATTCCCTCCCTTTGCCTTCCACCTCTCCTGCCCATCCCCTAAACACCCTGCACCCCTGGGTGTGAAAAGCCCCAGGAGAATTCCATGAAAAGGGACTGCAAAGTGTCTCCTCCCGTGCCTGGTGTTGTGCAGCCCCTCAGCCCCACTCATGGGCATTGGGACACACTGAGCTCACCTTATCTCAGCACTAGGAGTGCACATTCTGCACTCATGCTATTCATTTTTTTAAGCCACTTGGCCTGTAATATATTCTTAAACCCCCCAAATTTGTGACAATAGGAAAATATTTCCGCTGGGAAAACTCATATTTGTGCAAGAGAAAGAGTTTGGCCTGAATTCCCTTACAAAAGAAACATAGAGTGGGAGATTTAAACAGCTGCATGCAGTGAAAGAGTGAGAGAAAGTGGTACTTCACAAAAAAAACCCCAAAAAACTCAACCCAGGCTTCAGATATTACCATATTTCTTCTGGGAAAAGCATAAAATAAAGCAAGCCTGGGCTCCTGCTTAGGTGATACTTCAGAAATGCAAGTGGAGTCCCAGTAGAATTTCTCAAGTTGCTGTCAATTTATTCAGAAGAAATACAACTTAGCAAAAGCCATCAGCACAACAAGCTTCTATTTACCCACTGAGTGTTTTGATCTCGCCACTTGAAGCACAATCCTAAGGAGAATCTCTGTTTGCTGTCGTTCAGGATGGCTGATCTTGACTCTTTTTCAAACAAGCAGTCTTGGATAGACACAAGACTGTGTCATCTAAATGCACAGTAGCCCTTGTTTGCAGCCAGCCAGCCACAAACTGGAAATTGTTGCTTTTCCAAGCTTACCCATGAACATTCAATGGTAAAACCAACACAAAAATGTCCTTCTTGCACCTTTTAAGGCCTAATACACCTCCCTCCTATATTTTAGAGGCAAATAACTGTGCCTGGAAGCACAGACTTGTTTTTTTATGCATCATACAATCCTGTAGAGCAAGTGTCAGAGGCAAGGGGCCTATATCCACTGTCCTGTCCTGACTGAAAGCTTCTCCTAATTCATCAGAACCAGAAATTTAAATGAGGCAGGAGCTGAAAACACAGGGAGCACAGGGAGCCACTCTGTCTGTGTTTTCATCCATGAGCCCACCCCAAATCCTGAAGACCAAAACCTTAGGATGGACACAGTCCACAGTTCTTGTAATACTTCAAAACACAGACTTGTAGCAAAACCAGAAGAAGAATCTTTCCTTGCAAAAGTGCTTATGAGAAAGACAAGCACTGATCTTGGGATTACATATGAGGGAACGTAGAACAAATTAAGCTCTCAATATAATGACATTGAGGTTGCAGAGAGCATGAATAGAGGTGAATTTGATGTTAAGAGTTTAAATAATTTGCTCGAGGTCACAGTGAAGTTTTCTGTCTGCCCTGAGATTAGAAGCCAGGAGCTATTAAATTCTTTCTTTTGTTCCCAGACTGCCAGAGTGGGGAATAAAGTTCCCTGCAGGGAGGAATATTTAAAAATAAAAAAAGAAGAATGAAGATTTATTTGCTCAGTCCAAGCCCTAGAGTAAGAGCAGATATGTACTGTCAGCAGTGCTCCTGTGCCCCCCTGTACCCTCCCTGACAGAAGCACTGACAGCTTCTCAGGAGCCATCTGCTCCAAGTGAGCCCTCCAGCTTACAGAAGGGGACTGAAGGGTGGCTCCACCACCCCAGGTGTGAGAAATGAGCTCACCCCCTGCCCTCAGACATTCTGGGGAGCTGTCCCTGCTCTGGATCCACTGAGAGCTGGACAAAGGCAGCAGCAGAGCAGGGCTGCTCCTCCCAGCGTTGGAGGAACAGAAAATAGGGCACCACATCCTGAGTGCTGCACTCCCACTCGGTGGGAGGAGGAGGATGGTGACACATCTCAGTCTGGTCCTTCCTGACTGCACCGAGCTGTCAGCACTTCAGAGCAGACACTGCAGGGTGTCCCCCAGCCTCTGACTCGTCCTGCTTCCCTGAGGAGCTGCTCCCCTTCATGGCAGAGCGTGCCAGCCTGTGGTTTGCAGCTGAAAAGCTTCTGAAAAGCTTCTGAAAAGCTTCTGAAAAGCTTCCCGTGGGCTCTAGGACACCAGGAAAGGAGCCAGGGTCAGCCCAGGGTCACTCCCCCTCCCTCCAGGGCTCCAGAGTGGAAGATGCTCTGCTTTGGGCACACTCTGGGGATTCTGAAGGATTCACTCTGAGGCAGGTGCTCTGCCACGAGGGGGACACCTCAAATGCAGCCCAGGGCAAGGAGGAAGCAGGAAACCCCACAGGACCAGTCAGTCCCACTGACCAGTCAATCCCACTGACCAGTCAGTCCCACTGTACCAGTCAGTCCCACTGACGAGTCAATCCCACTGACCAGTCAGTCTGACCTGGACCAGTCAGTCCCACTGTACCAGTCAATCCCACTGACCAGTCAGTCTGACCTGTATCAGTCAGTCCCTCTGGACCAGTCATTCCCACTGGACCTATCTTTACTCCCTGCAGCCCAGTAGCACCAAGAATATCACAAACAAACCAATGAGTATCACAGGGATTAGCACTACAGTAATGTTTGCTTGGATTAACAATATTTCTGATACTGAAAATTGACTTTAACATGAAATCTTTTGGAATAACAAGAGATTTTTCCCTCTATCTGAGCAATTCTTACCCAACCACCCTGGAGATCTGGCCATTTACTGGGCCCCCAGTGCACTGCAGGGCAATTTAAAAGAACTGGTTCTCATAATTATATAGCCCAACACTTGAATGCTGCAAACAGAACTTGGGGTTTGCAATGCCATGATCACACTGACTCTCACCTGGTCATTTATTCTGTCATGAAAAGACAATAAAAACACTGTGCTTGGAGCATGTCTATCTCCCTCATAAAAACTTTACCTCAGTTCTTTGGATTTTTTTTTCTGACAAATGAGGAACAGCTGATTAACAAATACATTGCTCTTTTTACAGCAGAGCTTTTTCTTCCATACTGTAATGATTGAGAACAGAACACCCAAAATCTGTCAAAACGAAATTTCTTTGGAATTGAGCCACGAAGGAGAAAATGAAGTTGCCACTGAAAATTAATTAATACAAAAAAAATCCTTAGACCTAAAAATACCAGTGCAATACAAGCTGAGAGGTTATTTTTAGTCCTACTTTTAACAAGAATACCTCAGTATGTTTAATAATAACAAATTGGATCTCCAGGGCAAGATACTGAGAAAAATTGTTTACAGCAAGCACTTCCAAATCTCAAGAATTTCCCTCAACAGGTTTTAAGCTGTTATTAGGCTTTTGCTGGCTTTTTTGAGAAATGGCTTTAAAACATTTTTCCATTATGTGCTTTCATTATTGGTTATATCAAGTGAGGTTTCTGTGTAACCAAAAATCGTTACAGCACAGGCAGTTCAGTGCCTGAGCCTCCATGAAAGGAAGTTTTCTGGAATGTATGTGTGAAACATGGATACACAAAAAATTGCCTTTCATGTAGAGAAAAGAATGTATTTTGAAATTAATTCAGAGTTCAATTAAAAATCTTTCATCTTTCTTTTGTAATAAATAGCTCCTTGTGACCAAGGAGATGGCAAGAATTAAATCTTCTGAGCTTCTTTTAAAAATCTATATCCAATTCCTAAAAATCTATATCCAATTCTAAACACATTAAACCACTGGAGCCTTGTCCTGCCTTCACCAGGGAGAGGGAAAAGTCTCATCTGCTGGGCCATGAGAGCTTTTAACTTTCTCTCTTTGGGAGAGAACTGGACATACTTTCAAGGTTCTTAAAGCATCTTTTTGCAGCAGCTGACAAACCCCAGACTGTGCACTGGGAAATCCACCCCTCTGCCAGGACTCTGGGTTGGTGTCTCCTGAGAAGTGGAGTGGAAAATGGAGTGGAAAATGGAGTGGAAAATGGAGTGAAAAGCATTTCTGTCCATGTTTACAGACACACAGGAGTTTTTCCAGCTCTGTCCCAAAGCACAGCCCTCCACTGAGGGACCCCTTCCAAGCAGGGGTTGTTTGGCTCCACTCCCTGTGCTGGTTATGGGAGGAAATTCCCTCCTCAGCTCCAGGCCAGAGCTGCCCCCCTGTCTGCACCTCTGGAGCATCAAAGGGGAGCTTTGCTGCCACAATCTCATCTGAATTCCCTTGTAAGATGTCAGGCACTACTCAGGGAAAGTCCTGGATGGTGTTGCTTCTTCAAACAGCACTTAAAAAAAAAAACAACCAAAAAACAAAAACAAAGCTTCATGCAGTCTAAATGTATGGTGCTCAAGTGTATGCCCAAGTACTGGGAGATAAATGGATTTACACTGGCAGGAGGTACAAACATTCATCCAAATACAACATCCCTCTTTATTCACTGCAGACTAATGAGCTGAAGTGGACATATGGGTTAATTGAATGATTTTCCAGAAAGAATATTTTTTTATTTCCTCAAGTAAATAGTGTTTACCAATGACTAAAATTACTCTTTAACATGAGGAACACATGTCAGAAAATTCATTAGCATTCAGGAAGATCCATGCATGCTGGAGGCATTTTCTTCTGAGAATTTTTGAGAATATTAGGCATCTTAGAAGGAAAAAAAAAGACACAAATGTGCTGTGAAAGACAGAGAAATACCAGACCCCCTCAAGCAGGAGCTCAGCCTGGGCAGTTTTGCAGGGAAAGGAGGTGACCCTGCCTGGGATGCAGGGGCAGGGTGATCCCTGTGCTGGCTGAGGATGGAATGACAGGGATGCTGGTAAGGCACAGCCAGAATTCAGCCCTCTCCTGGCTAAGAAATTATGTGCACTCCAGTCCTCATCACTGTGTGCTCGGTATTCACAGCACTTTAGTGGGAGTTTGGATATTCTGTGAATTTTTGCCACACTTTCTATCATATCCCTATGCAAATTGTCCCTTGAATAATGTGTTATTGTTTCTCTGTCTTGGACTGCTTAGTTAACATTTCTGTTTTGTCTGCCTAAAAGAGAAGAAGGGGAAAACAATGTTGGGCACAAATTCCTGAGCAATCAGTTGCCACGAGCTCTGGAACTGAGAGTTTCAAAGATAATTTATTAGGAGATGCACAAATGGAATTAAATAGTCTGGTATTTGCAATAGGCAGCTAAACACAATTTGAATCTGATCCACATCCAGTGCATTCTGGATTTTCTTCTGGTTGTATTTAAATAACAGATATAAGGAGCACACTCCCACGAAAAAGCATTTTCTCCCTCCCACCACATCTGCGAGCTGCAGCACCAGAGTGAAGCACTGGGGCACTGCTGACCCCAAACTGAGCTCCAGCAGCTGCCACTGTGTCAGGGGGAATATTGGGAATACTGGAATAATAAGTTCAGTGTCCTCCCTGCTGGAGATGCAGCACCTTCCCAGAGATGGGATGTCTGCAGAGGATGGGAAGGTACAGAGGGAGATGTACTTAATAAAAGGTTTGGATGTGTCATTTTTGCTTACCAAAGAAAATTGGCCAGAAAAAAACCCTTGCTGCTTAATGAATTGTTCAAATGCTCATTAGCATCAATCAGATTTATTTGAACAGATAATTATGCCCATATTGTGCTTTCATCACTGGAATTGTTTATGTTAAACTGTCAAGCAGCCGTTTTCAAATTTTACTCCTTGATGTGTTGAAGTTCCTTTTCCAGCAAGAAAAACAAAGAAGGATTTATTTGTTCTTCCCCCTCAGCTCTGTTTTAACCCCTATTTGAAGTGTTTCACGAGGCTTTCAAGTCTCCAGGAGCAGGGAGTGATTTCCATTTGAGATGTTGTGGATGCAGAGTCTGTGTGTCCTGCTTTAACCCCTTCAGTGCCCTGGCTGCAGCACAGGTGAGTGTCCCAGCACAGGTGAGTGTCCCAGCACAGGTGAGTGTCCCAGCACAGGTGAGTGCCCCAGCACAGAGGGACATTTCCCTCCTCCCAGGGCCGATCTGGAGCTGACAGCCCCTCGGTGCTCGCTCTGGGGCTGCCATCAGTGTGTTCAGCAAATCAGCCAATTTGCACTTCCAAGAGATCAGAGCCCCGTGCAGAACAGCAGACTGCTCTGCCTGAGCTAAACAAGGCAGCCCCTGCCTCCAGGCTACTCTCGGTGCATTTATCTGTTGCTAAAGGAAGAACTTTGGCAATTGATGTGTCCTTTGAATTTTCTGTGGCTGTCAGGCACCTTTACATTACATTCACAATAAAAGTTGATCTTGCTAACCAGTATAAATTTGTTTGTGATGGTGAATGACTGGCTTTTCACAATGTTCAACATTTGATGTTCTTTTAAAAATGGAATAATTGTTAATTATTTTACCTCCCACAGCAATTAGGAGAAATTCTTTAAAGGCATCACCCCTTGAATTATTTGAACTTGAAATTGAATTATTCCCATAAAGAACCACTACAGAAAAAACAAACAAATCAAACAAAACCAAAACCAGGACAAAACCTCCAAACCTATTAATAATGCTTTGAAAGGTAAATAATCCTAAATAAAGTCAACATTTCCTGCCAGTTCTCTCACCTCAGCTATGTGTAGTACAGAATTTAACTTGGGAGCTATAACCAGTTGGTAAATGTCAATTCTGATCCATAACTCTCCATCAACAAGGAGCAGAGAACTCTGCCAGTGCTTTCACACAATTCTCAGCCTGAGAACTCAGCAGCAAACAGGAAAACCAAGTGCTCATCAAACCTTGCTCATCAACAAGGAAGGACAAGCTCCCCTGTGGTCCCTTTTGTCCTCATAAAATCCCTATTAAGCATTTTTCAGTAGAGATCTTCAGCTGGGTTTGAACTGCCTGGTTTTGGCCAGCTGTCCTGGTGAATCTCAGCATCCTGTAGCTGTCACATCCTGTTTGCTCACCTTACCCCAGCCATAAAGGCTTTTGATTTCAGAGCAGAAGTAGAAGCCTCTTGAGGAAACATGGCAATTTGGTAAAGGAGCAGGTGAAGATTGGCATTTCAGCATTTTGAATGCTCAGCAAGAAGCCTTTGGGGCTCTGGGAGATGCCAGAGGCTGCTGGCCCTGCACTGGGACACAGGCACACACAGGCTGGGCTGCTGCAGGGGGGAATGCAGCCCTGCTCAAAGGCCACAGGAAATGTTCTCCTAAAGGGAATAAATCAGGTGCTTTAACTCTATGGAGCAGAGGAAGTTGCTTTATTAACTGTTGGTTTTGAGACTGCACAGGCAAGGCTTGAAAAATGAAGTGAGGATGGCGCCTGTGTTTTGCATTATAATTCAATTTAGAAATACCACACACACACAGGGCTCTATTGCTAATGGATGCACCAAGCAGACCTGACTGCTCTACATCAACAGCAAAACAAAGAACTGCACATCAGCAGTAGACTCTCATTAGCAGTAATGTTATTGCAGAGCGTGGAGTATCTGTCAGGCAAATGTAACTGCCTCTGACATCCAGCACAGCTCCATTTCCCTGGCTGGCATGATATGTTTCAAATTGAGGAACATCTGTTCTGGGCATGTGATGAATCATCTTCAACTATATTTCCTATTTCCTGCTATCCTGTGAGATCAGATAGTGGAAAGAAGTTACATAACATTATGATTGTATTGTTTTTCACCTCTTCAGAAATTTTAGATTTTTTTTTCTCATCTATGGCTCATTTAATGGTTTAAAACAAAACAAAACAAAACAAAAATAGGAAAGAGTTCCCTGAGAGAGGATATTTCCATTTCTAGACTAGCAAGAAGTTGAAATAAAAATGTTATGGACATCCTTCCTTTCCTGTTGATAGTGAGTTGGATGAAGTGGCTCACCTAGCCCAAGATAACAATTCTAGAGAGGCATAACGCTATTTTTGCTGATAAATTGTCTCACTGGATGTATTAGAATTGAAGCTGCCTGCAGAGGTGTGGGGGAGTAAGCAAGAAACAGGTAAAGAGTGTAAGGTAAATGTAGGTTTATATAAAACATAAAAAGAACACTGTGAAAGCTTTGGTCATAGAGGAACTTGGCAATGAAAAATAAGACCCTTTGATTGAAATGTAAAATTTTGCACATCAAAAAAGGGATTATTATTCAGGCAATGGGACCTGACAGCATATCAGCACAGCACATGTAGAAAATGCTATGTAGCTCCAGTGTGCAAGTCTTCTGCATTTCAAGTGAAAATCAAGAGCTATTGAGAGGAATAAGGATGTTTTAAATGTCTGGATTGTGAGCAGCAATATGAACACCTTCATGCATGAGAAAGCACAATTTGCCAGCACTCAGAAGGGGATCCCTGTGTGTTCAGCTCATCCACCTGCTGATATAACACCACTTGTTCCTCTGGGAAGGGGGCTTGTACAGAGTCTCTACAGAAAAGCTTTTGGACTATTGCTCGGGTAGAAGGCAACAGCTTTTGGAATTCACTTTGGTTTCTGGACACTTTGCATCATCCTGGATAACAGCAGGTGATTCTGGCTAAGCAGAAATGTCTCTTTCACTCAGCTTCAGGTCCAAACATGGATCCCAGCTTCCCTTAAATTCACTGGAATCCGGACAAATTAAATCAGGAATTTCATTGGGCTGCCAGGCCACCAGTCCAGTTCAGGAGTTCTGTTCTGAGCACTCCAGAGCAGACTCTTGTTTATCCAGCTCACAAAGCTGAATCCATCACAGCTGACCAGAAGGAAACTGCCACCTCAGCAGGGCACCAAGAGCAGCACGAGCATGCCCACCAGCAGCACCTGGTGTCTCTCAGTGCTTTTATCACCCTGCTAAGTGCTGCAGATAAAGAAATTAGCACACAGAAATTAACACAGCATGAAGCCCTGGTGTCCTGGCATTTCCACTGCCCTGCCCAACTCTCACCAAGAACAAACAATGCCATTTGTCTCTCTGTGATCACACAGTGAATTTAGGCTTTGCTTTGCTTTCAGAAGGAGGCTGATTTATCTCTTTCTGCCTGCAATAAACTTGGCCTGCATGGGGACAACCTGGAAACTGTGACATTACCTGTGCAAATCAGCCTGGATAAGTGAAGGAGGGGTTTGGTCAGTCTGCACCAGGTACTTCTGGAGAAGCCCCCTGTCCCACTCTTGGCCACTGCCAAAGGTGCACCTGCAGCCCAGGTGCTCTCAGAATATAAAGAAGCATTTTCCTCCAAGGATGCACGTGTGAAATGCAGATCTTGGTGATCTGAGCATTAGACAATGCTAAGGAGATCATTCTTCAGTTCCCAGGAAGATCAATGACCTTGGAAAAGGGACTTCAGCACTTTATTCCTCTCTACTTGCTACAGAATTCTGCTTTATTAAGAGTGTGTAGTATCCCAGCTGTATATATACATATATATATATTTCTATATATTTATATGGGCAACAACTTTATCTCTTTCTAAATGAGTGTCTCCTGTGACTGAACTCTCAGGGAATGCTGCTCTTGAAATTAATCTTGAATGCTCTAATTAGAATGGTAGTGCTTCCACAACTCTCTAATGGCTACTTTGAAGAAACAATTACTGTCTTTATTATGATAACCCTCCAGATGAGATACTACAGTTGACAAAAGATTATTAACCAAGTTATTATTCAGTCACTGGCTCACTTAGGCAATAGCTTGTGCATGTAATGATGAAAGCCAACATGCCAGCACTTGAAAGTGTTCTAATACAGTGCCCAACTTTTTAATACTTTTTGGACAGTATGATATGCAATAGATTTGGCTTCTTTTAGTAAATCAATGGTAATTCTACTATAATTAGATCTTCATAAGGATGTATAAGGTGTGATTAGCATACAGAATTTTAAGCCTTTTATTTCATTTCTCTCAGAAATTAGCATAAAAGGTCAGAATCTAAGACAATGGACATTATTTCCCACGGTGAAGAATTGATTTAATCCAATTTGTGTCTCCTTATAGCAAGAGCCATCAGTCAATCAGAAATGGGACTTCAGGATAAACAATGTCAAGTCTTTGACAAAGCCTGAAAAAAATCAGAAGGAAAAATCCTGACTTGTACCACTGAAAGCAGCCTTATTTGGGCTAAAGTAATTTTTATTTCTACAACCCTTGGGTTGTATCTGCTTGTAAAATATCTTGGCAAGAAAGGCATTGC
The DNA here is from genome assembly GCA_034336665.1 of Luscinia megarhynchos. Classification (NCBI taxonomy): domain Eukaryota; kingdom Metazoa; phylum Chordata; class Aves; order Passeriformes; family Muscicapidae; genus Luscinia; species Luscinia megarhynchos. Next base: position 12,564,165 of record CM067578.1, read on the forward strand.
AGGAATGCAAAGATGTTATCATGAGACTACCTATAAGCACTTTGCTCAATTATTCTCCCTAGGGATGGCTGTTTGAATAAGTGAGTAGTCATTGAGATTTTGAATTAGTCCTGTGTATTGTAACTTCACTGCATAGCTCATATTCCTCTGCTATGGAGAACACAAAGATCCTTTCTAAAAAAGCAGAGCACCAAGTTTTCTAATCAGATTCTTATACCCTGGTGACTCTGCAGACCATTTTCTGATAGAATTGAGGCATGGGCTATGAGCTAAAATAGAACAGGCTATTAAAAATCTTATCTCTGTGGAAGCTTATAATAACAATACTAAAACAACTCCATGATAGAGAAGAACCCACTTGGAAAAATGATGCATTAATTTGGAGTCACTGCCACTCACAAAAAGCTTCCAGAGAGAAGGAAGGTCTGGTATCAAGGAAAGCAGCTGCATATCTAATGGCATAATTCAGTATATTAGACAACAGCTTTTTTTTTAATCATACAGTAATGACTGAATCACTGTTGGTTGTTTTATCTGGCCTGATTGGCTGTATCATTATAACAGTCATACTTGGGATTCTCTAAACACGAGCATACATATGAGCAAAGTCTAGAAGTATGCAAGTAATGCCATAACAAGTGGGAAAAGTGATTTCCTGCATTTTGATGTCCTTTTGATGCTCTTTTGTTTCACTTGTGCCATGTGCTGTGTTGGCAGATCTCCATCCCAGTGCTCCCTGGGATCTGCAGGATCTGACCTGTGCTGGACTCTCAGCAGCAGAACACGGAGAGAGCAGCTGTGTTTTCAGCTGCATTGATGATCAGGGTATCCTGGCATGTCAGCACCAGCTCTGGGTGTGCTGCTAAACTGGGAAGGGCTTGGTGATCCCAGGGAGATGGGATGGCAGCACAAAGGGAGAGGGTTTCACCACACAGACGGCCTCAAAGTGCCACAGTCCATCTCTGTGGTCTGACAAACAATTCCCCAGAGAGATTTCTTTCTCTTCACATAACACTATTTGCTTCTTTCTAGCTGAGGGTATGTGTGGATATATAATGATAAAATAAATATAAAATTAAAATAACAAAGTTTTGCCAAAATGGCCCACTGAACATCCATCCTTGCTCTCCTTCCTTGCCATGATCTAGCTTTTGGGAAGGTGCTCACGATAATCTTTTCTTTTCACCCATGTCTTAGTTACTTTAAAATAGGTGATGAAGATGAGAGAAAATTTTTATGAAAAACGTGCGGTACCTTGGACAAAATAAACTGTGTGCCCATCAACCACACCCCACATCAGCTACCAGCATCCCTGGCTGCGGGACTGTTTCTCACTCAGAGATCTCTTTAGAATGCACAGCCCATCTTGGCACATTAGTATTAGAAATCCTCCCGCCGTTCGGGGATGTTGTCCCTCCCAAGGCCGTGTCCTTACAGCGGTGTCAAGTGCAGGGTGCTGGGTTTCCAGGGCAGGAATTTGGCAGCGCTCCCGCCGGGAGCAGCTCCCGGGTGAACCCGGCATCACCGCAGGGCTTTAGTCACTGCAGCAGCTCTGCTGGGACGCTCAGTAGAAAGTTTCAAATCTCACTTATTTAATAGCAAAATATTGTTCGTTCACTAGCTCAAAGAAGCCAAGATTGCAGGCCCAGGTGTTAATACAAAAAATAATGGTTTTGTTTTAGAGGCATGCTCACAGTCTAAGGTGCCAGAGTGTGTAATTTCCCTAAACCCAGCCCAGGCTGTCCCGGGAGGAGCAGCTCCATGGCTCGCAGCACATTCTTTCTGTCTGTGAGTCGTCCCAGCCCGTCGGCTCCGCAGTGACACATTCTGGGAAGCCTCTCCGGGCTCACCCCTCCCTTCCGCAGCTCTTTGAGCTTTTGGCTCCTTTGATCCCGCACTCGGGCTGGGCACAGTCCCGGTTCCAGCCGGGACGGAGCCAGCTCATTAGCGCTCCTGAAGGGATGGCCCAGCCAGCATCACCCAACTCCTTTGAAGCCACCTATCTGAAGTTATTCTTATCTGTGTCATTGTCTTACATTTCCTCTTTGCTCCTTTAACAACTCGATGTAATTAACTCCCTCCTTGCCGGCAGGAAGCGATACTGAACTGGACATGGAAACGTTACAGGAACGAGAAATGCACTCCTGGTGAGAAAAACATGTTTTCTTTTTTTCCAACACCTGTTTCGTCTTCCCTTCCCTGATTTTTGTTATTATGAAACCAGAGAAGTAAGAGGGAGTGTTTAATGATTTCCACTAGGTCTGATCCAGAATAAGACCCTTTGTTTTCTTTTCTCTGCATACAAATACATCTGGTCAAACTCTGTGCTACCTCCTGAAATACTCTTATAAGGATCCTGAAAGATTCTTTCACTTGAGCCATTGAAAAATTCTTCTAAAGCCATAATCATATACAAATAATCAATGAGTACATTTTCTCCAAGTATGCCAACAGTTCTGTTAAATCAGGATCAGTTAAATCTACTGATCCTTTTCTTGGATTCAGTTGTGAAGATTGAGTACAGTCCTTCCCTTCTCACAATGAAAGTTCAGGCAGCTCCAGAGAATAACTGCTCAGAAAGAACAAAGATAATGGCCGAGTTTTAAAAGATCTTCTCTCCCTCCTTAAAATCAACCATATTCACTCAACAACTCCATGGAAGAAAGTTAAAAGAAAATATTCAGGCACTCCAAAAACACGACAGCAATTTGCAGTTAGCTTTAGGTGTGAAGAAGGCATTTGTGTATCTCTAACAAAATAAGCTTATTTTGTCACTGCTGTTTTTCTAGCTAATTTCATTACAAGAGATGTAAGCTATTTCCACAGGTTAGGCCTGATTGAAATTAAAAATGAGCCAGGTGGTTTGTAAATATTTTGAAAGTGTAGGTTCTTGGTGTAAAAAAGGCAAAAGTCACAGGTAGGCTCTGCTCCTACCTAATGAAGTTTGAGACAGGAGACTGGAAGGTTTGTAATGAGTTGCTCAAGAAGAATAATTTCACAAAGAGTCAATCATTCATTCTCCCACAGGTGAAATTCACTTGTGGTTTGGGGAAAAGTACAAAAGAACTAAATCTCTACTGCCTTGAGACTAAAGTTATTACTCAAATAATACAATATGAATGAAAAAGGGTTTCCAGTCATCTTTACCAATTGCCCATTTTCAGGTTTTCTTATGAGATCTATTCAGTGTATTTCAGTTAAAGAGATTTAAGTATTCCTGATATTCTAGTTAGGTTTGCCTTTTACAAGTTACTGTGGGGTTTTTGGTTATGGGACTCATGATTCTATTAAGCATTTGCAGGTTTTTTTGCCAGTGCCTTCAGCAAATCCAGGACCAACCCCCTTTCTGGAAGTTTTATATATCCTTTTATGCCTCTATTTTATTGCACATCAAGGCTCATTGATTTTTTTGTGGCTACCACAGTGGAAAATGAATTATTCAGTAATTATGATTCAAGTGGGTGTGACTATGCTGTGATGTTAAAGCACTCCATCAAGAGTGGAGCATGGCATGAAGTGATTAAACATGTCCCTGTTTGATAAATGTGTCCTTCCCTGTCCATCAGGCTGGCAGGGGGGGCTGAGTGAGTGACAAATTCCTGCCATCCTCATGGAGGTTAGCCAGGAAGGAAATGCCTTTCTCATCTCACTAATTTACTTTTCCCCCCAGTTTTGGTTTATCAAAGCACCTCAGGTCTGACATGTGTTCCTGCCCTCTGTGGACTGAGCAGATTAGTCATGCAACATCTGCCTAAACTTCTCAGTGCTTGAGTTCAGGACCTCTGGGGTTGGGTAAAGATGACAGAACATGGACTTGGCACGGGGAGTAACTCCAGCAGAATGTCCCTCTTACAGAGATGGCTTCAGGGGAAAAAAAAAATGCTTTTCACTGGCTAAGGGAAAGGAAATCCCCAGGATTTTAACAGAGATCTAGCTCAGGTGCATAAAACACCCTCCAAAACTACTCTGCCAGGTTCTGTCTTCTCCAAAATAGCGTTTTTAGGCTTTGTGGTGCTCTTCCTATACCCAACTGATAACTCTCCTCATCTAGGCTTCCATCTAATGTAACATCTTTTTTCAGGTTGTACCAGAAATCCACAAGGGATTAGCAAATCACAGAGCAAACTTTCTTAGAGTATGCAGCCAAAATATTTCAGTAGGCCCCTAAATAACATCTGCAGTATTCTCCTCCTGCTTTGGGACAGGTATGAACTTCTTTTACAGGACTAATTTCCAGTTTCAGGTCATATCTAGAGAAAACTTTACATTAATGGTAGTAAATACATTCCTGGGTCCATAGATGATATAAACCAACGTTTTTACACAGATTTCTGTGGTCCCTGACTGGAAAGGAAGAGGACTGGAAGAGCTGAAAAGTGACATTCAGTTATTTTGCTGGAGCCACTGGAAGAATTTCCTGAACTGTTGTCATGGTGGTGGTTATATAAGGCCCTGCAGGAAGGAAAATAGAACCCAAGACATACAAGCATTCCTAAAGTGCAAACATTTAAATAGCAGCTTCTGGTTAGTTTGTAGGGTTTTCTCACCTCCTCACTTCAGTTACAGCTCTCCCACATTTAATTAGCTCCCTCCAAATGGATCCCAGATCACGTGATGCTTAATGCAAGGTCTCTATCAGATGTTCTACCTCTAGCTCTGCCTCCAGCAAATATCTACTTGTTTTAATTATGGATAGCACTGCTGCAGTGCTAGAAGAATGTAGAGTCCCTGGGAAACACAGATTTCCATAATTCAGGATAGAATTTTAAACAGGTATCCAAACTCACAGTTTTAAATATCTAAAAGGCTTCAGTGAAATGCCAATGGGAATGAAATAGTATTTGCAGCTTCCAGCGATAATCTCCAATGCTTTCTCCATGTGTTAATGGCTCGAGCAATTTAATTTACATACAAAAGCACAAAGTGGAAAGCAGTTTCCTTTGAACACCTGTAGCGCTCTGGATATTCTGGGGGATATTGCAAATGCTTCAAGTGAAGATACACGAAGAATGTACTAGCCAGAGTTCATTAACTTCTTTTACTAAATACCAAATAATCCTGTTTAACTTGAAGGTGTTCATGTTCAAAGAGATCCTACTTTTATCTTCTCAGTCTCTAAAGGCTGGGGGAGAAAAGGCTCAAGTACTTTTCTTGAACTTGAAGGACACACATCTGAATCCTTCCAGACAAAGCTTCTTTGCCTTCTTTCTTTCTTCTAGAGAAAGAATATGCATATTTCATCACACTTTGCTGCTTAAACTCTTTCTCACCTACCAGAAGATGTCTGTACTCCCTCAAAATGAGGCCTTGTAGCTAAAAGCTACAGGCTATAGCTGATTTCCATAACAAATCCCTCCCAACAAATGAAATAAACACTGGTTTGGAAACTGTTAGTACCCAAGCAGTTCACACCTGGAATTACATGTCCAGAGTTCTGCACATGAACTCATCCATGTGGAAAAGGCAGAGCTACTCACATTACCCATGCAGGAAACTGGCCAAATGTTTTACTCAAAGAAAGAACCAGAAATTCTGAGAGGCTGTTTGACCAGCACAGCTGACAGTGGGCACCAAGAACTGAATGCTGCTGCAAGGGTGAATAATTCTGGGCTGGGGATCTCAGCACCACAGCAGCTTCATCCATGGGGCAGGAAGCTTCACTGCCCTGGACAGGTTCTTACAGGTTCTGTCTCAGGGTTCTTACCCAAAGGATGCAAATAAAACACAAATATTGCCTTTTATGGTTGTTATCACTGAATTTGTACATCTTGCTTGTGATAAAACTCAGTTCTCATGCTCCATTCACTGACTTTGCTGCATTACAGCAGGAGTAAATGTAGGAACCAAAGGGAATTTTTCAATTTGACCTGTTGCTTAGAATTCCATTTAAAGACATTTTGAAACAGTGTGAGCCCACACTTTTTGTTTGATCTTTTCACATATTCATATTTGCAAGTAGCTAAACTAATTTCAAGATAAACTAATTGAAAAAAGCTTTAAATCTCACACAAGCCTGAAGATTTTCAAATGGGTCTAGAAAATGGTATTGGCCTATTAATAAATATCAAGGACACCTTTTGCCAACTCTGTTAAATGCTTCCATCAGCTGAAAGTGCATTATTTTGCACTCAGAAGGGTGTTAACCTTTTAGTTGTGCAGGAACAATAATAAATCCAATCTCTTCTAACATGGTTTATCAGGTAATGATGATACTTTAATAAATAACAATGAGCTCTTTATTCAACAGTACATAAAACATAACTAGAATTTTGTTTAATGACTCATAGCAGAAATTCCTTATTTTGCTGCTTTTTTGTTGTTGTCATTTTTGGGGGTTTTTTGCCTTTTTTTATTTTTGCTTTCTTTTTGCAATTCCCTGACCTATTGTCCCTGGTATCCATAAGATACTTATGTGTAATCCTTAAGAAGTCAGATTTATCATCGTGCCTTTGAAGTACAAAGGATCACAAGCCTCTTTCCTGATGGCTAAGATGTATTTTTCAAGGCAGTGCACCATTTTTAAGCTTTTCTTTTCTCATTCACCTCCCACCAATGTCACTGCACTCTGCACACAATGATTTACCAGGGCTCCCATCTGTGGGATTGGAGCACAAGTCAAGGGAGATCTCTCAACTTGTACTGTCTGAGCTGTTGCTTGTGAGCTCTCAGTGTGGGAACTAAATAACTCTGTGCTCTGTCTGACATCTCAGGCATCATCCATGTCTCTGGCAATTAGTGACTTTTTAAAAGGTGATTTCTGTATTAGAAAATTAAATGTCTTTTGTAGAGTGACCAGAAACTCCATGTAATACCAAAGCTGTGATATCTCTAAAGCATTTCTAAGTGCAACAGCACTTCCAGAGATAATACAGAGGTCAGCAACATTTTCTGTCAATGTGGAATTAATTACCTGGAAATATCAGTTTTCCAGGAAAACTCATTCAGGATCCATGCAATAAAAGAAAACATTTTTTTATTGTGATGAACTTGAGCAAACACTGCTGACCTAGAAAGGGAGTCCACATCTGAAAAACCACACTGAGGAACTGGCAAGAAAGGTACCAGGCTTAAAAAGGAAGGAGTGAGGGAAGAGTGAATTTGTTGCTTGATGTGGAAGAGATCCTCTGGATCCTTCCCACATCCAGGAAAGGGAACAGCAATGGCCCAGGAAAGCAAAGGGCTGTTCATGGATATTTGTTCTCAGAAACCAAAAACAGCTTTAGCTTCAGAAACATGGGGAAAGGCTACTCATACTGGTTTTACTGGTCTCTCCTTCTCTAGGGATTGTGAGGAATCCATTCCAAGCCTACTGCTGGTAGTGGAAGATACAAGGGAAAAAAAATGAGTAAAATGGGCATCTAGAGGATGTTCTGGAAATCACTGTTTATGTTATCTGATTGCTGAATTCTTCTGGCCTCCCTGCAGCTGTAGTTCTGTATAAAAGCAGCTAAGCTGCAATGTTATGAGCAAAGGTTTAACAAATAGTAGCCAGAATCTATTTATTTCCATCTGCAAATGTATACATCTTGCTATTCAAATTTGCGTAATGAAAAGTGTATTAGAATCCAGATGCTCATCAACTTGGATACACATTCAGTTTATTGGAGGGACAGTTTTGATGCCTCAGTTCCAGACCTGATCCACTGTGTTTGAAAGTCAATGTATTTACAGTATAAAGATTTTAAATAATTTCTCAATGCAACTATGAAATTGTTTTTGTCCTTTTCCTCAGTAGCCAAAGACTGTAATGAATCATTCCAGTCTAACAGTGACTGTGTCAAAAAGTTATTTAAAGCTACAAAGAAAGCTGCATTTTCACTTTGTCCCATAGTAGCAGATTACCAGCACCAGTATTTTCAGATTGTTTGCCTTGCTCTGGGAGCAAGAACTCTGAATACCATGTGATTTCTGCATATGTTTGCACAGCTTTCTGTAAAAGTGTTTTGGTAGCTGTTCCAGCCCATTTTTATTTGTCACTGTGCTGCTCCTGATCTTTTTGTATCTTTTTTTAAGTGGGGTAAGATGGAACAATATCACATTCCGATTTTGTATATTCTGCACAGGTAGAAAGATGACATGAATTATTACAGAAAGTTTGTGAGAATACCCTCAGTCAGAAAATGCCATTTGTTCAACAAAGTAATGAGCTTTAGTACAATAAACCTGCATTCGCTCATCATTCTGCTAATGGCTGGCGCTTCCAGCATGACAGAAACAACTGCATATTGACAAATACAAGCAAGCCTGGAGCTGCTTAAAATAACTCTGGGCTGGGGAAATGAATGGTGCTTTTCCAAACGCCGTTCTCCAGGCGGAGCGGGGCTGCAGGGCCCTCTGCCTGCGAGTCCGGGTAGGAAAGGCAGAACCAGCCGGTTTATCCCGGAGGAACCGCGCTCAGCACCGCTGGCTCCGGCTGTTCCAAAAGGGGCAGCAAGCGGGATTATTGCCGCCGTGGAAAGCACGGTTCACTGTTCTGGGAGAATTGAAAGGTTTAATAAAAAGACAATAGGAGACACACATAAAGCAAAGGGTTAAACGGCCGGGTGTTGGCACGCTGCCCAGAGCACACCCTGCTTCGGGAACACCCTTTAAATACGTTTTCCACTCCATCCATTTGTTACACACTCACAGCCCTTCATGCACAGTCAGCTGTTTCTGGGAACTGTTCAGCACGGCCACTCCTCGGGTCTGCCTTTTAGAGCGTGTGTGTTTCTTGGCTTGTGGTTTTATTCTTCTCCTTATCCCTTTTAATTTGGGTGCTGGTCCAGCCGTGAGTGTTGATAATTGTCCTGTCAGCTGCAGGGGTCCCATCACATGTTCACGGGCTGTTATCTTTGACTAAGCAGGTAGTTTAAGCACACTATCTCTAAAAAAAACTTATGCCTAACTTTTACTATTACCCAAGCCACATAGAAATGCTATTTTAACATTATACATACAGCATTTATCCAATACTTGCAAAGAGCCAACAACGTTTCATGCATTTATAACACCGCTCATCCCGGGCTCCTGAGCAGCTCAGACACATCCCCAGCCCTGTCAGGTGGCAAAGCCATCCGGCTGAGCCCGGCATGATCTGATTTCATCAACTGAGCTCCCCAGCCCCTTGAAAGAGAGACAATGGCTTTTTCAATGGCCGGGGCTCCTTCAGCCTTTGGCGCTCTGTTGAAGGGGTGTGTGTCTCTTGACCGTGTAAATGTGGCCGTTCGCAGCGTCTGCAGAGCTGGAATGTGCTCTCAGAATACCCCAACGCTCAACGACACTATCTAAGGCAAATGTTTGTTTATGAACGTTGAAGTGAATTGGCATGATCAAAAGAGAAATGAGCAGGCACCTGGTCCCACAGCAAAGAGATCCCTCTAAGAGGAAACTTCTGCTTCAGCTACTCTTCTGAGTCCAATTAGGAGAGATGAAAACATTTCTCTCACTTAACTCTGAAATTAGAAAAAGAACAGGAACCATGGAAAAAAGAGAGCACCAATTAATATCCTAACTTGCTCTCCTGTATTTGTGAGCTGCTGATGCACTGCTGCCTGTACCAGTCCATTGCAGCAGCTGGACACAGGACTCTGGTGACTCTTCCTTGGGGTGCAGCTCCACAGCCCAACTACCTGCTGTCCCCAAAAGGAACAGACTTGCTTCTCCTTCCTTTCCCTCTGCTTCTGCCCTCTCATCTGCTCACAGCTGTCTCCCCTGCACTGGCTGTCCTGCTTTTTGCAATCTTCACTGAACAGGTTTAATTTGTCAGACAAGTAGAAAATTATTTGCATTTTCTTTATCAGATTTTTTTTTTCAATTGCTCGTGTGAGCTGAATCATTTTGGTGGGGATCCTCAGGAGGAGGTAAAGAAAAGCAGTGGAGCTGGTACAGAAATATGGTGGGACACAAAGATGTGGAGTGTGAGTCTTGCTGTTCTTCACGGGAGGAGAGGAGACAGTGACTGCTGCAGTGCCAGGAGGAGCCAAACCCCTCTGCTCCTTCCCACCTCTCACCCTGCCCAAGTTTTCCTGCTGCCACAGCCACAGATGGCACAACCAAAGCTGGTGCTGCACCCCAGCAAGCTGTTGCTAAAGACAGTTCCCTGTCCAGGGAAATCTGTGATTTTCCTTTCCCACTTTTTCTCACCCTGTGTGGTGCCTGAGTCAATGCACCAAAAATCTTTTTCTTCCACCCTATTTCCCCCAATTAGAGTCAATTAAAAATGTGACCTAGAAAGTCCTTACCTACCATTGAGCCTGCATAGCTTCTCACTTGGAATTGCCATTAAACTTGTTAATAAGGCACTGCAGGTAATATTAACCTGTCTTAAAAGGCACAGGCACTTTTCACTACCATCAGTTAAACCAAACAAAACCTCCTGTCTCTCATATGGCTGTCTGATGGGATTGGTGTTATTTATATTAAGCAGCTATCTAATGCTCAGACTAAATACTCATAGCTAAAGCAGGGGATTTTTTTTTCATCTGTTAATACCAAATACATTAATTTTCTCACTGAAATACAGTTCTGATATTCCTGGCACTTCAGATTCAATCTGCTTTAAGGAAAACTCTTACTTCACACCATGACTGAACTGTGGTCTTGGAGCAACACACGTGCAGAGTTTTGAAATTACTCTCTCTAGTCTTGAACCATTGCTAAGGCTGAGAAATGAAACTGGAAGATTAAAGTAATCATGGTCTCTTCTACTCTTCCTTCCTCCAGAGCTCAGAACTTGCCCTAACTGCTGCAGCACCCACAAGCTTCAGGACAGATCCCTGCAGAACCTGACAGCACAAGGAAAAGCTGCTTCTGTGATGTAAGAACTGGTTCACAGAGAAACTTCAAGTTCTTTTAATTTGGTACCCAAATGGAACTGAGGTGCTGAAATGGATTTTGAGACATTAAAAACAACTCCTGGCTGTTCTGGCAAGCAAAACCATCCCACAGAACAGAGAGAGAAAGTCCTGCACAAAAGACATTGACATGTTATTTATAGACAGCTTGTGAGTATGCAGTTATTTGCTTCCTCTGGATGGAAGTCATTGTGTTTTGGAGAAGAAAATGCAGTTGATATTTGAAATCAGAACAATGATTGTTTTGAAAGAGCAGCACAAGCCTTCTTAGCAGAAAATTACAGAGAAGTCCAATTCCTACACTGCTGATTGCAAGCTTTTGTATCCAGACTTACCAGAGACAGTTTGTACCCTGCCTTGGACAAACATGGCATGTCAGCCTGCAGGTGCCAACACAATTTAATGGTTTAATAACAAAAGACTACTAAAATAATGCATAACAACATAACATATAATAAATATTATTAGAAATACTCTAGAGAATAAAAATGACAGTCAAAAGACATTCTGAATAAAAATGCTTCTCTTGTATTGACATTAAAATCAAAGTATTCTCTCATGCTGTCACATGTAGCTTTAAGTGAAGCCTCATAATAAAATTAGAATTGAGTAGCAAAAGCTCTCATGTTCAACCCTCTTAGAAGCAGTTGCAGTGAGGGATTCAGATTAATGCACTGTATTGTTACAAGATAATTTCCCTTGAAATAGAGTTCCTTCATTTATTTGGTTAAAAGGTGGTTAATACTCTGATGAATGGGAGCTTTTAAATTTTCTGGAAATGCTAGTGTTGTAATTTCAGACGTTGTCAATATAAATTTCCTGTATTTTTTTAACATTACTGATCACTTCCACTACTGGTGTCTGTGGGAAAGAGTTCCACAGACATTGCCTCTATTCATAAGGGTAATTTAAAAATTGCTGTCTTGCAATTATATTGAATATCTCTTTGGCCTTACATTAATATAAAAATTAATGGAATTCTTGATTTACCTTTCCATTATTGTTCATTATTTATGCTATTTAATCATTTCTACTGAAAGCAATAATTTAACTGTTAACTGTTCTTACCCTACCCTTAGGCAAAATGCAAGGTTGTCTCATGGAGAAGTTTTGCTTCAAGTTAGTAAATGTTTGAATGCAGTTGTGGAAATTTGGACAATCTCTCCCTTTCTACCTTTCATTTTGGCAGGGCCAGGGAGGAACAGCACTCCTGATATTATAAAAATCATGATGTCAGCCTTAAATCTAAATTTGTAAGCACAGTAAAATCAAGAAAACTTATAAAAGCTCCTCCATGAGTCTTTCTAAAGCTGTTTTTTATGTTAGCAGACAAAAATGACTTCATGTACAATCTATTCCTGGCACTAAATGTGTGAGCCATCATTCAATGGAAAGATAACTCTCAGCCTAAAATGTCAAGTTTCCATCTTGGTACTGCAGACAAAAGTGCTCCTGTTCTGATAGTGTGATTTATCTTTGGCACTCAAGAGTTAAAGAAGATTCTCTGCCTCACATATGGGCTCTATTAAACATCAATTAGGAGCCTTCACATTTGTGGGATGGATCATAGAATGGTTTGGGTTGGAGGGACCTTGAACTCCCCCCCAGTGCCACCCCTGCCCTGGCAGGGACACTCCCACTGTCCCAGTGCTCCAGCCCCAGTGTCCAGCCTGGCCTTGGGCACTGCCAGGGAGCCAGGGGCAGCCACAGCTGCTCTGGCAATTCCAGCCCAGGGCCTGCCCACCCTCCCAGGGAGGAATTGTTTAATCTAATCTAATTGTTTAATGTCTAATCTAATTGTTTAATGTCTAATCTAAATCTGCCCTCTTGCAGTTCCAGTCCATTCCCTCTTGCCCTGTCACTCCAGAATCTTGTAAGGATTCTCTCTCCATCTTTCCTGTAGCTCCTTTAGGAGTGCAAGGCTGCAGTTAGGTCATCCCAAGTCCTCCTGCTCTCCAGGTGAACAATCCCAGCCTTTCCTCCCAGCAGAGCTGCTCCATCCCTGGGATCATGCTGGTGCCTCCTCTGGGCTCTCTGCAGCAGCTGCAGCTGCTGTCTGTGCTGGGCCCAGGGCTGGGGCAGCTTTGCAGGTGGGGTCTCACCTGAGCAGGGCACAGGGACAGAATCCCCTCCCTGGATCTTTGCCCACACTGTTTTTGGAGCAGCCCAGGACAAAGTCGGTTTCCTGGGCTGCCAGCAGACCATGGAGCCCAGAGCATCAAAGATTATCCACAGAGCTCCAGGTTCAGTCTAGTTCTTTTTTGGGCATCTTGATGTTCCTCTTCTACCAGCTTCTGTTGGCAAAGACATTCAAAAAAGCAGCAAGCACTGACAGAAGAGTTCTGTGGAGAGCTTTCTGCCTTGATCTGTTCAATCTAAATAAAACACATCACTTCAGGAAACTGAGCTGCTTTCTGTAACCACAAAACCTGGTGTATGTTACTGAGGAGGGAGGAGCAGGCAGACTTACACACCCCCTCAGGAGTTCTGTCGCTCCCTGGGGATGGTCTAAAGTTTACATCATCAGTCTGCATGTCACAGCCTGCCCAACTGTGGTCTTCAGACCACAAATATTTAATGGGAACATAGCTAATAGTCTGTGGCTCATCTGTAGAGGCATATTGTCTTTCATTTCTAATTAAAATTCTCATTATAGTAACAGTGCTGGTGGTTTGTGCATAAACTTTCAGGGCTCAGAGTTATCCATTGATCCAACAACCTGCTCCTCTAACACTTCTTGAGTTCACCCCTCACTTTAACATCCTACCCTCACTGCCATGATTTCTGTAGGATTGGTGAGATTTGTCAGTCAAAACACATACAGGTTACTTCTGTTTGTGCCCTGGTAATTTCACAGAAATTAGACTGGAGACATGTTTATGGAGAGCTCAGCATGGACAGTTACCACTTGTTTCTTCTTCTCCTCCTTAGAATGGAACTTAGTGATTTTCAGGTTCCCATAAAGAATAGAACTGCAGAGTGGTTTAGATTGAAAGGGGCCTCTGGAGGCCATCTGACACAAGCCCTGGGACACTAAGAGTCACATCTGGGGTGATTCCAGCATTTCTGCTAAGGAGTGGAATGCCCTGGTAGAAGAACTTTCTAATGAATTAATGTATGACAAAATGCCCTGAGCACTGAACACTGCAGAGTGAAGTTTCACATTTGTTATTCTCTGGAAACAGCCATAAGGCTTTAGCTTTACTTTAGTCATAGGGCTTAGTTCTGCAAATGCATCATTTTATGATATGACTTTAGCACTTGGAGGGAGATTTTGAAAGTAAATATGCAAATCTGAATATTCAAGGCAGTCTTTGGGACCTTCAGAAGAGCCAAGAGGCTGCAGTAAAACAGTTTCTGCAGCATGTTTCTCAAAACCTGCTTAGATGGCTGTCCTAATCCACTAGATGCCTAAAGTGTTTTCCTAATACTTCTCTAGTTCTGGTTGTGTGGGTTTTTTCTTGTTTCAGGGTTTTTTAAAATCTGCCCTAAGACAGGCAAGGCTCAGCATTCTTATTATTAAAAGATAGTTGTATCTAAAGTGCCATTTAAAATCTGTTTGTTGCAAATTTCCTTCATTTGATTGGGGAAAAAATAAAAACAGGCAGAAGTAACATCTAAAAGTTCCTGCTCCTTGCTAGACTATTATTAATTTCTAACTAGGACTATTTAATTGCATCTTCACTGATTTACAACAGTTATTGGCCACAGTAATCAAACAGCTATTAAAGCAATTTGAATCATTATACCCTTCTAAGGATGTATTTGTTTTGTAACTTTTTCTTTATAAATAATATGCATTAGTTTGTAACATTATCCTCATCAGCCAGAGGGCTGCTGAAAAGCGGCAGTTACGTGAAAGATTGAATTTCAGCATTTACGGTTCTATTATGCTGGGTAATTAAACGGGAACCTCTTCTAATTGTAGCGCATCAAAGCCCGACAATGCCCCGGCAGAAGCGGCGCGTTCCGTTCATTAGGCAGCGATAACGCGCTTGCTACGGCCAGGGAACGGCTCGGGATGAGCGCGGGGAGCGGGGATGCGGTGCGGAGTGAGGAGCGGGGTGCGGGGATGCGGTGCGGGGATGTGGTGCGGGGTGCTGGGATGCGGTGCGGGGTATGGAGCGGAGCAGAGTGTGGGATATGGCGGAGCGGAGTGCGGGATACGGCGGAGCGGAGCGCTGCGGAGCGGGGATGCGGTGCGGGGTGCGGAGCAGAA
Source organism: Luscinia megarhynchos (assembly GCA_034336665.1). Classification (NCBI taxonomy): domain Eukaryota; kingdom Metazoa; phylum Chordata; class Aves; order Passeriformes; family Muscicapidae; genus Luscinia; species Luscinia megarhynchos. The sequence goes on from CM067578.1 coordinate 12,579,219, forward strand.
TATGGGATACGGCGGAGCGGTGCGGGGTACAGCGGTGCGGAGCGGTGCGGGGTGCGGGATACGGCGGAGCGGTGCGGGATACGGCGGTGCGGAGCGGTGCGGGGTGCGGGATACGGCGGAGTGGTGCGGGGTACAGCGGTGCGGAGCGGTGCGGGGTGAGGGGTGCGGGATACGGCGGAGCGGTGCGGGGTACAGCGGTGCGGAGCGGTGCGGGGTGAGGGGTGCGGGATACGGCGGAGCGGTGCGGGAGTACAGCGGTGTGGAGCGGAGCGGGGTGCGGGATACGGCGGTGCGGAGCGGGGTACAGCGGTGCGGAGCGGTGCGGGGTGCGGGATACGGCGGAGCGGTGCGGGGTGCGGAGCGCAGCGGGTACAGCGGTGCCGCCCGGCCGGGGCGCGGCGCTCCCGGAGCGCTCCCGCGATCACGGCGCTCCTCCTGCGCCAGGGGGAGCTGCGAGCGCTGCGAACCCAGCCCGGGAACGAATCCAGACCGGGAACGCATCCCCAGGATCCATCCTGGGAACGCATCCCCAGGATCCAGCCCGGGAACACATCCCCTGGATCCATCCTGGGAACGCATCCCCTGGATCCATCCCAGAACGCATCCCCTGGATCCATCCCAGAATGCATCCCCAGGATCCATCCCAGAACGCATCCCCTGGATCCATCCTGGGAACACATCCCCAGGATCCATCCCGGGAACGCATCCCCAGGATCCAGTCCCGGGAACGCATCCCCAGGATCCATCCCAGGAGCGCATCCCCAGGACACAGCCCGGGAACACATCCCCAGGATCCATCCTGGGAACGCATCCCCAGGATCCATCCCAGGGAACACATCCCCAGGATCCATCCCAGAACGCATCCCCAGGATCCATCCTGGGAACACATCCCCAGGATCCATCCCTGAGAACGCATCCCCAGGATCCATCCCGGAACGCATCCCCAGGATCCGTCCCAGAACACATCCCCAGGATCCATCCTGGGAACGCATCCCCAGGATCCATTCTGGGAACACATCCCCAGGATCCATCCCAGAACGCATCCCCAGGATCCATTCTGGGAACGCATCCCCAGGATCCAGGCCGGGAACACATCCCCAGGATCCATCCTGGGAACGCATCCCCAGGATCCAGCCCAGAACGCATCCCCAGGATCCATCCCGGGAACACATCCCCAGGATCCATTCTGGGAACGCATCCCCAGGATCCATCCCGGGAATACATCCCCTGGATCCATCCCAGAACACATCCCCAGGATCCAGCCCAGAACGCATCCCCAGGACCCAGCCCCGCGATCCAACCGGGACTCTCCCGGCAAGCCCAGCCCCAGAGCAGCTCGGATTAAATCCGCCTTAAAGGAGGTTTCTCCTCGCTCCTGGCCGGCGGTTCCGCCCCGGTTATCCTGTCCGAGGATGCAGGACTGCCGCGACCATTCCCAGAGCCCAGATTCACTCTGTGCGGCCCTGGATGCGGCTCCAGGGACCGGTACTTGTTAGCAAGTGTTGGAAGCGCTGGTTGAACTCCAGCTCGGTGTCAGGGGGCTCCCCCGGATTTATCAGCAATTTATCCCGGGCACAGCACTTCGCAGATGCTCTCCTTTTTCAGAGTGCAGCCTGCAACAAGTGGGACTTGAGCATTCCGAAGCTTTGCAGGCAAACCCAAACATGCAGCAGGGAGGTGACAAACACCTTTGCAAATATTGTATCTGACAGATATTTTGTTTCTGTAGTAAGTACATATATAGACAACTAACTGTCTTAAAGCTGAAACCAGGACACCAATTCACATTGCAGAAAACATCCCAGAGTGCTTCATGGTATTTATACTTAAAGCTTATCAAGAGATCTTAATTTATTTTACTTTATGTAAGCAAGAAGAAAAGGAATAAGAGGGATCAGAAACACTTGTGGGTGAATTATTCCAAAGGTTATTCATATATATAAATACTACAAAATACACACATGAAAAATGCTGTGCAAGGCACAGACTTAGTGGGTTATAGAATTCCACTGCAATAGAATCTGGAGCTCATAATTATCACAGCATGGTCCTTCCCAAGAGCATGCAATAATTATTACATAATTATTACAGCTTACAATACTTGGGTAAAACAAAGAAACAAAGAGGAGAATCATTATGGATTTAAAAAAAATACTGTCATGAACTTCAGTATTTGCTATATGAAAATAAATACTCATTCTTGACTCTCCAAATTCTGTTGTATTTGCTGTCCTCAATGAAATCATGTTTTATGTCTCTGGCAGCTCATGGTCCCAAATGTCACTGATAATTGAGTATTTACTGCACGTGTGGCTGTTTTGGTAGCAGTGTGGAATGGCAGGATGGAAGGCCACCTATTCAGCCCCTTTGATATCAGTGATTTCAATATCTACTGGGTATGGCCATTTACATTTTGAGGAGTGGTCTTCTGGTCCAAAAGCAGATCTACAGCTGAGGGTATCCACCCGTGGCACCCCAAATTTTTGATATATGCAGTAGATACCTATTGTGTACTAGGAAGGATCAGTGACCAGGTGAGCTGATCCTTTTGCACATACTGGTGCCTTGTGATCCCCAGCCCTTGTGAAAAACATTTGTCAGCCCAAGAGATGACAATGCCAGGCCCTGTGGCAGAAAAAGCCCTTTGAGATGTACTGAATACAAAGGCAGCCACGCTGTCTGCATGCAGCACCAGTGAGTAACTGTGAGAGATACAAGTTATATCTCTATTACAAGGATAGATGCTGACACTGGAGTATAATAAAATCACTTTAAATGGCAATACTCCTAACTGCAAACAAAGCACAGAAGGCAGAAGAGAGATGATAATGTACCCAGGCACAGGGATGGCATAAAACTGAGTGTTGAGTATTTTTTCACTCTATTTCCTTTATGTGACTTCAGATCTCTGGCAGAATTTGGGGTGTGTCCCTATCCTGTTCTTTCTTTTGGAATCCTGTAGAGATGGGGCAAGGATGTGACTTCTGTATGGACACTTGGAGTGAGCTGGCCAGAATCACATTCCAAGGATTTAAAATTCTCTATTTAAAGATAATGAGTTGCAAGAATTACAATTATGAATAACTGCACAAGTGAGCAGAGAGACACATTAAATGAGACAGACAGTCACCCAGTCCAACCAATGTAAGGAATAGCAGAATGTGTGTGTAGCTTTTCCCTCTCTGCATCCATACCCAAACCATCATCAGCACATTTCACATCTGAGGACACTGAGGGACCTGGTTTCAGGTCACACTAAAAGGCAGAGTCACTGGATGAGGCAGTGCCAGGAGAAGAGTGCCAAGCTCCAACTCAGCAGCAGCTCAGGCCTAGCAGGAGCAGACAGGGCTAAGGGATCACATCCAATCCCTCACCTGGATCCAGGGCAGTGAGCAAGGAGCACTTCACAGAGTTATTAAATTCATTACACACTGCAGTGTCTGTTATACTCAGGTATGTCAGGAGTGCTGAACTGCTGGGAACATCACAGTTCCAACACCTGCCTTCTGAAATTCTATCAGCTTATTCCTTCTGATACACTTCTGCTGCCAGCCTTAGGGTTGGTTTACAGGTTTCTGAATTTCTTTTCATATTGAAAGTCTACTTAGCACAAATTTTAGCACTGTTTTGCCTTAAATCCCCACATTTTCATAGTAAGAAAATTGTGTACAACTATTTTCCATTTTCTTATGAACATTATCAATCCCATGAACAAGACAACTTCATAGTTTTGCATGCCCTAACAAAAAAGTGGCAATTTGGACAGCTGTACTACCTGTTGTCATGCTCAATCACCTACACAAAATGCTACTTCTCCAAGTATGTGATCATGTCTTCACCTGAGAAATGCTGATGAGACATATTTGATGAAGAGAACTTCTGCATGACAAAGTACAAATTGTGCAAAACACCCCAATGCCTGCACAGGGGTTGGAGAGTTCCTCTGGCAATTGCTACCTGCACATGGAAATAGGAGCTTTGATTTGATGGGCTTTTCTCTCTGCTTTCATTTTTTAGCATTGGGTCCGTGAATTGGCACATGATTTCAACATTGTGGCTGGCAAAATGCAGAGAGGGAGCTGAGAGCCCTCCAAGGGAGCATTTTCAGCCTAAAGTACATTACATGGTACATTTGAACATTTTTAGATGCTGACTGACCTTAGGAAGACAACTTTGGTGTAGTCACTCTCCCTGCTCCTGAGCATGTTCCTGAGTTCCTGAAACTCCTGAGATTCTGATGTTCTATAGGTTCTGCAAACTGACCTTCAGCTGGATAATCTGAGGAGCAGCACAATAATTACCATGAATAAAATGTCAGAATCTAAACGTACAAATTACTCTGGAACAATCAAACATCACAAAACCCCAAACATATTCCAGACTACAGATAATTTAAATGGCTTTGATTAATGTTTAGAGACATAATTTGGACTGCACCAAATTTGGACTGTATTATTTAGTGGTCCCCTGCCTTCAGACACATTTTTCTGTTTTTGTGCTTGGTGCTAATTGAGCTGTTGTCATAAATTGTTCACAGCAACCCATATTTTCATTATAAATGCATTAAGGAATAAATTATTCTGGGTTCTTTGAGTGTGATTTGTGTACTTAACTCCTTCTGTTCCTTCAGTTGAAAATGCAAGCCTAAACAAACCACCTTAGGCAGAGCTTGTACTGAAAATTCTGGTACTGAACTACTGTATCTAGAAGGACATGAAATCAAATTTCACAGGAGTAAGAACAGTTGTAGCAAAACCTATTCTGTCCAGAATTACTTTACCATTTTTATCCCCTTGTTATTTGACTTCTGCCTCTTATCCATGACAGTCTCTGCCAATGGACTCAAGGTGCAACTTCCAAATTTTGTTCTTTTATGCAAGTAATGCACAGACTCCAGCTCAGACTTGATAAACAGGACCTCTACTGCCTGTCAGTACTTCTAAATAATCTCATGTTCCATCTAATTTACGTCAGACTGATTTTTTCACAATTCAAAGAAGACAGATGTTGGTAGTTTGTGAATTATGATAGGATTGGATTTTGGTCCCTTAGTGAAAGTTGCCTTGGAAAGAAACAGCATTTTTTGTCACTGTGTCTGCTTTTTCTTATAAATGAGATGAATTGTCTGCATTATCTACAAATTCAAGATACAGGACATAAATGTTTGATAGCTGCTCTGCTTTACTGTCAACTGCTGGATTCTTATATTTAAACTCATCCAACAAGTATTTCCAGTGTCTAGCAAAATCTATAATCAAGCAGAAGAGACTAAAGCAGTTACACATTTTTGAATGAGTTTTTCAAGGAGAAATGCTTCTTTACACTCTTGTGGGAAAAATTACATTGAAATTGCATCCATATGATATTGTCTTTCTGCTTTTTCCACATTTGAATTAGCTGCTCCTGACAATAAAATCATGTAAACCATGACAGCACAAAGCATATTCCTGACAAAGTTCTCTGCAGTTCCTCCCTGGAAATCTCTGTGCTAAAAAACTCTTTCCTGACTTGGCTTTATCAAGCCAGGGACAATGTCTTGCATGAACAATAGGCTTTTTACAATCTGCCAAAATATGCTTTATTCATTTTGTTTAGGGTAATATCTGCTAATAAACATTGACACCTCTTCCAGGAACTGACTGCAGATAGAGCCTCACTGATTTTGGCCAGTTACAGGGCAATGGCTGCATTTGCCTGAAGGATCAGAGCCTGATTTTTCAGGATAAAACCAGCAGATTGTGGAATAAGCCACCATTTTAAGGTGTTGCTTTGTCATACAGTGTTTGTGTAGGGGTTTTCCCTGCTTAGGTGATTTCTGCACTCAATATTTTTTAAATACTCATTACTTCTTACCAACCTGTCCCTTGCTTGCTGCGTGCCAGAGCTGCAGTAAATATTATTGGAAGTGTGTTTACGGTTGGGCCACAAATATTTACTTTTTTTTTTTTTTTTTTGCCACAAGAAGGAGGAAAGAGACACCAGCTATGCAAGATGCCCAGGGGAAAGCAACAAAACTAAAGGAATAGGGATGAAACAACTGCCTGCAAATTATGTTTAGAAGACGGGACTGAAAACGAGTAGAAAAGGCCAAACAAGAGGGTGAGGAGGCGGTGGTGGGTGAAGCACAGGTGGGGCAAACTGGGCCCAGGTGGGGCAAAATGGACACAGGTGAGACAAACTGGGCCCAGGTGGGGAAAACACGGGCGGGGCTCAGGTGTTTGGCGGTGTGTTTCCCTCTGCTTGGAGAGGAACTGGCACAGGCAGCCCCGAGTTTGGGCTCTTTTCTGGCGGTTTTCAGTTTTTACCGTGCCCAGCCGGAGCGGCGCGGTGAGGCCGGGGCGGAGCCGCTCCGTCCATCCCTGCGCGCCGGGCTCCCCTCACGCCGCGGGGCTCCCCTCACGCCGCGGGGCTCCCCTCACGCCGCGGGGCTCCCCTCACGCCCCGGGGCACCTCTCGCTGTTGTACCCGCTGTCTGCAGCCCCTTTCAGCCTCGCAGCCCCTCTCATTCCTCTTAGCCCTCGCCCTGAGCCGCTGTCTCACCGCCCCGGGCGCTCCATCGCTCCATCCCTCCATCGCTCCCTCAGCCCCGAGTCCCCGTCCCCTCACGCCCCTGAGGGTGGGGCTCGGCGGTGCCCCCTCCCTCCCGCCATCCCTCCCTCCCTCGCAGGGAAAAGTGCCTTAGAAAGGCGGGGAAAGCGGCGGAGGGCGCTCGGGGCCAGCGCAGCCGGACAGCGGCCGTGGGGACGCGCCAGCCGCGCCGCTTCACGTACCTTCCCCGCTCGCCCGCTTCAAAAGTTTTGCCCAGGGAGCATCAGCGGTGCCGGCCGGAGCACCCACCGTGGGCTCTGCCCGTGCCTGCCGGGGTTAGCGCGGAGCGGCGCTGAGGACGCGGAGTGGAGCGCGGAGCTGCGCTGAGGGGAGGACGCGGAGCGGCGCTGAGGACGCGGAGTGGAGCGCGGAGCTGCGCTGAGGGGAGGACGCGGAGCGGCGCAGCGGGCGCAGAGCGGAGCGGTGCTGAGGGCTCGGAGCGGAGCGTGGAGCTGCGCTGAGGGGAGGACGCGGAGCGCGGAGAGGAGCGCAGAGCCGCGCTGAGGACGCGGAGAGGAGCGCGGAGATGAGCGCGGAGCCGCGCTGAGGACGCGGAGAGGAGCGCGGAGCGGAGCTCAGAGCCGCGCTGAGGACGCGGAGAGGAGCGCGGAGCCGCGCTGAGGACGCGGAGAGGAGCGCGGAGCGGAGCGCGGAGCCGCGCTGAGGACGCGGAGAGGAGCGCGGAGCGGAGCGCGGAGCCGCGCTGAGGACGCGGAGAGGAGCGCGGAGCGGAGCGCGGAGCCGCGCTGAGGACGCGGAGAGGAGCGCGGAGCGGAGCTCGGAGCCGCGCTGAGGACGCGGAGCGGAGCTCGGAGCCGCGCTGAGGACGCGGAGAGGAGCGCGGAGCGGAGCTCAGGGACGCGGAGCGGAGCTCGGAGCCGCGCTGAGGACGCGGAGCGCGCAGCGGGCCCGCGCTCGGAGCCATGGCGCGGGCGGCGGGCACGGAGAGCAGCTAACGGCGGAGCAGCCCCCGGGGCCAGCGGGCCGCGCCCCGGCCCCTCGCAGCCCCTCGGCATGGCGCGGGCGGCCCGGCTGCTGCTCGCAGCGCTGCTCTGCGGAGGTAAGGAGCGCGCAGCGGGCACCAGTTGATCGCGCGCGGGCGGCTCCAACTCCTTCGCGAGCCCCGGGAACTGAGCTACCCCTTCCTCGTCTTCTCCCCTCTGCTTTTCCTTTAAATGCTGCCTGTCTCTGCTGCTTTCTCTCTCCCCGTTTATGTGAATGGTGGGAAAGCTGGCGAGCTTGCGTTTGTCTGAGGTGAGAAACGGACGAAGTTTACTTTGGTCCTCAGCGATGGTGGTTTTACAGATGCTTGTTAATTACTGCGTGGTGTTAAAGGAGGGGGTGTCCCAGCGCCAGCTGTCAGCGGTGGAAAGCTGCAAGAGCAGCACGGTGACAGCGTTTGGGAATAGCGTCCTTTAGATTACATTGGAATTGCGCGGTGTTCGCTCCGGAGCTGCATGGAAGAGCTGTCACCTGGGCTGGACAAGATGCTTGTTACCTTGATTAAAGGGGCAGCTGAGGAACAGGTTTGGCTTAGCAGGGCGGTCGTTTGAATGATCTGCTGGTTTTTCTGATCGCTGAACTTCTGTGATGAGAGAGTTGCTTTGGCAAAGGCAGATCGCTGAAGTGACTCGGGGGCGCAGACAGTGCGTGCTCCCGAGGGGGATTTCTGTGCAGAATAGTAGGTGGCTGCCTAGTAGGTGTCTCTACACTTCTTGCTGTCTTGCTCAGACGAAACGTGATGGTTGTGGATGCTTTATTAAGGCGTGCCCTCCTCCCCGCCTGGGTGCTGGCTGGGAACACGCTGAGCTATCGGCAATGCCTGCTGCTGTTGCCGTTCCTAGGAATAAAATCATAATTTTGCGCGTTATCCTGCTGGTATTAGTGGTGCTCTTTGTCGTAAGAAGATTACTCCTAAAAGACTGTGCGTTGTTGAGCTCGGTCCAGTCCTGCCAGCCTCTCTGCCAGGGCAGTTGGTTGTGGAGGCAGCCGTGAGAGATACGGAAGCGTCTCAAGGGTGAATCGGGAGCAATTAATTCATGAAAGGGGCTTTTCCCACCCCAGTCGGCAGGGAAAACAAAGTACTTGGCAGAAAATTGCGTGGCCGCTTAATGCCGGTCATTTCAGCGTGCATTTAAAGTGATGGGCAGCCCGGTGGCTTGACACGCTCTGAAAGTCTAAAATGCAGGTTTGCGTTCTGATTGCTGTAGCCTGGAGGTGAGAGTTGTATCAGCCTCGGAGACTGCAGGGATTAAGGTTTGTGAAGTGTTTTGTGGGGCTGCTCTGACGGTCACAAGCGCATCCTCTGCAATGAGCTGAACACTGAGTTAGTGTACGGGCAGTTCTCCCTGGAAGCGTTTGTACAGCAGAAATAGTGATTGTGATCCTTCCTGAAGGCAGGAGAAAGTGCTACAGGGAGAGTTTGTGAACAAGCCAACCCCGTAAGCCATTGGTCCCTGCTGGAAGCCGGCTCAGCCTTGTCTCAGCCGTGCAGAATTTGGGAGTGCTGCCCCAGCCAGCAGCGGTGCTGGGCTCCGGGGCTCTGCCCTGCCAGAAGAAAACACCAAATATTACTTTCCTCCAGAGAAGAAAAGCCGAGCTTCTGAGCTGGGAATTGGCCTTTCGGCATTGTTGGGCACTGTATGATTTAGAAAAGAGCCACTTAATTAAACTTATTAAATAAGGTGTTTGTATAGTTTCCTGTGGAGCCTTAATGAGCGTTTCATTTGCGCTCCCCTCGTGTATTTGCACTCTCTTTGTTGGCGTGTGAGGATAGTGATTGTTCTTGAGAGCTAAAGTCCAACTAAATGAAAGTCACTTTATAGCTCGCAAGCAAAAACGTTTGTAAATGTGCTGAGAAACTTACTGTTATAGACAAGTCGTCGTTTGCTATTTAAAGAGCTATATTTACTTCTCCAAACTCATTAGCATCTCCTATCAGGCTTGAATTTCTAAGAAAATTCTCCCAAAATGTTGCCTTAGGCCTCAGTGTGCCATTATGCTGAGGTTATTATCTGGCCAATAATGTTAATTCATTCAATCTCAAGAAAGAAGCTTGGCATTTAATTTAAGCCATGCCTCTAGTCAGAGCAGGATGTATAACAGTCAGTGTGCAAAAGTGCTCTCGAATTTAGGTGCAAGCACATGTTTTACATACCAATTATTGGATGGCTGCTCCTTAGGTGGAGAGGATGTGTGTGAAATTGTATTTACATAAGTAAATCCCAAGTGTATATATTTTCCTTTCAGGAAATGACCTCTTTTCAGCAAAGTGCTAATGCATGTGCTTAAGTCCCTTTATAGCCTATAGGAGGTATTCATGAGCTGGAGGGAAGATTATTTATTTATTTTAATAGCTTTTTCTGAGGCAGAGCTTAAATGTGAACACATGTGTACAGATTTACTTCATTTTGTAATGGACAGATAAGTGGAAATCTTGATTTTCCTATTAGCAGTGAGCTAGAACGAGGCTGACATAAACTGCAAGTACAGTAAGCCCTGAAAAAGCATTTAAGGATGCTCAGGTGGAGAACTGATTTGCGTGCACAGGCATCTGTAAGTGCAAGAAGGTGTTAAACAGGAGCTGCTGTTAAAGGTGAGCTAGCAGGACTTTGGGTGCAGAAGCAGGGTTTGAGCCCAAGTGCAAACACAGCTGTGCATCCCTGGCCTGGCACAGCACCTGCCAGCGCTCTGCTCGTCCCGCAGCCCTGCAGTACGTCTGGCTCTAGTTACACTGCACTTCACTCACTGAGGCTCTTTGTCTTGAGTTTTGTTTCTTTCTGATTTTAAATTAAGCAAGCAGCAAGGTTTTTCTATGTCTTACTTTGGAAGTTCAGTAGCATGGCATACCCTACTGTTATGGGAAACTTCCTGAATTTCCTTTTTCTCAATTTCATCACATTAGTGCTAGCCAAGAGCACAGCAGGAACTTGCATTATGTTAAATTATAGCTGCCTGGAGTTTTTATAAGTGGCTAATCTCTCTTCTGGATAGAACCCTTTCAAAATGGAGATAGTGCTATTAATATTCCACTTTACTTTGTTTTCATATTTGGTAGTAGATCAAAGTTTATTAGACACTGTACTTACCTAGTAAAACACCCAGCAGTTGTGCTACAAATGGCTGTTCAAAGCTGCTTCTAAGTGCATGACTGTGATATAAAATATCATCTCTGTAATTGCTTTTCTAATGCATAAATGTGTGTCTGACTCTTGAATTGCAGAACTAAGTACCTGTGTGAAATTAAGTACTAAACAGCACAATGTTGTTTTCTTAGATGGCCAAACATTAGTAAGTATTCATTCTGTTCATTGGGTGTAGGGATGGGGTTTTATTGTGATTTGGGATGTAGTTCTGTGGTTTTAAACTCCAGTGAGAAAGCAGAAGTTCAGCACTACTAGAGAAGGTGGCTTGTAAGGAATAGCCAGAAACTCTGTGAATAATGGCAAATTTGCCAAAAGTGCTGGAATACAAACTTTCCTGGTTAGAATTTTCAAGGCAATGCCCTCTGCAGTAAATCTTCCAGAACTTTTGTTCCCAGGTGTGGTTGAGGCTGTGTCTAAGACACTTAAGTGACAAACAGGTAAATGAAATCCTGCGATATTCAGGGTGTGACCATGCCATTATTTCCTGTGCAGAATCCCAGTTTTCTCCAGGGATTTGGTAAACTAGTTAATTTATTCATAAGCTGCATGCAAGTTTGTGCTGCCACAGTGAGATTTTGGCAGTGGTTCCTATCTGGCAGGCTCCACTAGATGTGTCCCAGCTATTCCCAGAGAGGCAAAAAGCATATTATGATAAAAGATGTGAAATGGCAACAAGTTGAGAGAACTGGTGTGTGAGGGCAGTAATGGAGAACCATCCACAGGGATGTTAAAGAGGTAAACTGAGGCTGTGAGGGAAAGCAGATTTGTTGTGGGTGATTTCCAGTCCCAGCTGTGCATCATTGGAGCAGACATTTGCTGAGAGCTGATTCCAGAGGGGAGTGGGTTTGGAGCAAGGAGGGCTGCAGCAGGAACTGCTCTCTGCTGGCAGAATTAGCACTGCTTGCTGCTTTTGTCAGTCATTTTCCTCTCTGTCTCTTACCCCTCTAATTGCCACTTTGGTGACCCTGGTTTGGACACCTTGTCCAGTGGGACTTTTTGGTTTGTTTAATATCTAAACACTCCAGTGATAAAAATACAGGCAGTATTTTGGGATGCTGTAAAGTGTTAGCTTAAGGTATTTGCTGAAATTTGATTTGCCTGTCCTTCATGGTCGTTAGCAATAACTTTCTGGCCAGCAAAGTTGTTTTTGTCTAGTTCAAACTCTTGTCCTGACTTGCTCTTAGAGGCCTGAGTCCTTTATATTTTATTCAGCCTTCCTTACAGACTCAGTACCCTGGCAAAACAGTTTCACAGTGTTCAGCTCTTCAAGCAGTTGTACTGTTTTGTGTTCTGTGGACTGGCTCAGGCTCTAGTGACAGATGTGACCCCTTTGAAACAGGGAGGGACAAATGGTGCATTGAAAGTTCAGAGCTTCTGCAGTCTCCTCACTTAGAGGTATCTGCTAAAAGCCTGCGGATGCATCTCGATTTGGAAAGAATTCCAGCCCAGCAGTGCCTGTGTTTTAATTAGCAAATGGAAATACTCTCTTTATCTATTTGTTCACATTTTTTTGGGTCAATACACAGCCTCAGGTCAGCATTTTTCTTTTCAGCTGTATCCAGTGAAATGACCCAGTGAGTATACTCTTCTTTTTACCTTGCTAGACTAAAGCATATTAATCTGTGGAGCTTGGATTCCATAAACAAAGTGTCATCCCCATCACTAAAATTACTGGCAGCTTTGCAGCCCTGGTCAATTAAGTGAACTTTTTGTTAGGGAAGCGCATTGGGACTAAGTGGTTCTTTACCACTACACTTAAGAAATGTGCTAATGTCTTCCTGTTGCAGCACTGGCATCCTGGGTCAGTAACTATGCTTGGAGACAGCCTTTGCTGCCTCTTTTTTTGCTGGAACAGCAGAGATGATGCTAATTGTGGTGCCACTGTCGTTAGCCAGGGCCCTCTCTTACAGCTGTGCAGTTTAGCAGCTTGACAGATGTGAGCAGCCAGACAAGTCCCCCTGAGTGGGCACTTCATTGTCACTGCTGCAAGAATTTAACCTGATTTTGCCATCCACTGGGGTTGTGAGTGTCAGGGGTAAAGTCAGACTTTTTTTTTGTTAAGCATTTCTTGCATCCTGTTTTTAATATTCTCCCATTGTTGTAAATTTTCTATAATTTTGTAGCAATGCAGTGGAAAATTTAAAATATTTTTATCATAATTATGTAATGGCTGTTGCCAAAATTTCTGTGTTTGGTGCTTTTTAGTTGTATCTTTATAAAACCACCACCCTACTGTGACTTGCCCTTTCAATACCATGAAACCAAAGCTAAGCCCTAAAACTGATTAGGAATTTGGCATTTATGTGAAAACTTTGAAGGTAACTAAGAAGCTGAAATTTGAGAGGGGTTGCTTATTTCATTGAAAAAACCCCAAAAACAAACTCTGAAATAAGTTTATGCTTTTGGATAAAAAATACTTAATTGTTTTAAAAATCAGATTTTCTGTGCCCACAGAGGAAATTTTAAGTAAATGAAAGGAAAGCTGATGTCCCCTGGTGCTGGTACAGCAGAGGGGAGGGCACTGGGTTCTGCACCAACTGCAGCAAGCAGTCCCAGGGTGAGGATGTTGAGCTATCCCCACCAATGTATTTCATGTTTTATTGCTTAGGAAACTGCTACACTTTGCTGCTTGGTACCATTTTTCAGCTGCTCTTCATTTGAAAACATTTTTGAAATGATGTAATTTGCAAGACAATTTGCTTTTAAAATTGGGCTTGCATCCCAAATTTACTTAGATGATTCTCTATTTTTGGTGAGCTGTTTCACATAGTGACCATTTTGACTTCAAGCAGATGTATTCAGATACAGAAAAGCATTAATAGAATATCTGTCAGTTTGTAATACTGTATTGCTGTTACAAAAATGAACTGTGATGAGAAGATTTGTTGTTCCAAACAGTTTCTGAAAAGCATTGTAACTTCATGTAACCATTTAATTTTCCCCTCTGATTAAGAGTGAAAGTTAACTTTTGAAATGTTTGTTTCTGTCCCTGTGAAATTCCATTTTCTAAGCACTTGTACTGCCTGGGGCTGCTGTTCTTTACCAGCTTGAGCCAATGGAAATCGATGCTGCCAGGTTTCTGCCTCTCCCAAACTGAGCTGCCCTCTTCTTGTGCCAGCCCTGGTCTGCCTCTGATTGCTCTGGAAACTGCTCCAGGGGAGATAAAGCACGGAAAATACACTTTTTTTTAAAATAAAGGGTGAGTTTGTATCACCTTGGGATCAGCTTCCTGCTGGAGTAAGCAGAGAGGGGGAGGGACAGCAGAGCTGGGTCCTGCAGCCCGGCAGTTGCAGTGGTATGGCTTTAATTTGTCCCTGGGACACTCCAGTAAAAAAGGGATTGTTCTGGGAGGTGCTTACATCATATATCCACTGCAGGATATTAAACACTGAGAGGTTAGAGAGGCACCCTGGAAACGATGCAGCTTTGATTTCTGTGGTGGGTGGAGTTTTTTCTCATTTTGCTGGTTCTGTATCACGTTGAGCACATAAAAGTGAGGCTGACATTAATATACTGCCATTTCCTCATGCAGGTAGAATAATGTGCTTTTTGATGCCTGAGATAAAACCATTTTCCTGAGCTCAAACCAAGCCCACCCCATCACCACCACACAACAAACAAACAAAAAAGCCCCAAACCCTGAGTTTCTTGCATTATTATTTTGAACAGGATTGGTAGCATTACTTATTGGGGTTGTCATTAGAAGAGTTTAGTTTTAATTTCTTATAAATTCCCCAACCATTAACCGTTTCAGCTAAAGTATTCCGTGTCAAGCATCTGACTCAGATTGAATAATTTTTTTTTTTCTTCTCCAGAACTTCTGCCAAGAATTCAGTGGTTTACAAGAACAGAGCTTATGGAGGGGGTGAGGGGTGGAAACTCTGGATTTTCCTTTGTTTAAAAATAGTTGCTGATCTCTTGAGAAGCACTAATACCCTTTTTTATTATTATTATTTTTTATTATGCCTTATCCGTCTTTATTCTTTTGAATCATTTTTTTCACGACTTGAAGTGGTGTGGTTTTTTTTACTTTCTAATTTCATCTCTCTGGGAACAGCCAGAATGTTTGATTTTTGCACTGTAGAATCAAATGACCTCTCACTCTGCTGGCATGAAATAAAGAGTAGCAAATAGAATAAATAACTACTGTGGGGAAGTTAATATAGTATTGACTTCTCAATACCTGCTAATTTTCACTGATGAGAACATGGGGAAGAGGGAGATTGAATTTGGCTGCCCCTTAGTGAGGAGTGGATACCTACTTGTGAATAATATCCTAAAAACTCATGAGGGTTTCAGTTTTGCTGCAGGTTTATGTAGAATCTTGTAGAGCATTGATTTGTATCACAGCTTTGTCACATTCATAGTATTTGTTGTTATTCTTTGCATTCCCACATTTTTAATGATGAGCTTAGGCTTTCGCTGCCTCTGCTCTTTTTGGTGGGATGTGGAAGTTGATGTTTTGTGGCTCCAGCTGTGCAGCATTGAGCTGTCTGGGTGGAGAAGAGGCTTCTCTCCGTGCACAGCTGGAATTTGGGATTTAGACTCGACTCACACAACATGTGGCTGGTGCCACTGGAAGGGCCCCACGATTCTGGGCAGTGTCTGTGCTGGGAAAGGCTTGTTGGGTGACTGAGTGTGTGACAGGCTTTGGCACCCACAGCCAGGCAGAGCTGCACCTGGCCAGCCTGAGTGTGGCACCTCTGCCTCCTGGAGAAGCTCGTCCTGGCACTGCAGGAGCTTGTGGTTCTTCTTCACTGGGTCCCTCCTGTCTGTCCTGCTCTGTCTTCAGTTCTTTGTCTTTCAGATGGCTTTATTTCTGCTGCTAGAAGTAAGAAGTTGTGTTTTCTTTGGCAGACTGACTAATTGCTATATTTCCCATCTTTTATAGGTGCTCAAAAAGACAGTGTTTTATGACAGATGTTACTGAGCTCATAATGTATCAAATGCCTTTGTGCTTCTCTCTTTCATAATTATACCCTTGATAATTTCAGAAAGAAACCTATTAAAGGAATTCAGAGATAGGGAGCTCTCTTCCCATGTGTATGTGTTGAGCATGTTCCCTTGTCACTCCATCACAATGAGAAAAGGGAAGAGCAAGGAATTCTGTAATTCTCTCCCCAGCTGTGTGTGCAGATGTGAGTGCTGAGGTAACCTGTCAGGTTTCATTTCTTCATCTGTAAAATGGAAATCACTACAGCACTTGATTACCTTCTTGTTATCATAACGTGAATAGGAAAATATTTTTTACTTTGGAGTAAATTGCAAGTTCTTTTTACAGTAGTTCTTGCATTTGATTAGGGAGTAGTGTGTGTTATTGCTGTTTAATTTTTGCTGAGGGATAGCCCCACTCTGATACAAGATTAGGATCACATGATAGTGCTCAACAATTCACTGCAGGTGCCCATTAGTTACATTTTCATATTGATTCCATAGGCTGATGTGTTGTGCTTTGGAGTGCCAGCAAGCTGGTAAAAGGAGTTTTTCCAATTGTATGTGAGATAATGGAATTAGAATATTCTCCTTTTTCCTTTGGAGTGCCATGAGCAGTCTGGAGATAAAAGGGTGGTGCTGACTGGTCCTGAAAGACAAATCTGGAAACACCTGTAG
This sequence comes from Luscinia megarhynchos, assembly GCA_034336665.1. Lineage (NCBI taxonomy): Eukaryota > Metazoa > Chordata > Aves > Passeriformes > Muscicapidae > Luscinia > Luscinia megarhynchos. Next base: position 12,595,562 of record CM067578.1, read on the forward strand.
TGCAGGGTCCGTCTGGAAGGTCTTTACTGCATTATAGCCTTACTGCAAGCAGCAGAGGTTGGTGTGCTGCCTTGGCTATTTCATGGATTAAAGCTGGATATCACTGTAGTTCAGGCTCAAAGCTTCACAAGTCCTCAAAGCTTCAGGCTCCCATTGAACTTTAGTCTTGGTTTTGAAAATTCATTTAGAATTAAATTAGCTGTAGCAAGGAAACCGTGGCACTTTAATAGGAATCATCAGATGACATTTAAACATGATCCTGTAGTGCAGTCATGTCAGAGCTGGTTTGAGGTAAAGAAACCGTGCCTGGAGGCAGTATTGTTCAGGAAAGTCACAAAATGCAAATGGTCCCTTTGAACAGAGCTTACATTGATTTGTTTTTGTCTTGAGAAGAGGAAAAGTTGTCAGTTGCTGAGATGTGTGACTTGGAATTGAATCCACAGTTCTGAGTGCCTCTAAAATCTGGATCCTGGTCTAGACCCCGAAATGCATCTCTCAGCTTTGTAGAGCTTCCAAAGCCACTCAGACTTCAGCAGTGTTCTGACCTTTGTACTTTGTGCCTCTTGCACCTCCTCCCTGCTTTTCCCTTTAACGAGGGTGTGTGAGATTGGAGCCCTGGGTCTCCAGGATTTACTGATTTCTCTTGACTTTTCCTAGTTCATTATTTTAGGTCTGTGGACTTATCTAAAATTCAAGATGAGATTTTAGTGTTAGAACCTGCATGTGAAGACCTGCCAAGACACTGGCACAAGCTGTTGGCTGATAGTTTGTTTTCATGCTTGCTTGGTAAAATGCCTTCAGCCCATCTTGTTTTCCATGCAATTTCCCTTCCAATGAACAAAACTGGATTTGATGTGTCAGACATTCATAGTGTTATTCACAGATAATAATTTACCATGATTTTATTTCCCCCCCCCTCCATCCTCCAGCATTTACATATTCCTTTGTTGGAAAAGAGGAAAGTTCAGGATGCCAGGTATAATTTGGGACTGCTAGACCCTGTCAGAGTTCAAGTGATTTTTGGGAATTTCTCTTTTCATGATAATTATTCTCTTTATAAGTGATAGGTGCAGTCCAAATAGAACTACTTCAATATCCTTCATGAGAGGGTGTTTGAAACAATCTGAGTCCATTTGCTCAGCTTATTAATGGGCATTTAATGGAAATTATTTGGTTGATACAAGTAGGGGCATTTTAAAATGTATTTATCCTTGATGACTTATTTGGTTTTCACCTCTAAAGGAATCAAATATAACCAGAATTTTATTTCCCTTGTCCTGTGCCATGCAGTACCTTGCACAGTTTCTGGAGGCAGAGAGAAGCTCAGTTTTGGTGGAATTTTGCTCTGGGGTTTTATCAGCACAGCAGTTACCCATTTCATCTCTGACTTGATCAAATAATAGTTCTTGTGCTGGTTTCTGGCTTCAGGTGATGCTGAGAACTCCTGAATATCACCGGCTACAGCAGGGTGATGTGCAGGGAGGGTGGAAAGAGAGCACAGTTTCATTATTGGACTGCAGAGTTTGGGTGCTTTGGATCCTGTTGGTAATTGGGGCTTGAAGCTCAGCTCTGGGTGTCAGTGTGGTGGCTCAGGTGGCTGTTCTGTGATCAGGTGAATGCCTTTGTCCAGGAGGGGGGTTTGAGTTCCCCAATCTGCTGTGGGGGGAGGGCATTGGCTCTGGGGCTGCAGCTGGAAGCGTTTCTGTGTCTTGGGCTGGTGGGAGCAGTTCAGCCTTGCACAGGGGCTGGTGGTGCCGGTGCTGCAGTCACAGCTGAGCTTCATTACCCCAGTTACTGGTCAGTGGGCACTGGGCCTGCAGCTCCTGGGGGTGCTCAGCACTTTGTGGGACTCCATCCCATTTGCACAGACCTCTAGGTAGAGTTAGGATCCTAAACTGCTCTCTGCTCCAGTGATCACAGAAGAGTAAGGAATGCTTCCAGAGGATAATTCACATTGGTGGGATGTTTTGACTTTCTTCTTCCATCTACAGAGTAAGTTTGTATTTCTGGGCACCACATGGGGATGAAAAGCTCCCTTTTGTGTTACCTGTGCTCTGTTTTGTGCATTTGGTTACCCAAATATTACTCTAATAAATTACCCAAATATTACTCTAATTTAAAGTTTTCCAGCCTTCTTAGAAAACAAGCTGGGAGTTGCCAGCCTCTGCTTTTGTTACATTTGTTTGTTATTGAAGAAATACACTTGGATTTACACTGCAATTTCGTATACTAAAAGGGCACAAAAGAACTAGCACTTTCCATAAGTATACACCCCTCCCACCTCAACCCTTCTTCTATAATTTTTAATTTGTCTCAGCACGTTTCAGATTTTAGCTTCACTTAACTGAAAATGAAATCAAGCAGTGTGAGCTTTTGGGAAATTGTTTTGAAGAACAGAAAATGCAAACCACATGGTTCATTCCCAATGTGAAGATTTAGTGGAGAAATCTTTCTTCATTGGGAAAACAAACTCTGCTGGGTTTGCTAAGTGACATTTCAAAGCACTTGGAGATGAAAGGGCTGTGGTCTAATTCATTGCATATGTGATATTTCCTAGTGGATAGGTGTTATGTTGAGAAAACTGCCCTTCCCTGGCTTCTAACAGTGAGGGGATTTTGTCTGAGTTGGTTGTTTAAAAATGAGTGTAATCCCATTTTTCTATCTAGAAAGTGGCAGATATCCATGATCAGGAAGTCACAGAGTAACTGTTCAACACTGTGCTACTTTTAAAGTGGGACTTTCTCAAGCTGTAGCAGTTTTAGCTGAGCTTTTTCATGCTGCATGTTTCTGGCTGATTCAGAAAAGTCTCTGAAGTGGTTCAGTTGTTTCTGAGAACAAAGGCAGCTGGAGAATCCTGAGTTCTAGCCAGCTAGAATCATTTCCAGGAGCAGCACTAGTTGGGTTAAGTCCTGTGGTTTTCACTTTTGGAGGCAAAGATAGATGGTGTTTTCCTTAATCTCTCTTTCTGAAGTGATGATGATGTATGAATGCTAGCATTCATCTTTACTAAGTAAGATTCATGACTGCAGATAACTCTTGCAAACATGTCCCTGCATTACAAAAAGGCACATAAAAAGGGGGGATGAAAATATCTTGAAGCTTTTGCTCAAATTCCATGAAAAATCTATTCAAAGTCGCCAGACTTTTGGAGTCTGAAAATTTGGGTTTAGTCTGCTCTCAGTGCAGAATTGAGGTGGAGGCAGCAGCATTATTCTGGGAGTCTTGTCTTGTGGGAGCAGGGGTGGCAGAGCTGCAGGTGGGTTTTCCTGGGTTTGTCCCTCTCCCAGTTTGCAGGGTGAGAGCAGCAGAGCTCGGGGCACACCAAGGGTTAAGGAGCAGGTGCCTGCCCAGGGCTGCTGTCTCATTTTGCACACAGGATGGATAACTTCCTGGGAAAAAATCCCAGTTTGGGCCTGAAGGAGGGTATTGTCTGCAGGGCTGGAAGGTGTGGGGATGGCCCAGTGTGGTTGAGCTGGGAGCTGAGAGCAGCTCTGGCATTTGTGTCACTGTTTGTCACACTCAGTGCTGGTTTTTAGCAGCTCTTCCAAGACCACAGCCTTGTTCTTGGGAACCAAATGCCAGCCACAGAAGGAACATAGGATATCTGGTTCTAAGCATCTTTATTTCCTCTCTGAAATTCCCCCTGGTGTTCAGGGCTCCATTTTCTGAGCCCTTTTATCTTCCCTTGCTGTAGCCAGACATGCTGGGTAGCTTTGCAGGTTGACTTGTGTCCCATGGAAGGAGCAAGGATTGCAGAAGGACAAAGAGCAGTTTAGTAACGCTCTGGGGAATTCTATTCTGTTCCTGTTCCTGCTGCACAGCACTGTGCTGGGGGAAAAAAGGCACATTGCTGTTATGCTTTGATATTTTTTTATAGCTGTCCCTAATGTAAGCAGGAGATTTGATCAGAACTTGCACTAATACTGAATCCTTCAGAAAATCAGGCCACAGGTTTTCTAAATTAGGCATCTGTATTAGCAGATGCTTCTGAGTGTAGCTGCTAATTTTGCTGTGCTGCAGTTCAGCCTTCTAAAACATGGAAAATCTGTTCAAGTAAAGGGCTGTGTAAGTAAATGTATTAATATTTCTGAAGTGTGCTGTACAGTACCATGATAAGCTGCCTAAAAAGTTTATCAGAATGTTCATAATTCAGTGCAACACTTGAATATTGTGTCTTGATTGACTGCTTGGGGTTATACATAATGATAAAGAAATGGTGAGCAGCTGTCTGTTCTGTCAGCCTTGCTCACAAGTACTCTGGAAGAAATAAATTGTCATTAAAGGCTGTATCTTAATGCATATGTATGTGGGGATGAATTAAGTTTAAGTCTGGATTTCCTTATTATTTTTTTAGTGCTTTCCTTGGCAAACTTCACATTCTTTTTTTGTGAAGGAACCTTCTGGCTCATTGTAGGCTATTCCTGCTGCTTTTAATATCCTTTGAGATTGATTCATGAAGTGCCAACATCTTGAGCTGTGGAAAAAGGGTAAGAATCCTAAAGAAAGACCCTGGATACAGGAGAATAAATTTGAACTCAGACTCTTTCTGTGCCACTTTGATCTGAAAGAGACATCTTGTGATTCAAAGGAGCTTTGCTGTTAACTAAGACCATGAATTTCGTCAGTTCCATTTTGATTAAAAACTGATAACGTTAGCAGAATATTTAAAGGCAACATCTGGTTCAGGTTTATTGGATTGATAGTTTAGAAAACTAAAAGAGCTATGTCTGGTAATTTTGGAATGTGTTTGTGTGTGATAACTGCTTGGAGTAAGAAACTTCTGTAGTTGGATGAGCTTGAGAACATTTTTGTGTTGGTGATGTTGAGTGATAAATGTGCTGGTTGGTAGAGGGTGGGTTGGTTTGTGTTTCCTTTTCCCTGGCTGAGAGTTCAGCACAGGAGAGTGAAGTTGTGAGGAAACCAAAGAAAGTGGGAGTGGGGGGATGGAATCCAGCAGTGGAAGGATGTTGGGATCCCTGGCAGACCTGGATACAAACAGCTTTGAAAATTTACCAACGGTGCAGTTCATGGGAAGGAGACCCTGTGGCTTTTGGAATTCTTTAGCTCTCTGAGCAGAGGGCAGGAAAAAAGAATTCTGAAAGCAACATTTTCCTATCAGTTAATCAAGTGGCCACTGTGGCTTGCTGTGAGCTCTGAGCAGTGTCAGAAGGATCTGCCATTCCCTTTTGCACACTGCGTGCAGAAGAAATAGTTTTCCCCCAGCAGGTTTCAGATGTTGTAGAATCCCCTGAAAGCTCTTTGCAGCTGTCAGGGAATGAGGATTCAACACCTTGCAGAAAAGGCTGAGCATGTTGAGGGTCAGGAATGGGATTGACCTCTATGGTTGATAAAAATATTGCAGGAACCTCCCCCAGTTCTTAATCTGATGCATTTTTTAGGTTTGAATTTAAATTTTCTCTAGGCTTTAACAACAAAAGTCATGCTTTCTTTGAGATCTTTATAAATATTCCTGCTAATTAAGCTATTGAGAGTGTAGCTGAGAAAATCCATTTAGATATTTCTTTTTGAGTGTAGTGGTTAATGCTTTGAGAATTATGTTGTTCACTGAAGTTCCTCACAGTCAGCTTACAAAATGAAACTTTATTTGAATGTCACAGTGGTAATTTCCTTTAGCAAGGAGCAGAAATAGGCTTAGGACACTCCATTAATTAATTTATTTTAAAGAAAGGGAAATAGTGTTTAGAGAAAGAAAACCAGAAGTGTCTTCTTTTCAAGTCTCACAGGAGTCTGTTCAATGGCTCTCGAGTTCCTTGATACTTCCTAGAGTGCCTGTCAGAGCCTTACCTGATGATATTTTCATCTGTTTACTAACACATCACCACTGAACTGTAGTGCAGGAGATTCTTTAGCTGATAAATCAAGCTTTTATCCTCCTATCCCTCTTGTAGGAGGGCTTACTTGAAAGAAAGATAAATATTTTGTAGGTTCTTTTTACAGTGTGAACAGAGAGCAGTTCTTTGTAGTATTGAGGGCTTTCTTATGGGACCTGTTTTGGTTTCCTCAGGAAATGTACCCTATTCTCTTCTTCCTCCCTTAAATGTCATATGTTCAAAAAAGCCTAAGGAAAGGGTGGTGTTCAAATAATGGCAGCTGAGAGCAGAAATCTTTGGTTTAGACAGCAGAGCAGAGCAGTCTGTGCTTCAGAAACCTTCTTTTATAAGCAGAGGTGACCAGGAGGGTTTCTCCTAAGCTGGGAGTGGTGTGACAGCAGAGATGGGATGCTCTGCAGATAATCCCAGGCTGAGGTGCAGGTTTTGAATGCAGCCAGGGAGCAGCTCTGCCCTGTGTGCTGTGCACAGGGAGCAGCTCAGCCCTGCCCAGGGAGGGACCTGCTGGGCCCCCTGCTCCTCCCCAGCCCTCAGTGCCTCTGCAGGTAAATCCTCCAGTTCCACACCACAGCAGCAGGTGCAGCTTTGGGTTCTGGCCAGATCATCCCTGACAGGACAAAGCTGGTTTTGTACTTTGTTTTTTGGATATGGCCATTATGTTGGCCATGCTCCCATAATGAATTATTTTTATGTGCCTAATTCATCCTCGATGAAACAGAGCAATCCATTAAGGATTCTGTTATATGTTCTTGTGGTGTATGACATCAGTAGAATGCCACAAGTTAATTACATTCTTAATTACAGCTTTGTATTAAATTAGGGATGTATTATCCATAGAATAATTGAAAACCTGCTGAGATCATGTCTGGTAACATCTAATTGTATCCCATGATTTTTCCCCCCTAAACTTTAAATAAAAACTGGCATTTCATTTAGCATGGTTTTAATTAATTGACATGAGAAATGTAATTAGAGCTGAGGCAACAGACCAACTATCTTAAAAAACCACTCAGAAATTAATGATATCTTGGGGAACAATTAACAGCTTCCAGAGCAGGCTCTATTCTCCTGCATTTCTGGAAAAACCTCGGGCAGGCACAATTGAAGAGTTGCTGTTGTTAGAAGAGAGGAAAGATTTGAATGTTCAGAGACTTTCTCAGTGCTCTTTCAACTTGAGGAAACTTGATCTGCTGCAGCTTCAGGCACTGGGAACCCAAGAAGAGCCCAGGAGGAGCAGGGAGGTGTAAAGATTTTCCCCAGTGTGGGAAGGACAGGCATGGCTGCGTTGTGCCAGCACCAGCAGAGCTTCCAGGTGGCCTGAGAGGCAGAGAATGGCTTTGCAGCTTTTCCTGACTGCAGTGGAATTACCTGCTGCCTGCCAGGAGTTTCCTCTGCCTGTGAGCTGGGCTGCTTTCCTTTTCTGCCCTGGAGTTTGTTTGGAGCTGCTTTGCCCCCTGCACCCAAAGAGCACTGCTGCAGGTAACAGGGCAAAACTTCATTTCCTCTTTTCCTTTCTTTCTGCACTTTGCTCTAGCAGGTTCTTGCCCTGAATTTCAAGGCTGGGAGGTAGCTGAGTTGGGCAGGAGCTGGTGGTGAGAGCAGTGGTCAGGTAGTTGGCCAAAACACTGGGCATCTTTGCTCCTTTCTGATAAAAATCTTGTCTGGGATCTTAAAGCTCTCTGGACTTGAAAGAAGTCATCTGAGAAGGAAATGCAGCTGAGCAGTGTGTTCAGTGACAATTTCTGAGCCTGACTTCTAGTCAGAAGCTTTGCTTTTCTTTTTCACTTTTCCTTTTGGAGGAGCCTTGAAAATTGTTTGAGTTTGTTTTGTTTAACAAATTGTGATTTATTTTTTTTTTCTATTGGTGTTTTTCCATAGAGACAAAGCCTTTCATTTAAATCCACTACAACAAAGCTTCAATTCCAGGGTGAAGAATAATGTCCTTTGGCTGTTTGCAGAAAGATTTGTTTCAGGACGTACATTTATTTCCTGTGTATAACCTGACTTAGAAGTTTTTTCTGTTTGATATCTCTAAAATTAATATGCACTGTTGAGACCTGCCTATACATAAATCTGCATCTGCTTTGTTTCTAAATGGAGAGCATATGCAGGGGTGACAGTGCTGTGTGAGAGCAGGTTTGAGAGATCTCCCTGTGCTTGGACAGCAGCAGAAAAACCCTGGGTACATCAGCTGAAAGCTGGCTGGCAGCCACAGCACACAGAATGGAGGGAATGTTTGCCTAAAAGACTGGATTGTGTCAGGCGTGACTAAGCAGGAATTTTAGCTAAAATGCGTTAGCAAATTGAATGCTCGGAGCAAAAGAAGAACCTTCATCTCTTATCTTTGTTCACTTGAGACTGGGCTTGATTTTTAATATAAAAAATCAATGGAGGGAGGGAAAGGAAGTTCTGCAGAGTGTTCCTTGATTTGTAGGAATGCTGATGGAGGTGACTGCTGACTGTTTTGCCATGGCTCTGTTTACATTCCTTGTGGAATATGCGTGCCCTTTACTCGCCTGTGGCTCTGGGGCACTGGCTGTCAGTCAGGCAGTAAAATACTTTAATTACCCCCGTGCACCAGACAGAGCACAGAGAAAAGGTGGCAAGGGATGAAAGGAGTTCACTTCAGCCTTGCTTGCTGCCTGTCAGAGGAATGATAAACTGTAAGTCCTGGCTATTCTGTCCTTCCTTTCTGCAGGAAGGGCAGTCCTGCTGGGGAGAGGTGTTGGGTGGGTGTGCTGTGTGGGTCCTGCCCTCAGTGGCTGGGGTATGGGAATGGCACTGCACTTGTACCCAGCAGCTCACATAACCTAGAGCTGGGAGGGGCAGAGATTCCCTCCCCCTGCTGCAGGACCATTGTGTGTTTATGACAGACTGTGATGGTATTTTCTTAACTTTTTTCCTTCCCTTCAAACTCTTAATCTCCTTTTTTGTTTCTTGATATCAAAAATGCTTCCTCCCAGGTAGAGATCTTCAGCAGTTAAATTATGTTCATGTGGAATAAATGGGAACCCCTGTTGCTATAAGGTTTCTGAAAAGCTGTCTCAATTAATTAATAAACAAGTAGGAAGCTTTGCTGAAATACATGACCCTGCCTGCTCAGTCTTTTTTTCTGGCCTGCTGTGTTCTTTGTTCATTACTTTTCTAATAATTATGTATGCAGCTCAATAAGCAAATCACCATATTCATATTTGTCCTCTACTTGGGCTTAGCATGTCAAATACTGCTGTTCTGGCAAGGTTCAGGGGACTTCTAGAATGGGAGAACAGGGCAGCTGGAGGCTCACAAATTAGTTAAAAGGTAATTCTGATGCTTTGTTCTACCACTCTAGCCTCGTGTTGTTGGGAATATAGGGAAAAGGGGATTTAATAATGAAGCAGATATGCTGTGGTTACAAAAAAAGGGATTTTGGAGCTGGAAACCATTGGCTGGCAGTGAGGGAGTGCACTGAGCCCAGGCTGGAGAGAGCAGTGGCCATCGTGTCACTGCTTGGAGCAGGAGAATTCTCTGTGCTGGCAGTAACAGTGGTGCAGGAGGAGCCAGCTGTGGGAAGTGGTGTCAGAAACTTCGTGCAAAGCTGGTGTGTTGGACTCACACTGCCAGAAAATGCTCCTCTTGGTTCCTGAAGTCAGGGACAGTGGTTGTGCACAAACTGTGTCAGGCACAGACAGTTCCTCGCCGAGGTCACATCTGCATCCAGGCTCTTTGCTCTGATGTTGGGATGAGCCTCTGGGGGCTAAAAAGGGGATCCAATAGCCTGAATCAGTGAGTTCAGGCAACTGAATTTTTCTTGCTGTGATCTCTGGCAGATTCCTGTCTCCTGAAGGAGAGAAGTGAGCCCATGGGATGAGCTGACAGTAATGGGCAGCTTTCTGTCTTCCCATCTCCCTGCAGTGTCGCCTAAGCCTCCCATTTTTCAGTGATAATGCCAAATGAAGTACGAGCTTGGACAGCAGCCAGGTGTCAGCACATGGCAGAAGGTTTTAATTCTGCTTTTAGAAACTAGATAAGTGGTGTGCTAATATAAGCTAATAAAAGCACAACCTCTCTTCTCAGTTGGACAGCTTGAGAGTGAAGATGATCATGACTCTGCCATGTTGTAGGGTTTTGTGTTGGAGCCTGTTAAAGCTCTGATTATTACAGCTGTCTCTGGAACGTGCTGCCTCACTATTATAACATCTATTTGATTATATGCAATGACAGAGCAACCAGATACATTCATTCCCTGGGAGGCTTTTTGTCTCTTGATTATGTGCTTTTTTTCACAGTTGTGTTGTACTCAGACACTGCTCAGGATTCATCAGTGCTGTTGTTCTCTTCCATCCCCCTCCCAGTTCCAATGCTGAGAGCTGTGTTTGAGCAATCACCAGGTTATTGCATTTAGCTACTTTCCTCTCTGAGAGTCCCCAATTTCTTTGGATGTGCTGGAACTTGTGCCCAGGACAAGCTGAGTATGCTGTAGTCTGTGCATTCTGATGATCACTGGAGACATCTGGTTTCACTGCAGAAATTCAAACCAGAATGCCTCTGAATGCACAAATGAACTGAAATTAGTGTTTTTAACATTAACTGCAGTAGTGCTTTTTAGCCTTTTTGTCTCATTCTCCAGATTTTAACCCCTTCCACTCTTCAGCAAGTCTGTGTATGGGTTTGTGTATACTCCTCTGCAGCATAGGAGAAAGGCTGCTTTAATTTTATGGTGTTTAAGTATTGTTTTTTAAAGATGTGGGAGTACTGTGAATTGTTTTAGAGAGATCAGTGCAGAGAAAGTGACCACCTCTCCCATTGTGAGACCAGTCCTGAGGTGGAAGGTGAGCATTTCTCCTCCACAAACTGCCAGTTACAGAGGAGCTGGTCATCTGGCACGTTTTTGGCACTGAGGAATTTCAGGATGTGACTCTAGATTTGCAGAGGATAGTGCTGTTTTCAATGCTTTAAAAAACTGGGTCTGACTGCTGCAGAGCTGCCTGGGTGCACTGAATCCCTGCAGCTCCTCAGCCGGGGCTGCTGAGCTGCTCCAGGACCAAGCTGTGCCAGCACACTCGGCAGTGTCTCGATGGCTCCTTTGCCAGGCTGCTGTTTGCCAGCTGAATTTAGCATTCTCCTTCCCCTGATCAATGAATAGATTTTCCTCTCAGATCCTCTTTTATTTTTTGGTTTCCTCTGCAGCTTTTTTTTCCCCGTGGAAGATGAAATCTGTCGCAGAGGCTTAGATTTATTAACTGCTGCCTGAGTCGCTTTGTGTGATGTCAGGGCAGGAGAAGAACTGATTGTATCCTTAGAACTGGCTTAACAGAAAGGCTTTGGATAATTCTGTAGATTTTTAAGATGTTGTGTTGGCTTAAGTGATTAGTGTGAAAGCTTCAAAGAAGACTAAATATTTAAGGCTTTATTCTGCCCTTGCTTGTACCCATGCATATCTCTGGATTTTCACATTTGAATGAAAAAGTAATTCTGCATCTCCCTTCCACCCCTTCCCTTTTTCAGCTCTCCCCCACTCAGGTGGCACAGAGATGTTCTCCCTTGCAGCAGCTGGTGAGCAGCTGTGGAATCCTGCCAGGTACATGGGAGTGGGGGAAGGCAGTGTGCCCTGCAGGAGTGGGTTCTGGTGGCACACAGGGCATCATTCCCTGTCTTTAGGGATGATGCTGAATGCTGCTCTTCTCCTGATCCCATTTGCCATCTGTGTCAGGGCTGTCACTTCATTCAGTCAAGGGGAGAAGCTCACTCAGCCTGGGATTCACTTTTTACAGTCCCATCAGCACTGTGTGTTAGTGAAGGCAGAATTCGGGGTGGGAGGGACTGAGTTCATCCCCCTGTTCCCTTGGAGTATTTCACTGGGGCTTTTCACAGCTCACGTGTAGCTTAGCTGTGGATTTTGTCTTTGCTGGGTGAGCTCTGGTTGCTGCCCTGCTCTCCAGCTCCCCTTCCAGAAGTTCCTGCTGCAGGGATGCAGTTCTGAGGGAGGTGCATGCCTTGCTTTGGATGGAGCTGTTGGTACCCAGGCTTGCTGCAGGGCTGGCTGGCACAGCTGGCAGCATGCCAGCCCAGGTGAGGTGTCACTGCCAGTGGGCTTGCTGAATTGATCAATAGCTGTGTTTTTTCCTTACTGGCCCTTTCTCTGGGTGCCCCCGGGTGTGAATTGCATCAGCAGTAGCCCAGCAGGGCAGGGATTTATTTGCCTTTGCCCCGGGCAGCCCTTCCCAAGGGGAGTTCTCCTGCCAGGTCTGGCAGTGTGAGCTCTCACCGAGCTGCAGAGTGCAGCAAACCCTCCCAGGAGCACTCCTGGAGTTGTTTAGGAGGGCTGGGTTGGGCAGGCTCAGTGTGGAGATGCTTTCCCTGAGAATGGACTGCTCAGGCCCATTCAGGAAGTGTGGGAGGAGTCTCTCAAATGTCACTTGCAAGAGAGTTAATCTAATACCGGTGTCCCTGAGACAGGTTATGAACTGAGCTCTTGTCAGCCATGTGCTTTGTGGTGACCTCTGCCAGCAAACAAGGGCACTGCTGGAGGTGGATAAAGGAGGCTGTCGATTGTTCAAGATGTGGAGGGAGTTCCACCCCTGGAAAAAAGCCCAGAGGATTTTTTATTATAGTTTTGAAGGGCACAGCACTTGCTGGGATGATTCACTACTTCTGCCAATTTGTAGTTGAAAGGTGGGCTCTCTTCATTCAAGTGGATTGATGGTTCTGAAGAAAGCAAATTTAAGTTGGTTTTTAATCCTTTTTTTTCTTAAGTAAGAGCATTGCTTTTCTCCTGGCTGTGCAGAAAGTGAATCTGATTGCTTTCAGTTGTTCCTTTGTGGAATTCACTTCCATTCCCTCACAGTGCTGAGGAAGTGACTGACTTTTTCATTATCCTTTCCATAGTACAGATTGGCAGAGAAGGTCCCTCTTGATCTTTCATGAAGTGGAATTGTGATTCAGGAAAAGGAGGGAAGAGGGAAAATCTTTTAACTTCTCCATCTCCCTTGCCCAAGTTCTTTTTTTAAATTGTTCTTGTGAAACATTTGTTACTGCTTAGTACAATCACTTGGAATCTATCACCAAGGTGGGAGATGGTAAAGCTTGAGGAGCTGAGGAGTGTGTGGAGGTTTGGAGTTGATAGTGGAGGACTGTGAGCTCTGGGGGAATCCTGGATCCCAGAGAGCCAGAGGGATGCTTGGGCCCATAGGTGAGGAGCAAGATTCAGCTGGTGCTTTGGATTTATTGCAAATGGGCTGTTCCCCACTTGGTACTTGAAAATAAAGTGAAACCTGAACTGAAAATGGAGCATTCTGTCAGAGTGGGCACTTTTGCTATAAAACTCATTATTATTTTCTTTTTGTAAGAAGATCAGGCTTCATTTTACCTCTGCAATAATCAGGATGCAACATGTCACAGGAGCCAGTACATTTAGCTGTTTGCTTTGGTACTTCTTTATGCTTAAAACACATACTCAAACTGTGTATTACTGTATTCCTTCTTTGGAAAAAAAAAAAAAAAGATTGTGTGAAAGTATTTTGATGAACTGCTTCTATGCCTGCCTCCCTGACTTGGTGTGCACGTGGGGATGTTCCCTCGGGTTTGTTTTCTCCCTGATGCTCTGGTTTGTAACCAGGGGGGATGAGGGATGGGAGGTGGCTTTTCAGCTGGTGATGGATTGCCGGGGGAGGAAGGAGGGCTCTAAAGCCTTCATTTGCTGTCCTCTGGGAACAGGCAGCCATCCATCCAGCCGAGGCAGCCACTTAGAAAATGTGCTGGCTGCTTCTGGGGATTTGTTGGCTTAATCACGTTGGGTTAGCAAGTTTCCACAGGAGAGCTGAGCGAGAGGCTGCTGGAGCAGCCCGTGTGGAAGAGAAACAAGTGTAATAACTGGTATTCTCATGAGAATGTCGTTCCACATGAAACACTGTGTAATTCTTCATCCCCCTGCATGTTAATACCTCCGTGTGGCTCACTCTGGCAGACTTCAGTGTGTTGGATTTGAGCCTCTTCATCCCAGTTCCTCCCATATTGCTGCATTTGGTATCATTTTCTCATCCCTCATCAATTGCCTCCTTCTCACCTCCTTTACAAGCTCACCACAGAAAAGGGATGCTTTGGAAACAACTGGATTTGTATCCCTTAACACTTTTTGTCCTGCTCTTGTCGGTGAAGAGCCAGGCTGGCTCACATTACAGTCGGCAGGGAGCAGGAGCTGGGTGGGAATTTGCCAGCTCAGAAATGAGTTTGAGCTCACTGGAAAAGGAATTGCTAACATTTGGTTTGTAGCAGCATCAAAAACCTGATTTACTTCTCCTCAGAAGGTAGTGGAGAATGAGCCATGTATGTTATTGAGACACTGCCTCGTCTTTATCTTCTCTAAAATCCAGATATAATTAAAATGCCATAGAAGTTTAGCTGGAGCAAAGAAATATGGAATCTCTGTTAATATTGAAGAAGCTCTTTGACTTATACCAGTTGAGAATGTGATGCTGTAGAAAGACCCTTGATAAGGAAGATGCTTTAAAGCTGGGTATCTTAAATGTATTTCTAAGTGGGAGAAGCTTTTTTTTGGTGCTGGTATTTAAATATTGTAATTTGCTATGAATAGTGGTTAAGAAAATGGAGACATTTGTGCAGTTACGTTCTCCAGTTCTGGTGACTTGAACCTATTTTCAGTAAAAGCTCTTCAAATGCATGCTAACTCACAAAATGAGATTGCAGAGTGCTTCATTATACTGAAAAGCATATTTTACCTCAAGGGCTTCACTAGAAATCAATATAGAATATCATACTTGCTAGAACTATTCTTACACTGCTCTAGTAATACTGAGCAAGCTGCCCTTTCCCCCCAAGATATTTGGGTTGCTTTACTTTCATTTACTTGTTTTGTGACATCTTTACTTTCCTTCTGTGGGAGACTAATTGCAGGAGCTCAGCTATTTTGTATTTTGAGGAATTAGCCAGTAAATAGCACCGACTTAAAATCTTCCTTGATTGATTACATGTAACTGTCTGAATTGCAGCAGTAATTCAGTGTAGCAGCCCTTGCTTCTGAGGTGTAAAGTAATTTCTCCTGCTAATAAAACATCATTGTATGCTTGCTAAGAGAAAATATTAAATTAATTCCTTTTACCGTGTATTTTTATATCTTGATTCTCTTCGAATTTCTGCTGTAATATGAAAAAATATTCAGTTGCTTCTTGTCAGGAAGATGACTCTGAAATCCCTTGCAGTGGAAAAAAGACAAAGAACTGCTGAGCAGAAGTTGTATTCGCGTGAATGTAAATAGGTTCTGCAGCATAATTAGTGATTTTCTGGGGCTGGACTGGAGGCCCTGTGTTTTCCTGGGAAAATCCGTTTGATGTGTACCATCCCTAATTTCTGCAGTCCCGAATGAGCAGGCTGTGGTTCTGCTGTAATGAGCCGTGAGTTAATGTCACAGCCTTCTGTCCAGCCAGGAGCCAAAACACCATGTCTGACTTTAATGAATCTTGCAGTTGCCTTGTTGACTCGCTGGGTTGGCTTTTGTTCTGGCTGCCCTCGGATCCTCGAGTTCTCGCTGAAACCTGCACTGCTCCCTCCGCCTGTGCTGGCTTTGCTCAGTTTGCCAACTTTCCTGGAAAGCGTGAATGTTTCAAACCGCTGGGGGAATGGTTTGTTTGTTTGTTGCTTGTTAGTTTTGGAACAGTGGGATTTAAAAAGTGGAATGACTAGAGCTGGTTCTATTTCAGTTATGTTTCAGCTGTTTGTTTCCATTTTGTTTTCTTTCTTTCTTTTTCAAGCTGTGAGTCACACTGAACAGAGATAAGCATTTGCTGGGTGTCTCTAGTTTTATTCTTGCAGCCATCAGTTTCTTAGTGTCATTTAATAACGAGCCCTTGTTTCTCCGTTCTTATCTGTAACTTTTGCATGTGGGTTTTTAGTTGTTTTATTCTTTTTCCTCAAAAGGATTTTCTGCTACGACATTGTTTGGTTTTTCCATTTGATTTGAAATCTTGCAAACAGAACACACGGTTTGGTGCAGGTTCAGGAGGACACAGACTGACTCCAGGGGCTGTTTGCTATTGAGGGTGACTTACTGCAATCCTGATCACAGGCAGGGAGCCCAGGAGAGTGGGACTCCTCTCTCCCTGCAGGAAGAGCCTGTGGAAAGTTTTGTTGGGGGTCAGCAGCGAGTCCCACCATGGCCAGAGTGATGATCCTTCAGCCAGCAGGGCTGGGGGCTCGCTCTGAGATCGCATCCTCGTGCCATGGGCCAGCATCCCAAACTCTGGGACTCGTGGAGGTCGCACAGCCCCGCCAAGGTTGTTGGCAGCTGTGCAGGAGGCTCAGGCGGCCCCACAGGTGCAGCTGAAGCAGTGCAAGTGTAAAGGCAGGTCTGGTGGAAATGCTGTGAGTGGGTTTCTCCCGGGCTGCTTTCAGGCACGGTGAGTTTGCAGTGTCTCGCTGTGTTCTTTGTGTGCAGCTCCTCGGCATTAGCATAGCTGTTACTGCAGAGTAGTGCTCATTCATGCTAGCAGCCGAAGGATTCATTACCCCGAGAAGGGACAGGCCTCCTCCCAAGTTTCACAGCTTCAGCTTTGAATTGCGGTGTCCCCGGCCTGGGGGACCCTGCCAGGGGAGCCCGGCCTGGGCCAGCACCAGGAGAGCTCTGAGCCCTCAGCCATTGTCCACAGGAAACGCATTTGGAGATTAAAACAGACCAAAAATTAAAAGTGGTGCTTTATTTAAGCCCGCGCTCCCCTCGCTGAGCCCCTTCCCCAGCTGCCTGTCCAAATGGCTGCAGTGCTGCTGCGTGCTCGTTTCATTACCTAATGTCACTTATTGATTTTCATTAAAAACATGTCAGCATTGATTTTGCTAAAGCACCCTCGGAAATGCATTCTGACCCTTTTTTTATGTTGAATCCACTGCGGGGTCTCCCACTGAATCGGACTAAAGCAGGATTATTTTCTGGCTGAGAAATGTTGATTAAATATTTTGATGTATGGGTGGTTGAGGCTGCTTTAAGAACAAAGCGTGCCACGGGGAAATGAACTGAGACAAGGGAGAGGCTGAAAGGGAGGATGCTATGACCCAGGCACTTTGTCCATTCATGCATTGTTATTTAAAGTTAGCAGTGGAAATAAGCTGAAGGCCTGGTGCTGTGTATGAGCATCAGTTCCCACTCCAGATTGGATTGACACGATAGGAGAAAGGCAGATATTATTTTGAAATGTAGTTAAATCTCAGTACAGAAGAGTATGGTCTTTTCTCTTACTTTGTTATGGTGACTTTTCAAGGAGCCTGGTGTATTTGTTGTAAGTTTTAAATTGCTGACAGTCACAGAATTTAAATTACCAGCAGATTTTGTCATATGCCTGTGTTATTATTTTCCTGCTCTCCTCGTTGTGCTGGTGTCTCATATCCGAGAGCTCAGTTCTTAGACACGTGTGGTGATGTGCAGTGACACATGAGTGATGTTCTGGGGTCCCTCAGTGACTCCAGCTCAGCTGCAGGACTCGGAGCTCGCTGCTCTGAGACTTGTGCTTATGTTCCTGCCGTAGTTACCACTCACAGAATTGACATGCAGCTGAAGTTCAGTGACTGGAAAGCTCTGGTGCTGCTGCATTGACTGCTGAGTTTAAAGCAGTGCCTGCTTTGGGTGGTAGTGTGCCACAGCAATCCAAATTCTTGTCTGGAACCAGGAAAAGCTTTCAGTCAGCTTTGTGTGCATCTCTTTCTCAAGACAGATGAACTGGTCTCCCTATCATTTTGATTTGCTCCTCCCACCCATAACCTGGATTTAGATTAAATAACTTTGCTTGTTTTCCCCTAGATTTTTATATTTTTGAGGCAGAAAATGTGATTTTTACAGAATCTCATCTCTCAGAGAAACAGCACTTGACATTCATTAGGTAATTAATGGCCTCGTTTGCCTGGCTGTTGCATCTCTCATGTTCTTACCCTGCATGAGAATGTGGTACTTGAACAGGGGTGCCATCAGCAGTCCTGGTGAGGCAGAGGGAGTGTGCTCACAGCTGAGGGAAGCAACTGCTGTGCTGCTGGAATATATAAATCCTGCTTAAGTAGCAAAGTTCACATTGAGTTACACAATTTTTTGGGAAGAAAAAAGTTTCATTAGTAGAAAAGAATATCAAAAAACTCAGTGTGGATGAGCAGCTTGATGTGTGGAAGTTTGCAACAGCTGCCCTGCCCCAATATTCCCTTTTATAGGAAGAGAGAATAGATGAAAAATACAGTTTGTCTCTGGTGGGACACACCTTGCAGTGGTTCCTGACCTTTTGATCACAGATTCACAAACCCCACGGGCAAACCTGTGAGTGTTTGCACGTGGAACTCCTCTTCCCTCAGTGAACTTTCAGCTCTCATCCTTCTCTTCTTTGCTCTTTTAACGTGCTGTGTTCATGGAGCTTTTGGCACTGCTCAGAGTTCTGCAGCACAGCAGATTTTTGGGATAGGCACCCTGTGAGCACTTGTTGTGCTCCCTGAAGTCTGACAGGGACTGGCTGGTGTGCCCAGCCCTCCCTGGCACCTCCACCTGGCAGGTGAGCAGGTCTCTAAGGGCACGTAAATTCAGCTTCCTCTCATTCTGTGGCACAGCTCTTGCTGCCCAGAGCAGAGGCACAGAGTGGCCCCGTTCAGATGGAATGTGGCCAATTGTGCAACCCTACACCTCCTTCCTGACCCCCACCTGCCACTCAGCTTAGCCCTAAAGGATAAGCTGGTTTTTGAAGTCGGGGCTGGAGGGCATTTCTGAAAGGTGCCGGGTTAGCTGGAGGAGCAGCAGTGCTGGGGATGGCATCAGCTGTGCTTTGATCACGCTCTGCAGTGTTGTGCCCACACTGAGTTCAGTAGCTGCTGCTCAGTGCTCCCCTCCACTGTTTGTGTTCCTAAGTGAGAGCCAGAGGATGGCTGATACCATCCTTCCTTGAGCAGGCACATCCCAGAGCTTTTCTCCTGAGCTGGTGGCTGAGGAAGAGATTCTTTCCCTGGTGAAACAACGAGGGGACAGTGAATGGACTATGACTTGTGGGATGTGTGAATATGTGAGTGTAGAATGCTCTGAGGCTGCCCCAGCTCAGAGATTTCAGTGCTGCAGAAATACAGAAAGTTAAAAGGAGGCACTGGCACAAACCTGCCCACTGCAAATACAACTTCTCAAGGGGAAACACCTCCTTCTCCCCTCAAACAACCACACCATAAATTCTCCCCCTCTTTTGGTTTTAGTACTGTTGTAAAAAACCCAGACCTGCTTTAAAAACCTGAAACTTTCTCTTACAATGGCCGGGGCTGAGCTTTGAGGCACTGCCACAGCTCATTGTGTGTGGAAGAACCCTTGCTGGGAAGGCTGTGATTTATATCAGCCTGCCTGTCACGGGGTGAAAGGAATGCCCGGTTTTTCATTTTGATCAAATGTTGGGTTTGAAAACCACCCACTGCTGCAAGCTCAGCTGGAGTGGAGGGATGAGATGGAGCACATTGCATGCTTTGTTGCTGAGATAGTGTTTTAAGGCTGGCTGAATCTGTTTCCCATTGCCCAGTGCAGGGAGCAAAGATGTGGATTTAAAAAAGGGATAACTAAACTGAGTGCTTTTTTTGGGTCTGCTCTCAGTGAAGTAGAAGATGGGGTGAGGGCAATTCAGGATTATGTGCTGCCTTCAATGCAAACAGAGAAGGAGGAAAAATGTTTTGGTGTAGATAAGTGTATAGAGAAGATGGGGGTGGAATTTTCCAAAGGGACTAGCAGAGATAATCACCTAGTTCCCACTGAAAGCTGCTGGACCTGCCTTTATGCCTAAAACTGGGAGGGGAAGACAAAATAATTCTGATCTGTAGCTGAATTTATCTCCTTTTATGAGATTTTCTGTTTCTCCTGGTCTGTCTTTTTTGTTTTCATTTTGTCTTCTGTTTAGCAGCTTTCACATGCACTGTCCTTTTGAAAGTTTGGAGCTGATACAGTTCCAGAACCATGATATTCTTTCTATTTAAAATGCACAATAGTTTCTGTGGCTTTTTCTTCTCTTGGCTGTGCTGGAAACAGCACAAAGGGCTTTCCCTGGTTTTGAGTTTCATCACAGATTTCCAGCTTGGACTGCCCTTAAGGTATAAAAGCATCTGATCTGAGTTTGTGGCTTTGAGTTTGTGACATTCAGTTTCTGTTTTTTCTTAGTTTAATTCTCTTTTTGGCTGAGTTTCATGATGTAGAGTAACATTTTTACCTCATTAATATGACTTTACATTCACTTAGTCCTCAAATGAGTATCAAAAAACCAGAATCTGAGATTTTAAACTACAGAGTTGGGAGCAGATTTTGCTAAGACTGTGTGAAATGACAGCTGGGAGGAGTTCCTATGGGCTGCTGTGTTAAGAACACAAAGAATTCTGTGCTGCTGAGTGTCTCTAGACTCGTGATCACAATCTGTCCATAGTTCTGCGTGGTGCTCATGAGCAATTTTTGTGATTAAGGTTTGACTCCTGTAAGAAAACCATTGTATCTTGCTCTGCTGCTGTTCCATTTGTAAGTGTAGAATTAGGAGATGTAGATAATTTCCTGCTCTGCCACCACGGGCTGTACACCTTGGGCAAGCCATGTCTGTGTTCAGCTGATACAAGAAGCGATAATGCAGCCCCAGAAGGGAGTTTGAAACCAAGCACGTTCCAGATTAAAATATTGTGGTGAAAAAAGCCCCAGTGTGCTCCAAGCAGTGCATTTGATCAGTCCTCCAGGTCACAGGAGATTTAGAGGCCATCTGTGGTATGACTCCATTGACTTCTGTAAACCAGGATCAAACGTGATTCCTGCATCTGTGTGGTCTGACCCCTTTGAATTCTCTGGTCGAGTTATGTCAGGAAGGAGTGAAGCACTGAGGTTTGCTATCCATTTTTATGTGGGTCTTTACAGAAAACAAAACCGTGCCAGCAGCTGATGGCAGTTTTTCAGGTTTTTGTCACAGTTTCAGGGACATGAGGAGCAAGCTGAGATGTGCCTTTCAAGTTACAGTATAAAAACCCTCTGAATATTTTTCAGGCAGTTAATATGGGGGTTATAACGTGAGTTATTTTTCTCCCCCATGCAATAGTTTAATGCCAGAGCTGCTGAACTAGAACACCAGCTATTATTTTAGGAATACAGTTTAAACCCCTTGCTTTTCCATATTTTTTAAGCTAATGATTGCACCTTTATTGGTTTTGTATTTCCAGACATAAAGAGCAGAGTTACTCTGTGGCCAGTAATTCTGTCCCAGCTGGGAATGGCCAAAGGAGCTGACTGATTACAGTGCTCTGCAGAGGTGGTTTCCAAATCCAGGAAAAACCCAAGGTTTGTTTCATCAGGGCATCAAAGGCTGAGTTTTTTTAACATCATGCTAGTTCTGCTTCCCAGCTGGAACATGTTAACTGCAAGCATTATTGTCAGGAATGGCAAACATCAGGTAACCTTGCACTGTGGAGCTGGAAATTATTCTCTTTTACAGCTCTCCTCCTTGAAATCTATATCCTGTGTTTTCCTTCATAAGGTCCAGGCCTGCATTTCTTGCTGTTTGGTGTTGCCTTTGTGCTTGCTGTGTCCCAAGTGTGGTTCAGCAGTGAGCAGGGCACTAACTGGCAGAGATGTGGGGTTAGGACAACGTTTGGGTCTCTTATTCTGGCGCTGTGTCTGTACCAGGGCTGGGCTCTGACAGGTCTGACTCTGAGGCTGTTTTGCAGATAAGGATTTCAGAGATTGAGTTGAACAGCCATTCAGAAAATCAGGGCTCCCAGCAGTGACATTTCTTGCTACTTTGGCAGTAGGAGCTGAAGCTGTTTCTGAGTAGGAGTGATGTTAATCAAGTTTGCACTGTGCAGTACCAGCAGCAAGATTCTTCCTAGTTGATAAAAGGAGATTATGCATTGAAAAAAGTTCATTTCAAGTCCTCCTTATTAAGTAAAATGGGAGATTTAGCATTTCTGCATTTTATCATATGTTCATATTTGTTGCTGCGTTTCTATCACTTAGATCAGCCATCTTCGTGTGAGATCTTGTTTCATTTGTGGGCTTTCTGGAAGAAAGGTGAGATTATTCACAGCAAAAACTGAAAATTGGGAAAAGCAAGCTTTGATGTGGCAGAATATTATCACAAAGTGGATTATTGCTTACTCTTACCACACATATGTAGAGATATTTGATTCCTTGTTGCCAGGTTAAAATGTCAGTGAACTATTTTAGGGTAATTGGGTACTTGTTAGTCACAGAAAAGGAAAACTTCAGAGTTTGCTACTAAATAAGCAGTATAAATTAGGGAGTCCTTTGGGCCCTGGAAGTTTGGGGGCCTCAGTATTTCACAGAAGGACTTAAGCCACAGTCCTCTGATGGAGAGAGGTCTGAAAATAGCTGGAGGGGTCAGCTCTGATCTCTCTGAGGCTGGAATTTATCCAGGGGAGTTCTTATCTGTGGGGTTCCCTCCCACACCTCAGTTTTGTGCGTTTGTCCCACACATTTTACTGAGCAGAAAAGAAAGGCTGCTGAAAGCTGCCTTAAAAACACAGGCTCTGAAGGGATCAGGGGAAAAGAGGGCAAATTCTTTTTAATTCCCATTTGTACAAATAATTCGCAGATTAAGGATTTTGGCTGAGAAAGAGAGGCTCAAGTCTGAAATGTATGGCCCCCATGTGGGCTTCATAGGGAGCAGCTGAACAAAATGCTGCGTTTCCAAAGCCACTGCTCAGCTTCCCACCCTGTTCTCAGGGAGATGATGAGGAAGAGAAAAGAGGATGACTTTGCAGCTGATTAATCACTGGGAAGCAGTAATCACTGGTGCTGTGTTTGGGATCATTATTCAAGGACTTCCAGACAGATATAAACCCAAGAACTACAACAGAGGCTTTCTCTAATTATTTTTCTGTGCTCAGCCCTACTTTGTGTATTGATCAAACCATTCCTCTCCTTGCAGTTTTTGGGCAGTGATCTCTGGGGCACAGATTCAAACCATCCTGGGGAGTTCATTCTAGAGCCTCAGGGTGACCATATATACAATTTCAAAGAGCCTGTTTATTGTGGAATCCATTCTAAAATCATAGCTAAGGGTTTAGAGCATGTTTAAATGTATATGTCTGCTTGAAAAATAGTTTGAGATGGGTCTTTGTCGTGTGTAAATTGGCACAGCCTCTCCAGAGCAGGAAGAAACCATTTGGGTTTCCACCCACAGAAATTTGGCTCCTTTTGATTTTCCTTTTTCATGTGTATAATGCACAGGGAAAGAAGACAACCCTCTTTAATCTGGGGGGAATTTAGACACTCATCAAGCACTAAAGAGGCACCATGCCGAGGCTGAGAGCTGAAATCCCAAGGATGAAATCAAGTAATTGCTTTATCTCTTTCTTTTCAGACATCCAGAGAGATGCTTAAAGGCAAAACTAAAAGTAAATGAGTGCATGGAGCCAAGTGGATTTAGGGGAGGGTGGATATATCAGACTTGCAGGGAAATAGCAGCAAACAGGTGGCATTCTGTGCAGCTCCCAGTCAGCCTGCAGTGAGCATCTCACTGAAGGCAAAATGCTTCATAAAGGACAAAAAGTTCCATCTGAGCTTTGTTTTTTAAAGTAGCTTGTAATCACTTAACTGCCATAAATATTGTGTTCAGCAGTTAACTATCTTCATGTCTGTAAGTGCTCTGAGATCCCAATATTTGCCCAAGTCCTGAGCTATTGTGGTTGTGATTTAGTGATTTTTTTTCTCATTAATATAATTTGAGAGATTCCTATTTGCAGAAAGACAAAAAATCTAGAGGAGGGAAGGCAGGGAAGGGTTGGGCACTATTTTTAAATGAGCTATTGAGTCTGCATAACAACATGACCATTTTACAGTCACATTCTGTTGCAGCCAGTTTTTCATACTTTGCAATAGGTTGGGATCTGTTTATTGCTACTGGAGGGCTTTTTTTTTTTTCCCCTCAGCTTTTTCTCATGTAGATGGTTTTATGCTTCTCCTCTAGGTTGGGAACAAGAAATGCAAATTTTTACCAGACTTGAATAACCAAGCTGTTTCCAAGGAAAAAAGTTTCAGGCTTGGATGTTAGGTTCTGGGTAAAGAATTTATGGTATTTTTGAGCTCACTTTGTGTAAACCAGTAAATGAATAGTGATACAGAAAACTTAAGTAAGGCTAGTAACAAAAAGGCTAAAAAACCTGTGAGGTTCTTTATTCTTTATTTATGGCAAGGAGACTTCTGGCTTGTTGCTTGTTCAGTTTGTGGGAAAACTACTGACATCAACTTCCAGCTGCAAAATGAGGAGTTTACTCTCAGACTGCATTTTGCTTGAACCCCAGGGGTCAGATTTTCACAAGCTAAAAAGGAAAGAAATGACCACATTTCTCGAGCCCTGTAGGTTTGGTCTCAGAATTGCTGCCTCTGGGTGCTGGCTGCTCCCAGACTCCAAGTGTGGTAATGCAAGTTCAGCCTGAAAGTCTGCCCTCTAGATGTGTTGTAGCTTTAATTTTGGCCCCTGAGAAGGCCAATTAACTCATACAGACCTAATGACAGCTCATCTGCACTTTAATTAACTGGGGCTGTGATCACATTCAGTGCAGGAGCCATAGAAAAATGCCACTCACATTTCACTTTAAGTGTTCTGTGTCAGACACCATCACCCAGGAATGAACTGCTGCTATTAAATTTCATAAACAATCATTTGAAATAAAGAGTTGTCACAGGAACAGACTTAAGCAGCATTTTAATGTTGCATCAAAGGCACTGCTGTGCTGAGAATTACAGAACTCCAGTCAGAATGAAAAGGTCACCAGGTCTTGGCCATGCTCACCTGAGGGGCCAGGTATCACCTGGGTGTGATTTCTCTCTTCCTTCTGGAAGTTACAGATGTAGTTTGGGAGGTCATGAGGCCACCAGCCCTGGAAACAGCCAAAGTGTGTGTGCCAGTCCTGCTGGGGTAGGAGCTGCTTGTCACTTGTGGCTCTGCACAGTGAATTGTGGCAGCAGAGCAGCAGTAAGTTCAAAACAGTCACTGCCATGGCCAGAGTGGGAGAATATTTACATTTTGGTTCTCATTTCCACTTTGTGAAGTGTTTGATGTCTGAGGAGTGGTGGGAAACTGAAGGTGCTTTGAGGAAATCAAAGGATTCCTGCTCAGTGCAGAGCTGTGGAGGTTGTGACCCTCCCAAAGATGAGATCCACAGCTGCACCCCCAAACAGCATCACCTTGCTGGAAGTGCAGGTGAGAACTAACTCAGGCTCCTGTCTGGCTGCTGTGTGGGTTAAGTGTATTTTTGGGGAATCCTCTTTGGGTGAATCAGCTCAGAGTGAAATGTGGAATGCACTGCTTGAGGAATTTGCAGTTCTCCCAAATTGTGTTATCAGGGCAGGGTGGCATTTAACCTGTGCCTGTGTGGTATGAGCTGCTGTCCCAGCTCCTGTGGCATCATTATTCCCTGCAGAAACAGGGAAGTAGTTTCTAATAGTTAATAGATGCTCAGTTCTTTGTGGATGTAATAGCAATTCTCAAAAGACATATTTTTAACTCTCCAGTCACTTTTGGAATGGCTAGGCAGAGTTCTCCAGTTCTGATCAGTTCAGTAGGAATGGTTCTGCCTGCACTAAGATCAGATCAGGCTCAGTCTCCAAGTTTGATACCTTGGAACAAGTTCATGGATTCTAAGAGGAGCTGCCAACGCCATCTAGAGTTGAGGCTGCCTGGGATTTCTCATTATTACAGGAATTATTGTAAGGAAATAACACCTATTTCTCAGCACTTTCAGTAGAAATACTGAAAAATAAATAAATATTATCTATTAGCAGAGTGCCTTTTTCAGCCTCACACCGAGAAAGGGGAGATGTGCTGCAAGTTCCTTCTCTTCACTCAGGGGGCTGTGTTTCATTTTTCCTGAAGGAATTTTGCATCTTGACTCCTTTTCCTTTGCTCTTGAGTGCCAGGCTTGGTAAGGTCTGACACACCCAGTCATCCCTCTCAAAAAACCTGGAGAAATCCCAACCCACCATGGAAACGTCCTGATTTAATCAGGTTTTTTATCAGCTGTTTTGCTTTCTCCCCCAAGTGTTTCAGGATGCTTTCATGGTAGGTACAAGGGAATTGTGGGAGGTGGAAATGAGGATTTCTGTGTAAAATGTGGGACTTGAGGGGGTTTAGAAGGAAAGATAAGTGGGTGAAATGTTTCAGTCCCACGATTTCCTGCAGAGACTGGCTGGTTTTCAGCTGGGAAGGCTGTTCTGAGGGGCTGAAGGAATGGGCTCAGATCCCTTCCCTGCGGTGTGCTGAGCTGGGAGTGGAGCTGGGATGGGCAGCACGGTTATCTCCTGACAGCAGGAAATTCTTCTTTGCTCCCTCTCATCCATTAAGGTTTCATCCTGCTTTGTATGAGGAATGTGATCCTGAGTGCAAGTAGTTACTTCCTCAATGAGGCTGAGAACCACCAGGATTTAGTATTTAGTGAAAGATTAGAGACTAGGAATCAAATCTAGGTGTGCCAACCTCTGCCTTCCTTCTGTGCCCATTAGCCCGTACTCACCTTCAAGATTTGTTTCAATTGGCAGCATTTCTAATGAGAAAAAAAAGCTAAAAGCACATTTGTCTTCTTTAGTTCTGGAGTGCTTTGTTATGGTTCAGTTGAAGCTTTTTGAGTTGGGGACAGTGGTGAGGCTGGAAGGAAATGAATGGAAAATGCAAAACAGAAGGAGATTTCACAGGACAAAGTTGTTCATGTGGTTATTTGGCAGTTATGGGAATGAAATGTGGCCAGGAAATTCCCTGACTGTATCATATCATTGATTCCCACCAGCATAAAATACTAATATTCCATCAGTGAGGTTTATTTATGCTCAGGTTATAATAACTTTAAAAATGCTATGAAAAATCCTTTATTTACATTAATAATGCCACTAATATTTCCTGGATCTGGTGCAGTTATTGCTTTTTGCTGCTTAAGGAGATATGCTAATTCAAGTATACAAGCTTGAGGAAAACCAGGGAGAGGTGTTTCTCTGCAAGGAAATGAAGCTGAAACTCCTAGGAAATATTTCTAGCCCACATCAGATTGAAATATCTCCGACAGAGAGGTTTGCCAGGGTCTGTCCTGAGCACAGACACGGGCTGGGGCAGCATCCACAGGGCTTTGCTGTGCTCCAGAGGGATGGGATGGCCAGGGAAGATGGATCAGCTCTGCTGGGCATGGCTCAGGCTGAAAACAGAAAACACAGCTCCACTGGAAGATTGTTCTTTAATTCATCTTCCAGGAGCAGGTGGGAGCAGCCTGGTGGGTTTGTGGGGTGAGGCAAGGGTGAGATGGGCAGAGGAGAGAACAGAACTCAGCCCTCCTTGAGCTTTAACAGCAATAATTTTGACACTTCTCTTGGGCAGTTTATTCAGCAGACAGCAGTGCTCCCAGCTTTGACACTGCCAACATCACCAGTCCTGCAAGTGCCTCTAAGGCAAGGTAAGGCTGGTGTGCTTGTGAAACGCTGAGCAGTAAATATTTTGCTTGTTTGCTTCAACTTAAAATTGAATCTTGGAGGATTTACATGCAAATTCTATCAAGTACCAATCTTTGTTCAGCCTTCGCTACATGTTTTGATTTTTTTTTCCTCTCGTTTAATTTAAAAGCACTTGGGAAAGGGAAAAGAGCCAGTGTCTTCTAATTGGCTAACATAAAGTGAAATTGCTAAATCCATATGTAGGCACCAGACTGTGCTTTGTTTCTTAATGGGGCTAATTTTGCTGAGACCTGAGGGACCTGAGCATCACAAATCAGGCTGCCTGTGCAGGGATTTCAGTTTGGGGCTGGTTCAGTTCTCAGCTGAAGGGTCCTACCAAGGGGACAGGATTGACTTCTGCATACTTGGGGAAAACATTTGAATTGCTGCTGGAATCCAGATTACTTTTTATGATAAGAACATATAGCTTTATATATTGGAAATTTTAATTTATCTTGCCCAGATTTTCAGTCAGTCCCAGCAGCAAGAAAGCCAGAAGGAATGAGTCCATTTGTTGGACTGAGTCCATTGCTGTGACTCAGTTGCTAGCATGCCCTTATTTTTAAAATGAGTTGGACTTTCTTTGCCTTCTGTAAATATTATTGAGAAAGAAATTTCTCACCTCTTCACAAGTATCTAACAAATCTTTGTCTCCTCTTCCACCACCTGTATTACTGCTGGCATCTCTTACCATGTGCAACTATGTGAACAAATAATAAAAATGTTTAAAGATACATTTTCCCATTGCTTCAGTCAACCATTAATATGTTGATATACCTTAGTATATTTTGGTTTTATAATTTGAATAATATCACTCTCCATTACATCATCACCCTTTCAAAGACCCCCCCAAATCCATTTTTGAGCTCTAGTTAAAGCCCCAGGCATTTCTTTCTGCAAAAGAACTTTTAGTTATTTTACTTTAGCTTCTGCCTACTTAGAGATGAGTGGCCTAAGGTAACTCAGCATCCCTAGGAGAATTACAGATGTGGTGCCTCTATTGTGGGATTGCCTTATTTTGGATAACAAACTTTCATCTGAATTCAGAGTTTTATCATCTTGGCATAATTCCAGTGAGGAGTTGTATGGCTTATTCTTGACCAGTTGATCTGAAACACTCTGGTTTTTCTTATCACCACTGCTTCCACAAAGGATCCCTCAGCTCTTGATCTCTGCAGGTTTCTGACCTGCAGTTTTGGGAAAGACAGTGCATTTAGAATAGTTAAAAAATTACTCCAGCTCTTTTGCATTTGAAAGATCTTGGTCCTGTGTGAATATTTGGTATTAGCTCCCCTTCTAGATATCAGTGTGGGGGCTCTCAGAGGAGCAGAGCTGCCAAAAGCCCCTTGGAGCAGCAGGATTTTGGCAGCTGTGAGTTCCTCGTGCCTTAGGGGAGGTGGAGCAGCAAGGCACCAACCTGGCTGCAACAGATTTGCTCTTTACCTGCTCTGAGGATTAAATGGGAACAGATTTTTGGCTCCTGAGCATCTGTGCATAAATTCTGTCTGAATAGGAGGCGAGTTATGAAATGAGATCAGCTCTGAAAAGTAATTCCAACCACAGCTAATTTTTTTTTTTTTTTTAAAGAAAAGGAGTATAAATTGCTACCTTTTGAGCAGCCAGAGAAAATGAGGGACTTGTGTAGGCTCTGAGATTTTGCCAGATTTTGTATTGATTCGTGGTAAGTCTGGTTTGCTTGAAAGGGTGTTTCAGAGTGGGTGTGAATTTTCTGCCTCATCGGGAGGGTGTAGGTGCCTTCAGCTGGGATGACTGCAGGTACAGAATGCTGTGTGCCAGCTTTGGCTTCATCCACATCACTAACAGGCACCTGTCTGACCTGAGCAGCCTCTGCTGACCTTCCTTGCTCCTGGAGTGTGTCTCCTCTGTGTTTTCTGAAGTGGCACTGACTGTGCTGGCATCTGGGCTCAGGTGAGATGGGAACAATTATCAGGCTGGTGCAACTTCAGTTTGCTCTCTGGCTGGACTGGGTCAGAACCAGGCATCTGGAGGAAGAGAAATTTTGTTAGTTGGTTTGTTAGCTGAGTTTTCTGAGCTGAAGGATGACAGCTGAGGAGAGGGGACTGGAGGCAAAAGTAAATACTGATCGTGTGAGGAGGGAAATCAAGTGAGACAAGGCATGACAAACAGTCAGGACAGTGCTCACTGTGCCAGAGAATCCCGTGCTCCGTGAGAGATGCCCTGGGCAGCTTTCCCAAAGTGCTGTGTACACTGCTGGGGGCTCACAGGCACTTCAGAGCAGCTCTGTGAGCCCAGGCCAGACCCAGAGTACACAGCACTGCCTTTGGAGTGGCTGCACGGGGTTCCCACAGCTCTCCTGCTGCAGGTCTGCTCTCTGAGACTTTGGGGGGTGCTGGACACGTTGTTTATTCCATCCCAGTTCTGGTCTCCTGACTCCCAACAAGGAGAGCAGCACACCTCAGCCTTGCCTCCCAGAGCTTTGGGGGCAGGAGCTGCAGGGCTCTGTGGCTGATGATTGCAGAAAGGGCTGCCATGGCATTCCATGTGTCTATCCCGAGTCAGGACTGAGGTTCAGAGGGAATGTGTGATCTGCAGAGTGCCTCTGCTAGAGCTGGTTCTAATTAGTCATTTTTATGAGCTCCAGAGTCAGACAAAAATGAGGAGCCCTCCCCTTGTGTAGTTTCCTGTTTGCTGGGTGCATGTAAAAGAGATCTGGCCCTGCTGTATGTTAATAATGAGCTGATAATGTAAGCCAGCTGAGAGATGTGGAGTTAGTCTGGGCTGCTGCCAAGCAGGAGGTGAAAGTTCAGGAACTGACTCATGTTGCCAAGACCTGGTCCTGTGGAGAAGGTCTGCTCATTAATAGATTGAGTTTCTCATTAGGGCTACAGAGCATATGCTTACAGCTTTTGGGTTTCAGGCTGAAACCCAATCCCAGTAAAAGCCTGCTGAACAGAGAGGCAGATTTACTGGTAAATAAAGGATTAAAGGAACACTTGGCAGGGTTGTTGGACTGGAAACCTGACTGGCCTTTGAAGATTTCTCCATATTGTAGGTCCTCCCTTTAAATTTGTACCAAGAAGAGATGTGTTCTGCTCTTTACCATGCAGCCCAGAGGGCAGGAGCTCTCCATAGTCTGCTCTGTATCCAGCAAGGGTAGAGGATGCTTCTGTCTGTCCTCTAAATCAATGCATGATATTGCCTTTAAAGTAAAACATCCCAGAGGAGCCTGGTGTAAACAAGGCTTCCCTCCCACACCCCCCTCACTTGGAGGCCTTGTCTGCACAGAGAACAAGACTCTGCATTAGTTTTCAGAGCAAGCAGCTCAGCATTTACAGCATCTCTAAAACTGCTCTTGTTCTCTTTGGTTTCTGAATGAGTCTCCAGCAAACAGGCACAACTGCCTGCTTGGGCTCCAGCCTGTGACGTTCATTACAGCTGGCCATGAATGGGGTTCATACTTGGCTCAACAGCTTTAGCAAACTGAAATGCAGACAGGTTTAAATAGACTTATAAAGGGGAAAAAATAAATATACAGCAGTCCAAAAGCCCTACAGCTGACAAGAGTGTTAATGCAGTACTTTGGGAATTCAGGGTGGCATTAGCTTTGTACTTCTCTATTGAAGGAAAAATGATCCCTATTAAAGTTATGGTTCCTGAGTGTGGGTGATGTAATGGCTCTTGTACCACTGCCTTAGCTGGCAAGGGGTTACCTGGGGAGACAGGGAGCCAAAAGGAGCTGCAGGATTGGCCTTGGAACTGGTCAGGATGGTCAGAGTTTCCTTTTCCTCTCCTGAATTTGAGTCATTGCTTTGTTAGCTAATGAAGGAGACAAGAGTGCAGAAGTGGAGACAGCCTGAATTTTATCGAGCCCCTCTTCCAGCAGAAGAGTTTCCTTTGTTCCTGCTGCCCAGAAGCCACAGGCATCTTTAATCATTGCTGAAATCCTATTGTCTACATCCCATAGTTGTGCTAGACCACAGCTTTACTGCAGCCAGATGTCAGGAGAAGGTTTCCAGCTCTTGCCTTGCTCAGACACGGTGTGAGCAGTCAGTCAGTTCAGGAGCTGGATTTACAGTTTATTTACAGAGTGAGCTGTGGTTGTGTGTGCACAAAGAGTTTTGCCTGTGCTTGTGCATGCAGCACGTTTCCTTGTGATGATACACAATATTGCCATTACACAAAGACCTGGATTATTTATTTTTTGTGGTAAAAATGAGCAGAAACATTTTTTTGTCTAACTCCAAAGGCTCTATTGAGTATCACAGACCAGGATGTGGTGGTGGAGTTTAGGAGCTAAAACTCACCTCAGTGATGGAATTCCTGCAGCAGAGAGACTTTCCTGAGACAGGCTCATCCCTGCCTGGGAAGGAGCAGCTGGGCTCCAGCTTGGCTCAGTGTGGATCACTCATGGGTGTTTGTCACCACAGCAGTGTCACAGCTCCTGCCTGGCCCTGGGCAGGGCCACAGCCAGGTGACAGTGGGGACAGCCAGGCTCTTCAGCCTCCTCAGCCCTGAGGGTGCCTTGGTGTGCCAGCACCTCTCTGCCAGTGGAGCCCAGAACTCCTGATGAAATCTGCTTTTGTTCGGCTGCCAGCCCATCCCCTGCTCCAGGCTCTGTCACCAGAGCTGCTGTGGCTGCTGCAGCAGAGGCAGCAGGGTGTGAGTGGACAGCAGACATTGTATTGAGACATCTCTGGCCAGACACATCCATCCCTTGGAGGGCAGATAAAAACACTCCTAATGCTTAATAACATAAATTTGGAGGAGCTCTTATGTAAACATATTCAGTGAGCCCTCATTAATTTCCCTTAGGAGCCAGGCTGAATGAAGATGAGTTTCAAAGAAAGGAAGAAATTAAATTTAATGTTAGGGACTGCACATGTTGGAGAAAATTGCAGGAGGCACTGTGTGTTTTTAGCTGTGTGAATTAGGGATCTGTGGCAGGGACATGGGGGAGGAGGAAGGTTTGGAAGTTATATTAGGAAGGGATAAAAATAGTGCTTGCAAAATATATAGCAGGGCTCTATTGCATTGATTTGCAGGGAGCTCTCAGTGATTGTTGAGCACAGCAGCACTTCAGGAGCACGACACATTCAGCCTCTTTCAAAGATGGGGCGAGTCATTTGCTCTGTGCAGTTTTGTGGTGCTCAGCATAACAAACTGGCATCCATCATTGTCGTTTGTCTTTGCCAGTGACTTTAGGGACACCTGAGAAGCAGCAGGAAGGTGGGATTCTGCTTTCCACCCACTCCAGAAAATACAGAATTACTCTGTTGTACCTCCAGAGGGGCACAGGCCAACTCTGCCTCTGGCATTAATGCCCTCCCTGAAGTTGCACCAGACTGTTGCTGTGCTTTCAACATAAACTGGGTCAGGTTCACATCTTCATCTTAGGCAGGCCTTTATTTTTGGCTTTGGAATGTACTCCTTTCTGTATAAACTTCATCTTGGTCCCATTGGCTTCTGCCTCCTATGGCACTGATGGAATGTTTTGGTTTGGCCTTTCCTAGGCAGGCTGTGGCAAGACGTTAAAGCAAATAAAGGAGACTTTAGAGAGCAACATCTCAGTCATCTTCAAACCAGAATTAAAACCACGTGCTCGTCATTCTTCTGCATTTTCCCCCTGTGATTTGGCATTCTGTCAGGTCTGCTTGTGTTCCCCTAGAAGATTCCCTCTTCTGGATCTCATTCTTCCTTTTGTAGTTTGGCCTTTCCCCTTCTCACTGCCAGCACCACAGCCACTCTGCTCTCTCATTTCTTGCCCCACTCCTGTTTCTGGTGCAGGTAAACTGGAGAAGAGATGACAGAAGGGCTGAAGTGGGGACTGGGGCTGGAGGAGCCCCTTCCCTGCTGCTGCTGCCCCTCAGTTACAGGGGTCACCAAACAGCCCCAGGCTGCCAGGGAGAGCTGGGCTGCTCCCGCAGAGCTCTGGAGTCAGAACAGGATAGCTGAGAGCCAGAACTTGGCCTTTGGGGAGCAGCTGCTCACCCCAGGACCCGCAGTGGCCTTTGCTCTCAGCAGCAGCCAAGGCACTTTAGAACAGCCCGTGGAGGTGCTGGGAGCACAAAGACAGTGCTCCAGCCATCCCTTCTGATGAATCCCTGGGAAAGAAGGTGTTTAACCAGATAAATTTCCGCTTGGTTTCTGTCCTGCTGCTCTTGTGGAATGATGAGCTGCTTTGTGCTCTGAGACAAAGAATTGCTTGGGGGTTAAAGGTGACGCCGAGTTCATTTCCCGAACGGGCAGGGCTGTCCCCCACCCCCTCAGCCTCATTTCTCATTAATCTTCTCATAAATCCTCGCTGCATTTTTGAAATGGAGATGATTAGCAGGATTGTAGGCATGATATTGGGACATTCTGGCACGGTTTAAGTCATAGTTTGCATACAAGCAACTATTTAATACATGGTATTAAAAATGTGCGTGCATTGCATCTGTTAGTGTTCCAAATTCCTCCATGGAGGAGAGGAGCAGAAAGTAAAGAAGGATAAGTGGCTGCTTTATTCTTAAATTAAATTTCATGTAAGTAATAAACCTTTTTTTTTCAAGAAGCAGTTAAAAATCCTTTTGGGCCTGGGTCATTGCTGGTAGAGCACATTGTGATTTTTCTCTTTCATGAAACTTTATTGATTTATACCTGTGGTGAAACGTTCCTGAGAGTGAAATGTTAAACTGAGAATTTACAGTTAATGCTGATCCAAGTCAGTGTTTCCAGGGTCTCTTTCTCCACGATTTAGATGTTTTACACCAAGTGTGCAGATTGCTGCAGAGCCAGGCAGCGGAGGTTGGGGCTCTTGGTTCCCACTCAGAGAAGCTGACAGACTGGAGTCTGATCCTGGCAGCATTTGCTGCCTTGCCTTGCCGAGATCCATCCATCATCAGCGAGGCTCTTCCACCCTCTTACCTTCCTTGCCTTGGTGCTTTCACCTGCTGCACACTGTCCCCTGCTCCAGTCTGCTGCCTGTGCTCAGCTCTGATAGAAGCTGCTGGAAAACTCAGCTGCACTGCCCAAATTCCCTGTCCTGGCAGTGGGAAATGACTGCAGCTGTTGGATGTGCCATTGGGGAGGTGGGATGAGAGGTCTGAAGGGGTTTGTTCCCAGCAGAGTCCAGGGAATGCCAGCCCTGAGATGTGAGTTACAGTCAGGAACCTCTCAAGGTGTGTGCTGAGAGTTATTACAGACCCCAGGGAAAGCCTGGCTCAGATCTGGTGGTAAGAAATCCCTTTTTCCTTTTCATTGCTCACTGCCAGGTTGTACCTGGCTCTTTGAGTAATGTCCCTTGTACCTGTGGAAATGCAGAGCCCAGTGGAGGCTAGGTCTCAGTGTGGGGCAATGACAGATAAAGTTGTGTTGCTGGCTGGCTTTATTTTTAATTAGTACCTATTTACAAGAAAAAAAAATAATTCCTTTTTTCTTTCTGGATGTAAGGGGAAAAACATTGGTAATTCATTTATTGAGTCCTCTGTGTCCTCCTATACTTTTGCAGCTGAAATCTTCATCTGCTTCAGGCCTGAGCTCTTGGGTACTCTTGGTTCTTGTTGGTTTTTGTGGCAGTGAAGAGTGCTGAGCAAATTGCCCCATTCAGGCTCTAGGACCCTAATCTCTCTTTAAACAAGGAGCTGTGCAAAGCAATTCAGTGTCTAAACAGAGGAGTGAGTGCCTATCAGCATCTGACAGACTCAAGCAGCAGAGGAAGCACAGAGCTATTAAAAACGAGAGAAGGAGACACAGGACAAGGAATTGATTCATTGCCAAGGCCAGAATTGTTCAAGTTTGTAACTTACATCTTGCATGTTCCCATTTTTATGACATTTGAGTACTTTTAAAAAAAACCAAACCAGCTAACTGTGATATTTGTGTATTTCAATCGTTATGGCACTCTGACCAAACTTTAAAATGTTGTGGAGGCTTTGGTGAGCCATCCTGTGAGGCTGAATTTGCCACATCCCCTGCAGAGAAGTGTCTTTCACATAATTCTACTGCCATGGAAATTAGGCTCCTTCAGCTGGAAGATGAACAGTCCAGGTCTCTGAGAAGGTGCTGGTTAAGGTAGAAAATTCTGACTACATTATTTGCTTTTTCCTCACTCTGTGACTGTCACTGGGTTATTTTTGCCTGCTTCAAAGGGCAGGAAAGCCCCCCAGACAGACAGTGTTTTACTTGGTCTTTTGTGTGATGAGCTTGGCGTGGTTTTGACTCACCAATCAATCAAGCTGAGTGATGGCTTCTCTCACTTCATCACCCCAGAATCTGGGCTGCAGAGCTTTCCTGTGGCTACCATATGTTGTTGATGGAGCTGGCAATAAACTCTGGTGTCCCACATCCTCCTCCTCCCTGCAGCTCTCAGACAGGATGGTTGAGGTGCTCCTTGCTTTGTCCTTGCAGTGCTGACACAAAGGGTGGGTGCAGAATCCGTGGAGTTTGCCACAATGAGGAGAGCAGGGCTGCCAGCAAAGGCCAGCCTGTGACATTTTGCCCACCCTGTGCTGCTCACAGGACACTGACATTTGCAGCCTCTGGCCAGCACTAAAACCTGAATAGTGTCTCTATAGAAGTTTTCCAACCCTTTTCTCCTAACAAAAGCTTTCATTAGTGGAAATTCGAGGTCCAGGTATTTATCTTTGATGCCACACAGCAAACTCAGTTAAATAGGTCAGATGGCAGCAGAGACAATTGGGGATGTCAGCCCTGGGAGGGGGAGTGACTCTGGAAATCTTCACTGACCTTTGCATGTACACTGTTGTTTTACAGACTCTTAAGGTCATCAACCAGTCTGAGAAAGCCATTTATAGATTTCAGTCCTGAATGTCAGGCAGTCTTTGGCTCACGCTGCTCTCTGAATAGAGGGTCAGAGAGAAGATAGACCTGCAATAAAAGGATGTCTTGGTATTTTGCAGCCAAGGGATGGGATGTACAGAGCTGCAAAAAACATTGGAGGCTGTTACTAAAATGCTGGAAATGCATTTCTAATGTGCTGTTTTCTGGGAGTTCTGTGTTTCCAAATTAGGCTTTAAAGCTTCTCTTTGCTGTTGGTGAAAAGGCTGTGCCTCACCAGCAGCTACTTGTGGTTTGTACACGTGTCTGTTGTGTTGGTAATCCTGAGGAAAATGGAACAACCTGACAGATGTTGGATAAGGCTTTAGGATGCAGAGGTCTAATCCTGGCTTCTAGCTGATGCAACTAAAGCAAGGAGTTTTCCATGTGGCTGTGACACTGCTCTGGATGCTCTGCACAGGCATTCTGATCACCCTTTTCATTCCCTGCAATGAGCTCTAGCCTCTAATCATGCTCTGTTGGAAATATTTTTTATCCACTTTGCATTCCCATCACTGAGTTTTGGTGACCATCCTGTTGTTTTTGTGTTTTCAGGGAGTGCAGGGGCTCCTGCTGTACCTTTGTTCAGTCCTTGCTTTAGGTGCTTGTCATGTTCCTGACAGCTCTGAAATGCCACTGTTCTGCCTCTGCTGCAGAACAATGGGGCCAGTGTTCACTTCTGTACTAAATCCAGCATTGTCTCTAGAACTTCAGTGAAGATTTCATCTCTGGTAATATACAAAGGATAAATTCATTAAGGATATACTGTCAAAATGAGAGAGGAGTCTATTTAATAGAATATTACTGCAGTTTTCTCATTTAACAATATACTGAATGAATGAAGTTAATCTTTCCCACTGAAATAAAATAGGAATTTTATTCACAATAACTGAGTTATAATACCTCCCAACAATCATTGCAATGTGGTTTAATTGAACTCTGATCTAGGCTAAATAGGACTGTGACTATATCTGTACTTAAAATATGTCTGGTTGGCTGCCAGACTCTGTACTCCCATATATGTGAATAGGAATATCCCATCCCAGGTCAATCTGCAGAACCCTGCAGGTCCAAACCTATCCTAGCTTTCAGTTTAGGGAGCTCTGGATTCAAAAAAACAACTGCTAAAACAAATTTTGTTAGCTTTAGTTTTGTTTGAAATTGTCCTCACCAGGTGCTCACAGAATATTTGAGAATAGGCTGCAATTTCCCTCAAATATTTGCTCTGTGGATTTCTTTGCCAGATTTATTTTTCAACTTCACAAACTGGTGATGATAAGCATTTGACACTTGACATTGCCTGTGTGCAATTAGTCCAAGAGTCTCTCTGGTCCCTCAGAGGATGGGGAAGCAGATCTGGTGGGCACACATGAGGAGCAGAAACTGTGGCAGCTGCAGCTGCCCTGCCATCCAGCTGGTTTTGGAATGGTCACACAAACTGGAGCTTTTAAGCCAGAAGGGGATATGAGGCTCCAGGTATCCCTGGAACTTGTGCTGAGGAAAATGTGCCTTTCAGGGGAGGGTCCAGCCTGGGTGTGAAGACAAGGATGAGCCATTGCTCCTTGTGTTGCAGTATTTAATCAATCTCACAGTTCAAAATCTGTTCCATGTCCTGAATTTGAGCTTGTTTGGTTTAAGATTCCACTCAGCCTTTCCATCAGCAAAATTTCATTTTTCTGGATGTTAAGAAAAGGGAACTTGGAGGGGATGAGAGTACAGCTGAGGTCACTCTGAGGTCTAAGTGAATGTATTTGCTGAGCTCCAGTTCTGAGCAAAATATTGCTGCAAAGATCTTTGTACACTGTGAAGTCACTAAGTGTGACTGAATGTGGTGCTGGCACAGAAAATTAAGGGAAAATGAACCAGCAAACATAGCTGTTGACATTTTGTGGTGAAGGAAACATCTGTGCTGATTGAAGTGAATATTCCCCACTTACACTCTTTCCCTGATCTGTAGTTCCTGTAATATGTGATTTGCTGTGCAAGAGCAGCACAGGTTTGTAGTGGAAGATGGAGTCAGAAGAGAGTTGAAGGATGGGGATTTTGTGAGGGATGGTTTGTGTGAGGATGTTTGCTCATCTGGGTGCAGCTGGGAATGGGTGTCCATGGAAGGACAGGGATGATCTTTTACAGCATTTGCAGGATTTCAGGTAATGGTGGTGCTGTGAGTAATATCAGGTGGGGTTTGTTGCTTAAAACTCTGGTGACATGGGAATGGAACAAAAATTAAAATCAGTATGTGGTGCAGCACTCAGTTATAACTAGGTTCAGGAATGGAGGAGAGGTGGGCCAGACAAGGTGCAGGGGAGGCTCCTTCATCACTCCTTTGCTGGGGCTGATGTCTTCTGCCCCTCTCTGACTTGTCTGGCTCAGAAGCTTCTGGCTGAGGGCACAGGCAGATGGTTGCCTTGAAGGCTCAGTGGCTCAGCAAACATCAGGCACTGAAGATCCGTGGCCATGGGCCAGTAATCTCCCACCCACGAGCTAAACCCTTAATTCCCTGCCCAAAAGAAAGTCACTTCAAACCAACCTCATAAAAGAACAACTCAAAGATATTAAGCTTTTATGACTGTTCCAGTGAATCCAGCACCCAGGGCTCCAGCTCCATGTGAAATCCCCTGAAAGAAAATTCCTCTTATGCTGGAATCCAAGAAATAATAATAATACTGCAGATCAGAAGTCGCTGTTTCCCATCCAATGAGTTCACTGGGTTGCAGGAATTTGAGCTGCTCTGCCACACTGGAGCCAGTGATGTGCTTAGCAGATGCCTGCTTGGGTTCAGATGAAGTGCTGCAGAGGCATATGATGCCAGAAGAAGGATTAAAAAGTCACCAGGCTGTTACAAAGAAGAAGTAATTACTTGTAAGCCTTCACTTTTGTTCTTGGCTAATACTGGTTTTGTTTGATGGTTGTTAACCTCTTCCATGCAGGACTTCATCTCTGGCAGCTGTAACTCCTGTTGGATGATGGAAAGGGATGTAAAGCATTTTAAAATACAAAAAAATCTGTTCCAGAGCACCTGAAGGCATTGATATGCAGAGCTGCTTTTTTAAAAAATCAGTTTTTCGGGTAGATAAAGTAAACATCACTTAATGGTTATTTAAAAGAATAACTTGTGATGTGAAACTCAGGAAAACCCATGGCATCTTGTTTAAATAGATTCTCTGATAAATTAAAGAACTTTGAAACTGAGCTGATCAAGCATACAGAAGTATTCTCTGGAAATGTTGGTAATTAATTATACCAGGATGTGAAAGTTATTGGGTAGAGATGAAGAGAATAGCACAAATCCCTTAAGTGATGGCCTGCAGTTGCTGATGCATGGTGTTGGGATTCTAAAAATAAAATGAACAATTTTAACTACCAGTTTTATCAGTAAAAGGCTTAAAGTGCTTAAATAAATTGTCTAAAGTACAGCCTTCAGTATAGAAATATAGGAATCCATTATGTATGGTATGAAAGTGGGTGGAAATCTTCAGACTGCAATAAAAAAAAGTGAAGCCTCTTTTTCTTTTTGCTGTCAGTCTGGCCACATGGGTTTTGCTGTTTGTGTTCAGCTTATTAAGGCAGAAGTTGCATGACTGTTTTTCTTAATATTGGCCCAAGTCCTGCATGCTTCATGCATGTGATTAACCCAGGATAAATGAAGTGCTGCAGAAATGAGCCCACTGTCTGTCTGAGGATAATGTGCTGCAGCAAGAGTCCTGGGAATTGCCCAAAAGCAGCTGCAGAGTCTCAGCCTTAGATCCTGACC
Organism: Luscinia megarhynchos; assembly: GCA_034336665.1. Lineage (NCBI taxonomy): Eukaryota > Metazoa > Chordata > Aves > Passeriformes > Muscicapidae > Luscinia > Luscinia megarhynchos. Next base: position 12,635,403 of record CM067578.1, read on the forward strand.
AACAACCCTTTGAAATCACAGGACTTCACTTGTCTCTGCAGCCTGCCGAGTTTATTTCTGATTTGTGTGGCTCTGCTGAAGGCAGAGATTCCCTCAGGAGCAGTGGGGCCGTGTCTGGAGCTTCCCTGGTCATGGAAACACTGCAGCAAGCTCTTATCTGTGTGATTAAATCAGTCCATGCTTTCCTTCTCCAGGGTTTGTGTGCTGCTCCCTTCACCACAGGGCTCCTGCTCAGCAGCAGGACACCTAAGGAAGAATTCTCATCAGTCACCAAGTCAGGCTCAGTAGCCAAAGTGGCCACCAAGAAGTGCTTGTCTGGCAAAGCAGGTGTTTTAATTTAGCAACATTGCCATCTGTCACAGAAGCTGTCAGTGGCTGCTTTCTGCAGGGAGCTGAGCAGATCCCAGCAGCTCATCCAGGCTGGGTGAAGGGCTTGGAGAGGAAACTCCTCCTGCATCAGGGATCCAAATTCTTGCTCTGCTGCTGGACCAAAGAAATCTGTAGGTTTTCCTCTTCCCTTGAAAGGGCCGTGGTCCAAGTGGATCTTTTGTGTTCCTTTTAGAAGTGTTAGAGCACTTTGGGGTGGAAGCCTGACAGGCTCAGGTGAGGGAAATCAGTCAGCTCAGGAGGTGGCATTTGTGACATCTTCAGAAAATTTAAAACGTGTGCCAAGGATCAGAGCCTTGCAGGGCTGTAGCAGTGAGCTAAACCAATGTTTTATGTTTTAAATGTGATTCTACTGATAATTCAGGGTGTTGTGTTGATAATTCACTGCTTCTTTTCCTATTTTTACCTTGTTTTGTTTTGTTTAGTTTAAATTTCTGTCCAGTCGTGGCAGTTTGCTCAGTTTTGAGAACAGTTCCAGTCATCCAGTGGTGGTGCATGAATTAAACATGAGTGATCACATCTTAATTCCTTATTTCAAATTTATGGCTGCTGTCCTTTGAGAGTTCTGATTTCCTCCTCCTCTACATTTGTCTCCTTCTTTTTCTTAATTACCTCACACCTGCCTTGCAAAGCTTTTCCCTTCCCTTCTCTGCATTGCACACTCCACAGGACTGCAGGGGGTGTCTGTCAGCAGCCATTTGGTGTCGCGACAGCTATCGATTCTTTATTCATTACTTGAAAACATTTCATTACATTTGACTGCATAATTAGCACCTTAGCAGCCAGACATGCCAGGGCAGCAAATGTGGGTTGCAGAAATCCCCAGGCTGCAGCTTTGTGAGGAAGGTGGTGGGACAGGGTCTCCCTGGGGTGTTTGGGGATCCTCAGGTGTTCCTGAGCTCCAGGTGAATCTGTGCATTCTCTGTTGTGCTTCTGGTTACCTTTATTCTTTAAAGAGCTGAACCTACACAGAACCTTAACTGCTGGTTCTGGTGGGATTTCCTGAGAACACTGGAACTGAGCTCAAGCTCTGTTTTTTCAATACTCCAGAAGTCCAGCACTAGATGCATTTACCTTCTGTATCTACAGCCAGTCCCTTCAGTGAGTTAAGAACAGGGGTTGTGAGTGTATGACAGAATTAAGATGTATTTTAACTCTTCTCCACTTTTCTCTACCCTAATTTAGAAAATTGCCTTTCAGCAATGTATTGTTAATCTTAACAGGAGGACATGTAGGTCAAAAGGGATCTGATGTTCAGCTGAAACTTGAAATTGGCCAGCATGTGCTGATCCTCTCTGTGTGCATCTTGTGTGCTAGGACTTGAAATACTTCTGATTGTGATGCCCATCTGCATGTAAAGAATGTAGGAAATTGAGGTACTGTCGGTATTTGACCACAAAGATATGGATTGTAGTGCCAGAAACAGTGATACAAGAGCAAGGTTATGTGACAGAGTGAAATGGTTGTGTGTGTGTGAGCCCTTAGAAAAGCAGTTTCTTTGCCCCTAGAGCAGAAGCTCCCTTTGATCCTGCAGGGCTGCTGATTTGCAGCCCTGGGGGCAGTTGGTCATTGGGCTTTCCTGACACGCTGTATTTTATTTTGTTTTGCAAATGTAATGCAGAAAAGAATTGTATATATCTAAACATGTAGCTACCCTGTAAATAATTTTTCCTCGTCCCTCACTTAGCAGGTGGCTCCACTGAGGTTGTGCTAAGTGTTGCTCTGAATCCATAAGCAGGCTTGGTCTGACTCTCCTTTTCTTTCATCAGTGACCGAGTGTCGAGGGGTGCTGGACAACAATCAGCGATTTTCTTCGTTGCCGACGTACCTGCCTGTGAGCTACCGGCTCTTCAACGCCGAGACTTCCTTCTTCCTCAAGGAGGCCAACCAGGACTTCATGAGGAACTCCAGCCTGCAGTCCCGGGTGGAGTCCTTCTTCCCCTACAAAGCCAAGAGACCCCCGGTGCTGAACGCCAGCTACGGCCCCTTCTCCGTGGAGCAGGCGGTGCCGCAGGACCTGCTGCCGACCTCCGGCTCTTTTGGATCCAGCAGCCAGTTCACCTACAACTGGAAGCTGCAGGCCTCCATCCTGAGCAGCAAGATCTACCTGAGCAAGCCGCGGGTGCAGGTGCTGTTCCACGTGGCGGGCAGGGACTGGGACGAGCGCGGCCCCGCCGAGCCGCTGCCCTGCCTGCGCCTCTTCGCCTTCCGCGAGACGCGCCAGGTGCGCGGCAGCTGCCGCCTGCGGGGGGACCTGGGGCTCTGCGTGGCACAGCTGGAGCTGCTGCCCGCCTGGTTCAGCCCCCCCAGCGCGCCCACGGGCCGCAGGAGGCAGCTGGAGCAGCCGCAGGGCAGCCCCGTGGAGCTCTACTACTCCGTCCAGGCCGGGGACGAGAGGGGCGAGTGCACGGCCGAGGACGCGCGGAAGGGAAACGCCATCCGGCCCGGCAAGGACGGAGGGGACGACGGCGTGTCCCACCTGCAGAGGATCGGCTCTGTCAGCCTCTACCACGGGCAGGAGGCCTCCCAGCTGGCAGAGCTGCGGCTGGACAGCAACGTGGTGCTGTGGCTGCCCGCCAAGCCCGTCAAGCAGGGCGAGGTGGTGAACGTGTACGTGACCATCGCCAACAACTCCACGGTGGATCAGTTCATCCTCAGGTGAGGAGGTTGGCTGGGCGTGTTGCTGACACAAGATACGAATCTCATGATCCACAACGCAGGTTGTTCACAGGCACTGAAATATTTTCATCTCTCGTTTTGCTCTCTGCACGCTGTGAGGAGGATTGAGTGCCCCCGTCCCCGGAGTTTTCAGCGTGTCTGCCGTGCCGTTTATCACAGGCTCAGGGTGTGCAGCAAGGCACAGAGCTGCTGCTCTGGCACGGCTGTTTCTGTGCCATGACAGACAGCACGGCATCACAAAACTTCCCTGCTTTATGGCGCTTTTAAAACCGGGTTTTTATTGCACAGGCATGGAGTTTGAATGTAGAAAAACTTCAATTACCTGCTTTTCTGTAAGTGCTCTGGCAGAGCTTCTCTCCCACACGCAGAGTGGTTTTGTTAGGAGAGCTCTGTAGGGAGGGTTTAACTATCCACTTGCAGTTAAGCAGTGTTTGTCTTTGGCAGCACATTTGTCCTTTAAATAAAGCCCAAGGTGTTTGATATTGCTGCTGCCTGTAAGCGACTGTTGGAAGTGAGTGCCATTATTTTGGACAGCAGTGGGAACACAGAAACCGCCTTACTGGGTCAGATCTCTTCCCTTTTATTTTCATTTTTAGCACTTTTCCTACCGATCAGATGAAAATCCTTTGAGGATGACAATGACTGGGAAACTTGTTAATCACTGAAAAATTTGATGTATCTTTTTTTAACTTGTTACCAGGCTTTAAATTCAGTGGAAATTTCCACGGCGATAAGCAACAATTGCTCTCTAAAGCCGCAGGGAATCAGTTTCCCAAACGATTGTGCACATGAAAGAATTTATTTCTAAGGCTTATATGAATTAGATTAATACACAGTTGACAACCACCGAGGAGAATGGCCTTTAGAGCAGGAAGTGTCGCTTGGCAGATAAAAGGCTTTTATTTGAAAAAAGGGGGATTTTAGTCATCCCAGAACCACTGTGGTGTTCGCAGCTTTGGTTAAATTGGCGAGATAATCTCCCAGACACCTGTTTACTGAGTGAAACCTCCGTGCTAGAAGTGTTTTGTGATGTTGTTACTTCTCTTCTATTGAAAATCCCTTTACACAAAGTAGCAGAAACAGAATACTTTTGCACACAACAAATGTAGCTGTGGTGAAAGAAGAAATGCAGAGGCAGTGAGCTGGGTGTTTGTTGGGTGAATGGGGCTGGGATCACTCTCTGAAGGTCCTTGTCACTGCCTTTATTTTCCTGAAAAGCAAACTGAAGATAAACAAGCTGGCTGGAATCTGGGGCTGAATTTCTTTGCTCAGAAATGAATCTGGCTGAGAGGTGCAGGAGACAGAGATGGGAATGTGGAATGTTGCCTGTGTGACTTGCTGTTATGGACAGAGAGGATTGGCTTCAGTTTTGGGAGCATTTGTCTGGAAAGCACAGTCTGACACAGGTTGGTGTGTTGGTGGTTCTGTGCCAGCACAGATGCAGAGCTCAGGCTGTGCTCTCGTGCTGAAAAAACCCTTTTGGTGGAAAGATGATTTGCATTTTTGCTTAATGTTACTTTGAACCATGATGCAAGAGCACAAAAGACTGAAAAACTAAGATTTTTTTTTTTTTTAAGTGATTTTTTCTTCCAGTGGGGCTGGGCAGGTGGTTGTTGTCGTCAGGTGTAGTACAGTGAGTGACTTTCTGGAAATCAGCCCTGTTCAGGGTGTTTGCTCCTCTCCTTGGCCAAGGCAAGAAAATGAACGTGAGATGTTCCAAAGCAGTTTGGAAAAGGTTTGAAATCTCACAGGTGGGGTGGGCTGTGGATCTGTGCAGCTGCTAAGGCACCAAAGGAGAGCTTTGCTGGAGGTGTGCAGGAGGGGACTCCATGGAAAAGGAAGGAAATGGATTTTCCTGCCAGTGCAGGGCTGTGTGGGATGGGACCATCCCACAGGTTCTGAGCTCTGTGGCTCCTTCTGTGCCTGCACAGGTTCTCCCAGTGGCAGGGCTGGTGAAAGGCTGCCCAAGCCAAGTGGATTCCTGGTTCTGTGGTGGAAATCTGATTTCTTGAGTGCAATTTCTGAGGTGTGGAGTGTGAGCCAGGAGTGTCTGTGCCTGGGAAAGAGCCCAGGAGCAGAGCAGGGAGCTGCAGTGCATATGCTGGGGTGCCTGGGGGCCCCCTTGACCTTCTCTGTGGCCATTTGCCTGCTTGGAGAGAGCTGTGTGCTCTCATCCTCTTGGGTTCCCAGCACAGCATGCCCTACATCCTCTGACATGCACTCACATTTAATCATCCTAAAGAAAAACACACCACACATCATCCCCAGGCACAGTGGGCTTGTTTATTTTCTGCTCCTTGTATATTATTCATTGAGGTATTGCAACATGCAGAGCTGAAGCAAACAGCATGTGATCATTGCTTGGGGGGTGGGAAATAATAGCTCCAAATCTTCTCTGGCAAAGGGAAGCAGACTGGTCTGAATGACCTCATAGCCACAAATCATGGCAATTGAAAGTGTGGTCTTAAATTGTGTCTTCATTGGGAATCCTGGTGCAGTATCTGTGCTCTTGAGTTGTGTCTTTATTGAGAATCCTGGTGCAGTATCTGTGCATTTATCTGTGTTCTTGAGTTGTGTCTTATTCAGAATCCTGGTGCAGTATCTGTGCATTTATCTGTGTTCTCGAGTTGTGTCTTATTCAGAATCCTGGTGCAGTATCTGTGCATTTATCTGTGTTCTTGAGTTGTGTCTTATTCAGAATCCTGGTGCAGTATCTGTGCATTTCTCAGCCCAGGAGGACCCTGAAATCTGTACTTAATTGTTGGTTTATTGGTTCTTGACACTGCAGTGTGGTGGCATCATGGCAAACACAAGAGACATTGTAATAAAAACCTGAAGTCAAAGGTACCAAAACATGCAAAAAACATTCTAGAGCTGGAATCACCGAGTTCTGTGTTAACCCAGAATTTGGGATGCATTATCCCAAGGATCCGTTTTCCGTGGTGACAATGCAGTTTCTCAGCTCTGAAGTGGAATGTGCTTTTTTACACTGATTCATATTTAAAGCCAGCAGAGGTTGGAGTGAAATGGAGAGAGACAGAAGAGTTTGGTGGGATGCTCCTCTGGGTGTACATGTGCATCTCCAGATGGCAGGAATTACAACAAAACATTTTCTATGTCCTCTGCATCTTTGCATTGTTTAAATATTTAAGGGTCGTTTCACCGCACGAAAGCATTTCAGGGGACATCTGAAGGGAGAGGAGTTTGAATCCTCTGGACTTGGTTTTGTTGTGTCATTACTTCAGGGAGTATTTTTGATTGGGAAATTGAGTTGGTTTAAGGATTGATAGGGCCACTAAAGCCAGGTGCCAGTCCAGAGCTGCTTTGCAAAAATGCCCAGAGCTGTGAATTATGACTTGAAGGGTTTTATAGATTTCACTGACAAAGGTTTATATACTTCACTGTCTGGTGGTTAGCCTCGTGAAACTTTAAATCTTACTGATTGTTGTTGTTTTATTTTCCCTTCTATAGAATGATTAGTAACAATTCAGCGACACATCTGCAGTGCAGCAGGTTATTGAAGAGGGAGGATGGGTTATGGTTTTAGCAAGTGCTGAGGTACAGCAGCACTTTGCAAGTGCTTGGAGGTTTCTCTGAAGGAAATTCCTAGCAGTGTGCCATCAGTGTGGATGTTCTGCTCCAGTGAGCAATGGGGGCAGTCTGCTGGAGCACTCCTCATCACCATTGGTGACACTAAAGGGGGAATATTTCCCAGTGTGGCTTTAAAAAGCGTTTGTGGTGTAAAAATACTTCGTCAAAGAGGGGAATGTGTTAATGCTATTTTGGGAGAGTGGCATGAGCTCCAGTTTAATTTCATTAGGCCTTAGCAGGCACTTTTCAGGGACATTGGTGTCACACCAGAGCAGCTGGGTCCTCCAAAATAATGACTCGTTCTCAGAACTGCTAAGCTGGGGAGGATGATGTCCTTTAAACACCTGAGAAAGGTGCTTCTCACCAGAACAAGAGAAGGAGGGAAGGGCTCACTGTGGTAGTGGGTCCAGTTTAATAAAGTTTTAAAATGAACTAATTATGAACTTGAAATTGAAGCTAGAAAAGAGAAAGTCAGAGGAAGAGCCTGTTCCCTTTGAATGCCTAAAAACTGCGGTGCCTGAGGAACCTTTTGAACAATTCTCCAGCGAAATGTGCTCATTGCTACTGAGATGAGCTGTGGGTTTATTGTTGGAAGGCTGATTGTGTGTTCCACGCCTTGGAAATCATTTGCTGAGTGACCAGCAGTGAGGCACAGCTTGGCAGCCAGGGAGCAGGAGCAGATTTTGGATCTGCTGTGATCAGGGGAGAGCTGAGTCCGTGGAGAACTCAATTACAGCCTCCCTTCTGCAAACACTGCCATTAACACCTCACTGCGCTCCTGGACAGGGAATTCTATCACAGAAGCCTTACCAGAATTCACTAAATTGGCAGAGCAGCAGTGAAGCAATGTTCTTTGTGCCCTGGAGGCATCTCTGGGTTCTCTGAGCTGGGTCCAGGGAACTGTAAACAAACCTGAATTATATATAAATATTTGCAAATAAATGTATATATCCACTACTATATAGAAATATATGTGTATACTACTATATATAACTATATATCCACTACTATATAGAAATAGATATGTATACTACTATATATAACTATATATCCACCACTATATAGAAATATATGTGTATACTGCCATATATAACTATATATCCACCACTATATAGAAATATATGTGTATACTGCCATATATAACTATATATCCACCACTATATAGAAATATATGTGTATACTGCCATATATAACTATATATCCACCACTATATAAATATATATAACTATACATAATTATCCATAAATATATTAATAAATACATATATAAACATAGTATATATATACACTCTAAAATGGATTTGGACTTTTGCACTTCAGCCTTGTGTGTTTGAAAACTTCCCAACGTGGATTGGAAAAGCAGAAATGCAGTGCTGCTGCAGACTCTGCCCCAGCTTTGTAAAATTTACCCTGCCAGGCTGCTGGAGCTGAGCAAGGCACCTCTGCTTCGTTCCTGCTTGGACTATCAGCTGCTTGTGTGACTGAGTGAGGAGCGCTAATTAAATCCTCGCCTCCCCGCCTAATTAGAGCCAATGGTGGCTCGTTAGCAGCTCGCACCGTGTAACCCCAGTCCTCCCAGGCAGCAGTGAGGGAAATTCCGCTCTCTGGGTGTAATCAGGGTAATGTTCTGTGATCTGATGCATTGGGGATCTCCTGGGAATCCTCCGTGGGATTTCCTGTTGGGTTCCAGCCCCTGGAAGCCAGGGAATGTGTCAGCCCGTGGGTCTGCATGGCAGTGAGCATCCCTGAGAAAAACCCGGGCTTTAAAACCTTCGTGCATGTGTTCAGGAGGGACTTGCTGGGGTCATCCTGGGAGGGACAGCAGCAGCTCCCAGCTCAGAGCGTGCAGGAGGATCTGGGATGGAAGGATGGATGGGGGGTAATCCAAGAGTGGATGCCCGTGCTAGCAGAGCTGTAAAATCTGATGGGTTTGTTTTACTGGCGCTTGTGGGGTTTATTAGTTAAGACAAAGTGTCAGATGGATTGAAGTTTGTGTTCAGGCAGAATGCTGCTCCTCACTCGTGGCAGCACAGGCACAAAGAAGTTGCACAGTTTATGTGTTCTTGTGGCACTTTGCAGTTCAAACTCCCACCAAAGGCACAAGGATGTCGGGAAGAGCTGCTGTGCACTTAGGGGTTAATTTCTTTGCTGAGCTTTCCTATAAATTACAGGACGTTTGACTCCCAGTTTTGCCATTTCCTTTCGGCCCCCCTTGGATCTGTTTCCCCCTGCCCTGGGTGTGCTGTTGCCTGTGGAATTCTCTTTTAAAAGCTGCATTTCTACAGACTTGGATGCACAGAAGAGCTGATTAATTCAGAGTTGAGATGAGACTGGGTTAAAAGGAAATTCAGCATTTTTTTTTGTTTGTTTGCCTGGTTCCTGGTGTGTTATAAAGTGTCTATATTAGCAAAGCTGCCAGGGGGTTAATTTGCACTAACAGCCTAATCATCTCCAGCAACATCATTTTAGGTTTTCATATTGCTGCTTGCATCAGCAAGACTAGAGAAAGGAAGGCTGGAGAAACATCATGGATCTGGGGAGGGAAGAAAAATGGGGGAAAGCACTTCAGACACAACCCTCTGCATTTTCAGCTGTCAGGCTGCTTAAGAGAATCTCTTTTTCATACAAGCTCTGGCTCTGAGATGTAACCCTCCATTCCCAAAGTGCCACCAGAGCCAGCACTTTGCACAAGACAGACAGCTCGTTAAGGGGAATATGTGGCACTTACCAAAATGTAGGGCTTGCTTCCTCAACCCCCCGATTAGCTGTTAACCAGAACACGTAAATAGTCGTGGCTCATGAATCACGACTTGGTTTTGCAGATAAAAGAGTGTCTGACAGACCAGATCATAAAGTCCTGCTCAGTCTTTCATCCACCCCAGGAGTGCTGGGGAAGAAGTTCAGCCCTGCAGGTGATCACTGAGGCAAAAATGTTGTTACTGACCAGCCTGAGGGGTTCCTCATTTGGCACATTGGACAGCTGTGAATCCTATTTTGAGTAAACTGAATTTTCCAGTGGATTGCATGGCTGCTTACTCAGGGCTGTAAGCTTTAGCATATCTTTTAAAAAATGAGGTGCTGTGCTGGTAATTGCTGGAGTCACTGACTCACTCAATGTGCCTGGTCTCAGCAGGGTCTATGGATACCACCAGTAGCAGCAGAAATATTTTTCTGCTTGAGGTTATGTCTAGCTTAGAAAAAGCCCTGATTGCATTGAGAATTCTTCCTATGGAAAGGAAACACCAGCCCACAGTAAGAGCCTGTCACTTAGGAACGGGCCCAAATTTAGTCCTGAAAGTAATGAGAATATTCACAGGCTTTAGGCTACTTTTTATTCCTCTGGATTTCAGACATCCACGAGAGGCCACATTAGCAGCAGCTTCTGATTTTCCCTTCTATAGCAGCCTGATTGCAGGTTTCCAGTAGAAAGGAATGACAAAACCTTTTTTTTTGGTATGTACTTAGTCTCTGTTGGTTGTGTGATGGTGACTGTGGACAATGTGCCCTTGTAATGTTGGTTTTTGGAGGCACAAGATGACAAAAGGCTGATGTTGGAGCTGTAATTCATCTGTGCAGAGAACAGAGCTGGCCTGAGCTGTCTCTTTTCCAGACTCAAGGGTACTGCTGAAGAATTTTTCTCTTATCTGCCTGAGACAATGCTACTGTAATTTGTACTGGGCAGAAGTATTGAGAGAGCTGAGTGAAGATTTTATCAGCTGGTTGTAGATAGTGACAGCTGGTTAATGTTAATATCTTCAGAAAGATCTATAAAGAATTCTTGAATAGTTGTGCAGAAATTAATATGCCTCATCCCTCTTTGTGTTCCTGAAGTGGGGCTGTGCTGTCATCTCCAGCCTGCATTCTTTAATTTTCATAGCATCAGGTGATGGGCTCTCTGTCCATTGCTATGGTAACTGCTGCTTTATTTCGTACTCAAAGAAAACATTGACATAAACCCCAGCACAACGTGTCCTCTTTATTCACTGTGCACACCTCATGGATGCCAGAGCTGGGCAGGTTTGGATGGGGAGCAGTGAGCTGCAGGGCTGCTGCCCTGGTGGGTGACTGGTGTCACCTTCAGCACACACAGGGTTTTATGGCAGCTACTCCAGCTCTGCTTTCCTTGCTGCCCGTGTTTAATGAGATTTCAGGTCCTTCAGGGTGGGAGCAGTCCCTGGCTGCTGTTGGTCCCTGCTGGGGGAATGGGATCTAACAGCAGATGAGGCGTGTGAACTTTGTTTTTGCTCTTAAGCAGCTCCATTTTGAAGTGGAATTGATCCCATGAACTTTGGCAGTTGTTCGGAATCCCTCCCAACCTTTCTGTGAGCACTAACGAAGGGAGCAGCAGTTCTTTCCCTGTGTTAGTCCTTCTGTTTTGTTGCCTTAAAACCCCCAAATGTCTCCTGAAAAGCTCCACAAAACTGCAGTAGCTGAAGTCCCCTCCACGAGGCTCCAGATTGCTGTTCCTCACATCCTGTGTGGGGGATGCAGATGCAGAATAAAGTGTTAGCAGTTCCTCCCAGCATGGGCAGCTTCCTTCAGTCCCCACAGCCCTGGGACAGCCCTGAGCTCTGGCTCCTCTTGGAAGGAAAAATCCTCCAGGAAAAAACTCTTCCTGCAAGTGTTTCCGAGGGTTTTCCATGCTTCATATCACAATTATCTGATAAATGTGGCAATTATCTTCTCATCTTAGAGTAAAAAAAAAAATTAAAAGAAATAATTTAACAATCTAGTAATTTTCTACAAGAAGAGGCTTGCATGCTCTGTTACATTCTGCATGATTTTAGATGGGGCCTCATTAAACATCTTCACAGCCCTCTTAGGTTCATCTCTGTTGACCCTCCCAGGTGTTTCCCAGGAGGAAATGACTCTGTACCACCTTGCACTGCAATCAGAGTTCAGTCTGACAGAGCATGTTGTTGGAGTGCTGGCACTAAATGCAGTGTTTGCAGGGTTGGGGCTGAGCCCACATTCTGCACGGGGCTTTCCTGCAGAGCCCAGTGTCCTCTGTAAATCAGGACTGTGCTTTCTGAGATGCTCCTCTGCAGGGGGAATTGCTGAGCAGTGCTCACCTGGGTGATAGGGTGATGCTTCTGTGCTGCTGCAGGGTTGTTTCAATCCTGCAAGTTTGCTGTGTTTGAAATATTACTGACTGTGCTTTGGGGATTTTCCTTTTTCCACGCCAGTAAAAGCAGGAGCATTTTGGGGATGTAAGGAGAGGTGTTAGGTAAGAGCTGCTCTCTTGTTCTCAGATCATAACAGCTCTGTTCTCATCTCCCCAAATGAGGGTGAGTCATGGCCAGAGCTCAGCTGGATGCCAGAGCAATTCCAGGGAGTGGGAAACTCAGAACTTCTTGTTCAGAGGCAATGATTGTCCTGTTGTGTGCAATTACCTCTGCCTCCCCTGTCCCACTGCTGCTCTTCCTCTGATGAGTTCTTCCCTAAATCCTGGCTCTTCAAGGAGCAGGTTTAACAGATTCATGGCAAAAGCAGGCGAAGCATCCACGGGTCCTTCTCTGCTCAAAAAACATCTGAAAGGAGAAGGAATTACTTTGATATTAAATGGTGCTTAAGGGCACGTTTACTCTGTGATTTGGCCTTTTCACCAAATACTCCACTGATTCGCCAGCATGAAGGAAAAGGGGGAGAAAGGCACAAGGATTGTGGTGATTGAGTCTTTCCAAATGTAAGAAAATTGGTCAGTTGTATTGAAATTCACAATTGCCAGTCTGAAGTGTGCTCAGGTGTTTGGTTAATGGAAAACTGGTTTTACCTTTTTTTTTGTCTTTTCCAGAAACATAAAAATAATAGGAAAAATAAGAAACACAAATTGAGTTTAACTCAATCTGAGCATGTTCTGAATATTGGAAAAAAAAATTAGAGACCAGCTATTCTCTGTTTTGTATTAGAGCTTCATTATTCAGAGCAGAAAGAGCCATGTGTGAGAATTCATTTCAGATGGGTATTTTGGAGAAAATTGGAATCTGGGTTGATTTTTATAGGAAATTCTTAAAATCTGGCCATTTCTGCTTTTTAACATCATCCTAGTGTGTTTCTAAGGCTTGAAGCACCCTTAGAGAAAAGTTTCTTGTAAGATTCCAAATGAGTGGTGCTGACCTGGTGGGTAAAGCTGATAATGCTTAACAGTCAGACTTCTTGATTTTCCCCCAGTTTTCATTTCAATTAAGTTTTTTATTCTGATACAGGTAAATTTGTGTAAGTGAATAAGATCTAGATTGCACTAAAACTTGAGATTTAGACCTTTCCCTAAGTGTGTGGCTTAGTGTCCAAAATCCAGTGCATCCTTTTGTAGAGCCAAGTGGACTCTTGTTTTCTTGTTTGAGTTGGCTTTTCTTGCTTAATCTGGAGCTGTGCCAAAAACCATGAATATTCATGACACTGTTAAACAAGATTTTTATTGAAAACAACAAAAAATGGATCTGAAGCTTTCATTTGTCATTCTGAACTCAGCTAGTGAAAGCCCTGTGAACAGGCACATTTATCAGGGAGCTTTTCCTGGTGTTTTCTGGGTTTTTTGCCTATTGAGTGAAAATTTGTTGGAGACCAAGAGCATCTCACTGGGCAGCGAGCCTGCTGTGTATGATATGAATATAATAGAGATGAAATATCTAAATTAAAATGAATTACTTTTGTATGTTGTACCAAGTGTGAAATGCTCTGACAAGTGTTGAGCCTCAGGGGAGGTGGTACAAGCAGAGGACAGATGTAGCAGAGTTAACAAAATTCAGTATTCCCTTTTTTGATGCTCCCAGCCTTTCTTTGGGATGTGCATTCCCCAAGTTCAGAGCTGGTTCTGAGCTCTGCAGTGGCTGGGTAAGAGAGGAGTTTATTTCCCTTGTGTGGATGGATGGAAGGAGAAAGTGAGAAGATGAGCAATAAAAGTGCTTTCTCTTGCAGCCTCTGGGCTGTACAAGAAATTAAACAGGCTCAGCTTTCAGATGGCACATGGAGCAGGTTGGATGGATCCTCCCTCATTTATTCTGCAAGGTGAAATTCTCATGAGAGCTCTCTTTGTTTCACCCTGCAAAGCAGACCAGCTAGGATTTTTTTCTTCCATGTCTGTTATCCAGAAGAACAATATCCAGAGATTAGGAGGAATTATTGATATTCTCCTGCTGAGCAGTGCAGTGTGGGGCTTGGGCAGCCTGTTAGGTTGGGTGGTGTTCGTTTCTAAACTAACAGGAATGGTGTAAACTACCCTGAAGTTGTGTAAGCTGCAGTGAAACAAGGTTTTTTTTCAGAGATCTTAAACAATCCTCCTCCTGGCTAGAGGAGGAAGGAAAGAGCTAATTCCACCCAGATTGCTGGGGGAAAAGGGCATCCATGAGTGCAAGAGGACACAGAAGGGCAGGGGATCACAGGCAGTTCCCCAGGGAATCCCGGTTTCCCTGCACTGAGGTATTCTCCACCTGGTCGTTTTCCCAGCTGCATGATGGCAGTGCAGCAGCCAGAGTTTGCCTGCAGGACTTGCAAAGGCTTGGGCATCCCTGGAGGAGCTGTGGCCAAGGGGGGAGGACTTTCCAAGATTTGGGAACCAGGGGGGCTCTCAGGGTCGAGTTGTGGGAAAGAATTGCTGTGACAACAAACTGTTTGCGCTTAAAGAGGGGAAAGTATGTAACACCATCAAAGGGGGAGCGGGATTCAAAGGGAAACACATGTCTGAAACATAAGGGTCACGTTTATTTGAAAGGAAAATTTATTTGCTTTTGATTCTTTATAACATTTCCCATAGAGACTAGCAAATATAGCTGCCACATTTTTGGCAAAGGGTGTCTTACCCTAAACCTGAAACACTTAAATACACATACTTACATAAATGTGGTTTCTATTAGTTTCAGCTGTGGGACTTCTAATTCCTGCCTTTTGTAGTTCTTGTTTTCCTCTGTTGGCTGTATTTGAAGCTTTAAAAGAGCTTTGGTAATAAAAAAAAAATGTTGTTTCTGCTTTTTTAGAAAGAGCAAGAAGGACAAGTTGATGAAGAGAGCTCATTGCTGGGGTTCTGGTGTCTTTGCAGAGTGTGCAGGAGTGGGACACTGGTGATGGTCTGTGCTATAAAACCTTTCTGTGGGGTGCAATGGGCCTGAAACCACCCCAGGTTTGTGGTTATTAAAACTGGTTGGCTCTTACAGAAAACATGTGGGTAGCCATAACTCAGGAATCCTCTCTGGCTATGCTTTCCAAAAAATCCCCATTAGCAGAGTTGAAATTTGAAGCAGGAATAGGATGAAGTCAAATCAGCCCCTGATCACTGAGCCATTCTGGTCCCAGAGCCTTCCCTGGGCTGGAATAAAGCAATTTTCCCTTTTTATTCCCCTCTCCAAATGGCTCTCCCAGCCCCCCAGCACCCTCTCTGATTCAGTTCACTTTGTTTATTTTTAAATAAGCATATGGCACACTCATCTCTCACCCAGGCAAAGAGCTCTCCTTGCTGTCAGGATGGGAGTGGGACCAATGGAGGAACAACTGAGAGCTGGCCAGGCTCGTGCTCCCCTCTCCTAGCACAGAGGGAGCAGACAAATAATGCAGCTCAGTGCTTTAAAGCACCCAGGGGGCTGTCACCAAGGGAGTGCAGCCAGCAGGATGGACACAAACCTTTCCAAGCCCTGGTGCCAGAGCTGGGCGAGCTCCTGGCTCAGCAGAGCCTCTGACCTGCAGGCTCCTGTGCTTCCTTATCCTGCTCCTTGCTGAAACCAGCACAGAGGTACAAATGTAAATGTGCAAATATATACAGGTGTGTGGGGGGGCTCAGCAGCACACTCCTGATGTTTGGGCATCATCCTGATACCCGTTCTTCAGCCAGGTCCTGTCTGGGTCAC
This sequence comes from Luscinia megarhynchos, assembly GCA_034336665.1. Taxonomy (NCBI): domain Eukaryota; kingdom Metazoa; phylum Chordata; class Aves; order Passeriformes; family Muscicapidae; genus Luscinia; species Luscinia megarhynchos. The sequence continues at coordinate 12,650,896 of CM067578.1, forward strand.
AGAATCCCAGACTGGTTGGGCTTGGAAGGAGCTGAGAGCTCATCCAGCTCCTGCAGTGGGCAGGGACACCCTCCCCTGTCCCTGGCTGCTCACCCTGTCACTCAGCAGTTGTCCAGCACGTGGGACTAGGCTTAGGCTGGGATTAGAGCTGATGGGTCAAAGCTTTTGCCTTCCCCTCCATGCTTTTCATGCACAGTGCAATACTTCAGGCTGAAGCAGGAGGTAGTGACAGGCACAGGGACAATTGCCAGGGGTGTCTTGGCTTTGTTTCCTTTCTCTCTCCAGCCCAAAAACCAGGCAGGGAGGGGGGATTTGGCTGTTGGCCAGTTTGCTGAGGGCTTTGCAGGGAGCAGGCATCTGCCCCTGAGGATGGATGTGGCAGAGTTGTGAGCAGCTCTCAGACACCTGTCCTGCACATCTGCCCTGCCTCAGGTGCTGCAGTGCCTGGCTCCTGCTCTCACTGCTCACTGTGCCTGCTGCAGATATTAACTCTCTGAAACCAGGTGTGCACCCACACTGGGCTGGGCTGTGTGTCCTAAAGTCTGATCTGTTATTTTTACAGGGCTATATCCGTGATTTTGGGTGACTGATAAGGCACTAAATATGCACAGATTGTGTTTTACACACATTGAGATAAAAATCTCTTCCACTGCTGGGCTTCTTTACCCAGAAGGAATATGTTCTTTAAATATTTCTTCACAGCTAAACTCAAGCTGAAAGATGCAGTCATCTGCCACAGAGGCAATCTTTGTGTGCAGATCTGGTTTTCTGCATTGACCTTGGTGGCTGCTGGACTTTGGTTCTACAAACCTTGGAGTCTCCTGAGCTCTGAGTCCCAAATGGCTCAAGTATTTCTGTGCTAGAGATTTTTATTACATTAAATAATATAATCAATTTTCCCTCCTAGCAGTGAATCCACTCTTTGGGTTGCTTAGAGTTGGATCTCATCTTCATTCACTTCAGATACATCTTGATGTCATAACAATCATAAAGAATTTCATGTTGTCACTATTGGGTTTTGGCCTTTGGGCTGAGGACAGACTTAAGAGAATTCATTCCTGCTAACACAGAGATGCTGAGAGATTCTGAGCTACCTCTAGGAGTGATGATAAAGAGGGTGAAATATTCTAATGAGCCTTTTCTACTAGTCTGACTTCTCTCCAGACATACCTAGATTTTGCTTAGGAAATACAATTTCCATAATAATTTAAAATCTGTCAGACTCCCCAGTCTTGTTCTGTGTTACACAGTAAACCTGAAGGATGATCTTTTTTAAGGACAGCCCAGGATAAAAATAGCATCTTTCTCACAGAAATGGGTGAAAGAGTTTTCACAGACCCTGCCAACAGTGCTCCTGGCTCAGAGCATTTCTATTTATCCTGCTTTTCTAAAAGCACTGAGTTCACTTTCAAGTTTGAAAGCATTAAAAAAAATAAATAAATTGGATATCCAGATTTGATGGTGCACGTGAAAGATGCAGCAGCATTGAAGTTCCATCTCCTATTTGAGTTGTTCCCAGTACCAAGCACGGAGATGCCAAACTCTGAGGTGCTGGCACTGCTGCTGTCTGCCCAGCAAAGCCATCCCATCATAGCTCAGTGGGGTGAGGAAAATGTTTATGGGATGTGCAGAGCCCCAGCCTGAGCTGGGCTGGGAGAGCCCTGCCAGCCTTGGCTGTGCAGTGAGGACAGGGGGGTGCTGTGGCTGCTGCTGGCACCTGCTGTGAGCCCTGGCCCTGCAGCGTGTCCCTGCCACCCCCTGGGGCACAGGTGCCTCTGCCACTGCCAGGTGCCACTCCTGGGGCACAGGTGCCACTGCCAGGTGCCATTCCAGGTGCCAGGTGTGAATTCCAGGTGCCACTCTCACTGCCAGGTGCCACTCCTGGGGCACAGGTGCCACTGGCAGGTGCCACTCCTGGGTCACAGGTGCCACTGGCAGGTCGCAGGTGCCACTGGCAGGTGCCACTCCTGGGGCACAGGTGCCACTGGCAGGTCACAGGTGCCACTGGCAGGTGCCACTCCTGGGGCACAGGTGCCACTGGCAGGTGCCACTCCCAGGTCACAGATGTCACTCTCACTCCCAGGTGGCACTCCCAGGTCACAGGTGCCATTCCCAAATGCCAGGTGTGAATTCCAGGTGCCACTCTCACTCCCAGGTGGCACTCCTGGGTCACAGGTGCCACTCTCACTCCCAGGTGCCATTCCCAGGTGCCACTCCTGGGTCACAGGTGCCACTCTCACTCCCAGGTGGCACTCCTGGGTCACAGGTGCCACTCTCACTCCCAGGTGCCATTCCCAGATGCTGCTCACAGGTCACAGGTGCCATGCCAGGTGCCAGGTGTGGCTCCCAGGGGGTGGCAGGAGGGGCCAGCAGGAGCTGCTGCTGCCCAGGTGAGCTCAGGCTGTTTCTGAGCTCAGGGGAGCAGCTGCAGCTCAAACAAAAAGTGGCACTGAGCTGTGCCAGTGCCTCCCTCTCTCCTCTCTGTACCTTCTATATTCTCTTCACACAAATAGTTTGGAGTTTCTCATTATCCCAGCTCCTTTTAGAAGTTCTGCAGCCAAACCCATGTACAAATCTGCTCTAAATGTGGAATAATCCTGCTAAAATCACCACAGAATTTAACCCAGTATATCCAGATTAAATAAATCCTGCTGTAAGCACAATTAAAACTTCCATCTTTGTGTTGATTACTTCAATGTTTTACTTCTAAAAATCTGTGTTTAGGAGAAATAATGCTGTAGGGTACATAAATTATTTATTTTTGTTCTCGTGCAGAACAGCCAGTGAAGAGCTGGGTTAAAGGCTGCCCAAAATCACAACTGATTGGTTATTTTTAATAAGTGTTTAGCTCACTGGAAAGACATTGGCATTTTGGGAATGGGAAATGATGGGAGATGTAAACAGAAACATCCTTCACTGTCAGGGCAGCTTCACCACAGAAGCATGTTCAATCAGCACTGCCTCCTCCTCATTAAGTGGTGTCACTTAATTACAGCTCCAGGTGAAGCAAAGTGATTTGCAATAACTGTGTCAATTTAATTAGCACAATACAAATATAAACCTTTTTGGTTTGTTTTTTTTTTCCTCATTGCATAATGCAGGGCCACGACCTCTTTTAGATGTATTTACTTTTATTGACATCTTAATTGGCTGCCCAGGCACAGTTCCTCTGTGCAGAGATTTCCATAGGGACAAAAATCAAATGGCCCTCACAGGAGGCACCACACCAGATCACAGTGTTGGGCCCTTCCTGCTTCCCTTCCCAGGGGTAAAAGCATCCTTAAAAATCCCTGGTGTGAGCAGCACAGAGAGAGAGAACACTTCTGTGTTTTAGCATGGCCCAGGCCCTCCCTGGCCACTGAGGTGGGGAAGCTGCCAGCAGAGCCAGAGCAGCCCTCAGAGGATTCCTCAGGCCCATTTATTTCCTTCTAAAATCTGGCATGCTTAAAGGGGATCCACAACCAGAGCATCTTTCCTCATCTCTGACTTTTTCCCACGTTGCAGCTTGTAGGTACTTCTGCAAAGTCTTTTAGGATCAAAAATGATTTCACAGAAATCACATATGATTTCATTTAATATATATATGTGTAGCATTTCTGTAGCATTTCTTCTTCCATTATTTAAACCATTTTTCCTGTTCTTGGACAGTGTAAGTTAGTTCAGGCACTCTCTGTGGAGGGTTGATAGGTGCAGGTTCTTTTAATTAACCAACCATGGATCACTTTTTCTGAATATCACTTCTGAGGTGCCTGGAGGGAGGTTCTGAGGTGTCCAGCACAGAATGAGTGTCCACATCTTGTTAGAGCTGGGTCTTTGTTAAACATCACCTGGCTGTTTGACTGCTGCAATGCCTTTACAAATCTGGGTGGGTGCTGGTGTGGCTTGTGGAGCTCAACAAGAGGTGCTCCAAGGGAAGGAGTTGTTCATCTGAAACAGCAGTGAAAGGCTCTGTGAGCTCAGAACTCAAACCTGCTTCTGTATTCCTGGATGATGAAGTCAGAAAAGTAAATCAGGCTTTTTTCTCACTCACTGAAAAAATTACTTTCCTTCTGTGAGCAGTAGGATTTTGTACCATGCCCCAAATGGTCTCTGCCTAGAACTAATTCTCACTTTGCCCAGAAGTCGTTTGAAAAGCTCTACTTAAATTTTTTCAAAGTAGGAATATGCTGTGAAATGTCACTGCAAAACCCACAATCCAGCAGCAAGTGGAGACTCCCAGCAGAAGTGACAGATGTGAAGAGACCAACCTGCACGTTACCACCAGTGCTTCTAATTGTAGGCCAGCAAAAGGAAATTTGGAGCTGAATTTTGCCAACATTCAGCCTACAACAGTCAGTCTGTGATTAGTCATGTCATCAAAATATAAACAAAAATAATTCAATCATCAAAGCAGAGATCCCATCTGCAAGGGGTGGGAACACTAAGATGAAAGAAGTGCCTTTGAGAAGGACAGAGCAGGATTGTGTGTGACTTCTGAGTGCAGCAGCAAAGCTTCATGTGCTGCACAATCCAGTGGACAATTTCTAACGTGGCTGGAGCACAACCACAACTTCATTTTATGGCAACATCCTGGCAAGCAGAGTGTTTGGCCTGTGAATCTGATGTTTTCAGACTGGCAAAGTCTCAGCTAGAAATTAATGTGTCTAAAGACTAGTTTTGTTTCATAGAGCACAGATAATATGAAAATTTGATTAGTTCATACTCCATCAACATAAAAGATATGAGGTATGAATATTCTATTAACATTTTGAACTGAACAAATGGCTGTGCCTGCTCTGTTGCAAGCACTGGATTGCAGTCACAGAAAACTCCTCTGCTTGTAACAAAGGCTGATCCATAATGCCAGCTTCAAGTATTTATCATTTTGCAATACCACTGCTAGGACAGTTCATGGTCTACTACAGAAGCAAAAAAAAAGAGAGGCTGGAGTTATAAATGAAAGCAGAAAATTTAAAAAAAGTCTGAGCTCTCTCTGCTTTATGATTTTCATGAATATAATGAGAGATGGTTGGGCCATTTGAATAGATAAATGATGTATGATGGAAGTACTGGGAGCATCAGGACTGAGAGGATTTTCCTCTGAGCATTTAAAAGTGTCCAATTCCAGTGATAGAGGCTGATTTTTAGTGAAGTGCAATCTAAACCCTCAGTGTCTCCAGTGGATTAAAAACTCTTTCTTGCTCCTTTTCAGAGGTAATGTTTTAATGTCATATTGTCTTTGGTACCTCAGACCTTTTATCTTCCCAAAATCCTTTCTGTAGCTGCAATTCTAGGAACAGTTCTGCCCTTGCCTGCAATCCTATTTCCATGAAATGCTGTATGGCTCCCTCTTCCCACTAATGGAAAAAACTCCATTGTTGTGGTGTTTATAGCTCTGGATTATTAGGAGCTGAGTTTGGCTGAAATCCTTGGCAAAATGATGTGTTCAGTGAAGAGTACAACTTTGAGGCAGCCAAAGAAATTAATATGTCAAATTTTAATTTAAGAAAGAGCCGAACAACCTGAAAATGAAACAGAGCCTTTCAATTTATGAAAAAAAAATCATTTCATCCAGTAACATTTTTTCCTGCCTTCTGGTAAACAGCAACCCCCAAAACCATTTTATGTTGACAGTAATAACTTTACCTCTGTTAGTGGTTTAGTCTGACCAGCAACCCCCCAAATCAATTACTCACCAAGTTCTATTTCTGAGCTTTTACCTTTTAATATCCTTTAAAAATGTTCTTTTCGTGGTTGGAAGTATCCTCCTGGGCAGTTGTGTTCCTGCTGATCCCACCCTGGAGGAGTCTGAGGGCTGAGGTTTTTTTCCAAGTTTTCTTGTTGCAAACAGCTTCCAAGTGCAGGGGAAACCACCTGGCCCTGGGTAAGAGAGACAAGATTTCCAAATTCTTCATGAGAGTCAGCCCAGCCTGCTCCCTTTCGTGTTTGATGTGGAACTGGGGGGAGGCTGGGGACACCTCTGCAGGGGTGATGTCCAGGTGGGATTTGGCCCTGAGGTCTCTGGCCAGCAGTGTGTACTTTTGTGTATTTTTGTGTTATATTTGTGTATTCTGTAAGGGTACCATGCAAACAGTCTCTAAGAGAATTTTCTTGATCCTTATGCATGAAAGAAATCCAATCATTGTTATTTCAATACAGTTATGCTGGCAGAATCTCTACAAATTTCTCTTTGAGTCTTCAGGTCAATGTCATTTTTATACCTTACACATGGATTTTCTCTTTTGGGAGGCAGGACAAGTCTCTGCTCCTGTGTGTTGTGGCCACACTTGAGGCAGTGATACCATCCCTTAATCCCATTACCAAACTGGCACAAAGGAGAAGGAAAAACATAATGCAGGCTTTTGGATGAGAGTCCTCAGATGGAGATAAAGCATTTCCTGGCTCCCTAATGGCTTGATTCCTTTTCAAGGGAAGAAATATGCTTTTATCAGCTTTGAAGGTCAGGTAGTAAAATCAGAGGTTAAGCAGTTTTGCTTTAGTTTTGGATGCAGCATTAAAATTCCTATTCAAGGGCTGGATCGAGCAGCACACTCAGCCACTTCTGGCTGTTTATGGATCTCAGCACTGCAGCACAGCTCCAGAGATTAAATCACAGAATCACAGAATGGTCTGGGTTTGTAGGAGACCTCAGCTCCTCTCAGCTGGGACCTCTCCTTTGAAAGGCCAAATTCTAAACCCACTGATAAACAAGCAAAACCCTAAAAATACAGCAGGTTTGCTGCTTGCCACATTGGACTTCTGTCCAGTTAGAACTGATCAGAAGCTGCAGACAGATGCAGCTGGATTAAATCTGTGAGACTGAGCTGCAGGGCTGGGGTGCAGCCCCCAGGTTCTCTCTCCTGCACTGGCAGGGAGGTGCCAGCCCTGGTGCAGATCCCTCTGCTCTCAGAGGGGAGGGGAGTCACCTGCACCTGCCTGAGGTTTGGGGGTTCATCTTGTTTTTCTGTTCTGCTGCTGAATTCTGAGTGGGAGGAGTGAACCTCGAGTCCCTTTACTTTTTCACTGTGGGTTTCTCTGTGGATGGGCAGCACTGAGCTGCTCAGTGGGACTGGAGCAGGTGATGAGTGTGGTGGTAGGGCCATGTAGTCACTGCTGTGGCTAATCTGTTGTTGCTGCTTTGGAATTAGCCAGGGATTAGAGACTGTGGTCACTCTTCCTGGATTTGACACTGGCAGTAAAGAGCCTTTCTCAAATTCATATTGGTTTTCCTGCTGCCTCATTCTCTGCCTCAGTGGCCCTTCTGTTTGCTGAGCCATTTCCCACTGGGATTCCTGTCTGTTCCTCACCTCTGGCATGGACAGTGCAAATTCCCTGGCTTGTCAGGACACCTGGGCAGGGGGCAGAGGACTTCACAAGGGATTTCTCTGCTCTTTTTTGGAGCAGCCTGTGACTGCCAGCAAGCTCTGATTTCCCAATAAACTTGAAGCAAGCTGGTGTTGTAAGACATGGCTTGTCTTGCTCTGGGAGTGACCCACAGGCTGCTTTGATTATCTTCCCTTTTTCTGGAGGTGTCTGAGCTGACTCTTGGCTCTGTCTGGTTCTGTTGTACAATTAACCAGCTCATCTGCAGTGAGGCAGTTCTTGTGCTGCAGGGAAGAGTCCACTCGTTTTATGCCTGACACATGTCTGTGCTTCTGGATCAGTATGAAAAGAAAAGGATGAAAGAAAAAAGAGTTGAATAAAGAGAACATTTTGGAATAAACCAATCATGTGACCTCTGTTATAATAATACATTTTGGAAATTCTGCTTATGTAGCAAAGTTTATTATATATTTACATAATAGCAGTTTATTTGGAAGCTGAGGATTATCCTGGCTTTGTGCAGTGAGGAGTCTGCAGTGATTGTGCTGTGCCAGAGCAGTGGAATGGGTGGATTTGTAAGAGCCAGGTGTGCTGGTGATGAGCAAGAGCAGAACTGAAGACTGGGAGAAGTGGAAGAAGCTTAGAAGCAAAGTGGTTTTGACAATAAAATTGAGTCGTGTTCCTGCCTTTGAGGTAGGGTAATTGAAAGCTTCCTTTTTTTTCTTCTTTTATTTTTTTAAATCCTGTTTCATCTACATTTGTCTCTGCTCTTTGTGGAGAGAATCTTTAGCTGGAAACAGAATGGATTTTCTTTTCTGAAATTCCATAGATTTCTGTATCAGCCTCCAGTGCTTCCACCAAGATAATTCTGTATTAATGAGGTTAACTGCAAGTGCAGTTGTGCAAATCCAGATTGTCTGCATTGCTCCCTGAGGACTCTTTTAAAGTTGGGGTTTGGATCTCTCTGGCTGTAAAACCATTTTGTAAAAACTCAGGGCAGATTTCTATGTGGGTTTCCTCCCTTTGCTTCCAGCATTCAGCTGTTGGTGATAGGAGAGCAGGGAGGAGAGAAAGGGGCAGCCCTGAGTGATTGAGCAGGAGAATAAATCCATTATCTGAAGAAAATCCAAGGGCATTTGAACCTCATTAAGGCTGTGTGGTTCTGAATCTTTGGGTTTTCTCAGTAGGAGGAAACCCTGGCAATTCTGTTGGCATTTGAAACAGCAAGTTCTGCTCCCAGGGCACTGTGTAATATTTATTTCACTTCTGCAGTTCCACTTTACCTGCATCTAATTCCCATTCAGACACCTCAAAATCATGGCATCGTTTGGAGCAAAAATTATTTGACAAGGTGCATTTGGGTTTTCTTTGGACTAGAGGTATTTTCCATGCTCAAGCTCTGTCTGTCCAGCAACAGCAAGGTTTAGAGATGGATTTCTGAAATTCCCATTGGTATTCTGGTGTATTTATACAGCAGTTTGTTGTGCACTGGGGGAGAGACACAAGACACTGCACAGTACTGATCACTGTGACTCAGCAATGCTGTCCATAATCTTTTAGTTTACTACAGAAATGACAAAATCTCCTCCTAAGTTGTTGTCTAAGCAGCACTCAGGCCCTGAGGAGCAGCTGATAGAGCAGCAAATAAAGCACCACTGAGAGTAATTAGTGTTTTTTATAGAAAGTTTTTCCTGGAGGTTTCTGCACTCCTGAGGAGTGAGGGGTTTACTGAATTCACCATTTTTCAGTGTTCATTCCCTGTGCTGTGCTTATTTCTGTGCCCAGGTAGGGGAATCCTCATCACCCATTACTGTGCTGCAGAATAATGTCTCTCTCAAATGGCCTCTCCAGCTGCTGCCCCAAATTGCCAAGCAAATACAGCTTTTAGTAGCATCCAAATGGATGCTTCAGTTATTCCCATTTTTCTTCAGTTCTCAGCTTAACTGAGGTGTTATCTGAAGGTCATTCAGTGGCTTTTTATGTTCTTCATTGGTGGGTTCAGTTTGAGAAGAGGCTCACAATCCTGGGGTTTGCTTTTTGGTCGCTGAGGTTTCCTCCAGGAACACCTGGGGCTGATAATTCCTGACACAGCCACTGTTCCCCTGGGAGCACCATGCAGGCTCTCAGGGGCTGGAGTTGGGGTTACAAAGTGCTGGTGGGAAGGTGGAATTTGATATGTGTAAAGGACATTACCTTGAGAATTCTGACACTCTGAGGACATCCAGTGTACTAATTAATAACTCAGTATAAACTCCTCCATCACTAAGTCTAATGTTAAAAAACAAAAAACCCATGAAAAGCTGTTTCTGTTATGTGAAACCAAACTCACTTCATGGATGTAATGCTGATATTGAGTCAGGGGAATGCAGAATGATTGACAAGATGTTTTTAAGGATTTGCTTTAAGGGCTTTGTGCAGGCTTTAAGGGAAAACATCCTAACCAAGCTTTCTTTTGAAGATGCTTTTTAAAGACATAGAAAATCAACACTCTGCATTTACAGAAGTGTGGCCATTTCTGCCTCAGAGGCCTGAGGAGTCAGGAGTGCAGGCAGCCCAGCAGCACTGGCTGTTTCTGCACCCATCTCTTGCTCCAGCACTGAGCCCTCAGCAGGGAGAGCAAGGCTCAGTGCAGGAGCTGCCCCATCTCAGTTCTGACAGGAGCAGGCTCAGCACTGGGGGCTGATGGTGCTGCAGTGCCTGGTGATCCCCAGTGGGAGTGAAGGATCCAGAGTGATGAATTCCTGCTTGTCTCAGATGTGTCTAAAGGCTGTTCCTCCAAAGGCTCCCACAATCTCTTGGCCACTGATCACAGCCAGCTCCCATTCAAGCTCTCACATGCAGCAAAGGGGATGGGAAATGTGAAATTGCATTATAGATAACCCAGGCAACTGCCAATAGGACCAATGGCTGCTTCTGTAGTGCAACATCAGGCTTTGGGATTTCATTTCTAAGTATTAGAATGATACAGCAATCAGTGGGGGGAAATCCTCCTCCCACTGCTTTCTCATTCTGAGTTTCAGGCACTTTCCCCCACTTTTATAGCAGCTCTGATATCATATTTACAACATCCAGCATTTCAAGGTTAGATGGCCAAGTGTTGAGTCAAGAAAAAACTGCCTTCCCAGGGATACTCAAACATTTTAGTTCATGTCTGGGGGACAGCACTGATGTGCTACTGGTTGATTTAATTTCAGAAATGGACACTACAATGATTCATCTAGAGAGTCAAAAAGCTGATCTCGACCTTAGCACTCACTTCTCAAACACAGTCCAGGATCAGATGTCTTGTGTGCAGACAAGGAATTTATTTATCCACAATGCTGCTTCTGCAGGCTTTCAAGTTTTTTAAACCAGCATGTGTCAAATACAAGTGCAGGTGTGTTCTGAGTCCCCATCAGCATTTCCTGAGTGTGGTGTCACTGGGTTTTCCTGATTCACCTGTGGGAATTAATGAGAAAGGGGACCTGGAGATGTGAGTATGGATGTACAGAACCAATCAGAGAGCATAAAGCTGACTGGAATAAAATATGGATCACTTTAGGACTGTCTGTCTTAATGCATCATCTTTTCTTTTGCCAGTTAATGTAGAAAGTAGATCAGCAAGTTAAGTCAGACCAGGAATGACCAGGGATTTTGGGAATCATTGTGACCCTTTCCTGTTGGCAGCCACATTTCCATCCTTTCTTTTAATCTCTGTCACTTCTTGTCAATAGGATTTAAAGTGCCCATAAAGATTTGATGATCTCAGTGTCTTCTGTGTTTCTAACTTTTAAGTAGTTCTGTCTAAAACCCAACGTTTCCAGCACATAAAAATCTCCCTTTGCAGCAGGAACATGAAAGGTTTTTGTCTCACTCAAAGCCCTGGCAGTCTGGAATGAGAATTCTCCTGATTCCCCATCGTTTGTGGCTTGGCCAAAGAGGAAAATTGAGTTTGTGCCACCCTTGGTGGCTGGAGTTTGAGTTAAGCTCTTAATTTACAGGTGTGCTCCATTTCTTGGAGTCATTGATGAAAGCTTGGGTGATTGGAATTACCTTTTTGGCTTTAACGTTTTCCAGCAGCAATTTCAGGAAATTCAAAGGAGGCACAAACAAATAAATGTGACAAGTCTGTTGCTGTAAATAAACAGGCTGGAAAAGACCCCTTGTGTGTTTTATGCTTCAGGATTAGTGTTCCTTCCCAGGGAGGGATATTTCACCCCACAATATTTACTACTTCTTTTTCAATAGAAATAGTTGTTATGTTGGTTGCTGCTAATATTTATATATTCTCATTTGGGAGCCAGACATTTGTCAAACACAGGCATAGACACCTGGCCTGATTCTGTTGTGATTAAAGCAGAAATTAGGCTAAATGATGTATTTGTAATAACAGAGCAAAATTTGGAAGCAATTGAATAGCCTAAGAAATTATTCAGAAGGAAATTAATACTTTCAAGGGGAAAATAATGCCTTAAATTTAAATCTCCAGAAGCTAGGAATTATTTTATATATAACCCATAAAATAGACCCATAAAAGTGCTTTTCAGGTGACAATACATTTTCCAAGAATATAGCAGAATTCAGAGTGGGCTGGACTCTGCAAAAAATTATTATTTCCAAAATTTCTGTCAAGCATCATTATAGGAACTTCTGATTAAAAATTGAATATATTCTTTTAACTTTACAGCACACCTGTTCACAGTCCTTGGCTCCAGCTATCAGTGTGCCTTCCCTCACCTGGCTGATCAAAGATGAGCCTTCCTGAGCTCTAAAGGTGCCAAACCCTTCTTCCCTTGCAGCTCTGGGATCAGTGGAGATGCTGAACCTTTCTTGCATAAAGCTCTGAACTTGGCTTTGGAGGAGCCAGCTGGTATCTCCTTGTGCTCAAAGCTGGCACTGTGGGACCTGCAAATTTGCTTTTCAGCGTTTAACTATCGAGTTTTAAAGGCTTTGAATGGTTTTCCAGATTGGAAAGGCTTTGTGCAGAAATAAATACCACAACATCTCGTTAGCAAGAGTGGTTTCCATTGGCAGGTCAGCAAACACACTCTCATCACTGTCCTGTGTTCCTGCAAGGCTCTGCTGAGCTGTGCTTTAAATTATCCCATCTTCAAAACCCTGTTTCCTTTTTTATCAGTGGAAAAACCTTTACAAGCATCTGAAGAGTCCTTGAAGCAGTTACCTTTGAACAGTTATGCTGGATTGTTATAAATTTCCCATATTGTTTTTATTGCCTCTCTGAAGCGATCTGGGGTTTTATTTCCCTCCTTTTTCACAGGGGCTGCTTCTCCTGACAGATGCTTGCTTACATCTCCCAGGAACTCTAATGAGAGCCAGGCATATGTCTGCTTTCCAGCCTAGACCTCCTTATGCTCAGTTTGCATTTATTCTTTTTTCTGCTCCAGCCTGCCGTGGGGTTAGAGAGGAGAACTTCCCTTCCCTTCCCTTTCCTGCTCCTGTCTCATCTTCAGGGAGCTGCAGATTAATGACACCAGTTTGCACTCACATTTTAATTCCTGAGTGTCTCTGAACGTTTTAAAAATGTGGAATAATGACAATAAGCTGTGATTGCACTCAGGGATTAGCTGCAGAATCAGTCTGTTGCTGTTCTTCCAGCTTTCCATGTGCCTCTGCTCCCTGCTTGCTCTGCCTTTCTCCTCCCACCCAAGCATCAAGCAGCTGCGAGAGGAGATTTAATTGTGTGAGTGGTGAGAGCTCAAAGGCTCTAAAACTCACAGAATGTCCTGAGCTGGAGGGGAGCCCCAAGGATCATCCTGGCCCTGCACAGCCACCCCAGCAATGCTCCTGTGCCTCTCTGGGATGCAGCCCTGGGGAGCCAGTGCTGATGCTGCCTTCTCACTGCTGAGGTTCTAATTCGAATATGATCCCTGTGAATAATATTTCTGGGTGATTATCAGAGGTGTAGCCCTTGCAGGCAGGAAAAGCATGGCTGTTACTGATCCAAGCTGTGCTGACACTGCTCTGTGCAGGGCAGGGAGCTCAGACAGGGTGGCTTACCCAAGGTCACAGTGTCTAAATGACAGATGAAGGATCCTTACTCCTGATTTCCCCTCCTGTGCTGTGGGGGACACCATGAAAGCCAGTGGTACCAAGTACTGCTCTAGACTGGAGCTGGGAGTCTCTCCAGAAGGATCTCCTGTTACTGGACTCTCCAGGCAAAGATCAAAGAACAAGCAAATGGCAGAGTTAGAGCAACACCAGTTCAGCCATGAAATGCCTGTGTGAGATATTAAAGTTTTCCCTCATCACACTCCACAGCCATGTGAGCAGATAAAGAATTCCAGGGCAGAGGCACTTCTCAGACACAAACAAATGGTGAAAGCTGAGCTTTCTGATAGCTTTATCTGTCCAGAATATTCACCTGTTGGTTTTGGTTACAGCTGACACTGACACAGTAATTTCCACTCTTATTCTGCAAGTTGTTCAATTTACAAAGCTGTCAGTCCTTCGTGACACCTGTGGCACCTCTTATAAGAACGTTTTTAGTGTGTCAACATCAAATATTTTGTGAATGTGGTTGGAAGATGCAGAATTTCCAGAAAAGCTGTGGAAATCAGGCATTTCCCCTGTCCATTCCAGGATGGGATAAGCTCAGTGAATGGTGCAGATCTGCAGAACAAACCCAGCCTGTTTTGTTCCTGATGTGACTTTAACTCACCTACAGTGAAATTCACTCCCCTGCACACCCCCAGGCTGAAGCCTATTCACCATTTAAGTCTTCAAAATAGGATTAGGGGATTTAAGAAGCACAGAAGCTTTGCATTTCCCATCCAATTTCTTAATGATTTTTTTTGCATTAATGGGAGTGGGCTCTGCAGCCAAGCAGCCACGTTTCTCAGCAGGGCTGTGTCAGGGCTTTGGAGAAGACACTCCACCCCAGAGAATGAACAACCCTCCCAGAGCTGAGCAGCACAGTATTGCTTGCTTTAGTGCTGAGACAGGGTCTGAACTCAGATGCACAGAAGTGAAAAATAAGCAGTGATTTCTTTTTTTTGCCTACCTTTCCTTTATTATAAATGATTTCTAGCGTGATGCTTTTTGAGTCAAAGCCAGGCTTGAATGGCTTAGTACACACTATTTTTTAAATAGCTGACTTGCAAGCAGTTCTTGACATTCTCAACAACCCAGGAAAAGGTTTTTTAAGACAGCAAAATGAACAGCTCCCATTAATTAGCAGCTATTTACTCCTTTTAATAAGCAAATCAGTAAAATGGAAAGTGGAAGTGACCCCATCATCCCAAACCATCTCAATCTCAGACACCCTGCATCACAAAAGTTCCCAAACTCTTCCCTGGCACCTTCTGCAGCAGCCTTTTATCTGAGGATCTGAACACCGTGTAGGAGCAGTAGCTAATTAGATTTCTTGCAACTCCTATAATATCAGAAGCACTTAGAAGAGAGATAAAGGCAGGATTAAACCACAGAGCCAGGTCTCATGAGACACCCACGTAGGGAGGGAGCTCCACCACAGGCTGCCTGCAAATCCCTGGGCTGCTCTGGGGATCAGCTCCATCCCTGCACCTTTTCCATAATCCCACGCACAGGGTTTGTGTTCTGGGGTGTCACAGCTTTTCCATAATCCCACACACAGGGTTTGGGTTCTGGGGTGTCACAGCTTTTCCATAATCCCACACACAGGGTTTGTGTTCTGGGGTGTCACAGCTTTTCCATAATCCCACACACAGGGTTTGTGTTCTGGGGTGTCACAGCTTTCCATAATCCCACACACAGGGTTTGGGTTCTGGGCTGTCACAGCTTTTCCATTCTCACAGACAGGGTTTGGGTTCTGGGGTGTCACAGCTTTTCCATAATCCCACACACAGGGTTTGGGTTCTGGGGTGTCACAGCTTTTCCATTCCACACACAGGGTTTGTGTTCTGGGGTGTCACAGCTTTTCCATTCCACACACAGGGTTTGGGTTCTGGGGTGTCACAGCTTTTCCTGCTCTCACACACAGGGTTTGTGTTCTGGGGTGTCACAGCTTTTCCTTTCTCACACACAGGGTTTGGGGTTCTGGGGTGTCACAGCTTTTCCTGCTCTCACACACAGGGTTTGGGTTCTGGGGTGTCACAGCTTTTCCTTTCTCACACACAGGGTTTGGGTTCTGGGGTGTCACAGCTTTTCCATAATCCCACACACAGGGTTTGGGTTCTGGGGTGTCACAGCTTTTCCATTCCACACACAGGGTTTGGGTTCTGGGGTGTCACAGCTTTTCCTTTCTCACACACAGGGTTTGGGTTCTGGGGTGTCACAGCTTTTCCATTCCACACACAGGGTTTGTGTTCTGGGGTGTCACAGCTTTTCCATAATCCCACACACAGGGTTTGTGTTCTGGGGTGTCACAGCTTTTCCATAATCCCACACACAGGGTTTGTGTTCTGGGGTGTCACAGCTTTTCCATTCCACACACAGGGTTTGTGTTCTGGGGTGTCACAGCTTTTCCATATTCCCACACACAGGGTTTATGTTCTGGGGTGTTTCCCAGCTCTCATACACAGGGGTTTATGTTTAGGGGTGTCACAGCTTTTCCATGTTCCCACAGACAGTGTTCATGTTCTGGGGTTTCACTCCAACCCCTCTCCTTTTTATTGATATGCATTGGATTTATCAAGCACCTTCAGGTAAGACAGGAATGCTGAAATGCACAAATGCCTCTGAATACACCCTCCAGCTCTGCTTGCATTGCTGCTTCCTGGTGAATACAAAAAATGAGGTGTCTGTGGAGGTTTGCTGCGTGCTGTGTGCTCCTGATTTTCCTTGTTCCACCCTATTTATACAATCACAAAGCATTTGATGAGAATGTGTCAATCTCAGGCCGGGGTAATGGACATTCCATTACTTTACCTCTGCAGACACTGTTGGGAACTCGAGGTGTAAAATCTGATTCATTACCCAGGTCCTGGAAGGGAACAGGACATTAATCGTGCCTTGGCTTGTTAAATTTTGTCACTCATTGCCTTCTCCATTTATTTACTTATATTTCTGCTTCCCATTCAGGGGATCTGCACGAGTCCTTTCAGGCAGTGATATGCACCTGTGGAATCTGGAGCTGATGCAAAACAGCTTTTGCTGACAAAACACTCACAGGGCAGAATTTTTTTTATCCTTTGCTGATAGAAATGGTTCTGCAGAAGGTGCCTCATTTCCCACATCCACAGATGGTATAAACACAACCTCCTGGTGGGAATCAGCAAATAAGTTCCATGTTAGATGTTTCTTGAGGAATCTGATGCTACCTGTAGAAAAGGGGGAGGATATCACTTTTCTATATTTGATTATAGCTAATAAAAAAAAAAAAGGCAGAAAATGGTAACAGAGGAGCTAATTTGAGAGACACTGATGTGTTCTGCAGTTGTGAGTGGTTTGATGTTGTGTCAGGCTGTTTGTTACTAAACATTCCTGTTCCAGAATGTTTCAGAGACTCCCAGGTCTCTCCCTGGTGCCTGGTTTTCACTCAGCCCCTCCGTCAATGTGAAACAACAAACCAGAAGTCTCTTTGCTTTGGAGCTGTTGACACGTGGGTCTGAAACCAGAACAGACTCGATGGAAATTAAACTGTTTGGTTGTGCAGTATTTTACCCAGGCAGACCCAGGAGAAACCCTCTTGCATGTCACGACCTTTCACTGGAGTTATTTTGTTCCCAGGTTGTTCAGCTTTAGACTTAGCTTGATACTGGGGCGAGCGTGGAAGGAAACATAAATTTTTACTGAGCAGAAGTCAAGTGCATTTCTTGTCCAGGCCCTGGCATCAAAGATGTTCCAGTGTAAAGGTAATCTCAGCGCCTGAGGCTGTCTGTGCTTTTTGTACTTGAGTGCTCAGCACTGCTCTGCCCTAAAGCTCCTGACTAATAGAACTGAAAGGCTGAGACAGCTCCGAGGCAGGGAGGGACTGCCTGCAGAACAGCAAAATTCAGACAGAAAAGTGCCCAAAATAGAGGGGAATCTGAGAGCAGAGCTCCAGACCTGAGAGGGCCCAGGTTTAAATTGATGCACACTCTGTAAAAGGTGGTTTTAGCTGGGGTCTGCTCCTCTGCCTGGGATCAGCCAAAACCCAGCCTGGAACCAGCCAAAACCCAGCCTGGTATTGCTCAGTTATTTACCAAAACCCAGCCTGGAACCAGCCAAAACCCAGCCTGGTATCCCCTCAGTTATTTATCAAAACCCAGCCTGGTATTCCTCAGTTATTTACCAAAACCCAGCCTGGAACCAGCCAAAACCCAGCCTGGTATTGCTCAGTTATTTACCAAAACCCAGCCTGGTATTCCTCAGTTATTTATCAAAACCCAGCTTGGAACCAGCCAAAACCCAGCCTGGTATCCCTCAGTTATTTACCAAAACCCAGCCTGGAACCAGCCAAAACCCAGCCTGGTACCAGCCAAAACCCAGCCTGGTATCCCTCAGTTATTTACCAAAACCCAGCCTGGAACCAGCCAAAACCCAGCCTGGTATCCCTCAGTTATTTACCAAAACCCAGCCTGGTATTCCTCAGTTATTTACCAAACCCAGCTTGGAACCAGCCAAAACCCAGCCTGGTACCAGCCAAAACCCAGCCTGGTATCCCTCAGTTATTTACCAAAACCCAGCCTGGAACCAGCCAAAACCCAGCCTGGTATCCCTCAGTTATTTATCTAAACCCAGCCTGGTATCCCTCAGTTATTTATCTAAACCCAGCCTGGAACCAGCCAAAACCCAGCCTGGTATCCCTCAGTTATTTATCAAAACCCAGCCTGGAACCAGCCAAAACCCAGCCTGGTATTGCTCAGTTATTTACCAAAACCCAGCCTGGTATCCCTCAGTTATTTATCTAAACCCAGCCTGGTATTGCTCAGTTATTTACCAAACCCAGCCTGGTATTCCTCAGTTATTTATCAAACCCAGCCTGGTACCCCTCAGTTATGTACTGTGCCTGCAGACAAG
This sequence comes from Luscinia megarhynchos, assembly GCA_034336665.1. NCBI lineage: Eukaryota > Metazoa > Chordata > Aves > Passeriformes > Muscicapidae > Luscinia > Luscinia megarhynchos. Next base: position 12,669,115 of record CM067578.1, read on the forward strand.
CTCAGTGCAGTTTGTAGAATTTTGTCAGCACCCCTGCCTTGCTGTTTAACATCAGTGTTGCTCTAAACACCCACAGTTTCCTCGGGAATTCCAGTCTCATTTGTTATTTTAATAGGAGCATCCTCTGCTACAGTTGAGGGTGGCAGGAGGACTGTGACTTCATGCTATAAAATGTTTTGAGCTCTTATATTTACAGAAGAAATTTCCCCCAAGAATTTGAAGGATATACTCAGAAGAGGAGTCCTTCTGGAGTTCTTTTTTATTTCCTTCCATGTCATGAGATTAGATCACTGTGTTTTGAACCATTGAAATTAGTAATTTTATTTTTAAAAAGTCTGATTCTTTTGTGTACCTCTGTTTTAGACCACCCCCTGTGAAACACTTTGCAAGAACATGTGCACTCATGCCATGATTTCAATTTTATTAGAAAAATAGCAATACCAGAAGAAAGTCTCTTGCCTAAGGCATATTCCATATGTTACTGCTCAGTGCTTTATTTTTCAGGCCTGCAAGAGACAAATGCACTTATCCCATTAATAAAGCCAGTGACTTAAAGTGCAGCCCTAGCCTGGAAAAAAAAAGAGAGAGATGTGAGGTTCTCAGTTGGTTTTCCATCAGCAGCTCCCACATTGAATTTGTTCAGATTGCAGATGAAAGTTGGTGTTATTTTTCAGCTGGGTGCCCGTGGGCCTGTGCCAGCCCCTTCTCTCATTGTGGTTTCAGTGGCAGTCACAGCCCAGCAGCACAGATCAGCCCTGCTCTGCCTCTGCAAGGTGACTCCACCTTTCCTTTCACAAGGCTGATGTTATTTACTGCAGCTGGGAGCTCTTTTTGCATCTATATAGAGGGCAAATGCTCAGGACTGAATGCACTGAGTGCCCAGCCAGGGGAGTGCAGACACAATCTCTCTGCTTGCTTTCCCTCATTCTCCTCCACTCCACACGTTTTAATACAAACACAGAAAGGCAATTTTGTGCCTTTAAAGCCCTCTCTGATGCAGTAATGGTTTCATAACCTCCCAGTTCTCAGCTCTCTGCCTTATCATTAGGAGGTAAATCTCCCCTCTCCCCAGTGCTGGGATGGATTTACTGCCTGATTTTCACTTTGGCCACGAGAGGATCCAACATACAGTGAGAGAGATGGGTTCATCCCAGAGCCTTCAGCTGGGGGGATAGCAAAGGTGGAAATAAAATACAAAATAAAAAAGAACAAATATAAAATAACAAATAGGTCATTGCTTCTCCAAACACCCACCTTGCAAACAGAGGTGGGGATTTCAGCAAGGAGGGCTCTGCTAAAAGGCCCAAATAAGCAAAATCTCAAATTTTCAAATATGTTCCAAAGTATTAAAGAGTTTTTGGGGCTAATGTGCAAAGTTACCGTTTTGAAGAGGGAGGAAGGAGTAGAAGCATGTGGGAGGGGCAGTGTTTGTTTTCTGCATCACTTGCAGTAAAATCCTTCTTTAAAATTGCTGATCTAATGGGATTAGGAGGGGCAGAGGTCCTTAAAAATTAGTAAAATTGGATTGAGAGAGCAGGTTGGTAGTGAAAGACTAGATTAGATGACACCTAAAAGCATGTTTCAGCAGCTGGATTGGGAGGGGCTGGTATCCTCCAGTCCAGCCCTGGATCTCAGGCACATCTGGTCAGAGCTAGGGCAGCTCTGAAACTGTCACACCCACCAAAGTTCTTGACCCAGTGCTCACTTTGAGAGGTTTTTTTCAGATAAGTTCCACTGCTACCTTTCCATAACAGCAATTACATTTATTATTTTTTATATGCTGGAGGGATGGCATTACCTCCTAATGAGGTGTGAGATGTCCCTGTGGGCTATGACAGAGGATGAAGTCACAGGTGATGCTGTGCTCTGGGACACTGCTGTGGGTGGCTCAGGGTGACACCGAGGTGATCTGGGCTCACTGCAAGGCTGGCACACGCTCTGCATTTCAACTCCTGGCACCTCTGCTCTGTGCAATGCAGCTCTGTTGGTGTTTATTCAATCCAGTGCTGCTTTGTTTGAAAATCAGCCCTGACTCCCTGTCAGTAACAGAAACAGCTCTCTGGGACTGGGATAAATTTCCAGCTCCATGTGCAAATAGATAATACCTGGAGCTTGAGTGGCTTGATCCAAACAAAATCAGGGCTCTTCTGGCAATTTATGAAGTGAATTTTTCCCCTTTCTTCTCCCCTTAACAAACCCTTCTGGGGTATAAACTGTGAAGTAATGCATTAGTGTGACAGAGCTCCCAGCTTTCCTCTCCAGGCTGCTGTTCTGCTACCAGCAGTGACACAGCTCTGCTCTGGTTTGCCTCATCACCTCTGTGAGCTGAGCATGTGCCCATGGCTGTGTTTGCATTCCACTCAGCATTAAAGCAGAGCAGGGTGCGTGCTCCAGCCCCTGTGAGATGTTTTCTGCCTCTGGAGCTCCTCAGCATCCCCAGCTGCTGTGGGCTGGAGCAGGGTACAGGGATCCATGGGGAGAAGTGGTTTTGAGGGAGCTCGAGGTGCTAAAGGCCTGACCTGGTTTTCAGGCACAGCAGAGCAGACTCAGAGCTGGCCCTGAGTTATGTCTGTGTGAAACTCCTGTGCTGGGACAAGACTTAGTACCTGCTGGCCAGTCTTGTCCCACCTAATGTCACTAACATGAGCTGTGCCAGCCCTGAAGGACAGGAGGTTGAGCACATCAGTGTCTTGCTTGAGGGAAACGTGTGTGGAATTCTGTAGAAAGATCTGTTAGACTCAGTCTAACATTTGTCTCTTCCTGGTGTACTCTGAGTGTGAAAGTGTCTGCTGCTCTGGAAAAATAAATGTATAATTGCACCATCAGCTGATGAAATCAAAGTGAAATTGCTGGCAGCCTTCTTCCTGCCCTCCCTGAGTTTTTCTAGCATTAACATTCCAGCTTTGTCACCTTTGATCAGGGGGAGATAAATCCTGCCTTTTGTAAGGAGCAGAAACACTTTCCCTCAGTACATAGAATAATGGCCTCTTCTGTATATTATTCATATTCCTCTCTTTGTACTTGTCATTTCTCTGTATCCTTGGTTGTTGTATGCCCCATAACTCTTGGTCGTTTTATCTGAGGCCTTTCAAATAAGGAAGTGGATGGCTTGGGAGGCATTAAATGAGGCTGGCACATTTAATGTGCAGCTCCTGTCTACCACCCTCTGTGGTTCTGAGCAGCCTCATCAGCCCCAGCTCGTGGGGACTGTGCTGAGCATCCCTCAGTGGCAGCCTTGGAACCACAGTGACAGGGAGCCTGGGCACCAGGATTATGCTTGGCAGAGCAGCACAGGAATGGAGCAAACCAGAGGGTGCAGCAGCCTGAGCACCTCTGAGGAGGATATATAATCCTATATACAATCCTATATATAATCCTGTGTATAATCCTATATATAATCCTGTGGGAAACAGAAAAGGTATAAAACTCTCAGCAAGCTGTGTGAAAGCAAATCTCAGGATGGAGAAATGCAAGAATGCTGAAGATGCAAGGACAAGAAACAATAGGGCTGTGAGTTGTGTAGGGATGGGCCTCAGGAAAGTATATTAGGCAAGATAGTAGAGATATGTAAGCTCAAAAATGAAGCTTTATGCATTGTTTTCTGCTATTGCAAGCAAGCATTGTTCAAAGCAAGATGTACACGTGGCTTTATTAATTGGCCTGAGCAAATGCTTGTCAGCTTTTCATATTCTGCTATTGGCTACAGAGTTGTTAAAAGACTTTGTAACAAAAAAAACTTTATCTGCTGTTGTTAGCAGCTGAAGCTGTTCCATCTCCCTTGCTTGGCTCTGTAAAATGAGGCTGTGATGGACTAAAAGCTTTGAGTCAGCTGCTCCAGCAATCCTGTCCTGTTGTTTGTGTATATATACATATATATTTGTAAATATAAGATAAGAGAAAAAATATCCTAGAACCAACATAATCCTGTATATAATGCTAGATATAATCATATCCATTAGTGCTCTTTTTGTTCAGTGTCTGCTGTTTGAGCCATTCTGATGCTCTGCTGACATTGCCAGCCTTGTCCCCACAGCTGAGCTCGTGTCTCCTGAGCTGCCTTTAGCCGTGGGCAGAAATGGGGGAGCTCAGGGCTGAGATTCTGCAGGGGGTGCTCCCTGTGCTCACCTGCCCAGCAGTTGTTGCTCTGCCCCGTTTCCCTGGGAATGCTCTCCCTGCTGTTGGAGGAGCTCTTCCAGCCCCTGCAGAGATGCTTTGTGCTGCTGGAGCCCTGGGCCAGGTGCTCCTGTTGGGCTCTGTCACTTGCTATTTGGCTCCAGAGATTTCTGCTGCATCAAGCTGAAACAAAATGATTTCCATCCCTGCAGTTAGTTGCTGCAGGAGTTGGATGAGTTGAAATGACTTTTGGGGAGAGCCATGGAGGGGGAACACAGAGACTCCCCAGGAGATGATGAGGGAAATGTGACTTCTGCTGGTCTGGAGCCTCACAGGGAGGAAGCAATGAACACCATGAGAGCTCCAAATGTATCAGTCTGCTTTTATCTGGTGCTGGTTTATGGTGGCTGAGCTATATCATGACCTTAATATCTGCATCCAGGAACAAGCTGTTGCCTCTGGCTTTCTTCTGATACATCCCAGAATCTTCCTGCTGATTCCTGCAAGATGTCAAAGGAGCTCAGTGGTTTGTTGCCCTCTCAAAACTTCACTCTGTTCACTGTAGCTTCCAGTGTCCTCCATTCTCTTGAGGTACAAGAACAGCCTCAATAAAGTAATTTAAAACACAGTCCCTAAAACGTGCTGTTGAAATAGCTGATGGGAACCCAGGGGAGCTGCTGCTCTTGCTTGTGTCCAGCAGTGGTTGTTGAGATAATACTGATGATTGCATGGGCCTGGCAAACCCAACAGGTAAAAGCTGGCCCAGAAAGCTCCTGGTTTCAGGTGTGCAGACATCTGCCCTCGCCCCTAAGGCAGCCCCATCTCCCCCAGGAGCCTCTCAGCCTTTTCCAAAGGGCAACAGTGCCTTGTTTCAAGGAGTGTCAAGTCACACACTCATTTTGGGTGCAGCTTTTTTCCCCTTTCTCTCTTGCTCGTGAGTTTCTCTAGGAAAAGCCCCTTTTTTTGAAAGGCTGTAGTTAGTAAAGGTAAAGCCCACCAGCTTTTGAAGAATTTCTTAATGATGAGAAAAGTGTGTTTATCTCTCTACTCAGTCACTTTTTGGGAAAAAAAAGAGGAAATTACAGGAGAAGCTGCAGGAGGATGAGAGTGGTTCTGTACAGCAGTGAAGCTCCCTGAGCCACATCCCATCTGTGGTTTTTGGTGTTGCTCTCTCCTGCTGAGCTGCAGGGGCTCCATCACCTGCCCAGGGGCTCCAGGCAGTGACCCATGTGTGACCCCAGACCCTGAGGGCAGCAGGAGCTCTGCTGATGGTTTCCTGGAGCCTCGGGGCTTCAGAACTGTGCCTGAATGCAGCAGCTGCCTCAGGGCACCGGGATTTGTGCTTCTGCTGGATAAACCCGAAGCATGAAAGAGCCCAGTTTGGAGGCTGCAGTACAGATCAGTGCCAGCATTTACTGGACTAAGACTCAATTCTGTGATAAAAGCTGTTGGTTCTGTGTGCTCTACCCCCAGCCCATCATGTGACTGCCACAGTCCTGCAGGCAGAGTGCAGCACAAGGTGTGCTGCTTCTGACTCAGACCCCAGACCAGCAGTGCTAACCTGCCAGTAAATGACCATGAAGAGCTGTGAGGGCTGTGATGAGCACAGCAAGAGCTGCAGCAGGTGTGGCAGTTTTCCGAGGGAGGAAACCACGCGGCCACAATTCCTGAGTTACCTGAGCAGTCCTGCTGCCTCCTTGCTCAGGGTTTGGCACTCAGCTGTGCCAAAAAGCTGCTCCTGGTTGGTGCTGCCCAGTAGCTCAGAGGAGGCAGCAATGGGTGGGGGCACACATCCATATTACCTGCAGGGAGCTCTCAGGGCTCCACCTGAAATCAGTGTAAATCAGATTGATTAGATTACAAATCACACAGCTGCATCTGGGCTGAACCCCTGGAAATCAGTGCTTTCCTTGGCTGCTTGGACAGGACTCTGCAGAGATGCTTTCGAAACAATGACTGGAGGAAAAGGCTCCTCTCTTTCTCACTGCTTTAAGGATTTTTGCCCCTTCCTCTTTCCAGCAGCTGATCTCAGCAAAATCATTTCCCTTAGGGAAGAAGGAAACATGACCCTCATGGCTCCATGCTGATGGCAAAACTGCATTCATGGCAGCTGCTGAAGGGGAGTGAGGATGGGATTAAAACCACAAAGGGGCTGCATGGGAAGATTACTTCAGAAAGTCACTTGGGGTCTAAGTAATAATCCTAATAAGCACTGCAAACAGTAAGTATTTTCCTCAGCACTGCTGTTGCTCTGCCAGCTGGGGAAATGTCACAAATATGCAGCTTAGAGATTTTTTTGGTAATAATAGAAACTGGATGTAGTAGAGAAATATAATCTCAAAGCATTTGCTTATCTAAAAAGTGTTTCTGGTCCTATAAAATAGATCCATGAGCTTGTATTTAGCATGTGCAGCTGAATCTGTGCTCTGGATTCACCCTGGTAGGATTTTGTTTACACAACACCCATCTCTGTCTCTCCTGCCTCTCTCAGCAGGCTTGTGTTGGTGTGAGAAAGGTGATTCCAGCTCCCTTTGTGACAGCAAACAGCCAGCCTGGTCTGCAGTGCCTCCCATGTGATGAATTCACAAATGAGTTCCCCCAGGTACTGAGCCCACAGCAAAGGCTTGCCAGGGATTTTACCTGGGTGTGATTATGCATCAACTTCTTTCATTCCTTGCAGAGTCCCTGAGATGGATCTGTCACTCGTAGCCATTAGTTTGTTTGAGTTTCAAATTAGAAAAGAGCTTTTCTGTCATTCACCCTGTAAGGAGATGGAGAGCTGCAAACTCAGGCTGTGCCCATGTCAGCTGAGGTCAAGCAAATCAAGAGCTTGGGATGAGCACAGAGCTTTAAAGCACTGCTGCAAGCACCTTCAGCACTGTAGGACTTTGGTCTTCTCTGTACTGCCCCTGCATTTCTTGTGAACCCAGATTTTTGCTGATTCCTTGAGTAAAAGGTGAAAGGCAGTGAAAAGGAGGCTGGCCTTGTCCCCTGTGTCAAATTACCCCAGGTGATAATATGATCAGCAAGCCTGCTGTTAACGTGTACATTGTGAATTCTGAGAAGGAGAATTTCTGTATCACCCTGGGACAGTGTTTATCAGGAGGGGAATCTCCATCCTTCCTAATGGGAGTGGGGTTTTCTATTCTGAGATGCCAGGCTCAGGTGGTGCAGAAAGGAAAAAGAAGTCCTTGAAAACACTTGTTCTTCTGCTTTCAGTTTTCCCTCTTCCTCATTTCTGACTAACTGTGAGGATTCATTCAAGCTGAGGCTTAAAAATCCATAAATATCCAACCCTGCTATGCTTTGTGTAAAGTGATGGGATTTGGCAACATCCAGAGGAGTTCTTGGGGCTGTGACTGGGAAGAAAGGAAGGTGTGAGTTGAACTGGAGATCTTTGGTGCCTTCTCCTCCCTCAGCCCATCTTCTCTCCTGCCTTGTGGCTGCTCTGAGAGTTTGAGCTCAGTGGTTTTGCCACCCAGGTGGCAATTGTGGAGGGCAGGGAGAGCTGGTGGCAGCGTTGCAGGAGCTGCCTGGAGTTCTGAGGTGTGGCTGCTGCCCTGAGCAGGATCTGGGCTGCAGGCTGTGCTTCTCTGGAACAGCTGAGATGAATGCAGCAGCAGCTCAGTGACAGCTGCTGGGAGCATCAGGAGTTTGCAGGGTTTGTCTTTGCTGGAGGCAGGATGTTAGCAGCTTGTAAATTCAGACTGGGTTTCCTCACAGCTTGGAAGACAAATCTCCGTGTTGTGTAGTTCCATCCTGCTTTTATTTGTAGATTTTCCTAATCCCTTATCTAGTGCTATCAAAATTCAGGGCTGGAGAAAGCAGTTTTGCCATAGATCCTGTTGGGAGGTTCAGTGACTGGCTGTGCCTTGAGTAGGGTTATCCAAACTTCACAGAAAGCACCTCTTTTTGCTTTTCTTTAAAACTCAATCCTGGGATATCTGACTCCTCATCAAAAGGACTGGTAATGTTAACACAGAGTTAATCACAGATATCAGCCCAAAAACCAAAGAACTCTGTGCCTGGGACATCCCAAAATACATTGGATTTCTTTTTTTGGGGAAAAAAAAAGTCTGAAATCCAGCTGGCAGCATCCACCTCGTGCCTTGCAGCTGAGCTCTTCAGAGCTTCCTGAGGGATCTGAAGCACCTATTGCTATTGAAATAGGGGACAGCTGATCCTCCAAGGGTCTCAGGGAATTTCAGTTATGTAAGAAACACTGCAGAAGATCAGCCCTTGAGCTATTTTAGATCCCAGGACTCCTCACTGAGAGTGGGGAGAATTTGTATCATTTTGATGGAGGTAAAAGTGACCAAAATATGCAGTTTTGGGGAAGCTGAATTTATTCCAATTTGCCAGACAGAGGAGGTTTCAGAAATACTGAAATCTGCCTCAGCTGCTCCCTACATTCAAGAAGCTTAAGCATTCTGGTTGGGAGATTTTTAAAGAATTTTTACTGCATTTTCAAAGTGAAGTATTTCCATTTGTTTTGTTTTGACATGTTATTTTTTCCAAAGTCATTTCAAATAGACCAACATTGTGGTCTATTGGAAGTGAAAGGAAAATTGTAAGGAGTGAAGAGCATGAACTGCATACCTAGAGTTTAGTTGTTTTGACATTTTAAAGGCTGTTTTCTCTTTTTCTACAAAAGTGGTTTCCTGAAGGCCTTTTCTGGATATACCATGAGAGACAAATGCCTGAAGGAGAGAGGATGCTCTGAGCAGCAAGGTCTTTGCTTTTACTGATGATTCTTGCATGGATGGACCTTTGGAGTAGCTTCTGAGTTGGGGACCAAATCTGAAATGCTGCTGTTAGCAGTAATTTATTGTCTAATCCATTTGGTACCTCAGTTCTGCAGTTGGGAGAGGGCTCTCTTTTCATGCTTAGTGGGCTTATGGCTTTTAAATCAAAATTTCTGTAGGAAGGAGGTGGCCACAGGGAGCACTGGTGGCATCTGCTTGCTGGAGTGGGCTGGATCAGCCAGGGATCCAGCAGGAAGGTGGGGCTGATACCTGATCCCCAAATTCCCTAAGCTGAGCCACCCTTACTTTGTGTGTTTTGCAAATTAAAGGATCATACTTGAAAGGCTGGCACAGCTAACCAGGTCATCTTCTGTTCCACTCCTGCCTTCTCAGCTTCTCATGAGTGATGTTTTGCAGGCAGATGTTTGTCCTGGTCCTTCAGAGCTGCAGTGAGATCCAGCAACTCATTTCATACAGAAAGATGAAAGCAAAAATACTTACTTAATAAAACAAATCTTGTTTAATTGCTGTGGTCAGTCTCCTGCCTGGGTTTTATGGGTTCCTGCAGCTGGCTTTAATCTCCTGATTTACTCTGGGAACAAAGGAGGAGAGGAGTGAACATAAATCATGGCAGGAAGAAGCTGAAATTTTTCTGGCAGGACTCACGGAGTTTTGAGACTGATTGTAACCTGCAGTCCAGCAGGAGAGCCTCCCTGGCTTTCAGGAGAGTCACTGAAGGAATTCCTCTCAACGTGACCTTTACAGAAAAGTCTGGGGTTCCTAAGGGAGGGTTAGCAAAGAGCTCCCAGAACCACCGAGGCTCTGGAGAAGACTGACCAAAAGGGGTCAGCATTTGTTCAGCTGAAACTGCAGCCTGAGAGATGGAGGAGCTGGATTTACAGTGGAGCAGGAGCATCCTGCAGGAGGGAGCCCACCCTGCTCACAGCGAGCTGAGCTTGTGTTTGGGATGTGCCTGGACAGCCCTGCCCTGCCCCAGGCTGCTCCCAGCACGGAGGGGATGCAGGCTGGGCATCCCCCGCGGGGGAAACCCTGAGAGTGTGGACAGTGCTCCAGGCACTGTGGAACTCGGGGGTTACAGGGATTCAGCCTTGAGTTGGCTGATTTTGGATTTGATTTTGGTTTAGAGCAGCCCTGTGTGCCCAAGGTGGTGTGAAACATTGGGGGTGCAGTGTGACCCCAGCTCAGAGGTACCTGCTGCTGTTCCCCCAGGCTGAGAGGTACCTGCTGCTGTTCCTCCAGGTACCTGCTGCTGTTCCCCCAGGTACCTGCTGCTGTTCCCCCAGCTCAGAGGTACCTGCTGCTGTTCCCCAGCTCAGAGGTACCTGCTGCTGTTCCCCAGGTGAGAGGTACCTGCTGCTGTTCCCCCAGCTCAGAGGTACCTGCTGCTGTTCCCCAGGTGAGAGGTACCTGCTGCTGTTCCCCCAGGTGAGAGGTACCTGCTGCTGTTCCCCAGCTCAGAGGTACCTGCTGCTGTTCCCCAGCTCAGAGGTACCTGCTGCTGTTCCCCAGCTCAGAGGTACCTGCTGCTGTTCCCCAGCTCAGAGGTACCTGCTGCTGTTCCTCCAGGTACCTGCTGCTGTTCCCCCAGCTCAGATGTACCTGCTGCTGTTCCCCAGCTCAGAGGTACCTGCTGCTGTTCCCCCAGCTCAGATGTACCTGCTGCTGTTCCTCCAGGTACCTGCTGCTGTTCCCCCAGCTCAGAGGTACCTGCTGCTGTTCCCCCAGCTCAGAGGTACCTGCTGCTGTTCCCCCAGCTCAGAGGTACCTGCTGCTGTTCCTCCAGGTACCTGCTGCTGTTCCCCCAGCTCAGAGGTACCTGCTGCTGTTCCCCAGCTCAGAGGTACCTGCTGCTGTTCCCCCAGCTCAGAGGTACCTGCTGCTGTTCCCCAGACTCAGAGGTACCTGCTGCTCCCCCAGGTGAGGGGTACCTGCTGCTGCTCCCTGCCCCAAGCACAGCTCAGCCACCCTCTGCTGGTTCTGGCAGCTCAGTGAGCCAGGCTTAGGGAGCTGCACACCCTCCCTGTGCACTGCCTGTCCTGGCACAGCACAGCCAGCCACAGCAGCTCCACTTCTGGGTGTGAAATTCCTCCGGAGTGAGAGGGGTGATGCTGTCCAGCTGTAGCACACACCAGCAAAATCCTGCATGGGAAGAGCTGTGGGAGCACTCAGCACTCTGCCCTGTCTGCAGCACTGCTGCAGCCGGCAGAGCCCTTCCATGGCCATGGCAGTTCTGCAAGATTAAAGTTTAAATTTAAATAGGAAGCTATAATTTGAGCACCTTAAATCATAAGTCACAGCTCCAGCTCTGGCTGTTGCTGATTCAATTGCCTTTTGGTTGCTGTCTTTAATAGCTGTACAGTATTACATCTAAATACTGCTGACATTTCTTGTAATTTGAGGATAGGGAAATGGAAGAATTAGATTTTCATCTGCAGTTGATCAGAATGCATTAATTAGAAGCATCATTTCTAGGTTTGACACGTTAGGAAGGTGAGGTGCTAAATGGAAATCTTTGTGTATAACTTAAGTTGAAAATGAAGTATTTGCTTGGAAATTGCACATTTGCTGTGGGATTGTGTGAGTAAATAAATGTTTTTACTTGGTCTCGAAACAAATTAAGTAATAATTCCTAGGTAAGCTGCTGGAGACTCTGTAATGTCTTTGAGATGCTGCTTGCTCTGCATGCCAGCAGAACCTTCTAATTCTCTGTTTGAGAGATTTAAAGAGAGACAGTTATTTTGAGACAAAGCTGAGGCAGAGATTTCCTGTGCTGTGAATTAATAACCTCAGAAGTTCAAATAAGAAAATCTCCCAGTGTTCTGGCTGCCATGTGTTCCTGTGCTCCACCTGCCCATCCAAGCTTGGCTCTTGTCAGGAGATCCAAAGCTGAGCTTAACTTCAGCACTCAGAGCATACCACCAAATAAACCAGCTGCTGGCCTTGGGCTTTGTGTATATTTAATTTTGTGCACATTTAGTTTTGTCCTCATTTAGTTTTGTGTATATTTAATTTTGTGCACATTTAGTTTTGTGCACATTTAGTTGTGTGCTCATTTAGTTTTGTGCACATTCAGTTTTGTGCACATTCTGTTTTGTGTATATTTTAATTTTGTACACATTTAGTTTTGTGTATATTTAATTTTGTACACATTTAGTTTTGTGCTCATTTAGTTGTGTGCACATTCAGTTGTGTGCACATTTTGTTGTGTGCACATTTAGTTTTGTGCACATTCTGTTTTGTGCACATTTAGTTTTGTGTATATTTAATTTTGTGCACATTTAGTTTTGTGCTCATTTAATTTCGTGTACATTTAGTTGTGTGCTCATTTTGTTTTGTGCTCATTTAGTTTTGTGCACATTCAGTTTTGGGTGATTTAGTGACACTCCCAGGAGATTGTTTAGGATAACATTGTGCTCTCCATTTATTGTCACTACCCACCAACCTTAAGTAAACTTAAATATACAGGAGTCTGTCAGGTCATTTGGCCTCCAGATCCTCGGTCCTGGGGTTTATTGAGGTAGTATAACTTACAAATTTTTATGTACAAAGTTGGCAGTAATGATTTTTAAAAAATGAATATTTAATCACAAGCATCCAACAAGGTCAACAAATCTTTGGTAAGTAATTAAATAGACTTTTCCTTGCTAGCACTCAAACACCAAGTAAATAAAAATTGGAGTGAAAAGCATTTGTAGGATATGTGTACAGATTGCATTTGGAAATGTGTGGGGCTCAGTTCTTTCTGATTTAATTCTGATTCATCCATTGACCTTGTTATGTAAAACTCAGTGCCCTTTTTAGAGGGAGAGTTGCAAATTGTGCTTCTGCATATTTATTTCAGAAGTTCAATCTTCTGGGTGCTCATACCCTAATTCCAGTCCTAAGTGCAATCACAACATTGATTTTTCTCACTAAACATAACCTACTTTACCCTGGGATGGAATTTTTTTTTAATGGGCTTTTATATAATGGCATATGTGAAAACCACTCAACTTAATGCCCCATCCTGTAGTTAATTAACAGAATGGCATTGCAGCCATGCTCTGGTCCTCTGGCAGTGGAGCTGAGCACTAACCTTGGCCATCCTGTGTCCATCCTAATTAACAGCAGCCCAGGTATTGACTGTGTCAGCTCCATGGTGCAAAGAGCAATTTGCAGCTGCTGACAGAGTTGTAATTCTGTTGAAAATCCAAACATGGGAACCTCATTTTAGAGTGTTTTGTCAGTTCATAGCCTGGCTCAAGGAGCAGCTGAACAAAGTATAAATTATGAGTTTTTACTTCTCTCCAGTTGCTAAAATACACCCAAACATCTCCTAAAATACAGATTGCCATAGAAATGCTGCTGGATTTACACAGCTTCAAGATTGGCAGGAGTGTTTTATAAATACTGAAACGTTTATTTATTGTTCATTTTTTTGGACTGTAAGACTGGAAAACTTAACAGGACTTAAAGCTTTAATGAACCTTCAGGAATGGATTTGCTTCTTCCTTTGCCTTTCTGCTGTTGCTTCTGAGTAATTCAGCTGAAGGCACAAGAGATTCATCAGGCTGCTTTTACAAGAGCAAGACAGGATTCCTTAAAGCTCCATGGTGTTTCATGTTACAAATGAGAAAATTAATCATTTATGCTTTTATACTGAGAAGAAAAAAAAACCTTTTCTTTTTCAATACCTTAAATTAATTGTGTTTTGTTGAAAAACTGCAAGAAGACAGATACTCTCAGTCGTTCCAGCAACAGCTTTTGAGTGTTTTATTGGCTGAAGATGCAAAAAGACAAGTTTTTTAAAGAAACTTAGGTGCCAAGTCCTCATAAATGTCAAGGAGATACCAGTGTCTTGCTAGATGATGATTTCTGCTCAGTAACTAGCATTTTGTGTTGCATAAATATTTTAGAAAAGGGTGATTTTGGGTTGAGCCTGTGCTGGGGTGAAGCCAGTCCCTGCAGGGGAGGCTGTGCTGCCCTGTGATGGTGACTGGAGCTCTTCCTTGAGGGGTGAGGCCAAGGGCTGGGAGCTGCTCTGTGCCTTCCTCCCCCCCACATCCTCATCATCCTTTGTCCCTCATTTCAGAGGAGAAGGGCTGGCTCACTCTTCATCCTCCCCATTCCTGCTGCTTGATGCAGCTGAGCATCAGCAGTTCAGCATTCTGCACCCAAACAACACTTTGCTGGGAATTCTTTGTGCAAGGGCTCTTTAATTAGCAAGTGTTCTGTAATTAACCTTCCACATGGTTGTTGCTGATGTTATTAGCTTCACTGGATAAACACAGTTAACTTTTCCACAGGGCATAGCAGCTGAGAGTGGCAGAAATCTGCATCCTATGGGAACGTCTTTGGGTTGCAAAGTCTTTGTCTTAACCAACAGCTGTAATCTCTCCAGGCTGGAGATTTCAGACAGAAATTTCCTTGGGAATCTGTAGGAAAGAGGAAATTGTCAGTCAGAGGGAGCAGCAGCCACTGATATCTAGAACATCAGCTGGAATAAAAACGGGTTATTAAAAAGCCTCCAGTGGAGTATTCCTCTGTGCAATGGTGAGGCACAATTTTGTCTTGATACAGACAAACATTCCAGAGTCTTCTGTGTTGGGACAAGCTTCTCTTTGAAAAAAAACACCATACTGTCTGAATAAAGAACCTAGAGTGCAGGTTTTCCTACAGGTTGAGTTTGACTCCTAACTGCAGCCTGGCAGTGCATATAAAGGCCCTGTCCAAAAATGTGATGTGCCATAGGTCTGCATTCCTGCATTCTTGATATCACACTACTGTTCACTGCTGGATGAGAAGCACATCTAATACTTGCCTCAGAACTGATCTGCTGAGATTTCCCTGAGCTGCATTCTGAGATCCCAGTCCTGAGTGAGGCTTGTAAACCTTTCCCAACTGCTGTTTCCACCAGGGCCAAGGTGAAGAAGGGTGTGACCATCCTGGGTGCCAGGACGAGTGACCCCCGGCAGTGGGAGGTGAAGCAGGAGGTGGGCAATGGTGGCAAGCACTCCACCACGACAGTTCTCTGCCAGAGGATAGCCCCAGCTTCAAGGAACAGGTATGAAACTCATCTTCTCAGCACATTAAACTCATTTCTGTCCATGGTACCATTCAGGGCTTGGAGGACTTAAGGCTGATATTAGCACTGCTGCCAGCTGTTCAAGCTGGAGCCTGGAAATCTGGAGGCACTCACCATCTGCTGATCTGTAATGGGCAATAAAACCCCTCAGTGCAAACCAAAAAATTCATAGAACAGACCTACATTGGGGCTGGGGGTGGTGTCATTTTGGCAGCAGTATGGATATTCCTAATTTCAAAGGGTTTTACTGAGCCTTTAATTTTTTTGGCTTGATAGTTTTGACCTTGTTTTCTCTGAATGTATCACAGCCTCTGTGGCTGGTTCATTGAGCAAGCAGTGAATTCTTCCAGAGCCAGCCACTGAACAGGGTAATTCAGAGCTCCCAGTGTGAAATACAGAAGAATGCCCTGATTCTGCCAGAGCTGGAGGTTCCTGTGGCTGCTGGGTCACTGTCTGAGGCAAACCCTGTGGGGAGCACTGGGCTGAACTGGGTGCCAGTGCTGCCTCCCTGCTTGCTGTGCTTTTAGGGACTGGTCTGGCTGTTACAACACTAAAGCAGGGCTTTCTCCATAATTAGGATTGTCTTCCATGGCACACAGTAAAGTTGTGTGTTTCCAGTGGAAATGACTTTGCTTTTCCCAGGTAGGGTAATGAATTCTCACAGTGCTGCTGTACATTAGTCCCTGCAGAGAATTTCCCACTGTGCAGATCCAAACACTTCCCCAGCTCTGAGACTGTTGTTAGCCACACACCTGGGCTCATGGAAGAGCATCCTGAAATCCTTGGTGGCTGCTGGGCTGGTTGTTGCTTTACTACACCTTCAGAGCAGGTTTTAACTTCTGTGTTCTGTGCCCCAACACTGGACATGTGTAAAGTGTAGAAATTCCTCTTGCCTGAGCAGCTGCTGATTGTCTGAGTCGGTGATTTCCCCTTGGTGAGGGATCCCTGTCCTTATCTCCACCCTGAGTCTTCCATCCTGTTTTTTCCTCCCTGTCCAGCTGAGGGGAGAGATGGAGCTGCTTTGGTGGGCACCTGGCATCCAACCAGGGCCAACCCACCTCAGGAGTGGGAAAGGAGAAATGCATCATTTGAGGCTGCCAGGAGTAAAAACTAAAGCAGTTTGAAAGGGAAGATGTAGCTTTAGAGCAGCATGCAGCTCTGAGCAGATTTGCAACAGCAGAACTATAATAGTCAGGTTATCAAACCCCAAATTAAATCTCCTCCATCCAATTTGCATGAAGTCTAATTAACCCATAAAAATATTTTTGGCACTAATTATGCAAATAAAACTCAATGTTTTAATTAATGCCTCTCTCATTTGTGCATGTAAATAGTTGCCTTTTTCTGAAAGCATGATGAGCCTGGTGTGAGTGAAATGTTTGTGCAGGGAGGAGCTGGGTGGGAAAGCACAGGGGGCAGTGGGCATGCTGGGGGTCTGGTGGCCCTTGGAGCCCTCTGCACAGAGCACCAACACTCCACTGAGTGGAGTTCGTTGGGTGGAGCATTGTGAGTCCCTGGTGGGAATTTCCAGCAGCCCCTGCAGGCTGGTTCAGCAGAGCAGGTCAGAGATGTGCAGTTCTGTGCTGAGCTCAGTGGGAGTGAGGAGCAGTTCTGCAGCTCCAGCACTGGCTCGTCCTCCCTGCAGCAAACTCAGCCAGCTCAGAAACCTGTTGGTTAATTCATGTAGCACAAGGAGTTTCCCACTGTGTTTGCTCAGGAATCCCCCTGCTGCACCACAGAGAACCATTGCACTCCTTCCCCTTCATACCCCAAGAAATAAGTGCCCAGACTCAATAAAAATACTCATTTTTCTTCCCAGCTTTTCCTTTCTTGCACATTTCTGTCATTAGTGTGTGGATATAATTACACTGTAAGCACTTTGAGACAAGCAGTTTGAGTCTGAATGCAACAGCAGCTAATACATCTTTCACATTATATAAATAATAGAACACAGGAGATATTTTAGATACATCACATCAGTAATTGTTTACCATTACCTTTTAAGGATTTAAGTGGGTCATACTTCTTTACTTTTTAAAGAAATACTTTGTGGTGCTAAAGCCAGGAACCAGAGCTTAGCTTAAAATTATTCCAAAAAGGCTTTGCAACTATGGCAAGTATCTGCAACCAGCTTGAAATCAGCAATGTTTGTGTGCCTCATAATGCAATTTCTGCTGAGATTCAAGTAGCTGTTGATGAGGATAACAACAGTGTTGATTAGTGCAAACAAGCTGCTTGGTTGCTTGTTTTCCTTTGTTGTTTCTGCTTCTGGAGGTTTGATGTGTGTGCTTGGGGTAGACAAAAGGATATTTTTGGTTACTGCTGGCACCAGCTCCATCTCTCAGTGTTGCCTCTGTTTGGTTCCAGCCTGATGAAGGCTGGTGTGGTTGATTTCTGAGCTACCACACTCAGCTGAGAACAGCCCTGGTGGAAGGGCTCCTGGGTTTTGTGCAGTTTGCTCTGGGTTGCCACACAGGGAAGCAGAGCTGTTCAAGGCAGAGCAGGGGGTATTTGTGTTGTTTGGGTTTCTTGCAGACCTCCCCCTGATGCAGCTGTGGGATGAGAAAGGCAGATGAAGGGCAGGAGCCAGGAGGGTGCAGGGAGTTCCTCAGGGCTGGCCTCTGTGCCAAAGCCAAAGCTGCAGAGCATCCTGAGCTCAGCACTGGGTCTGATCTCAGCCTGGCTCCTGTTGCTGCTGCAGACCTGGGGTGTCTGGAACAAGCTGCCCTCAGTCTGCTCTCAGGCGTTTCTGCCCTGGAGGTGGCACCTTGTGGGGTCTGGGGTCCCCAGCACTGCAGACTGCTGTCAGCAGGGCACAGAAACCGAGTGATTTGGGGAAACCAGCACCATGGAGACCTGCTGTGCTGTAGCACTGATCCTCTTGGCCTTGAGCCTTTGGAGAGGGCAGTGGGCCTGGGGCTCTGCAGCATCTGTCTGATCAAGGGGCAGATGTTCCAGATGTTGTGCTGCTGTTTGAGGCCGTGTCACAGTGACTCCCTGCCTCTCCCCACGTGTGTGCTGCTGTTCTGGCTGGGCTGTAGTGCTGTCTGTGTCCTGTGTGCCCTGGGGTTCAGCACAGTCTGGCTGTGGCTGTGAGCTGGTGCTCCCAGGCTGTGTTTGCCTCCATCAGCACGTGCAGGAAAGCAACAAAGCCACTGCAGTTCTGTGCAGATCCCTGCTCTGTCTGCTAGCACCATATGCTGTCAGTGAAACAAATCCCCTCGTGGTTGGAAAACAAAAGTAAAGTGTGTTTGTACAGCATAAGAAGTGTGAGCCATGTGCAGTGTGTGTGCCTGCAGCAGAGCACTGCCAGCCTGTGCTGGATGGGAGCAGACAGCAGCAGGCACACACGATGAGCAGGGAGATGACATCAATTATTTCAGAATCTGGGTCGTGCTGCCCTGGCAGTTCTGGGTCAGAGTGGCTGCAGAGCTCAGCACAGGGCAGTGGTGCCTGTGACCTCAGAACCTCACAGCCCGGGCAGAGAGCACCATCCTCACAAGGATGCAGAGGCTCAGTGGGGCAGGAGCTTTTCATGCCAGTTCATCCTTTTGGCTGCTAACTGAGGCAGGAGCAGAGATGGCACATGGCACTGCTGTAGGTGCTTGAAATTTGTGCAGGAAGTCACATCTGTGTCTGCAGGGGCTGAGCTGTACAAACTGTGAGACACTTTGGGAGGAAGACACCAGCAAAGATGTCTTACACTATTAAACCCTGAAACAGAAACAATTTCCATTCATTTACGGGAAATTCACATATGAGCAGTCCTTATATGTAGATACATGAACAAAAGGAGAGCTCTTCTGGTGGAAATTCAAAGCAGGGGGTGATAATCTCGCTGAGGTTTTTGAAGGCCAGCTCTTAGGTGCTGTTAAAAGGAGTTTTCTTGTTGGATTTCAACAGAACCACTGTTCGACTTTAGTCCTGACCATTCAAAAAATACTGCAATAATCTTCATACATAACTTAAAATAGTGTTAGCCGAGGATTAGGGTGTGCCCATGAGTTTTTTTAATCTAAGAGAAGAAATTAATTAGTAGAGATGAGATAAGAAAATGCATTACAGAGATCTGTCCATGATCTCTACAGAACTTTCAGTTGCAGCAATTGTTCTTTTTAATCTGCTTTGGAGTTCCTGGGTCTGCTGGGAAGCAGAAGGGCTGAAGCTCCAAGAGAAGGGGCATTCTTCACATATTTCTTGCCCAAATGAAAGCATCAAATTGGTTTGTATAGTTTGGAAAAGCTTTTTGCATGCTTATCAAAACCAAATGCTGGAGGCTCAGTCAATGCCTGCAGTAGCCCAGCCCTGCTGCTGCTCTCCAGGCAGGTTGGATGTGTTGTTTTATTTCCTTCTAATGCAAGCAGGGCAGAGCCCCCACGGAGTGGCTGTGCAATCACGGAATAATGGGACAAGAGCTTTCCATCCATCCGACTGACAGACAGGTGCAATAATAACTGTAACTGCTGATGCTCAGGGCCGGAGCGTTTGCTGACACCCTGACGAGGTAATCACTTCTGCAGAGCACCTGCACGCACACAGGCAGCTTTTCAGCTCTCCCTGAGGCTTGGGGAGCGCTCTGGAGCACTCCTGGAACATGCAGGAGGAGCACCTGCCCCATCCTCTGCAGCCCCGGCAGCCTGGAATTCACAGCAGTTCCCCACCAGAATCCTCATCCGTGGGCTGCCCTGCTGCTCGTTTCCTCCCTGCACTTTAATCTGCTTTGGGGCAAGGTCAGCTCCTCGTTTTTGTGTGACGCTGTTTGGATGGTTTAGCAGCTATTGTGACAGAGCCTTCCTTGTGATTTGGAGGCAGTGGAAGATAAGAGATAAAAGATGCAGGATTTGGGAGGAGGAATTTGTGTGTCTGTATTTTTTTTTTCTTGCCCTGCCTTTGAAGCAGAAACATCTGCTGAGAGCCACAAACAGCTGAGTTCAGCAATACCCCATCACGCTGCCAAGCAACTCTGCTTTCCTCTGGAACTCTCACAGCAGAGGAAATAAATCAGGCAATAAAGAATGGAGAAAATTTAGGAAAAAGTGCCAAAAGCCAAACATTTCAAGAATAAAGTGAATAAGAACTTTGTTAGTATTCGGTGAAGCAAATTGAAATATGTTATTTACACATGTGAGCCCTCTGTGCCATTGCTGCTTGAGGAATTTTGTAGTAACAAAACTCCTCTGAGCTTAAGACACTTAAAACTGGTGAGGAGAGACCTCTAGAAAGCTGGCTACAATATCATAAAAGATAATTAGATTATTTTAAATATTTTTTTCCATCTCGTGTCTCTGTCAGATCAGTCACAGCTGACCAGCTAACAGTGCTGAAGTACCAGCATTTATCTGAAACCTTTCCATTCCTTACACAAAATATAATATATATATTAGACAGCTGAACCATTTGTTTCTGCACTGGCTTACTGAGATTTACTCTTCCAATCAAAGTTACTTTGGTTTGATGTGTTATTGCCTACTTAAAGTACAGATAAAAAATCACTATTTCTTTTGTTATCTAATAAGAGAGACTGCTCTATGAAACAGGTGAAACATTATTTCATAAATGCTAAGTCCTTGTTGTAAATCAAGTTAAGCAAGGATGGTTGGAAAACCAGTTGGTGAGTGCAGCCTGGGAGGGTTTTGGGTGTGGGCTGTCCCTGCATCCCCAGTTCTGCCTGGGGGGATTTTGGGTGTGGGCTGTCCCTGCATCCCCAGTGCAGCCTGGGGGGATTTTGGGGTGTGGGCTGTCCCTGCATCCCCAGTGCTGCCCTGATTTGTTTGGGTGTGGGCTGTCCCTGCATCCCCAGTTCTGCGACTGTGGTGGGGTGTGGGCTGTGGGGCTGGGGCCACTGCATCCCCAGTTCTGCCTGGGGGGATTTTGGGTGTGGGCTGTCCCTGCATCCCCAGTGCTGCCTGGGGGGATTTTGGGTGTGGGCTGTCCCTGCATCCCCAGTGCAGCCTGGGGGGATTTTGGGGTGTGGGCTGTCCCTGCATCCCCAGTGCAGCCTGGGGGATTTTTGGGGTGTGGGCTGTCCCTGCATCCCCAGTGCAGGCTGGGAGGATTTTGGGGTGTGGGCTCTCCCTGTATCCCCAGTGCAGCCTGGGAGGATTTTGGGGTGTGGGCTGTCCCTGCATCCCCAGTGCAGCCTGGGGGTATTTTGGGGTGGGCTGTCCCTGCATCCCCAGTGCTGCCTGGGGGGATTTTGGGGTGTGGGCTGTCCCTGCATCCCCAGTGCAGCCTGGGGGGATTTTGGGGTGTGGGCTGTCCCTGCATCCCCAGTGCAGCCTGTGCTGCTGCAGTGATGCAGCTCAGCTCCCAGGCTGTCGTTCTCTCACTCCCTGTGAGCTGCACTGGGGGATGGTTACACCCTGCACACTCTGAGGGCTGAGCTGATGTTGGTGCCTCAGTCCAGGGGTGTTTGCCTCTCTGAGACCCTCACATCTCAGGTGTGGGAGACCCTGCCCTTCTCCATTTGTCTTTGTGGAAAAGGTGCAGGGAGTGCTGGGCTCTGGTCCTGCAGCTCTCCAGGAGGTTTTTCAGTGTCCCTGCACTCCTGCCTGCTGTCCCTCATCACCTGTACAAGCTGCAGCACATGGGGCACAATAAAATCACATCCCTCACCTGGCTAATTCTCTGTCTCTGCCTGCAAATGCCTGAGTGGTTCCTTTGCAGAGAGAGAAGAGAATTTGTTGCACAAGTAGGAGCAGTCCCCAGCAGCAGTGCCTCAGGCTCTGCAGACACTCCCAGCCTGTGAGCTCTGTTAGCAAGCACAGCAGCTCCTGGAACTCCAGCTGGACAGCAAAACCCAGCACAAGCCATGGCTCCTGCCATTCTCTGAGGATGGATTCCACCCAGCTCCCCCTGCATGTTTTACACAGTAATACATGGCCTTTACAAGCTTAGGAGGTAAAAAATCTTTGCCTGTTGCAGAAAAAGCAGGTTAAAGAATTGTCTTGTATCAGAGGTCATGGCAGTTCTCCCACAACTCACACCTGAAAGAGGAGTCACTCTGTTGGCTTCTGTAAGTCATCATTTCCAAATGATAATTTATCTGCAGGGAGACCTCTGGGATGCCACGTTCTGGGAATGACAGAAGATCTTGGGTTTTTTCACTGTCACTTCATGGTGAACATCAGCAAATACTGACATTTTAAAAGGCAGCCTTTTATTTTCAGAGCTGTGCAGCCACAGTCCCTGAAGTGTAAATCAGTGTTGGATTTGCCTTGCACTGTGTCAAGGGCTTGTACAAATCACCTGCTCCGAGCTGAGCTTTGCTCATGAGCTGGGGGCTTGCAGGGGACATGGCAAGTGTTGGAGGATTCCCTGCATTTCCTGAAAGCTTTAGTGCCTGGCTGCTCTTTGAAAGGTGCTAAATGTCTGAATTCCACAAAAAAAGGTCAAATCCTGGCTAAGTAAGTCCCTGGACTCCTGTTTCTCTGGGTAGATGTTATGGAGAGTTAAGATCTGTAAGCACATCCTGTTGTAGTGCTTTCAAAATAAGGAGTGAAAATGAAATGGGAGTAGCAGTATTATACAAAAGTTGCTGGGGTTTTTTTTAATGCACTTTTTCCTTAAGCAAGGCAATTCAGTCCTTTTTTTTTGGAAAAATCTGTGATGAGTCCCTATTGCTTTGAAGGCTCAGGATGAGGAATGTCAAGGACTAGTTTGAATCAGTCCCATCCACTGAAACAATTAGAGGGGTTTGTCCCATGGTCATTCACAAAAAAACTACAACTTTACTCTTACTGCATTACCAGCATGCCAGCAATTCCCTGGAGAAGGGAGTTTATTAACGAAAACTGAGATGTTTGTTGTGGAGAGGCTTTTGGATGGATCAGTGCTGAATTCCTGATGGTTTGCCAGGAAGTTCAGTCCCAGTTAAATTTCCAGGGAAGAAACCTTGGCTTCATTGAAGCAAATGGCAAAATTTCCTTTGCAGACTGAATTTCAGTTTAGAATAAATTTTGACTCTTCTCTCGTTTCTCCTCTCTGGGGTACAGCTCAGAAAACCAGGTGATCTCTTTTCCATCCAGGGCTGTGACAAAAGCTTTCACAGTCCCCTCCCACCATTACATGATGGTAATTATTACAGAAAAGGAGTTTGAAGTAGCACCCCATTGATTTCTGGTTTCCATGCTGCAGATTAATGGACTGGGCACGCACTCTTTGTAATCACACTGGTAGAAATTCAATAATGACTCTGCCAGAGTACTCAAGTGACCTCAGACACTGGATTCATCCCTGTTTCAGCTATTTTTAATGAGACTGGCATGTTTAGCAATGCCATCAGATGGTTTGGAAAGCAGGGTGTCCTGTCAACCAAAGCATTACTGATGGGCCAGCTGATGAGAAAGTCAATGTTTACATCTGCTCTCTTAGCCAGAGCACTTCAGTGGCTGTGGAATTCATCCACTGGAATGTACTGAGCAAAAGAAATTTGTGCTGTGTATGATCTGCATGCTGCACTCCACTAGAACAAGATCTCAGCCAAATCAGAGCTCAGCAAGTGCCACTGACAATCCCCAAAGGAACAGACCCTGTCTGGTTAGTTTAGCAATTGTTCACTTGGCTTTGGAGGCTTTAATTGCATGTGATTATCATTTCCTGTGGCATTTTTTGTCATGTCTGAGAAAGTGCAGGAGCAGCGTGGTGAGGCTCTCCACTTGGAGATGCTATTTGTCAATTTTTATCTTGAGAAATGCCCAGAGATTTAGTGAGACTGGTAAGGAGTATTTAAAAGCTGGAGCTGTTCACTGCTGGGGATGTTTGGCTGGCTGTATATATGTGCAGTTCCACAGTTTGGTGGTGCTTGCTGTGATTTCCTCACCAGCTGTAAAACTCCTGTACATCACAGATAAATATTGTCTAAATGCAGGGTAAATTCCCAACAGAACTCTTGGAAAAGTAACCTGGAAATGTCCTAAGTGCAGGGGACTTGTTCACTCAGAATTGGCTCAGCTTTTGCTAGCATTCCTCTCAGAACCACCCAGGAAGGGATTGTTGCCTTGTTCTGTGAATCAAAGCTGTGTTAATTATTTTGACAGGCAGCCTCTCCTGTTCTCTCCAGCGTTCCTGGGGCTGGTAGAGTTGCTGAGCTGAGATGAAACACAAAGTCATCCAACATGATATAATTGCCACGTCCCTCAGTGATGCAAATCAGTGGAGATTTGTTGTGGTTCACTGTGGATCACACATTAATTCATTGTGTGGGTTTATGAAAGGCAAAAGCCCCACAAGATGCCCAGAGTCCCAGAGCAGAGTGCATTTAGAGCAGACCCAGGACACTGGAGGGCAAGTGGCTGTTTCGTGTTGTGCATAAATCAGCTCTGACTTTTTAAGTGTTGGAAAAGCAGGAACTCTGCACCACCATCTGCTCCCAGAGGATTCCTGATTTCCCTGGCTCTGCTTTGACCTCAGCAGCTGATTTTGAAGAGCTGTGTCTGTAATTGGCAGCAGGAGTTAAGAGCCAGCTATGAGGACAGAAAGAAACAACCAGGTTTTGGATTTGGAGCCTGGTTCAGTGTTCAGTGTAGGGAAGAATGTCCATCAGCTTTAGCTTCTCTGTGTTTGTGGGAGTACTTCTCTTTAATTTGGGTCACACACTGGCCCTGGAGCAAGGGCACACCATGGATGTGCATGAGCCAGAGAGTTCCAGGCCCCAGAGTTTGGGCAGAGCTGAGATGCTTTAACCACCAAAGATCAGTAAATAATTTCTATTCATTTTTATTTGCCATCTTTCCCGTGAGTTTCCAGTTTCCAGTCCCAGTGTACATGTGAGACAGAGCAGAGCCCTAGTTTCAGTGACACTCAGGACAAACCCAGCCTATGTGCAGCAGCTGACTGAAGTATTTATCAGGCTCTATTATAGCTGTTCCTGCCTTCTGGAAAATTATTCACAAACACACAAGCATGACTTCATTTTGCCAGGAAGCAAGACCATTAATCCTGCCTGCTTTGAAGCCACATCTTTTGTGGACTGTGGTGGGTAACTTATCTGTCCAGATTACTTAGATTGTTGGAGACTTCATCCCTTTGTAATGTTAATCACTGCTGAGTAGCTCAGCCCTGCATGAGAATTTTTTCTTACATTTAAAACTATTTGTCTTTTCCGTCTTTATATTTTTTCTTATATTTTCTTATATTTGGCTGTGCTTAGTTCTAAATGCTTGCATTTCTTATTTTATTATGCATTTAATGTTTTAAAAATAATAAATCCTCTCAAAGGGGGATTTGGTTTCTAAGGAGTTAATTGCTGCGTGCTCTTTTACTCATGAGCCAATTGAATCAGATAATTTGCTGTTTCCTGAGTAATGTCAGAGAGTGTACAGAAAGATCTTTTGTTCCACTGAAGATGTTAAAGAGGGTTTGAGGATTCCTTTCTCTGCAAATCCTTTACATGAAAGATTTACAGTATGTACGCTCCAAGATTTGGAAATGCTGCTATTTAAGCATCTACACATGTAATTAGTCACTAATTGTTATCAGCTCCTACTCTCTTTAGTTTTTATTAGACCTGTTCCAGATATGGCTGAAATCAGATTCAGGGAAGTCTGGAAACCCCTTTAGTTTCAGAGTTGCTGCTGGTTTTTTACCCTAAGCAGGGAGAGATGGAATTTTCCAAGGCACTGGAGTGCCGAGGTTCTTGCCCTGAAATTCAGGAGCTTTTAGGTGATTGTGGCCCCCAGGTCCTGGTGTGTGCTGCCTTGGGGACACCTCCCAGCTCCCAGCAGCACAACTCCCTCATTTCACACCTACAAAACACACCTGTGACCCTTGGATGCCCCTTTTTGTTTCCACTGCTCAGAGGGTCAGTGCTGCTGGTTTTCTTAGCAGAGACTGGCAGCCAAAATCCTGGTGGGGACACACTGGGGAGAGAGGATGAGCATGAGTGAGTGAGAGGGATGAAGGGCAAGGAGCAGCTCAGGAGCACTGGTGGGGTGGTGATGGGATCAGGGTTATGGAGTTACTGTGGGATCATGGTTATGGAGTTATTATGGGATCATGGTTATGGAATGATGATGGGATCATAGTTATGGAGTTATTGTGGGATCATGGTTATAGAGTGATGGGATTCATGGTTATGGAGTTATTATGGGATCAGGCACAAGGAGCATCTCTGGAGCACTGGTCCTGGAGTTATTATGGGATCATGGTTTTGGAATTATTATGGGATCAATGGTTATGGAGTTATTGTGGGATCATGGTTATGGACTTATTATTGGATCAATGGTTATGGAGTTATTATGGGATCATGGTTATGGAGTGATGATGGGATCATGGTTATGGGGTGATGATGGGATCAGGGACCAGGAGCAGCTGTGCAGCACTTCTTATGGAGTGATGATGCAATCATGGTTATGGAGTTATTGTGGGATCAGGCACAAGGAGCAGCTCTGGAGCACTTGTTATGGAGTTATTATGGGATCAATGGTTATGGGGTGATGATGGGATCAATGGTTATGGGGTGATGATGGGATTCATGGTTATGGGGTGATGATGGGATTCATGGTTATGGAGTGATGATGGGATTCATGGTTATGGGAGTGATGATGGGATTCATGGTTATGGGGTATTGATTGGATCATGGTTATGGAGTGATGATGGGATTCATGGTTATGGGGTATTGATTGGATCATGGTTATGGGGTGATGATGGGATCAGGAACCAGGAGCAGCTCTGCAGCACTATCTGTGGAGCTCACAGGAGCAGGCAGGATCTGAAGATAAACAAGAAGCAGGGGTTAATGAGCTGGGTCACCAGGAGGTCAGGCTTGGCACAAGTGCTGCCAGGAGGACTGAGCAGGATGGAAGTGGAGAGACCAGACCTCTCCTGAGCCTTTAAGATTTTTCTGTCTCTCATTAAAATCAAGTGTCAGTGATTTGGGCGTTTCAGTTTCTGTCTTTCATGTCTCTGTATTGCTCTTGTAAAAATCTTAATGCTTCTGACTCCAATAGCCAAAACATCTCAGTTATTGTCAGACTCCAAGGAGCTCAATGATAATAATCCTCTACAGGGAAAAAGATAGTTTAAGTGAAAGGAAGAGATTATTAGATGCAGGAAAGATATGTCAACAGTCATTCTCTCTTTGCTAAGTAGTTGTAACTGCATTTTAAAAGAAAGTATTGAAATTACTGCTCTTCAAAGGGAATTCAAAAGGATAATTGTTGTTCTTTTTTTAAGGAAAGTCACATTTCTCCTGGGGCTAATGCCATAATGCCATTTGCTTTGTACTGAAAACAGCAGAGTGCTAAACAAAGACTTAAGGATTGAAGTTATTAGAGGGAGATCTATGCACTTATAATTTTATAGTTTGCAGTATGCCATTCCTGGTGTTGGTTTCCTTCTGTGCATTCCTGTTCACCAGACTGTACTGCTAATTCTGAGTGGTTTTAGTCTTCAGTTCTCTCCTCCTCACCTTTAGCTTGCTGCCAGAAGTGTCCTTTACAGAAAAAGCCACGGTGCTGCAGGACTGGCTGATCTGCTGGGGACAAACTGCACAAACTGCATTACCCAAGTGCTCACTTGTCCTTTGAACACAAAAAGACAGACAGCTGGAGCCTGGGGTATTGCTTGGTACAAAGCAAACATTTAAAAAGCACAGAGTTTCAGGTCCTTGCTGGTAATGGAAAGTGCTATTTTCAAAAGTGCCATTTGACATTTGGAAGATTAACTGGTATTGACTTCCTGTGTGAGTTGGGCTCCTGAGTATCTGAGTCACTTTTGGAAACCTGAGCTGGCCATCTGTTTCACTTAGGCTTTGCAGTGCCAAGTGAAGCAATGCATAAATACTTTGATGACTATAGTTTGTAGTACCTAAATTTAAAAAAAGCAGTTATTTCAACAGCCTGACACCTATTGGAATTTTCAGAGCTGTTGGGGCCTCGAATTCCCAGTGCCTGGGAGAAAGCAGATGCATTTGAAAGCAATCAGAGTTTGAAAGGAACTTGTGTTCCTGAAAACCCCAGAGCCACTTTGGAATGTGGCAACAAGGTCCTTTAGAAATTTCACCTGCATCCCAACAAGAATCTTGCCACAGACTTAAACTTGAAAGCAAAGTGTATTTCTTAAAATAGAGCCAAAAAAGTGAGATGTAAAATGGTAGTTTACATAACAGGAACCTCCTAAAGCAAATTTGTGTGCAGATTGGGATGCTCTCCATGGGGCTGCCTGGTGGAGCAGCAGGGAAAGGCAGGATGTTCTGAGCAGGGGCTGATAGTTTTTGGTTAAAAACAGCATTGCAGTTTTTTTATTCCATTATAAGAAACTGTGTGTTGATTATCTTTAAGGAGTTTATAACAATGGCTCAAGTTTGAGTTTATTCCTGCAGCTGGGTCAGGATTATAGGAGAGCCTCAGGATTATAGGACAGCCTCAGTTTTATGATTTCTTAGCTTTAACATGAATTAACCTGCCACCAGACTTTCTGGATGAGGTGGATCTGGACTGGTTAACATGAGAGTAGACACAAATAATTAGTAAAATATTTGGTTCCTACTACATAACTCACAGATTTTCTTTATTCCACTGTCAGAGCACTCAAGCCTCCCTCACACAGTGGGCAGAGCTCTGCAGACTCCTCAGGACTCAATTTAAACATGGGTGTATTGTTTGTGTCCTCATTTCTCCCATGAACTCCTGCATGACCTTGGGCAAGTCACTTCATCTATCTGTCCCCCAGCTCTGATAACAAGAGATAAGTTAATATTCTGTACTCCTGAGAGCTGTGCATGAAAACCCTGTCTGAAAGCAGCCAGAGAAATGCATTGCTATTGTTGTTGATGTTATGGATCTGTTTAAGCAACGTGTCCTTATGGACTTGTGCATCATATGAGCAGCAGGGCTGTGTGCACATTGAAAGTGGTTTGCTGGACAGTGGCCAGAAAACAGGGATGAACCCATAACCAGTGGATATTCCCCAGGGCATTTAGCAGCAGGAGTGATGGTTGGGAGGGTGGTGAGATATAGAAATAATTGTCAGGATTTAGGCATTCAGGAGGCACAGCCTGCTTTGCATGTAAACAAAATGTAGGTCTTGAGGGAGTCTGTGTCTCGGCTAAATCTGCTCATGTATAAATCCTCTTTTTGAGGCTTTATATTTTGTAATCATTGTAATTTAAATTCAGCCACAGTCCACAGGATTTGCACATTTTACCACCATTAAGGAAGTCAATAGGAGCTGTGCATCCCACTCCCTGTAGCTGCCCTTCAATAATTAACTCCTTCCCCTCTCTGAAATCTGAAATTAGGGACAGCAGCAGCATTTGAGACAGACTCTGAGAGCATTCAGCCTGAGAACCTGAGGGACAATTAATTCAGCTGCTGTGTGCTTGTCTCTCCTGTGTGCCCTGCCTGGCTTTCCTGGGCTGACCCTGGTGATCCCCATGGTGATTCCCATGGTGATTGCCATGGTGATCCCCATGGTGATTTCTCTGGTGATTCCCATGGTCATTCCCATGGTGATTGCCATGGTGATTGCCCTGGTGATTCCCCTGGTGATTCCCATGGTGATTTCTCTGGTGATTCCCATGGTCATTCCCATGGTGATTTCCCCTGGTGATCCCCATAGTGATTTCTCTGGTGATTGCAGTGGTGATTCCCATGTCATTCCCATGGTGATTTGATTCCTGTGGTGATTTCATGGTGTTTCCCATGCCAGAGGATCAGGCTGCCAGCAGCACAGCCCCTGGACCCTTTGGTTTCCTTCTGGTGTTGGTTTGGCACCTTCCCATCACACACATCCCGTGGAATTCCCAGCTCCATGTGCTCTGAACAAACTCCTCTCAAACCCCTGCTGAAACAAACTGTGCTGGGACAGGAGTCCCCATTCCCCAGAACAATCCTCATTCTGCTCTCATCCCTCTCCTCCTTCCTTCAAGTGTTTGCATTTCACATGGAGAAGGTTGTGTTCTGTCGCTTTCCAGGAGTGGCAGATGTTGCTTTGCCCCCTGGCACAGGAGGCAGATGTTCCAGAAATCACCAGCTTTGCCCACCAGCCACAGCTGAATTTTATCTCCCCTGGAGCTGAACATGTAGAATCCAATCCTGCAGGAGAGGGGGGTTCAGCATCACCTCAGTCACGCCTGCTGAGTGTTATAATTGAAATAAAGGGAGCCTCAATATCTGTGCTCCGTGTGGAGCAGTTTATTAACTCACAGAGGCACTTGGGGTTGGCTTTTTTTTTTCCCCTGGAGGCAACAGTAAAATTTGACAGGTGATTTTGTAGATGAAGACAGTAAACAGCTGTTGAAAATGATAATGTCTGAGTGGTTTTGTTGTTTCTATGAAAACTTAGTTACACTCATTTTAGATTAATTTTTCATTGTCTTCTGTAAATGAGAATTGCTTACACGGCTGCTTCAAATGGGACTTTGATTGCTTTCCATCTACTGCCAAAAGCCTAAAAGACAAAAAAAAATCAAAAGCATAAAACCACTTATGAGCAAAGATACAATAAATTCGTGCTATAGTGCATTTTAATTTGATAAAATAAAGTTTTGCTGTGCAGCAGTTTGTATTCATGTGTGAGAGAGGCTTACATTAGCCATTTAAATTCAGCACTGTGTTAAACAGCAATAAAAGCAATTCTGGCAGCTATTGGGAGCTTCTGGTGTGGTGTTGTGGAATTTCCCAAAAGTCTGAGAAGCAAAGTGGGAAAAATAAAATGAAATGTGCCCGTGCAGTCCTGCAGCACAGCCACCAGAGAGGGATGGAGAAGGTGGAGCTTCAGTTCTGCCCCGGAATTCCTGTGCTCACTTTTTTGGGGAGTGTGGGGGAAGGGGCTGCCCCTGCAGTCCAGGCACTGCGCTGGGCTGGCTCCAGTTTGGAGCTTCTGCAGGTGTTCGGTGGGATCTGGAGCAGCTCATTTCTCAGTTTATCAATGGAACTAACAGACATCCTTCCACACTCCTTGTTTGTTTAGTCAGAGTGTGGTCACCAAGTCTCCTGTAAGTGAAAACATCTTTTTGGTGTAAAACACCTCTGAGGACAGTGTGGTGCCAGTGTTCCAGAAAAAGGCAAAACAAAGCCCAAGCCATGATTCAGGCCTGCTCTGAAGCAGATTAGAGGCACTGAAAGTGCTCGTGGGTGATTCCAGCCAGGGTGGGTCTCTGGGGCTGGGGACCCAAACAGGTCAGATCTGTTGTTTGTGAGTTTACAGAAGGATCAGGCAAGTGAGTGAAAGTCATTGCTCTTTTTTTAGATCAAACACTTAATAACACTTGAGTCGTGTGCTGACCTTTTGCAGAATTTTCTTTTGGCATAAATGTCAGGAAATGCAGCTGGGAATGGAAATATTGGTAAATACAGTGCCAGGATTTCAGCTGTAACTCCAGCTTGCTGGGGAGCAGCTATCTGGGCAGCCTTCATTTGTTTTTGAAGCACTGTGCATCACCCAGCCCTTCCTATCAGCACCTCTGGAAATGTTTCCAACACATCATTTGCCTTTGCAAGGCTTCACACCACAAAGAGCATTGTTCAGAGAGGGAGATCACCTCTTAACAAATTGATACTTCAAAGTTGACAGCAGGGCTGCTGTTTGTGACTTCTGCACCCGAGGAGGTTCAGCTCAGATGTGCCAGCACGTTTTTAAGGAGCTCGTTTTTCCTGCACTGAGCCAATTCTCCTGGCAGGCTGAATAGGAGGGCAGGGCAGGCAGGTGAGTGGTGTGAGCTCATCCAGGCACTCCCTGACCCCACAAAGGGCTTTGACACAGACTGAACACCGCTGCACCCTCCTCATGGCTCATCCCTTTTCCAGAGCTTGGGAGGAGGGAGAGAATTGATCAGTGGATAGAAGATCTGCTGGATCCTTTTGGCAGTGCTCCCCTGCATGGAAGGGGCCCAGGCTGTGGGGCTGATGTCACAGGAGCTTGGCTCTCCCTAGAATAAAATGAAAATACTATTTTAAAGTTGATAACTAACTGAAGTGTTTCTGTATATTGTTGTTAAGAAGCAGAAAAAGGTGTGAGAAAAAAAAAAAGGAGGGTGGTCTGAAAGTTTTATTCTAAATTTATTATTTCTTTATGTTATTAATAAAGTGTTTCTTTACACCCTTTAATTTCTAGGCCTGCCTTACTTTTGCTTCTAGTCCTATCTCACAGCAGAAAATAAGAATATTGAAATTGAGAAATCTAAATCTACACTAAATTGATGTTTCTGCCCAGTTTTGAACTGAAACCAAGACAAAGGCTTAATGAAAAATCTGGTGGAAATTTGGGAGCTGGGAGTGGGGAAGGGGAGCAGATACAAACTCAGCCTGACAAATTCAGCCTGTCCAGGCTGTTTCCTTGTGTCTCCCCACTGTGCACACCCAGAGCACTTCATTCACAAGTTCCCTGTCCTCAGCCCTTGGCCTGTCACTGATGGCTTTGTGCTTGCCAGGGAATTACATCAGTGCTTCCAGAAGCTTTTTTGTGTCTGCTGGCACAGGTAGAACGGGGGAGTGCTGTATGATAATTCAATACACCCAATTCAGACATTCTCTGTTTTTTCTCTTCCCTTCCTCTGTCCTCTTCACCAGGACATTTAGTGTCTTGTTGATGATCTGTGAACCACATCATCAACAAGAGGAATTGAATAAAAATCTACTGATGTCAGGAAATAATGTCAATTTACACTAGGTGTCATCTACTGAGGATGAAGAGACCATCTCTGATAGCCTAGAGCATTTCTGACTTGCCTCAGGCATAATTTTGTCTTTATATTTGAATACTTGGAGCTCGATAATCCTGTAAATCCCTTTTTCTATATTCAAAAAGCTCCATCTGCTTTGGGAAACCCTTTAAATTAGTCCTAAAGGCCAAGTCTCTTTATAGAAATAACTGGATAGCACAGATATCCTATCTGCAAAAAAAACAGAAAATGTGAAAAGTAATTCTTGGAAGAGTTGGCAATGCTGCTAAAAATTATTAAGAAAATATTTGTCCATTTTCAGAAAGCTTTTTGATTGAATGTCGTGTCTATATGAGCATGTTTGGAATGTATAACAATTCTCCCATTTGAATGGGAGAATCCTCTCCCTCTGTGGTACAAACTGTGTATTCTGCAGGCAGCCCCAGCAGGGTGTTTGCAGAGATTTGTGTTTGCAGTTGTGTGTGTACCATGTTGGCTGAGCACAGCTCACCCTCACAGGGCAGCAGAGCTGAACTCTCCTGGACATGCAGCTCTTCAGTCCTGCACAGGCTTTAATCTCTGCATTAGCCTGAGCTTTCAGTACCTGGAAATGGAAGTTTTTTGTTTCTGTTGAAACAATGCCCAGGCTGAGGAACCAGAGTTGCTGTGTCCTGTGCAGTGCTTTGCACTGGTGACAAGAGAGCAGGAACAAAGGTGTGGAGCCACAGTGTGACCCCAATTCATTGAACTGGGGTGAGGAGAGGGGCAGCAAAAGGAAAACCCATCCCTCTGCAGGGCAGCCAGGTCATCTGTGGGAGCAGAGCCTTGCAGCTCTGGAATATTCAATAGCAGCCTGTAAGCAGCTCTCTGCTGGTGGAAAAGGTCATCTCTTGCTTTGCCTTGGGCTTTAGAAAATACCTTCAAATTGTCCTGCCTTCTCTGAGCTGACAGTGCTGCTGGAGAGGGCCTGGGGGTACAGGAGAGGTGGCACTGGGCAGGGGCCCCACTGCCATCAGAATCAAAAAACTGACTGGAGCCCAGGGAGGTCAGGAGCAGAGTCACACGAGCTGGGTCAGGGCTGTCACACACTGATTTATCTCCAGCACAGGGAGTGTGAGCAGCACTCCCTGTGCAGCTGCAGGAGTGCAGAGGTGTTGGCACAGATTTGAGCAAGGGATGGTTTCTGCACGCTCTGGTCTGTGTTTAGAGCAGAGTGCTGAGGGAGCAGGAGCATGTCCATGGTTCAGAGCTTGCACAGCGTTCTGGAGGCAGGAAAGCCAGACTGATGCAGGATGTGAGCTGGGCCAAACCCTTTATATCGGTGCTGGTGATCCCCACCCCGTGCTTGGCTGCCACCATCCTTCCCAGTTTAACCAGTTTCCATACTGCAGGGCTGCTGTAGCACAGCATCCTCGGGTGTCCTCTCCCTGCAGCTCAGGTGGGAGCAGAGCACAGCCTGGCCTGACAGACACCCTGTCTGTCTTCCACAATTGTCTCTTGTGACATTCACACAGCCGAGGAGTCACTGCTGCTGCTGCTCTCCTGCAGGAACAATTAACAAGTGAAAGAAAACCTCTTAATGTGCAGGCAAAGGTGTTAATGCAATGGAAAGGTCCAGGGGAGCTTCTGATTTTGGCTCTGCATTTCCCCAGAGCCTTGGAAAGCTGAACTTTCATCAGTCCAGTCCTACCTGTGATCAAACAAAGAGTTCAAAGTCAGCAAAGAGCAGGAGTGGGGACTAATATTGTTGAAGATTTCAATAACAAAGGAAAAGCTTATGTTCTCTAGAATATTTTTTTTTTGACAGTCTCCTGAATGTCATTTGTATAATTACATAGAAACCTGTTTTGACTCACCTAGTGCAAGAAGGCATAGAAAGAAGGGCATAAAAAGCAGCAATGATTGCTTGGAAAAAGAATCACAGCAGAGTTTGAAATGTTTGCTCTGGGCAGTGAGGCAAACGTGTAACTGTGCTGCATGGGGGGATTCTGTAAGCTCTTGTTTATTACTTTCTGCAGTAGAAATCTTGCTGTTGTTTAAAGAGAATTTTGATATCATGGAGCTTGTGGTTCCTTCTGCCACTCCTGGATTCTTCCTGGGGTCAGGTGAAGATGAAATTGTTTTCCCAGCACTGGAAAGTCAGAAATTGTTTTGCTAGCAATGGAAAGTCACCTCTGTAAAGCACATCTCTCAAAAGCCTCCTCCAAGCCCATTGTGTTTTCTTGCTTTGCCTGATTTAGCACATTTGAAACTGATGTTTCCCAACAAATTTGGCATCAGACAAATTTTCTAGTGGAGGTGCTGTGGGGAAAGGCAGATCTGGCAGAAGCACAGATGTCAGTCATCACTTCAGAGCTGCTCTCAGAGCTCATCTGCAAGTGTTTGTCAGTCAGGGAGGGAGGAAAACCCCACTGGCTGTTCTCCCCGGCCATTTAGATTAGGATCAGTCTCCTGCCTGTGTTGGGGTGCTGGGGACACCCTGCTCTCTGTGGCTGCTCACACTGGAGAGCAGTGGCCACTCCCCAGCTGCCAGCACAGACTCCCTCAGGGCCAGCACATCTCCAAAAGCAGCTGCAGTCTCCTGCAAACTTTGATGAACATTTTGATTTAAGACAGATTTTCTGCTGTAGCAGGTACCTTCTGTATTTTCCTGCCTTTTCATTGTTAAACAGCAGGGTTGGACATGAATGGGACAAAGATCCAGGACTTCTCTCTTAAGGACTTCTCTTAAACCCAGAGTCCAGACCTGAAATCTCCATCCTGCTCGTGGCACTGCCTTCATCCACAAACACACTGACTTCTTTTAATCCACCCCAGCTCCAAACAGCTTTTGCCCCACAACTTACTTTTCACAACAAAGGATTTTTCATTGTGAAAATGACAGCTTGGTTGTGGAAAGCAGAACGTTGAAAAAAAGGAAAATGTTTTTTTGGATGGAAGTTCTGATTGTGACACAACATTAGTGATGAGTGGGGAGAAGTCAGAGAATCCTAGAATGGTTTGGGTTGGGAGGGGCCTTAAAGAGAAGCAGTTCCAACCCATGGGCAGGTTAGACCAGTTCCTCCAAGTCCCATCCAGCCTGGCCTCAAATAATAAATCATAAAATTATAAATCTATAAAATGATCAATTTTTTATAGTACCCTCAATGCAGCAGACATAAGGAGAAAGAAAAATATAAATATCCAGAAGTGAGAGGGTGAACTTGCTAGTGGGATGCTGAATTAGGCAGAAATCCAAGTGCAGATAGTTGGTGCAATCTCAGGTCTGTCAGCCGTGACAGTATCTGTTTAAATGAATCCTTAAAAATGTTAATTGCACATCACAGGCACTTCAGCAATGACATTTCTGCCACTGAATGTCATGGGAACATTTTCCCTTTTATTATCCTTGAACAGGAGGAGTGAACTACCACCAAATAACTGGATCATGAAATGTAATGGATCTACCTCCAGTATTTATGCTGCTTCCACTTTCAATAAGCTTCTTTTTAAATTTGCAATGAGCAAGAGCTTTGGATGGCATTAGGAAGGCAGTGTTGTTAATCTTTGCTTTATGAACTGTAAAATAAAGGTTTGTCCATCAGACTTCCAGAACTGCAGCTACTGAAAGCCCCAGGGTCCATGGTTTTTGTAAATTTGAATAAGAGCTGGTTTATAACTGCAGCCTGAAGTTGGTCTCATTTTTGTCTGATTTCCCCAGGACATTCACTAGCACCAGCTCACTCTCTTTTGTTTTAAACATCCATAAGCAGGAAAAAAGTCAGGGAAAGCAGACAGGGAATTGTGGAATCGTGGAGTGGCCTGGCTTGGAAGGGAGCTGAGAGCCATCTAGTCCCACTGAGCTGGCTGCTCTCGGCTCTCACCTGGAGTTCCACCAGCTCAGCTTTACCCACTGCTGCTCTCAGGGCTTTCCTCAGCTGGTTTGGGTTTCTGCTTCACTCTGCTTGTGTCTGCCACAGCATGGCAGAGACCATGAGAGCAGCACACATTGAAGAGAGTTTACAGCAAAGAGTGGGATTAAAAGAGTTACACAAACATTCTGCAAATACCAATCAGGGGAATAATATGGCCTGAGACTGGGGGAAAGGAAGTGCTGCTTAGTGAAGCTTGCAAAAATATATTGACTTTTTAGAAAGAAAATTTCTTCACCTTCCCCAGACTGGTGTTGTCCAACCAGCTTTGGGTTGAACTCAGTATTATTCAGTTCCCTGCAGCTCCCAGTACAAGGGGCTCCACTCAAGTTGGGTTTTCTGTGTGATGAAATTGCAGCTGTTGAGTTTATTTCTCAGAGGACAAGGCTCGTTTCAAGATCTTTTTCTCTCTGTTCAGGCAGCTTCACAGAGAAGCTTGGAAAAGGAAACTTGGGAGGTGTCCACGAGGAATGCAGGGACACCCTGGGGCTGCCACCCACAAACTTGACTTTTCCTTGCCCCATGGACTTTCTCCATGGGCAGCAAGTGTGAAAAACTACTTCAGTTCACCTCAGTGTTACTTTCTTAGTTGTTTCAGCTCAATATCCAGCACTTACATGCTGTTACTCTCCTTTCTAAGCCATTAAATGTGTGCTTTCTTTAAATGCATTGCCTCTGCAAAATGCAGGTATTACATCAGCTTTACAAGCCTGTGAATGTTGGCTTGGTAGGTGTTTTTCCAGCAGGCAGGTTCTCTGTTGAGAAGGAATGGGGATCTTTATGCACAAATACTTCTGGAGTTTTAAACACAGCCAGAAAGCAGATACACTGGCAGAGCTGTAAAAAACCCAACCCAGTAAGAACTGTGGGAGCTGGAACCTGAAGATACCTGAGTTGTAGATGAGATGTGCATATCTGGTTTGCATGCACAGTTACATCTAAATGTGATTTTTTTCTATATTTTTTTTGCCACCTGATTCCTTCTAAGTGGAATAAAAGACATGTGCAAGGTATTTGTGGTCAGAAAATGAGTTATCTAGACTGCTTTGTTAGAGGTGTTCTCCTGCCTCTGAAAATCTTTCTCTGGCTGCTCCCAAACTGTTAAAGGCAGCAGTTAAATGGGAATGATAAAAGCTCCTTTGGGGTATTTGATCTCATCTTGCTGCATCTATCAAGCTGAAAGAGCCATAAAATCTAAGGCTGGTGATGAGATAATTCTGCCTTCCTTTCTCCATCTGAAAGCTCTGGGTTTGGAGTGAGTCTCTCTGAAAATACCTGCTCAGGGTCTCCTTTCCAGTGATGCCCCTTGGAAGCTTTTCAGTGCTTGCACATTTGCTGTCTCCAAAAGAGGAAAATGCTGCTTACTTAGGGTGCTGCTGGAGAGGCTCCAGCACTGAATG
Source organism: Luscinia megarhynchos (assembly GCA_034336665.1). Classification (NCBI taxonomy): domain Eukaryota; kingdom Metazoa; phylum Chordata; class Aves; order Passeriformes; family Muscicapidae; genus Luscinia; species Luscinia megarhynchos. The sequence goes on from CM067578.1 coordinate 12,706,971, forward strand.
AACACTGAGGAGAAAATGTCCTTCTCAGAGGCAGGAAGAGATGGTGAATCACTGGGAAAGCTGATTCCTTGACCAATCTGCCTGTGTGTTCTGTTACCTGAAATTGTAATGAAGACACGAGCAGCCTCATATTTGAGCAAACTGAATGGGAGATGAAGTGAGGGTGGGAGCTGGTGGCAGCTCAGGCCTGTGTTTGCCACAGCCTTTTTCTGATGGCACCAGTGGGATTCCTTTGGGAACAGGGAAAAATCAATCCCATCTACCTGGTGTGTGATGTAGTACCAGAGAAAACTAAAGAGCCTGCTGTCTGCACTGCAGTGTTTATTGGTGAGTAGTGACTCTGAAAACCTGGAAGGAAGAAATTGGGGATTTATTATGATCCCCAGTCAGGTCTCCCTCCTTCAGGGCCTGTCCAGGAGAGGAGCATTCCTGGTTTTCTGTACTCCAGTTAGCAACATGACTTTTGCTGTTTGCTCTCAGTGTCACATCACTGAGATTGGCACGGCTTGGGCAGAGAATTCAGGCTCTGGGTTGTTTTTTTGTGAGACTGGAAGAAGGAGTTATTCTTCACCTTGTTCCCCTGGGGATCAAAGGCACAGAAATCTCACAGAAATATCCCACCCCAGGCTCTGTACCCTCTGCCATGCAGGCAGTGCATGTTTGATTAGCTGAGAATTACCCTCGCACTTGGCAGCTCTCAGCAGCTGGGCCAGGATGGTCTTCAGGTGTCCCCAGCCCTGCTGCTCCTGGGGCTGATGCCAGCGTGGCAGAGGTGCCACCTTCAGGTGCAGCAGCCAGGCACCAGAGGTTTTTAAAGCTCCACAATGCCTAATCCCCAGTGATTTTATGTTAGCTTTAAGGATCTGAATCTTCATGCCTTGCCTGAGGTCGTTCAAGGATGCTGTGGAAGAGCTGGGAAGTGAAATGAGATTTCCTGTCCTAGTCCAAATGCCTTAATCAAAAAGTGATGTTTTATATCACAGTTTATGACAAGAAAGTCAAGAAACCTTATTAACTAATCTAACTCTGATCTGGACTGTACAGAGAAATCAAGTGCAGCATTATATCATCCTCCTGAAGATGCACACATATATTATGTTATGATGATCAAGAGTTTGCTCTGTTATACCTTGGATATTTTCCTTTGGAGAACTTCATAATACTTTTAATGTTGTAGATTTCCATGAAATTATATCTTCCCTATCCATTAGTGTCAAAATAGATCATCCCTTTCTTTCTCCTCTGCTAGTTTTTATGGTTTAAAGGTAAAAGCTGGGTTAATATTGCAAAATAAGATGTTTAAACTGCATTTTGTCTCCAGTAGTTAGCATTATTCTGTAATTACCACATCCTTTCCCCATTTTTGGGGGGGGGTAGCTTTGTACCAGCTTTTATTAAGGACTGGCTGAAAAAAAACTTGTTATTAGGCATTTGTACTCCGTGTGAACAAGTGTTTCAGGTGGGCAGTGGTGGAGCAGCCAGCTCTGGTGCGAGGGGGTGGAACTCAGAGATTTTTAAGGTCTTTTCCCCCCAGACCATTCTGTGATCTTTAAAGTCATCTTCAGTCCCACTCTCCCAGATCAGGCTCTAATTCTGTGCTGTTAATTTTTCTCTCTGGCTGCTGTGACTCAGCCTGGTCCCCAGGTGTGTTCACTGCCATGATCACCACTGTCAGCTGTGCCTGGGGAGAGCAGACCTGCAGGAGCACAAGCCCTGAGCCCCATCCAGCCTTCTCCAGGGTGGGGAGAGGCCCTGCAGCCCCTCAGCCCTGGCTGAGCTGCAGCACAGATTGCTCTGGGCTCCAGCTTCACCAGCAGCTTTTTGGGTTTGTCTCTGCCCATGGTAGTGACATGCTTCACCACATTCCTTTTAGTGAGGAGTTAGATGGAGCTGGGGGATGATGGGGGTTGTACTCTCCATTTTTTATGTCATTTGGTAAGTGCTGATCTTGCATTAAGATGTCACTGTCAAGCTGGATAGCATTAGGGGAGAAAGGAGCTGCTGCATTTCCAGCAGGTCGAAGTGTTCTCGGATCCCTAGGCACTTTCAGTAAAAATCTGTTGGAATAAAGGATGGCTAAAAAATGTTTTTAATCTAGGCTTTTAAAAATTTCTCTTTTGAGAGTCACTGTAATAAATCGAAATTATTGATTTAGCCTGTAGCAGTCCTAAGATTCACTCATTTAAAGTTGAAACTGCTCTATTACTTGGAGCAATAAGGCAGCACTGTGAAATCTCTCATCAGAGACTGCTGCTCCTCACCTGCAGGTGGGCAGCAGCAAAGAGTTCTGTCTGCTGAGTGCTCTGGCTGCTTGTCTTGGTGATTCTCTGCCTCCCTGCCCCTGGAAACCTTCGCAGCATGGCCTGGTCACTGATTTCAGGCTCAGGGGTCACTGATTCCAGACTCAGGGGTCACTGATTTCAGGCTCAGGGGTCACTGATTTCAGGCTTAGGGGTCACTAATTCCAGACTCAGGGGTCACTGATTTCAGGCTCAGGGGTCACTGATTTCAGGCTCAGGGGTCACTGATTTCAGGCTTAGGGGTCACTAATTCCAGGCTCAGGGGTCACTGATTCCAGGCTCAGGGGTCACTAATTCCAGGCTCAGGGGTCACTAATTCCAGACTCAGGGGTCACTGATTTCAGGCTCAGGGGTCACTGATTTCAGGCTCAGGGGTCACTGATTTCAGGCTTAGGGGTCACTAATTCCAGGCTCAGGGGTCACTGATTCCAGGCTCAGGGGTCACTAGTTCCAGACTCAGGGGTCACTAATTCCAGGCTCAGGGGTCACTAGTTCCAGACTCAGGGGTCACTAGTTCCAGGCTCTGTGGTCTTTAATTCCAGGCTCAGGGGTCACTAATTCCAGGCTCAGGGGTCACTAATTCCAGACTCAGGGGTCACTAATTCCAGACTCAGGGGTCACTAGTTCCAGGCTCAGGGGTCACTAGTTCCAGACTCAGGGGTCACTAGTTCCAGGCTCTGTGGTCTTTAATTCCAGGCTCAGGGGTCACTAATTCCAGGCTCAGGGGTCACTAATTCCAGGCTCAGGGGTCACTAATTCCAGACTCAGGGGTCACTGATTCCAGGCTCAGGGGTCACTAGTTCCAGACTCAGGGGTCACTAGTTCCAAGCTCAGGGGTCACTAGTTCCAGACTCAGGGGTCACTAGTTCCAAGCTCAGTGGTCACTAATTCCAGGCTCAGGGGTCACTAGTCCTGGGCTCAGCTCAGCCCTGGCCAGGTTTGACATTGCTCCCCCTTTTACCAGACCCCTGCAGACAAGCAGAACGTGCTCTGTGTTCTACCCACACTCTGAGTCTGCCCAGGAGCTGAGCTGGGCTGTAGTACCACCTTTTAAATCCCCTACATTAAGTCCAGCTTTTGATAGAGCCAGTCCTGGGCATCGATAGAAGAAAAATCTCCTACCAAGGATAACTATTTCTCAGGACACTGGGGGTTTGAATTATCAATTAGTTGCAAAGGATGCTTAATATCATACTCAAAACTCTTCCAAGATCACAAGCCCAGGTGCAGTTACCACTGGCTGGTGTCCCCAGGGTGTGTGCTGCCCCCACAGCTGGCAGCAGTTTCATGGCATTTTCTGCCTGTGTCACTTCAGTTTTGCCTTTTATGCATCTTTGATTATCTTTCCATGAACAGACCATTTCCATTCCACCCTCCTTGTCTCAGACTGCTGTGCTCAGGGGTGTTCAGGGGCTCTCTGCCCGTTCTCCTGGCTGCTGTGCAGTGCTCACACCCTGCCAGTGGCTGCTCAGCACATCAGGAGTCCTCACTCCCCACGTGCTGCAGTCTAGCCCTGAATGATTAGCATTTTTATAAATTAAAATAAGTCCAGGGAGTGAACTGGCCCAGGGGAACTCTCAATCCAATCAAATTAGACTCATATACCCACCCTGGAGCAATTCCTTAGAAGCCCTGCCTTGAGGAGGCTTCATTTGTAATCACTGTGTGCTGTGTACTTTAGAAAAGTTTTATAATTACTTGCTGTTCCGGCTGCTGAGCACTTCTAAATGTTGGATATTAAGGAACTGCTGTTTCAGTCACTGAACAAGCTCTGAACATTAAATGTGCTTCACCAGGAGCGTTTTTTTCTCAGCCATTACACATCTCTGAAGGCACATTTTTTTTTCAAGTGGATGCTTTCCCAGCTGTTGATCATCTCTCTGTTTCTTCTGTGCGAAGAGAGGAGGAGGGAGCTGATGCTGGTGTGACATGGCACAAAGGCTGGTTTGCTGTGCAGCACTCACAGGTGCAGGCACTGCAGTAAGGGAAGAGCACCAGGAAAAGTCTTTGTTTTGCACAATGCACATTTTTATGACACTTTTGTATCTCATGTTTTACAGAAAAAAAAATAGTGTTAATCAGAAGTCTGTAGATGAATTTTGGTACCATTTTTATAGCCCTCCACCTCTGCAGCAGCCTGTCTTGGCCATGGGTCAAGGCCAGCATAGCTCAGTGAGTGATACCAGTGCCTGGGGAGAGCTGGGAATCCAGATTGGGCAAATCTGGTGTTTTGTTAAATGATGATTTCTTTCACAGCTCATCAAAAATACCCTCAGGTGCAGGATGGTGTTAGGGTGCTGCAGACCATTTCTAGAGCCAGGTGCTGTGGTAGCCAGTGGCACCAGAATGGCAGGGCAGGAGTTAATAAAAGATTTGGGCAGGGTTTAGTAAAAGATCTGGTGGGTTCCTAACCTGTGCCAGCCTCCCCTGAGGGTGCCACCAGCCCCTCCTGAGTGCTGGGAGCAGAGCTGGACCCTGAGGGAAGGCAGCAGAGGTTTGGGGTCAGGGACTGGCTCTTCCCACCTCCAGATCCCCACCTCGAGCTTCTGGAGCTGCCAGCAGAGTGTGGGGCTTCTCTTGGATAAATGCACATTTTCAGGGGGTCTTTGGGGAAATAAATGAATCTTCTTGGTCTGGAGAACTTCCCTGGTGCTCGTTGACTCCTGGAGCAGCTTTGGTGTGTGCAGGGATTTATTCTCCATTTGGTGGAAGTGAAAGCACTGAGATAGTCAATCCCATGGAAAAACTTTTTCTCTGTCAGTTACTGAGAATCAGAGCTAGAAGTGGTGCAGATAATGTCATTTCAGGTGTCATTAACCTGAGGCATGATGGTGCCTTTAGCAGCCAAATGAGCACTGCAGCTCAGGTGCTTGGTCCTTGCTAGGCTGAGGCTGATACTGATTATTCTGCTTGGTGACCTCATAGTGTAAGAACTTTTGGTTTCAATCAGAAATAGAAAACAATAATAGCCTCAATAATATATTTTAAGAATCATGAGGTGCAAACTTTCATGTGGATAAAGGATTTGGGTTAAAATCTACTCTCTCTGCTCAGTGTTTTAGGAAAAGAACCTTTTGCCCACAGTCATGTTTGCAAATAAATTCCCAAGTTCCAGGCAGTGCATGTTCACTTTGAGGTGTCCCAGAAGTGTGTAAACCCCAGTTACTGCAGCTGCCTCCTATTTACAGGCTGTAAGATTTATTTAGTAGGAGCTCTTCAAATGGCAACAGGCTGGGCTTGAGTTATGAATTGCTAAACCCATCCATCTATCACATTTCTGCCCAAAATCACTCTCTGAGTGCAGGCAGGAAATGTGCCACTGTCACAAAAGTGCTCCAATGTCTCTCTTTTGACACAGCAAGAAAACAGCAAGGAAATAAATTTCAAGCATTAGGCAGTATTAAGACTTTTCAGAGGGAGCCATCCAAATGAAAACCCATAATCAAAATAATAATTATCAGGGGAACCATTTGCTTTCAAAGTAATCATGCAAAGTAAAGCACAGAATATGTCTTAAGTAGCAAAAAATGGTGATTTCTGTTCAGAGGGAGAAAGAAAGTCTAGCACTTGAGAATATAAGTGCTTTGTACATGATCAGCTCTTGATGGATTTTCTCAGAAATTGGCCTTCCTGTATTGTATGTTAAAGAGAGGAGAAATTGGAGCTGCTCTGTGATGAATGCAGGCAAAGGTGTGATGAGGCTGGGATTGGGTTACTGAGCTGGCAAGTTACCTGTCATTCCCTTCATTTTCAAATCATCTCAGAGCAGGGTTAGATTGCAGTCATATTCAGTGGGAAGGCATTTGGAAAGTCAATGGATAATTTCTAATGAAGAGAATTTAAACTTTTTTTTTTCAGCAAACCAGCAGCTAGTCCAGCAATTTTTTTTCATATATTCTTATTATTCCTGCTGTAGCTAAAGAAATTTAATGTGAGGTAAACATTTCCAACATGTCTTTTCACATTTGTTTTTCAAATTTGCTGAGTTTTTTATGTTTTACCTGCCACAGCTTTTGGTTTGGTTTGGTTTGGTTTGGTTTGGTTTGGTTTGGTTTGGTTTGGTTTGGTTTGGTTTGGTTTGGTTTGGTTTGGTTTGGTTTGGTTGGGTTGGGTTGGGTTGGGTTGGGTTGGGTTGGGGTTGGGTTTGGGTTGGGTTTGGGTTGGGTTGGTTTGGTTTGGTTTGGTTTGGTTTGGTTTGGTTTGGTTTGGTTGGGTTGGGTTGGGTTGGGTTGGGTTGGGTTTGGGTTGGGTTTGGGTTTGGTTTGGTTTTGGTCTCGGCTGCCTGAGATTTTAATTAATTAATTTCCAGAGAGCACCTCTAAGATTAGACTAATGTCTTTTAGTCTAATGTCTATGACTATTAGAATAACATCATTTTTTCATTTAATCAATTAATTTAATCATGTTAATTGTTTTAGGGGTTTCCCCACACCAGTTGCACTGAGCTTCACTGCTGAGGATTTCTGTGATTTTGGTGGTGGAGATCTTGATTTTCTTTTTGACTGCAGTAATTTTGGGCTCTTTAGATGGACTCTTATACCTGCCAGCCTGGCCTTAACTTTGGTTGTCCAGAGCTCAAATCCATCTCAGAGTATGAACACATTTTCAGAATCGTACAGCACATGGGATGGAATAAGTGTGTTACAGCAGCCTGGATCCCATCCCTGCACAGTGCCCACAGTGAGAGCTTGGGCTGATTTTGGGTGATTGGGTTGGTGTGCTCCGAGGCAGCTGTAGAGGGGAAAAAGCCTTTTGGTCAGTGTGTCTGCCGAGCTGTGCCCAGCCCTCAGCCCCCGTGACGCCGTGTGTGCTGTTTGTGTCCCCAGGAGCACCAGCCTGTTCCACGAGGTGCTGCAGCTGGCGCTGGAGGTGAGCAGCTTCAGCAGCCTGTCGGGCACGCAGCCCACCAGCTGGCAGGTGGAGTACCCGCGGCGCGGCGCCTCCGAGCCCGCCCTGGCCGAGATCTTCGTCTGCCAGAAGGACCTGGTGGCCATCGTGCCCCTGGCCATGGTAAGAGCCCTGCCAGAGTCAGGGCCCCCGGGCGGGGCGGGGAGAGCCTCAGGGGCAGGCGAGGGTCAGCAGGGAGGGCTCCCTGCCCTGGCTCTGCCTCCTGCACAGCCCTCGCTGTGCACATCACAGTGCAGCTGCTGCAGGCTGGCCCCGGGGAGGGATGGTGGAGGGGAGGGATGATCAGAGGGATGGGATGGTGAGATGGAAGGGATGGTGGGAGGGGAGGCATGGTGAGAGGGGAGGGATGATCAGAGGGATGGGATGGCCAGAGGGATGGGATGGTGGAGGGAAGGGATGGTGGAGGGGAGGATGGTCAGAGGGAGGGATGGTCAGAGGGAATGGATGCTCAGAGGGGAAGGATGCCCAGAGGGATGGGATGGTGAGAGGGGAGGCATGGTGAAGGGAAGGGATGGTGGAGGGGAGGGATGGTCAGAGGGATGGCATGGTGAGAGCTGAGGGATGGTCAGAGGGGAGGGATGCAGGGAAGGAAGGGATGCAGGGAGGGGATGGATGGTCAGAGGGAGGGATGCTCAGAAGGAATGGTTGCTCAGAGGGAATGGATGCTTAGAGGGAATGGATGCTCAGAGGGAATGGATGCTCAGAGGGAAGTGATGCTCAGAGGGAAGGGATGCTCAGAGGGAAGGGATGCTGCCTCTTCAACCATCTCCCTCAGGTTTAAGCCCTGAATTTCTTGGCCATTCCCACAAAGCCCAGTAGATTTTCCTTCCTGTTTCTGATTGCCTTGAGCTTCCCAGCTGCAGAGCAGCTCCAGAGGGCCTCAAGCACCCTCTGCTCAGGGCCCTGTTGCTTGGTCCTTGCTAGGTTCAGGCTGATAGTGATTATTCTGCTTAATGGCTTAACAGTGTAAGAACTTTGGGGTTCAAAGCAAAAAGAGAAAACAATAATAGCCTCAATAAAATATTTTAAGGATCATGAGGTGCAGACTTTTATGTGGATAAACTATTTGGGTTAAAATCTACTCTCTCTGCTCAGTGTTTAGGAAAAGAAGGAATTTCACTGGGTTCTCCAGCATTTTAGGTGTGCTGTTGTTAGGCAGGCATTTTATTTTCTGTTGGTCAGGATTTGGAAGAAATTTAGACATAGTTCTATGCTTCTTGTGACTTTTGCCCCTGCAGTGCATCATCTTGCTGGCAAAATTCTGGCAGTCTTTTCTTTGAACAGTGTTCAGCAGATAATTAGATGGGTATTATTTCCTGGAAGTCCCAGTCTTCAATATATTCTTCTCCCCTTTGAAGAGTGAAACTGCTGCTCATATCAAATGAGGTCATGCCCAGCAATTTCCTGATCCACAGTCTGTTAAGTCAGCAGAAAGCCTGCACTGCATTCCGGATCTGAGGGGGAAATAATTGTCCTCATTACCTGTCAGCTTGAGCAGGCAATATTTACTGGAGCATCTGTCCTCCAAGGACTGCAGAACGTGCATGAAGAGGAATTGCTGTGGTCAGATTTTATTTTGAGATTGATGCCTTCCACTGCCAAACAGCAGACATGTGTCTGCTGGCAGACTTGGTGTCTTCTTGCTCTTTTCATGAAGGAATTCATCATCTTCTCCTCTGAATCCCATGCCTGAGGGAATAGAGATTCCAACACCTCCTGTCAGGGTGCAATGCCTTTGCACTTGCATGCAGGGGTTCCTGCAGACTTGGGTCTGTTCTGCATTAAAATTCATCTGCCTGCAAGGGTTCCTGTAAGAGCTGGAGGTCTGAATGGATGAGTTTAGTCTTGTATAAATCATGGAAGGCGAGATCCTTTATTCCCAGCAGATTGCCAGTGGGCCCTGTGGGTTCAAACAGAGGGTTCAAACAATGAAATCATTAAACCTTTCTCCTCCCAAAGCTTTCTTGTGTTTATCTCACTGCTGTACCCTGTGATAACACTTAGCCAGAGCCAAAATACACTGTGTTAACAGAATGCAGCTGGGTAGAGCAGCAGAGCACAATTGGCTTTACTAGCAGGATATTGGTAGATAAAGGGAATTTTCACTTTTCTGTAAGCAGACACTGCATAGGCAGCCAGGGTGCTGCCTTCCTGCAGGCATTAATCTCCAGCTGAGCTGATTACCTGGCAGCTCTCCTGCTCAGAAACACAGCCCCACTGAAAGGCAGGGAGGGCAGGGATGCTGTCTCTGCTGGGAAGTCAGATCAGTCTTTATCTGCACTGCCCAGAGGAGAAGCAGCTCAGTTGTGTACAGAAATCAGATCTCAGTGCTCAGCAGCAAGTGGGGTTTGTAATCCTCTGCAGGGGAAAGTAGATTGTGTTGATTTAGGTGTGGAGTGTTCCAGGGTAAAACTGCTGCCATCCAAAGTCAAAGCTGTCACTGCACATTTTGAAAAGTGAGCAGAAAAGGAGCTGCCCAAAGTCACTGCAGGTCTCTGCTCTGAGCAAAGTCCTTCAGCAAACTTCCCCTGCCTCTGACCCATGGACTGAAGCTGATCTCCTGTGAGCCATTCCTAACTTATGAAGCAAGAAAGATCATGTATCTTTTATTGCCCTGTGCCTGATTACATTGCAGAATGAGTAGTGAGATGAAAACCAAGTGGTCTTCAGAAGATTAGTGCAACTGTTGCTATGGCATTTGGAGGGAGATTAAAGAATTGACATTGTCAGCAAGAACTGAACCTGAAAGTTTGAAAGAGCCTTGTAGGGCTTGGATCAGTGGAGCAAGCGTTGGGTAAAGCTGCTGAGAAATCAATGGAAATTCCTCAGGCAGGCAAAAAAAAAAGGGTTTTAGCAAATCCATATTCCATGTGCCTAAACAGTGTGTACAGTAAGGAACAGCAACACAGGGATGTGCTACAGGGAAATTACAGGAGCAGGAGACACCCAAACTGCTGGACTGACAGTAACTGGAATCGTTTTTTGCCAGAAAAAATCGACATGTAAATTTGAGGGAGGTCTATTTTTTTCCTCAAGCTCAGAAGTTAATCAGTCTGAGTAATTTTGGAGGACGTGTCACCCTTCAAGGTAGTTGGAGAGAAAAAATGAGACAGAAAAGTTTGAAAAATACAGTTTTAACTGGTTTGTTGCTTTCTAACTCTGACATAACAGAATATCAGCTAAGTACTGTGCACCAAACTAGATTCTAGATTTAGATTCAGACAAATCCTCTCCTTTCCAAATTCCTGAGTATGGCACTTGGTGAAACCATCCACTCAATGCACCTTCCATGCAGGCTGTGTGGAGATCTGTGTCACTCAAAGTGATTAAATTTACACTGTTGTATTTCCATCACTGAACAGCAGGAATTACTGATGCAAGGTTTGTAAGGAGTCAATGTCATTTATTAGACCTTTGGATAGAGATGGGAAAAAATAGATGTTCTTTCAGGCAAACACTCCCTCCCTCAGATCCCTGGACTCACTTAAATCACAGATGCTGAGAGACAGCACAGCCACAGAAAGTGGGGCTTGTGAGATTCATCAAGTAGGAGAGTTAAATAAGAAAATAATTTCTTAAAGCATACCTTAAGAAATATATATAAGATATATAAGAAAATATATCCTACTGTCTGGGGCTGAATTATGCCCCATTCTGGCTTTTTCAAATTTCATTTTACTTGTTGCAGGGTCAATTAGGAGAGTGCTTTTGTAGGACCTTAAAAAATGATTTGCTAAGCTGCTTTTGAAAACCTCCCCAATTAATCACAGGTGACCTCAGAACTAGCTAATGAAGGTGTGCAAGGTTGCTTCACTTACTTTCCACAAATTTTTCTGTGATTTCCATCCTGTCATGAGCAGATGTAGCCAAGTGTGTAGATTCTGCCTCTTGGCTCTGTTAAACCACCCCAAATTTCCATTGTGGTGTGTGCAGAGCTCTGTGTTTGTGTTCAACACAAGGCCACGTTTTGGGAAGCTCAGCCAGAGATTTCTTTCCATGCTTTCAATGGGTAATGCATGTTTTTACCACTACCAGATTTTGCTTTGGGATAGAACAAGGTGCACAACCTGTGTCTGAGTGCATTGTTCAGTGCTGGTATTAAAGGAAAGCTCCTTCATGGGGGGAAGGTGGGGAATCCCTGATTTAATTCCTGTGCAAGAGCATCTGTGTGGAACTGGAGCTGCAGTCCTTCAGCAGCAGGATGCACTCCCTCTGAAGTTGGTCTGCAGGTGTGACTTGCATGAAATTCAGGTATTAAAATGCTGAAGCATAAACTCAATGTCAGAAGTCCATTCTGAGAGTTCTACTCCAAATTTACTTCAAAGGCCACTTGTCACCATGAAAAGCCATGCAACTCTTTAATTCCCTCTTTAAAATAACTCTGATTTTCAGTGGGTCCCTCAAGTTTCACTCAGCACCTCTGTGATTCACTTTGCTCACAAGCAGAGCAAACTTGGAGCAGCTCAGGCATTTCTGAAAGTTTCCTGCTGCTGTTTCACGTGCCCAGGAGTTTGTTCTCAGCTGTACCAGTGGGTGTCATAAAGGATGTGATAATAAAAATCACCTGTCTGCACAGGTCCTGCCTTTCTGCTGATACAACCTGATTCCTCTGCTGGTGGGAACTGATGCACCTCTGATCCAAGCTGAGTATTTCCCCTGTGGAGCAGCATCCTCTGAGCTGCTGCTGAACCCAGGTTTCCAGTGTGTGTGCAGGCACCTGGCAGTCCCAGCACTGGTGTGTAGCTGGGACTCTCAGCTGCTCATCAGACAATTCCTCATGTGCCTTTTGCTCAGAGCTGAGCTGTCCATCAGGATGTGCCTGAGTGTTTCTTTACATCCTGAGCTCAGTGTGTTGATGCTCCTGCTGCAGAGCTGTGACTCAGCCAGAATCACTTTTTGGCAGATTGATGTGTGCTTGTTAACTGCCTTTCCATTAAAACAGAGGTGATCAAAAACTTAGCTCCCAAGGCACTGTTGTTTTATATTCACATTTATGTCTGCTGTTCCCTAAGGTGAGGAATTTTTTAGGTATTTCATTGTAATGAAGTCCCTGCAATACCATTTTAAAATATGGACCTGAATAAATAGAGTTTTCATCCCTGCACAGTCTGTGAGTTCACACCATAAAGCTCTATCTAGTTCAAGGGCACACAAGTGCAGAATTCTCCCTCTGGTTCATCTTCCAGTCCTGAAGTGGAAGCAACAGGCACTGAGGAGCTTTCCAGAAGGAAAAACCCATTTCCTGATTTGCTTATCACAAACAAACAAATGAACAAACAGATCATCCTCGTGTCAGAGTTTTCAGCTGACAGGAATTGTCTGAGATAATTCAGTTATGAATGGCATGAAATAAATACTGCGAGTTTAGGAAATTTATTTTATGCCAAATTGAGCTATTCTATTCATAGTCCTAACTGGGACAGCTTAAATCATCTCTGCAGCCCTGAGCAGTACCACGAAGTCAGGAGTTCTTAAAGGAGAGAAAGGGCAGAGTCACAATCTCCTGGTGTGAGGGGAGACACTGAGATCCCTGCTGTGCTTCCACTCCCAGCACTGCAGGGCTCTGAATGAGGAGATTCCTTCATTCCTGGGGGTGAAATTGCACTGGTTGTGCCACTGCTCCCTGTTTGTGTCAGCTGAGCTCAGACCTCTGTACCTGCCTGAGAATCGCCTGTGCCTCACAGGGTGTCTCTGTGGGACTTGCAGTGCTTATCGACTGATCTTATCTGGGAGGAATTGGCTTTTTTTGCTGCCTGCCCATCAGGAAATAAGAGCAGAACTGTTGTTCATTGATCTCAGATTGGTCAGAAGATGCAGACAGCATAAAGAATCCAAAATGACTCAATTTAAAGCTGTGTTTTTAAGTCCCAGACATCACTTCTACAACCCTTGCACTTTTGCCTCCAGCTTCTGTTTTCCTTTTCTTTACTACATTCACATTCCTGCCTTTTGCAGGAAATGAGAACAGGTCAAAAGGCTATCCCAGCTGGCTGGAATTCATATTTCCATTGGATCAAGCTGTATGTCATTCTCTTTGAGTCTGTATCACTTCCTCTTGCAGCATCCCCTATCTGACAATGCTCTGGGATGGATTACTTGGGGATTTTTAAGATGCTGAGGGGAGGTGGGGCCCAGCTAACTTCCAGATTTTTAAAGCTCTCTGAGAAACATTAATATGAGGATTAATAGATGCTTCTTAGTCTCGACAGGAGGCAAATCCTGCTAAGCAAACAAAAAGCTGCAGAACAAGAAGAATGTGCAGTAAGGCAGGTAACAAGTAAATTATTGGCTGCTTGTGTGCTGATGCCAAAATGCTGTCCTGGAAGAGGAGAGTCAGAAACCTCTGGAGAATTCTGTGTGTGAGCCAGGCTGATCAAAGTCAGGGTTGGGGTCAGGGCTCAGTGGAACTGAGCTCCCTGCAAGGAGAGGAGGGACAGCACAGGGCACACAGGACCCACCTGTCTCAGCTCATGGCACTGCACTGCAGTGTGTGAAATCTGGAGGTTGTGTCGTTCTTGTGCTGTGCTGTGTTTTAAGTGTTGGTTCAGCTTTGTGATACTGCTCCATCAGAAGAAGACATCTTAAACAGCAGTGAATATTGGAAGTGACAGCTGATTAAAATGCGGGTTGTTTAACACAAGCACAAAGGCAGTTCCACAGCTGCCACACGTGTGAGCAGAGCCAGAGCCACGGTCCCACATGGAGGGGCCTGAGGAGGACACTCCAGGGCTGGATTTTTGCTGCTGAAGCTGCTCAGGACTGTGGCCAGCCCTCCCTGCAGCCAGAGCAGATGGAGGAGGGCAGAGGGGCACTGCCCAGGAGGAGCAGAACAGCTTCAGTGCTGTGCAGCAGTTTGCAGCTGACAGAAAACTGAATTTAGAGGCAGAGGAGTGCAGGTTTGTAAGGACAGCTCAGGCTTTGGGCAGAGCTCTCCTGTGGCCACCTCTGCAGGCAGGAGAGGAGAGAAGGGAGCATTGCATGCCTTTGGGAAGGGGAATTGCATCAGCAGTCTCCATTGCTGGATCATGCCTTCTCCTCTGTTATTAATGCAGTTCTCCCTAAACTTTCTCATTAGCTTCAGCTAACAAGTGATTGCTGGACTTAGGTAAATACACATCCCCTGTCCAGAGGAGCTGCAGACAACAAACATTGTGGTTCCCTGGAGGTGAATGGTCTCCAGCTCCTCGTGCTGTCCCTCCAGGGGGTGGCAGCTGAGCCAGGTGTGTCTGCAGGTGTGTCTGCAGGTGTGTCTGCAGGTGTGTTTGCAGGTGTGTTTGCAGGTGTGTGTGCAGGTGTGTCTGCAGGTGTGTTTGCAGGTGTGTTTGCAGGTGTGTTTGTGTTTGCAGGTGTGTTTGCAGGTGTGTTTGCAGGTGTGTTTGCAGGTGTGTTTGCAGGTGTGTCTGCAGGTGTGTTTGTGTTTGCAGGTGTGTTTGCAGGTGTGTCTGCAGGTGTGTTTGCAGGTGTGTCTGCAGGTGTGTTTGTGTTTGCAGGTGTGTTTGCAGGTGTGTCTGCAGGTGTGTTTGTGTTTGCAGGTGTGTTTGTGTTTGCAGGTGTGTTTACAGGTGTGTTTGCAGGTGTGTTTGCAGGTGTGTTTGTGTTTGCAGGTGTGTTTACAGGTGTGTTTGCAGGTGTGTTTGCAGGTGTGTTTGTGTTTGCAGGTGTGTTTACAGGTGTGTTTGCAGGTGTGTGTGCAGGTGTGTGTGCAGGTGTGTCTGCAGGTGTGTCTGCAGGTGTGTTTGCAGGTGTGTTTGCAGGTGTGTTTGCAGGTGTGTCTGCAGGTGTGTCTGCAGGTGTGTGTGCAGGTGTGTTTGCAGGTGTGTCTGCAGGTGTGTGTGCAGGTGTGTTTGCAGGTGTGTTTGCAGGTGTGTTTGCAGGTGTGTTTGCAGGTGTGTTTGCAGGTGTGTCTGCAGGTGTGTCTGCAGGTGTGTTTGCAGGTGTGTCTGCAGGTGTGTCTGCAGGTGTGTCTGCAGGTGTGTGTGCAGGTGTGTTTGCAGGTGTGTTTGCAGGTGTGTTTGCAGGTGTGTCTGCAGGTGTGTTTGTGTTTGCAGGTGTGTCTGCAGGTGTGTTTGCAGGCTGAGCAGTTTGAGCATCAGGTAGGATAGCTGTGACCCCCTGCAGAAAAATGGGAGGGATCTTTCTTAATTGGCAGTTTCTAATGATGATTTTGATCTGAGTTCTAGTATTTCTGGGGGATGCTTTACTCTTCACAGCAGGTGGAATATTTGCTGAGCAGAACTGTGAATTGTTTAGGCTGAGCTCTAATTAATGAGGTGCTGAGGTGTTACAGCTTGGACAGTGCAACAGTGGAGACACAAGAAAATGCTTTACTCTAATGGGATATAATGAGGCAGCAGGGGGTTAAAAAATCACCATGACTTCTGTAAGACTCAGTGTTTTAATGAACTGCCCCCAAACCTTAGAAACCCAGGCACTTTTCACCTTCAATTTGCTCTGGGATGCATGTTTGCCTTACCCTGCTCTCAGTTTACAGTTCATTATCCAGACAGATGCTCATCACTGAGGATGTTTGTCATGGAATTCATTAGGAACCTGCACTTCAAGCTCTGAGTTGTGCTTGGGGGAGATAAAGCACAGGAGCAGGGCAGGCCAGCCCAGTGCAGAGGACAAAGCTGGCTCTGTGCTTTTGGCTCTGTCCTCTGCAGCACTGGGGGTGGGATGGGATTTATCCCTAATCCCGGGACCAGAAGGGTACCAGAACCTCACCAAAGCTTGGACCACCCAAAAAAACCACTTTAAAACAGCTTTAATGCCCAGCTGTCTGTGTGATGCCATGTGCTGAGTGAATGACCAGCCCAGCCCTTGCTCTGGGAATCCACACAAAAACTGGGCTGCCCAAGGTGGGTTCCCCTCAGGAACAAATCCTGCCTAATATTCAATGCTCCAGCACCACAGCATGACCATCAGCACGCTGGTGAGAGGGGGAATTTCAGCAGGCAAATGGAAAAAAAGTTCCTCTGACATTAATTTTAATCAGGTCCCAATCATCTGATTTGTCCTCTGCATTTTTTTTTCCTCTAGCAGAGCTGATTGTCTTTCTGCAAGATTTGTTACCTCACAGAACAATAACACAGGCTGTAATGATGTAATTTATGGCTGTAATTTGCTTTTGGAAATCCTCTATTAGTGAAAAATAGCAACAGTGCAGTTTTATTAATTGCAGTGGGTGACTGTTGAATGCTGAGTGTCAGTAGCAGAGGAGTGACTGTGTCACACTCTGCTCCCCAAGGTCCTGCAGGAACAGAGCTCTGTGTCCTTTGCAGGCTGTGCAGTGAGTATTTTGCTTAAACTAAATAAGTGTAAAAATAATTCAAGTTCAGTGGGAAGTTTGAGAAAATGGCAGAGGGGAACATTAGCCTGTAAATTCAGTATTGAGAGACACAGCAGAGTGTTTCTGCAGCACATAATGTGCTCACCCCCAGGATGGCTCTGCAGAATTGCACTTTTATTTACACCCTCTGCCCCCAAAGTGCTGCTGGCAGCTCAAACCTCGAGGTGCATTACTGAGCTCCAGTCTCAGTGTGCCATGCCAGGGAGAACACTTCATCTCTCTTCCTTCTTTAATGTGGACATTTTTTACCTTGGCAGAACACTTTTATTTCCATTTGCATGAACCAGACTTTACCAGGATGTAGCTTGTGGGGGGGGAAGCACACAGGTAAAAATCACCTTGTGTGATTTAAAGGTGAATTCTCTTCCTTTTGTGCTCTGCAGCAGTGCTCAGCTGGCTCAGCTCCAGGAGCCTTGCTGTAACCTCCCTGTGCTCTTGAGCTCTCATTTTGGGGAGCTGACAGAAGGCAGGAGCCTCCTGCTGCACAGATTGTGTCAGCAGCAGAAACCAAACCCATCCTTCTCAGACCTCAGGAATCATTCTGTCCAGGGTCCTGTGTGCCTTGTTTTTTTTGGTTTTTTTGAAGTTTTTACATGGTTTGCTGCTTGGTTGAGCCAGCAGAGGAGCCTCTGCTTTGTCTGCTGGAGCTGGGACAAAATGTCAGTGGAAAAGCAGGGCTGAGAGGAGCTGCCAGCTGGCACAGGTATCCTGAGGCATCTGTTTTCAGGATGCCTGGAAGCTTCAGGAGTCAGCTTGGTGTGGTAATAAATAGGTCATCCCAGACTCAGTAATTCCTCCTCGCTGCTCTTACCTCATCCAAATGATGGGCTCCTCATGAAGCCCTGGGGGGCTCTGATGTGCAGAAATAGGAATTGTCTGGCAGGGTGGCAGCCACATGTCTGTCTGCAGTTGGTTTCTGCCTCTGCTCTTTGGCTGGGGCCCACAGCAGGTTGACTCATATTTAAAATGGACTCTTTAGAATGGACTCTTTTCTCTAGAATGGATTTCCTGTGTGCCAGTGCAAGGGCTTGGCTGACAGCATCACTCTGCACTGCTAATTCTTCAGGAAGGAAAATTCCCTGCTTAGACGTCGATGCTGGTGTGCCCTGCTTCAGTACTGGCAGGGCATTCTAGCCCTGAAGAGTGAAAATCACAGTAATTCCCTAAGTGAGGCCAGGCTTGTGGCTAGAGGTGATGTCTTTTGTTAGGCCATCCAATAGAGCTGGAAAAAAAGCCAAGCTCTCAAGCACACAGATCTTTTTTCAAGGCTCTTTCAGCCTGGAAGTTGCAGTGAGATGCTCAGATAAAGTTAATGGTCGCTGGGATTGCTCCAGGTTACACTAACAAGGAAAATGGGGCTCTCAACAAATGGATTTGATCCCTTTGTCTGTCACATCCCCGACTTACACAATGAACAGATCAGCCTTTTTCAAGGATGCTTCTCCAGCCAGAGCCTCCAGCAGGATGTGGACAAGCAGCCCCTGGAGGTAAAACATGTTTCTGCTTGAGGAAGGGGGAAGTAATTGCATCTCTGATTATATATACTGGATATATTCAATTTTCCTCCTTCTAGATATATGCCAGGTTTCGTTTCTATAAGGCCCACCAGTCTGTCAGACATGTGTCTGATCAATAATTTAATTTTCCTGTGTCACTCTCTCATCTTCTTAACCACAGTGAGTGTCTGATGTCTGTACAGTATCTGCTCTCATTAATGCAATAATCTTGCTCCTGCCCTCTGTGTGCTTTGCTTTATGTAGAGTTGCTGTGAAGTCAGAGGAATCAGTAAACCATTTGAAAAGGAAAAATAATCTAGGTACAAGGACAGGAAATAATAATGGCTATTTTCTGCATTTTTATCACCACTTCTTCATAGTGGTTGCACAAGAGTTTGTGGTGTTTTTGTTACAGATTTTACTTATCAGAATTTAAAACTGTAGAGCCAAAATAAGAAGAGAGCAAGTAGAAAATTTCTCTTGCTGATTTCAAACCAGACCAAATAAAATTGAAATACTGAAGCAGAAGCTGCCTGCTTCACTTCCACTGTGGTTTAAACGGGCCTCTGACATCCCCAAACCTCAGCATGGCCAAGAACTGAGGAGCTTGTGGGACATGAACACTGTTTATTAGTAAATAATAAAGTAATATTTATTAATAATATTTATTAATAATACACATTAATAATATTCATTAATAATAATAATTAATAATCCCTGGCATATGAACCTACCCAGACCATCCCCTCCCTGTGCTGGTGCCTTTCTGTCCCTCTCCCCTCTGGCAGAGCCTTGCTGGGCCCTGCAGGAGGCACAGAGGGCTCAGCCCAGCCCGGGCTGCCCTGGCAGGGGTTCCTGGGGTGTCTGAGCAGAGCAGGAGCTGCTCCTGTCCCTGCTGTGGGAGCCCAGGGTGCTCCCCTGGCCTCCCTGGGGGTCTCAAACCCCCTGGCAGGGTCCCAAAGACCCCTGAGTGAGACCCTGCTGTCTCAGGCACTGAATTCACACCCCTGGGTGAAATTACCAGCACAGAGAGAATGGAAACAAGCCACCAAAATTAGTAAAGTGTAAATTAGGTTGTTGGAACGTAGATAAACAGACTTTTGGGATGTTTGTGATAAGGGACACGTGGCCAAGATGGAGAATTTGGGGTGTGGATCCTCTTCCTCCTTCTGCTCCGTGCCATCCATGCTGGGTGACATGCTGGCACTTTAGATTGGATGGGTCAGAGCTGGGCTGTTTAACAAGACTGTATTGTATTGGAAAGTTGTTATAAACATTTAGAATTTATTAATGCAGACTGTGTGAGATCAGCCCTGCCCTCAGCAGGCAGATTCCATCCTGGGTGCTGGGCAGAGCTGTGAGCCGGGCAGAGAGTTCTGAGACAAACAACCAACAATCCTTGGAGCCTCTGAAAACATCTCCTGCAATCTCTCATCAGCAGCTTGGGGAAAAACCAGGATTTGCAGCACTGCATGTCCTGCTGAGGGGATCTCAGGGCTAAGGAGAACCTCAGCAGTGACCCCTGCCAAGGCCCCAGCCTGCTGCAGCCACTGCCTCAGCCTCTGGAACAAATATTTCTCTTTTCCTGGAGTGTTTTAACTGGCTGCATTCACTCAGTTCATGCTCTTAAATATGATTCTCTCCACTCTAGTGTTTTCCAAGCACTCATCTAAGGGTGCTTATTAGATAAAAAAATTCTGTGTATGGCTACTAGGAGATGTTTTCATGTGTCTGCCAGAGATGAAATGTGTCTAATTTATGCACTGCATAAATGCATAAAGCCAGAAGTTTTCAAGAGAGCTCAGGACAGTTTATTGCTTGTGTTTATCAAGTGTGTGTGTTCAGAAGTACCTGCAAGTGTACTCACATCCAGAAGCAGCAGCAGCAGTGCTTCTCAAGTGTGTTGGTCTCACAATAAGGGCTTTTAACCTGTCACTTCACAGATTTTCATCTCTTCCCATTTTCTGTGCTAAAAAGAGCCAGTTATGGTGCTGGAGTTGGAATATCTCAGGTAATCACTCACATTTCAAGCCATAACTACAGTTTTTTCTCTCTAGATAATGTGTTTCCTATGTAAGTGCTTTCATTTCTAAGTCAATTTAGCAAAATATTGGAAGTGAGGATTGAATTGTCACAAAGAGGAGCAGCTAGTTTTCTGGGTTACAAATCAGCATCTTCTAAAAAAATCTGGTTTTTTTTAAATTTATGTATATGCTTGGAGAAATAAAATGTAAGCTTCTGCTTCCCATCTTCTCCAGTCACTTTTATGTCCTTATTCTGTATTTAAGTGGTTATAGAAAGATGAAAGGTGAGGTTCTGTTTCCCATCTCCTGCAGTTATCCTTAAATTTTTTTTCTTAAGTTTTAATAGGTTCCAGAATTGTTTCCTTTGAAGTCATTTTCAGTTCCAGACTCTCAGCAGGAAATACCATCTTTCTTTGCCAATACAGATTGGCCCTGAATCCTGACATGGCTGTTCCATCAACAGAAAGCAGAGACAGCTTTGGTGTAATAATTGGGTTTTATATATTTAATTTTATTTATTTATTTCATATTATTCAATATTTGAGCTGTTCCTGGTGGAATTTGGTGCCACAGCTCCTGCAAGGCAGAGAGGCCCAGCCAGGGGCTCAGCACTGGTGAGACACACTGATAATGACAAACACTCACAAAAACAAACTGCAACCATTTACAGCTTTAAGGATGCTGGAGGAACAGACACTCTAACATGAAAACATTGATTTTATTCCATATCCTTATTAATTTGCTGTTCCCATCACCTTTCTGCAGCTTTAAAGATAAAATAGAGGTTTTATGTATTTTTGAAAAACCAGTAATAGCCAGTTATTGACCCACATGTGCTGGGGATCAGTTGATCTGGGTGCTCTTGGTGTGTAAAATCTCACCACAGTCTGCTCAGCACTGACACCCACGGTGGGGCTGCTTTAGAGAAATGGGAAATTCATATTCAGGCAGTGGAACTTAAAAATATTAATGCAAGTGCTTAGATCCTTATTTCACAAGGGAGAGGAAATAAGATTTCCTGGTTAGTCTCAGTGCCTGTGGCAAACTCATACAGCTCCAAAATTAAGTTTTGAATTGGTTTTATGAACTGCGTATCATAAAGTTAGTATAGCAAATTCAGTGAAATAAATATTTACTTCTGAAACCAATTTGTTAAAAGAAATCTGAATTTGATTCTCAGCTGTTTAGGAGTGGAAGAGGTGACAGGAGCTTTGGAGGCATCATGGTTCTGTGGTTCTTGGCTCTGTGGCTCTGTGGTTCTGTGGTTTGTTCTGTGGTTTGTGGTTCTGTAATTCTGTGGTTCTGTTGTTTTGTGACTCTGTGGTTCTGTAATTCTGTTATTCTGTGATTCTGTTTTTCTGTGATTCTGTAACTCTAGTTCTGTGGTTCTGTTGTGCTGTGGTTCTTTGATTCTGTGGTTCTTTGATTTTGTGGTTCTTTGATTTTGTGGTTCTGCTTTTCTGTTCTGTGATTCTGTAATTCTGTGGTTCTGTGGTTCTGTGATTCTGTGGTTCTGTTGTTCTATGGTTCTGTAATTCTATTGTTCTGTGGTTGTGGTTCTGTTTTTCTGTTGTTCTGTGGTTCTGTGATTTTGTGGTTCCATGGTTCTGTGGTTCTGTTTTTCTGTAATTCTGTGGTTCCATGGCTCTGTGGTTCTGTTCTTCTGTGGTTCTGCTCTCTGCACCTGCCAGGGTTCTCCACTGCACTGTTCCAGAGCTGGACATGAGGAGCAGTGCTGGTGCTGCCCCTCCAGCAGCTCGCAGGGAGCTGCCCTGGCTGCCAGGGCAGTTCTGTTCCTGAGCTCTGCAGGAGCTCAGCCCAAGGCAGGATTGCTCAGAATTTGTCCCTTTTGGAAGGTTCATGCTGATCCTACCCAGGGTGTGCCCACTGCTCATTTTCCTGCTGGCCAGAACATCATTTATGGCCGTTTCAGATAGAATGCTGGTAAAATTTTACCTTTTTATATTCACAATTTGAATATTCCTGCTGTCACAGTAGTCTGGGTGGAGCCCAGAGCTCTGTCCCTGTCCCTGGGTCAGGGTGGCCTTGGTGCCCACACAGACCTGAGCAGTGCCAGCACCTCGCATCACCTCCTGCACACAGAACAGAGCAATTAAGGGCTGCAGCCTCTCCTTCCTTTGTCAGGGGTGCTCACTTCTGACAGGTGCTGGAATTGCATTTAGCAGCACAGTGTGCATCTGCTGAATCCAAGCAATCATTGGTGGTGCTCCCTCTGCACGTCTGAATGCTAACAGGATGGATTCACTGCCAGGAGAGGGGGATTAGTCATCCAAGGATCCAAAGATATTTCTCTGCATCCCTGTCTGGTTATATATTTTGCATCCCCCTTTTCTGTCTGCAGAGTGTAATTTATCAGGACTCAAAAATTCCACTAGCAGGGCATTTGAGAACTGTACAAGCAGGGAAGAAGATGGAATGGTTTGTTGCTAAAGGAGGGGGCCAGTAATTAAGATTTATGTTAATGTGGAGACTGAACAGAGACAAGATGGTTGATTAAAAGGGCATTGCATTTGCAGAACACTGAGTTCCCATTTTAAAGAGACATTTAGATCTTCATCATAAATTACACTGTCCACCCAAGCTACAGGGAGGATTGTGCTGGGCCCAGAAAATTCCCATCCCGGCTTTGCTTTCTGTGCTCCTGGCCCCAGGAAGCTGCTCCTGTTCTGCTGCAGGGCTGCAGCCCCGGGAGAAGCTGGGCAGGGGCCCCACTGCTGGTGTGCTCTAGTGATGGGCTCTGATAATGGGCACTGATAATGGGCACTGATAATGAGCACTGATGATGGGCACTGATAATGGGCACTGATAATGGGCACTGATGATGGGCTCTGATAATGGGCACTGATAATGAGCACTGATAATGGGCACTGATAATGAGCACTGATGATGGGCTCTGATAATGGGCACTGATAATGGGCACTGATAATGAGCACTGATGATGGGCTCTGATAATGGGCACTGATAATGGGCTCTGATAATGAGCACTGATGATGGGCACTGATAATGGGCACTGATAATGAGCACTGATGATGGGCTCTGATAATGGGCACTGATAATGGGCACTGATAATGAGCAGTGATGATGGGCACTAATAATGGGCACTGATAATGAGCACTGATGATGGGCTCTGATAATGGGCACTGATAATGAGCAGTGATGATGGGCTCTGATAATGGGCACTGATGATGGGCTCTGATAATGGGCACTGATAATGAGCAGTGATGATGGGCTCTGATAATGGGCACCAGTGATGGGCACTGATAATGGGCACCAGTGATGGGCTCTGATAGTGAGCACTGATGATGGGCACTGATAATTGGCATTAACGATGGGCTCTGATAATGAGCACTGATGATGGGCTCTGATAATGAGCACTGATGATGGGCACTGATAATGGGCACTGATGATGGGCACCAGTGATGGGCTCTGATCGTGAGCATTAACAATGTGCTCTGATAATGAGCACCAGTGATGGGCTCTGATAATGAGCACTGATGATGGGCTCTGATAATGAGCACTGATGATGGGCTCTGATAATGGGCATTAACGATGGGGTCTGATTATGGGCACCAGTGATGGGCTCTGATAATGGGCACTGATAATGAGCATTAACAATGTGCTCTGATAATGAGCACTGATGATGGGCTCTGATAGTGAGCACTAACGATGGGCTCTGAGTGTCAGAGCCTTCTCTGGCAGGTGGGAAAGATGAGAGTGAGTCCCTTCCTTGTGTCCCTGCCCCACATCCCCTCCTGGAGCCCCAGGCTGAGGCTGTGTGTGCCAGGGACAGGGCAGTGCCACCCCCAGCTCCGGGCCTGCCCACAGGAGGTGTTCGGGCTGGGTTTGTTCTGCCCTTGATTTCTGGGCCATTTAACAAAGCTTTAACCAAGAGGAGATAGCTCACAGTGTGTTGGGTGGAATTAGCATCCAAGAGAAGCTTGGAGCTCCTTTGTTCTCCTGTCCTTGTCAGAAGGCAACTTTGATTCACTGAGTCTGTTTCTTATGTAGATTTGGAATGGCCCAGTTTTTCTCCACAGTTAATTTGTTCCTTAGCTAACATTTTCCTTGGCAGTGTGGACCTTGGAGTCATGGAGTGATCTGGATTCCACCTGGATCCATGTTTGGAGGGATGCTATTAAAGAAGCAGGCTGTCCCCTCTTGGTTTCCCTCCTGAGCAGCATTACCCCATTGCAGTTTCTTCTGACATTGCTCATGAAGTAAAAGCCCTCATGTTATAAAGTGATACCTGAAGCAGAGCAGAATTGAGATTATATGGGCAAATAGTATTGGAATCAAGTGAAAGAGCAGCCCAAAATCCAACCAACAAAATTTGCTTTTCCCCACTCCTGCAGACCAAGGAGTTGTCTCCTCCAACCTCCCTGGTGAGCAGGAGCACTCCTGTTCTGCTGCAGGGTGTGCTGGGAATGTAAAAAGCAGAATGTCAGCTGCTTCCCCCCTTGTGCACAGTGCCTGTGGAGGTGGAGAGCCAGAGGGCCCAGTTGGCAGAAAGCACAATGTATAATTTCCTGTTAATCACAGGATTATGTAGATAAACAGAGTCTGCTGCCTGACAATGTTATTTCATTAACGAGCTGTAATCTTAGCAGCATGAATAACCCCAGTCCACACCTAGGCTCATTTTCAGGTGGGCAGTGCCTCTTTCCCACATGCTCTTTCCCTGTCAAAACACAAATGGCATTTTTGTGTCGGTCTGAGCCACAGGTGTGTCACTGGTGGGTGGTGTGGCTGTGGGACCAATCTGAATGCTGAGCCACGATTGACATGGTCTGGGGGGCTCCACTCACAGGAGTCTCAGCCTGCGGGCTGGACCATTCTCATGACCTCAGGCTGCCGTGGATTTCTCCTGATAACACCATCTAATCGGATTTAGAGTTTAATTAAACAGCTGTCACTTTGCTTCCTCGCTCTGCCACAATTTGGTGTTGAATTAGTCCCTGCATCACTCATGGCTGAATGCTTGCCTTCTTACAGCTGAGAGCCTGGCTGAACAGAAGCTTGGCTCTTCAGCTAATTCCAGCAAGACTTTGTGTTCTGCTCTTTGTGCAGAGCTGCTCTGCCATCAGTGCATTCCCTGGCTGAGAAGGGCTGGAATCCAGGGTGGGATTGCTGCAGAGCCACCCTGGCCTTCCCAGCTCTGCCTACAGCACTTCTGCTTGAGGAATATTCTTCTCCCTCTCTCAGGAAACAGAGATTTTTCTGAAAGCCAGTGCTGCAGTTTGCTCTGGAGCAGTGCAGTGAGTGCAGCTGTGGGAGGAAATGTTGAGGCCAGTGCTGCTGCTGGTGGATTTTATCCAAATTAACCCTGACACAGGCAAGAGCAGAGTGTGAGTGGAGGTTTGTGGTGCTCTGAGCTCCAGGGAGGAGAGCTTGGACATCTCCTGGGGAATGGTGGTTTTGCATCAAATTCTCTCAATAAATTTTAAAGTAATTTCTGGCACACAAAATTCAGTGATTTGCTTTCAAACATCTTTGATACTCCTTGAGCCTAACCACTAGAGTTTTCCTCTAATCATTGGAGGAGAATTTGTTCTTTAATTATACTATTTGTTAATTAAACACATTTAATTAGTAAGTATTTCCTTTATGTGTTGCATCCATTGAAGGGATGCCCTGCTAACAGGAAAGCCCCATCCTAACTGGGAGTTTGTGGATGTTCTTCAGGCAGGAAAGCCAGCCCAGCCCTGCAATATCAGTCAGATGTTGTTGGGATTTGGGCTGGAGGCTTCCCCAGTCAGAGCTCAGCCTCCCTTGTTTCCAAGAGGATTATCTGTGTGGCTCTGTGTCAGCTGTGCAGGTGCCAGCCCTGCTTTTCTGGAGTTTGCAATTCACTTACAGAAACTTCTTTCTGACCTGGATATTGATGCTGACTTGCAGTGCATCTTCCTTCTGTTTTCTCAGTTTACTCCCCTCATATTTTAATTTCTTGAGGAACAAGTCCAAACACTTCTATCAGATGCTTTCAGGTTTTTTGTCACACAAAATAAATTTAGTTTTAGAACTCAACTTTCTGCCTGCACAGAAAGGGGATTAGTTCTTGGGGGATTTTAAAAATTAAAGAATGTGGAAATGGCCAAGATACTGTGATTTTGAAAAGTGCCTTTATTTTAAATGAATTCATAGTCTCTCTGAAAGTTTCTTAGGAAAAAAATCTGGGTGCTGAGCCAGAGCCCTGTGGCTCACGTTGAGTGTGCTCACAGACAGACAGACAGTTTCTACTGGAGCTCCCTTTTATTTTTTTCTGTTTCAGTTCATCTTTTGAGGAGTTCTGGGCTGTGGATGTTTCCCTGCACTGCTCAGAGTTTTCTGTCACTTCTTGTGGTGCAGACAGTGGGTGATTCTCCCTGAATTGCCTTTGGCTTTATTGCAGCAATAGAAAGGAACACAGAGTTGTGCCATGAGGCTATTCCACATCCAGGGATATAGGATACATGCTTTTCTATTTTAGTTCTAAACAAAAAAGACAATAAAGTCAAGGCTTTGCTCCTTGGTCTCTTTTTCTGGTTTGTTTTAATATCACAGGGCACTTAGAGCCTGAGGAAGGGAAGTGGCAGAGCTGAAAATTGCATTTAGTATAGTGTGTAATGTATTAATTGCTTACACATCAGTATTTTTAATCTGTGTAATACCCAGGAGTTAGGGCTGCTTTCAGGGGAGGGGGAGGCAAAAGGTTTCCACCTCTGCTCAGAGCTGTGGCTGGATGGGCAGCAGTCCCTTCCCAGGGCTGGGATCCCTCATGTGCAATTGCAATGATTTAGGGTTCTTACATTTCTAGAACACTCAACATTCCTTTTTAGCATTTCCTTTTAAGTTTGATGGGATTTCTTATGAGAGCTGCAGGAGAACCTGAGAAATAACAAGTTGCCAGATGAAAAGAAAATGTGACCTAAATTTCAGACTCACTAGAGTTGAACTGAAAACAGTATCAGCAGTATCAGTGCCCCATTTTGCTGCTGTTGCCATCAGTGGCTGCAGTCCTCATGACTTCAGTGCTGAGGAATTTGCTGAATATTTTATTCACTTTATATTGAAAGCTGAAAAGTTGGAGAAAACTTTGAAGTTCTTCCTGCATGGGAATCTTGGGAATAGAGTGATGCTGAAAGAGTTGAGGAGTTCCAAGTGTTAGCCTGGTTGATGGTGCATTGAAAGGCTTTTATGTGCCACAACCCCAGCTCAGACTTGAAATTTCCTTGTTATTTCCCCTGCAGTTAACAGCATCACTAACTCCTTCTGGATTCCTTACATTGCTTCATTGGCCATATCAGAGGAAATTAAATAATCTTGAAACAGTTCCAGACACAGAGTTCATTGAGAGGCCCCATCTTTGCACTGGGCTTGGATTCACAGAACATTTTTATTTTGGAGGCTCTTACCCAAACACTGCCAGTCCAGTCTACATCAGTAAAAACTCTGAAATCACAGGTGGGAAGGTGAATATTGGGAATAACCCCACGTGCCTCAGAGGCAGAAGATGAGCTGAGTTTAGCTGCAGTCTGTGCAGCACTGAGTGTTTCTCCAGCAGGAACACAGGGCTGGGGCTCCATTCCCTCTCTTTGGGATGAGCTGAGCTTAGCTGCAGTCTGTTCAGGACTGAGTGTTTATCCAGTAGGAAACAGGGCTGGGGGTCCATTCCCTTCTCTTTGGGATGAGCTGGGCTGAGTTTAGCTGCAGTCTGTGCAGCACGGGTGTTTCTGCAGCAGGAGCTCAGGGCTGGGGCTCCATTCCCTCTCTTTGGGATGATCTGAGCTGAGTTTAGCTGCAGTCTGTGCAGCACTGAGTGTTTCTCCAGCAGGAACACAGGGCTGGGCTCCATTCCCTCTCTTTGGGATGAGCTGAGCTGAGTTTAGCTGCAGTCTGTGCAGCACTGAGTGTTTATCCAGCAGGTAAAACAGGGCTGGGGTTCCATTCCCTTCTCTTTGGGATGATCTGAGCTGAGTTTAGCTGCAGTCTGTGCAGCACTGGTGTTTCTCCAGCAGGAACACAGGGCTGGGTCCCGTTCCCTCTCTTTGGGATGAGCTGAGTTTAGCTGCAGTCTGTGCAGCACTGGTGTTTATCCAGCAGGTAAAACAGGGCTGGGTTCCATTCCCTTCTCTTTGGGATGATCTGAGCTGAGTTTAGCTGCAGTCTGTGCAGCACTGAGTGTTTCTCCAGCAGGAACACAGGGCTGGGCTCCATTCCCTCTCTTTGGGATGAGCTGAGCTGAGTTTAGCTGCAGTCTGTGCAGCACTGGTGTTTATCCAGCAGGTAAAACAGGGCTGGGTTCCATTCCCTTCTCTTTGGGATGATCTGAGCTGAGTTTAGCTGCAGTCTGTGCAGCACTGGTGTTTCTCCATCAGGAACACAGGGCTGGGTCCCGTTCCCTCTCTTTGGGCTGAGCTGAGTTTAGCTGCAGTCTGTGCAGCACTGGTGTTTCTCCAGCAGGAACACAGGGCTGGGGCTCCATTCCCTCTCTTTGGGATGATCTGAGCTGA
Source organism: Luscinia megarhynchos (assembly GCA_034336665.1). Classification (NCBI taxonomy): domain Eukaryota; kingdom Metazoa; phylum Chordata; class Aves; order Passeriformes; family Muscicapidae; genus Luscinia; species Luscinia megarhynchos. The sequence goes on from CM067578.1 coordinate 12,735,558, forward strand.
GTTTAGCTGCAGTCTGTGCAGCACTGGGTGTTTATCCATCAGGAACACAGGGCTGGGTCCCATTCCCTCTCTTTGGGATGATCTGAGCTGAGTTTAGCTGCAGTCTGTGCAGCACTGGGTGTTTATCCATCAGGAACACAGGGCTGGGTCCCATTCCCTTCTCTTTGGGATGAGCTGAGCTGAGTTTAGCTGCAGTCTGTGCAGCACTGGTGTTTCTCCAGCAGGAACACAGGGCTGGGTCCCGTTCCCTCTCTTTGGGCTGAGCTGAGTTTAGCTGCAGTCTGTGCAGCACTGGTGTTTATCCAGCAGGTAAAACAGGGCTGGGTTCCATTCCCTTCTCTTTGGGATGATCTGAGCTGAGTTTAGCTGCAGTCTGTGCAGCACTGGGTGTTTATCCATCAGGAACACAGGGCTGGGTCCCCTTCCCTCTCTTTGGGATGAGCTGAGCTGGGTTTAGCTGCAGTCTGTGCAGCACTGGTGTTTATCCATCAGGAACACAGGGCTGGGTCCCATTCCCTTCTCTTTGGGATGAGCTGAGCTGAGTTTAGCTGCAGTCTGTGCAGCACTGGGTGTTTATCCAGGAGGAACTCAGGGCTGGGGTCCCATTCCCTTCTCTTTGGGATGATCTGAGCTGAGTTTAGCTGCAGTCTGTGCAGCACTGGGTGTTTCTGCAGCAGGAACTCAGGGCTGGGGCTCCATTCCCTTCTCTTTGGGATGAGCTGAGCTGAGTTTAGCTGCAGTCTGTGCAGCACTGGGTGTTTCTGCAGCAGGAACACAGGGCTGGGTGCCGTGGGCTGAGCTGGCTGTGCTTTGCTGCAGGACACGGAGATCCTGAACACGGCCGTGCTGACGGGCAGGACGGTGGCCGTGCCCATCAGGGTGGTGTCCATCGAGGAGAACAGCGCCGTCACCGACATCTCCGAGGCCGTGGAGTGCAAATCCTCGGGGGAGGACGTCATCAAAGTGAGTTCTGCCTGTGTGCACAGCAGGAAGGGAGCCTGGCAATGACCCCTGAAGCAGCTCCTGCCACTTAATGGTGCTGCCTTTGGGGGCTGCCTGAAAACAGAGGGCAGACAGAGTTTTTTTTTATATATATATATATATATATATGTATATATATATAACAGATATTTATTTATTTATTTTTATTTATAGTCATATTTATTTATATATTTATATTGTATTTATATTTATATAATATATACATATTATAAATATATAATTGTATATTATATTATATTATATTATATTATATTATATTATATTATATTATATTATATTATATTATATTATATTATATTATATTATATTATATTATATTATATTATATTATATTATATTATATTATATTTATTATATTATATTTATTATATTATATTATATTATAGATATATATCTATATATATAGATATATATAGGTATATATAGGTATATATAGATATATATAGATATATAGATATAGATATAGATATAGATATAAAAAACTTTTAAGGGAATATATATTTGTATATAAATAGCTGTTCTATTTATTGAAGGGCTTTCAGGTACATTTAGGGCAGACAAAGCCCTCCAGGGGCTGCACCCAAAATGGACAATGGGTCACAGGTTTTCACACTTTTATAAGTTTGGTCTATTTGCATTTTGGGGGTTAATCTCCCAATTTCAGCTCCAGGTAATGAGGTCATTTACCCCAAGTTTGCTGCCCCAAATCACTTTTGTTTCCATCTCTGGGGCCTGAGGCAGTGAGGTGTCCTTGATTCCCAGCCTGGAATTGTTGTGTCTGATAAAATGGGAGAGCAGCAGTGACACTGGGTGTGGAGTTTGGAGTTCCACACTGAAGAACTGCAGGATTGCAAACAGATGGAAAATACAAAAGCTGAAATCCTGAGCTGTGTCCTGTGTGTTTGGAAAATCTGCAGCACCTCTGGGGCTGTGGCTGTGCTAACTGCTGGGAAGCACAGCTCAATTAAATGCTTGGAACAAAAAGGTTTTCTCATCTCATCATAAAGGAAAAAAAGGCTTTTTAATTTTTTTTTCCATCTAGAATGTTCTTGTTTCCACAAAATTTCTTTCTTTATATGGGGAAGTGGTTTGGGGTTCAAGGCAAATTGACATCTTCAATTGGTTCAGATATTAAAAAGCACTCAGAAAGCTTCAAATGAGCACAGAGGCCTTTCATCCTTAATTCATTCTGAAATTCTCCATCAAGCTTTTATGTTCAATTCTTCAGAAATATCATCTTCCTCTGTGAAATTCTGGTGTAGAGACCTTGTTGGGAGTAACCTTTTCTGCTTAAAAATAAAATCCAGTCATCATAAATTATGTCTTTTGGGCAGAGCCCATGGTGCAAGGGCTGAGTGCATGAGTTTATGGTACATGTAAAGCCTTAGATTACCTTAAACCACAAACTTAGGGACAAAAAAGGAGTTATTGATGAGAGCTATTTAATAATTACACATATTATCATCTGGAGGTTCAGGCAGATATTTTTGTGTGCTTTTAATTGTGTGGAATTTCTGGTAATTTGGATTCAGGCAGAAGCTGAAGATGCTCAGTGCCTGTCTGCACTTGGCCTGTAATATTTAATTATCAAATAAATGTCCCTTTGTATGGCTCATGGAAAGAGCTAAAAGGTAATGCTCCTGCCCAGCAATTGCCCAAGAGCAATTTATTTATATTAATCTTTATATTTATATTATTTTTGTATCACATATATTTATATTAAATATATATTATTTGTATTAATATAAAATATTTATATTAATATTGTCTATATTAATTTATATTGAGTTATATTTTATATTAATTATATTATTATTTATAATAATTATTTATGTTCATTTTTACTTCAGCTGGGCTGAATTACATTATTCTCAGTAACAGAACTCTGTGGAAATCTGGAATTTTTTTTAACATCTCTCTGCAAAGAGCAGGTAACAGTGACACTCATGGTCCCAGGGCAGCTCAGTGCACACTTTGTGTCCTGTCCGAATGTGCTGACTGCTGCTCCTTTTACTTCTTTTATTGTCTCATAGTTCCCAGTCTTCACTTCCAAATTTACAGCTGATTTCATGAACTTTAAATGCCTTTGAGTGCTCTAGACCTTCACACAGCGGTCCAACCTTTTGAAAGTGGACACAAAATTTATTAAGGCACTAAAAGAGGAAGCAAAAGCCAAATTATATTTCACTAAGTGGAATTTACCAATAGAATCCATCTGGATCCATTAGCAGCAGTCCCAGCTGCTGGAATTCAGGTGGAGCTGCTTCTGCTGTGCAAACTGGGGCTCCTGGCTCACCTGCAGGACAGGTGTGCTTCCCTGCTGAGCAGAACACAACAAATCCCCTTCCCTGAGGTTTGTGCTCTATGTTCAGTGTTTGATGAGCTGCAAATGCAGTTCCCACTGCCCACACCCAAAATATCCTGGCAGCCCTGGGAAGCAGCAGCTGCTCTGTGTGAGCCCAGAGCCATCAGCCTGGCTCTCCTTCTCCTGATTCTGTGTGAGCCCAGAGCCATCAGCCTGGCTCTCTTCTGTGTGAGCCCAGAGCCATCAGCCTGGCTCTCCTTCTCCTGATTCTGTGTGAGCCCAGAGCCATCAGCCTGGCTCTCCTTCTCCTGATTCTGTGTGAGCCCAGAGCCATCAGCCTGGCTCTCCTTTTCCTGATTCTGTGTGAGCCCAGAGCCATCAGCCTGGCTCTCCTTCCCTCTGATTCTCTGTGAGCCCAGAGCCATCAGCCTGGCTCTCCTTCCCTCCTGATTCTGTGTGAGCCCAGAGCCATCAGCCTGGCTCTCCTTCCCTCCTGATTCTGTGTGAGCCCAGAGCCATCAGCTTGGCTCTCTTCTCTGTGAGCCCAGAGCCATCAGCCTGGCTCTCCTTCTCCTGATTCTGTGTGAGCCCAGAGCCATCAGCCTGGCTCTCCTTCCCTCTGATTCTGTGTGAGCCCAGAGCCATCAGCCTGGCTCTCCTTCCCTCCTGATTCTGTGTGAGCCCAGAGCCCTGTGTGACAAACTGAGCAGCTCCAAACACAGGGAGGGAAGTCCCAGCATGGAAATGCCATTGTTCTGCTGCCATGAAGCCCTGGGGCTTTGAAGGTTTTGCTTCTGGCAAATCTGTTGATAACAAATACAGACTCCACCTCCTTGCCCTCCTCCACACCTTCCTAGTCCTGTACTTATGGGATCAATGCACATCAGCAGAGCAGCAGAACTTGAGAGGAGCTTTATAGAAATGGAGCTTTGCCACTCTTGTGCCAGGGGCCAGTAAAGCAAACAGGGCAGCAATGGGTGGAGCTGTCACAGGAGATGATCCATCAGGAATGGGCACCAGCCCAGGCAGCCTCTGGGAACTGGAGCTCACACTGGGCATGGACTGGGATACACCCAGCAGTACAAGTTTAAGTACCTTGCCATCTCATAATAGGCAGCAATTTCAAGGGCAGCTGAAGAAACTTCCAAACCATATCCTTGCAGAGTTCCCTGCCTGTTCTCTCGTGCCTTCACCCATCCCTGCCTGCACTGGGCATGGAGAACCAGTGCAGCCCCAAGGAAAAACCAGAGCAGCACAACAGCACCTCGAGTTCCACAGCAAGTGCTTCAAAATCACCTCCAAAGCTTCGAGATCAAGGCTGGGGGAGGAAATGGGAGAATTCCAGCCTTGTGCCAGCTGCAGATGTGATGGGAGGGTGATCAGTTTGCTCCAGACCTTTCTGAGAAGTGCTGTCAGAAGAGAGGATGGATTGATTCTACTTTGCTTTTCTACCCCTGGTTGTAATTCACTCGCTGTGAATCTGTGTGTTGTAGATACACACTGAGTTAAGAAATGACAAACACTGTGATGGTCTCAAGTGCACAAATACTGAGTAGGTGGAACTAGAAGTCATTTCACCCTGGGATCCTGCCTTGCCAAACAAGATCTTTGGGGCTGTGCTGCATATATGGGCTGGATGTCCCCAGCGAGCAGGAGCCAGGCACTCTGTCCCCATTTCCAGAAATTGCTTGAGTGGAGAGTGCACACAACAGGGCAGATTTTGGGTTCTGTGCTGCTGTGAGCTGCAGAGAGCTCAGCACAGCCACAGCTCAGCTCCAAATCCAGTCATTTGGGAGCAGAGAGATGCCCTGCAGTCTCAGCTGGCATTCTGTGCCCCTTTCCCTCTCTCAGCTCTGTCGTGGTGAATGATATTCAGTTAGTTAAATGTACTGCTGCAGCTCTGCAAGGCTCCTCTGAAGTCTCTGTAATGAGATTAGTTAATGTACAGTCTTTTCCCCAAGAAAAGCTCTCTTGCTTTGGGGGCTTTCTGCTTAGTTTTGCTAATCTGGCTGCTGATAGTGAAAATGCAGACCCTGCTCAGCAGAGAGAGCCCAGATTGCATCCAAAGCATGGCCCTGGTTTGACAAGTTGTGCCCTTCAGGGCTCCATCCCTGAGCTGTTAGTGGGGATTGCTGGGAGCCTTGCCTGAGGACTCTGAACCCACATCTGTGATGGGGCAGCTGCTCACACACAGCCCTGGTGTCCTCAGAGAGCTGAGGGACACAGAAATCAGTCCATAAAACCTGCTAATAAAACCAGAATTCATAACAGCTCCTGTGCCCCACTCCCTGTGCCCAGGAGTTCCTCAGCTATTGCAAGACACAGATGCATCCTCTGGTGGGCCACAGGTGAAAAGCTCTCTCGGGGTTATTCTTGGCTGGAATGTGGGAGCAGCAATCCTTTCCTGGATTAAGGTGGGAGTTTTTCTGCAGGGCTCTGTTCACCTCTGTGCTGGCAGGCAGCTCCTGGCTGCACTTTCAGAGCCACCAAACTCCAGCTGTCCCCATGGGCTGGCTCTGGCAAACCCAGTCCCTGGAGCAGTTAGCAGCTCCTGGAATGAGGGTTTCCATTCTGAAGGCTGCTCTAAGTGTCACAAAGCTGTAAATAGCCTGGAAAGAGCTCAGGTCTGAAGCTTTAACTTTTATCAGGCTTAAACAGTTTAATTTGAAAAAATGAGTAGTACGGGCCTTGAGACAGCTTTGGTTTTCCACTAGGTTACTGATTATTCAGGATTATGCAGCCAGGCATTGAAATCCTTCTTAGGAAGCCTAATGTTCGTGTAGCAGAGGATTTCCTTTGTGTGTAAGACCATGGTGTTTAATTGGAATCAAGGCTAGAGAGCCACATGGAGTCTCTCTTTCAAAACCTGTAGAATTTAATAGAGAATAATTCCCTTTCTACAGAGGACGTTGTTAAAAAGAAATCTTAGGAGAAATTCTACAGCAATGAATATCCAAATATAGACATGAATATTCAGAAAGCTCATGGAATTATTATCACTGTCTAATATTTCCTGTAAATTCCATGTTGGTCTGTGGTGAATAAGTGATCCTGGTGCTCTGTTCCTTGATGGAATGAATGGCTGCTCCCAGAGCTGGACCTGCATGAGCTCCAGGTGCCTTGCTGCTGTGTCAGAGTGATGACACTGAGCCCATTCCTATGAAAAGGGCTGAACCACTGTTCTTTACTGATTATCCTGTAATTATTTTTTTTCACTGAAATTGAGATTCCTCTAAGAGGCACTGGAAAAAGCTCTGCTCATAGGAGTGCTGTCATAAATATTTAAACATTTATGTAACCTTTGAATGTTTTAGCAACATTTACATTAGTATAACAGAAATGGATAAATGGGTTTACAGACAGAAGTGCAAGATTCTGAACCTGATGAATACAAGCAGGGCATCCACTGTTACCACAGCTCCTCATTTCTGCTCAGCCCTGAAACCACACAGACTTCTACCTAGGAAATGGACTGATGCCTCTCAGGTTTTCAGTCTCCATAAACCTGACAGGATTGCTGCATTAAAAACTTCCCTTTCTGTCCCCCTGAACTGTCCTTCAGAGACTGGGCTGGTATCTCCAGGGGTGAAAACCACTGGGGGGATAAACAGTCTTGGGCTGGAGTAGTCTCCCAGAGGCAGCCACTCGTTTCTGTTCAGGTTTTACAGTTGTCATTCCTTCCACTCCTGTGTGCAGCAGACACACCAGGACAGGCAGAGCTCTGAGCTCACTGTCTTTGAAAGGCAGCCTCTGCTTGTTTGTGACATGAAATTTGTCTTTCTAAAGACTTTCAACTACTGACTCCACCAGTACTTGAAGGAAGGTTTCTCAGGACTCTCTAGTGGAATTCAACCCAGCAAACCCCAATATTCTGCAGAGGTGCCAGCAGCCCCTCTCTGCTGTGGTGTCCAGGCACATTCTCTGTGCAGACAGAGGTCATGGTGGGATCCAAACCTTCATCTCACCCGAGGCAGTGCAGGCAGACCCAGAGGTTCTGCATTTGGCTGGTAACAGTTCCAGGAATATCCTTAAAATTCACTGCAGCCAGTGTGCAGAGGGCAGGGGGAGAGGGAGGCTTGCCCAGAGCACAGAGTGCCACAGCTGGGCCTCCAGGAGGGACTCTCTTGCTTTCCAGGCAGCACTTTTCTCTGTCAGCTCAATAAAATGTGATTTGTTGCAGAGAGAATCTGTCCAAGTCATCTGGAAAGGGAATGGCCTTTGTTACCAAGGGGGCACAAAAATATAATGCCAGAAAGAAGACAAAGAAGCAGCCTCTAGGGAATTGTGCTTAGCCCTGTCTTTTGCTGTCCGCTTCTTTATTTTAGTTTTAATCTGGAGAAAGAAGTTAGGAAAATAGAAAAAAAAGGGAAAAGTGGTTGAATGCAGCTTAATAATGAAAGGAACTGCTGAAATAGCATCAGAGAGCTCTTTAAAATGCAAAACTTCTTGCTGATCTGCTAAGCAGGAAAGAAAAAACCCAGTCACTTAAAGGTGGTGGCTGATCAGGCTTTCCCTTCATCATTGCTCACTTCTTCTGATGCCAGAGATAAAAGCACTTTCAGAGGGAGGATGTTTTCATAGTAAAAGCATAAATACTACAGGAGATGAGAGGCACATCACTGCTCACAGAGTCTCCAGCTTCTCTTGGAGCCTGCCTTGTCCTGGAGTGGGCAGGACCCAGGGCTGAGATTGTCAGAAAACAGAAAAGTACATCTATCTATCAAAAACTCTTAAACAAATATACCTTTTTAATTAAAAAAATAAATAAAAAAAAGAATTAGTTCCAATGTGGCCCATTTTTAAAAATCTGCTTTCTGTCCTTCCTCCAGGATTCCATGTGACACTGCCTTTGGTCAGCCCTGTCTCTCCATCCTGTTTTACCCCCCAGGAGAACAGATCAGAGCAGTGTAGCCAAGCCTGCTTTGAATAACTCCAGACGTTGTCTGGGACGTTGTTCCCACCTTAGTCAGTCTGAGCTGGGGTCTGTGGGCACAGACCTGTGCCCTGTTTTTGTCAGGGCATGTGCTCAGCAGATCTGACCCTCCCTGGGGCTTGCTGGAGCTGTGAATTGTAGCAGAGTCAGTAAATCTGCATCTGTTCTGGGAGAAACTGTTTATTTATTTGTTAAGTGACGCTGTGTGAGGGAAGGGTGAGGAAAGCAAATGCCCCTGCCCTCATTTCCATCCTGCTGTGGCTGAGCTCAGCTGGGGTGTGCTGCTGCCAGGAGGTGCAGCTCTGGGATGGCTTTACCTGAACTCTGCCTGGGGATGTGTCATTAACCCACAGAGAGCACACCCACCCTGGGATCAGATGCTGAGACTTTCTCCTGTGCAGCACTAATGGGGAGTGTTGCCTTTCTCTGTCGAGAGTAATCAGTGATGCTGCCAGGATGGATGAGAAGAGTTCAGATGCATTCAGAATCACAGACACAGTTCAGCCTGAGCTCCTCTCCTCTCCTCTCCTCTCCTCTCCTCCTCTCCTCTCCTCTCCTCTCCTCTCCTCTCCTCCTCCTCTCCTCTCTCCTCTCCTCTCCTCTCCTCTCTCCTCTCCTCTCCTCTCCTCTCCTCTCCTCTCCTCTCCTCTCCTCTCCTCTCCTCTCCCTCTCCTCTCTCCTCTCCTCTCCTCTCCTCCTCTCCTCTCCTCTCCTCTCCCTCCTCTCCTCTCCTCTCCTCTCCTCCTCTCCTCTCCTCTCCTCTCTCCTCTCCTCTCCTCTCCCTCTCTCAGGGGCAGAGGAGAATCGTGTGCAGGGACATGAGCAGAGCTTGCTCTCAGGGAGAACAATCATGTTTTTCACAGTGCAGCTCCTAAAGACCTGCCAGTGGTGCTGATGCATGTCCAGCAGTAAAAACCAACCTGGAGCAGTCTGAAGGGCTTGTGGTGGCTGCTCACCACCTCCTTAGGATGCTGATGGACTTGTTCAGCCATTTGTTTGTGCCATGCCCACAAAGGCTTCCAGCAGCTTTCCAAATACAGATGGAGATTGGATCTCAGCCCAGAACCAATTTGGAATTGCAGTTTTGCTACTATTGTTACTCTTTTTTCTCTCCCCAACAGTTAGATTTGTTCAGTTACTGACAGCCTTGGAGCTTCAGACAATATAAAATCGTGCATCTGGACCAGACCTGACCAGTCTGAGGCTCAGAAATCTTTTATCAGCACGTGCAAGTGGTTTGCACCCTGCATAAATAATTTGCACAACTAAACCAGAAGGTTCACTTTGTCTTTGGGTGAACTCCACAGAAATGAGTGGGGTGGAAGCAGCTGGAGGACAGCAGTGGCTGCTGCTCCAAGCAGAGTTCAGTGAGATTTTGCTGACAAGCCTCAAACACTTCTCAGAGGAAGAGAAGCTGAAGAGCCAGGAGCTTTATCTGAAGCTGCTTTGTGGAATGTTCCTGGCCTGGGATGGACAGCAGCAGCTCAGGTACATGGGCTGAGTGTCCTGGGCCGTGCCAGGGCTGCTCAGGGCTCCAGGCACAGCCCTCCCTGGGCAGGAGTCAGGGCTGGGGCTCCTGACACGCAGCCCTTGCTTGCTGCAGCTGCTCAGTGAGAAACATTCCCAGGGTGAGGCTGATGCACAGACACCATGGAAAGAACCAGCAGCCCATCCAGGGCTGTGCTCTGAATACCTGCCTGCTGTTCTGTAGGATGTTAAACATATTATTGGGTTCCTCAGACCTCTGCTGCAGGGTGCTTTTAGATTAAATCAAACAGTTCTGGAACAGCCTGGTGTGAGCCCAACCTGCTTCTGTATTGCCATTCCAGGTAATAGGTGGAAAATCAGGCCATGCCATTCATAGTGCTAAAATGAGGATGCTTCTGGCCCCTTCAGCCTTTCAAAGCAGCCTCAGGTGGTCTGAGGGAGAAGCCTGAGGAGAGGGATGGGTCAGGTATTGCAGGTGGTTGTGCTTCAGTCAGCAGAGCTGTTAGAGCACAGCCCTCTGAGGGAGCAAGGCACAGAAATGTTTGTGTTGTGTTCTCTGGAGTTCCTTTTTGCAATCTCATCTCTAATAATTTACCTGAGCAGTGCCCAAAGCTGAGAGGGGATACAGGCTGGGAGCAGTTCAGTGGTCACAGAGGACATCCATCAGTCTGGGGACATCAGCACTGCCAGCTGATCACCTCATTTGAATAGAAATTTGGGGGTGGGTAAAAGGGAGCAGATGATAATATAAATACACGTTCAGGTGGGGAGATGCATTTCCACCATTACCAGTGCTCGTTAGGGGTGGTGAAATAGAATTCTGGCAGGGTGGGAGCAGGAGCAGGAGTTGGGATCTGCTGGCTTTGCTGATAATTTCTGCAGACATACCAGCTCATTTAGTGATGTAACAGCTCCCATTGCTCACCACTTAATGCATGATTAATGTGGCACAGGATTTCCCCAGACATTTATGACACCTTCAGGAATAGAAATGACAATGACTTTATCACATGGAGTCACTTCATACTATCTGCATCTCTCTTAATGATTTATATATCCAGGAGTGATTTTATCACTAGTACTCAGTAACATAATAAATGAGAAAACTCAATGGTCTGTAAATTACAACACTGATTAAAGAAGTGATTACTGATATAACTCTTACACAGCTATGATAATGCTTGCTTATATTTCAGGACAGCATTTACATATTAATGATAAATCTGCTGTAGTGTTTAGAAATACTTTACAGCTTTAATCAAAATGTAAACATTTATAAACAGATAATGTTTATTGCAGAGGAAATGAGTCGACTTCTGTTACCCTTCAGTGGGTGAAATCTGCTGCAGAGCCACTCTTGAAAGCAGCATCAGCCCTGGTGGAGGTCATCCTCAGGGTGCAGCTCTGGGGGGCTGCTGGCCCCTGTGGAGCCCAGTTTGGGTGTGCTGGGTTCCTCCTGAGCAGGCTGGGAAGGAGCCTTGCTCATTGAGAATTCCCCAGCACTGCCACAGACAGAAAATCCACCACAGGCTTGATAAACAGCACTCAGGCTTCAGGCACCAGCGTGACTGTGCCCCTGAGGCAGGGAAGTGTGGGGTTGGGTGTTGGACAGACTCAGGAGTTACTATGTTCTGTTCTTCTGGTTTGTATTTTATTATAAGGTGTGGGTGTAAGAGTGTAGAGCAGGGAGAGTGATAAGAGCAAGGGGGTAAGAGAGAGCTCAGAGAGAGAGAGGTCAGAGGTTAGGGAGCGATTTCCCATTTACAATCCAATAAGTATTCTTCCATGATGAATATTCTAATTCCCAATCACCAATGTACTACAATATACTAATTTTCTAATATTTGCATGCAGCCCATAGGAACTACTAAATGACCATGTTTTATGGCTTTCTTATTTGTAACCCTCATCTTCAGACCTTTCCTGCCAGGCTTGGCACAGGATGTCTGTTGGTTCTTTGGTATTTGTGGCATTTGGTATCATCTAAACAAAGGAAGAGGCCTCAAACCTTAACATGACTATTTTCAGTGTCTATGTCAAACACTGCCAACATCTCTATTTCATCTATTGTTCCAGAACTACTTGCTAGGCACTCATAAGATTTTGCTATTCCCTCCCCAGCAGGGAGGGGTTTTGTGTTCAGATGCTCCCATGAACATGCATAAAGAGAAGGGAGCCCTTTCTGTTTGCTTGGGGCTGAGCTGCCAGGGTTGCACTGGGAGCTTGTTTTGTCACAGTGATCACCTCTTCTCTTCCCCTCTCAGGTCTCTGACAGGTGTGACTATGTTTTTGTCAACGGCAAGGAGATGAAAGGCAAGGTGAATGCCCTGGTGAACTTCACCTACCAGTACCTGAGTGCTCCCCTGCAGATCACGGTGTGGGTGCCCCGCCTGCCCCTGCAGATCGACATCTCTGACACTGAGCTCAGCCAGATCAAAGGCTGGAGAGTCCCTGTTGTTTCCAACAAAAGGTGGGTGCCAAAAACACGGTTCACTGTTCTGGGAGAATTAAAAGGTTTAATAAAATGACAGTAGGAGACACACATGAAGCAAAGGGTCACTGCTTTGGGGACACCCTTTAAATACGTTTTCCACTCCATCCATTTGTGACACACTCACAGCCCTTCATGCACAGTCAGCTGTTTCTGGGAACTGTTCAGCACGGCCACTCCTCGGGTCTGCCTTTTAGAGCATGTGTGTTTCTTGGCTTGTGGTTTTATTCTTCCCCTTATCCCTTTTAATTTGGGTGCTGGTCCAGCCATGAGTGTTGATAATTGTCCTGTCAGCTGCAGGGGTCCCATCACATGTTCATGGGCTGTTATCTTTGACTAAGCAGGTAGTTTAAGCACAGTATCTCTAAAAAAAACTTATGTCTAACTTTTACTATTACCCAAGACACATAGAAATGCTATTTTAACATTATACATACAGCATTTATCCAATACTTGCAAAGAGCCAACAACATTTCATGCATTCATAACAGTGGGTTTGCATTTCATGGGTGCTGTGCAGAAGGAATGCTCCCAAAACACAGCAGCATGCAACTCCAGCTTTGCTCTGGGCACTGCAATACAGTAGAGTTCCAGAAGCTGTGGGGCTTCTGTGCATGTGTCTGCCCTGGGCAGCAAAGCCCAGTGTGGAGCTGTGGCAAGGTGACTGCAGAGCTGTTGTTTGAGATGGCAGCACAGCTGGAGGGTGGCACAGTGCAGTTGTGTGGCCCTTCATGGTGTGAGTGGCCAAGGCTCATGGGTGGTGCAGGAATCCAGAAGGGATGGCTCTGTTGGAGGGGACACCCAATGTCAATTTTCACTGACATTCCTGAGCACATTTCCTTTTTCCCTGACATTCCTGGGCACATTCCCCTTTCCCCTGCCATTCCTGAGCACATTTCCTTTTTCACTGACATTCCTGAGCACATTTCCTTTTCCCTGCCGTTCCTGAGCACATTTTCTTTTTCCCTGCCGTTCCTGAGCACATTTCCTTTTTCACTGACGTTCCTGAGCACATTTCCTTTTCCCCTGACATTCTTGGGCACATTTCCCTTTCCCCTGCCATTCCTGAGCACATTTCCTTTTCCCTGCCGTTCCTGAGCACATTTTCCTTTTCCCCTGCCATTCCTGAGCACATTTCCTTTTTCACTGACGTTCCTGAGCGCATTTCCCTTTCCCCTGCCGTTCCTGAGCACATTTCCTTTTTCACTGGCATTCCCGAGCACATTTCACTGCCGTTCCTGAGCACATTTCCCTTTTCACTGACATTCCTGAGCACATTTCACTGCCGTTCCTGAGCACATTTCCCTTTCCCCTGCCATTCCTGGGCACATTTCCTTTTTCACTGACGTTCCTGAGCACATTTCCTTTTTCACTGGCATTCCCGAGCACATTTCACTGCTATTCCTGAGCACATTTCCCTTTCCCCTGCGGTTCCTGAGCACATTTCCCTGCCCTGCTGTCCCCAGGCCGGCCAGGGACAGCGATGACGAGGACGAGGAGGAGCGCCGGGGCCGGGGCTGCACCCTGCAGTACCAGCACGCCACGGTCAGGGTGCTCACGCAGTTCGTGGCCGAGGACTCGGGGCCCTGGGGCCAGCTGAGCTACCTGCTGGGCTCGGACTGGCAGTTTGACATCACTGACCTGGTGAGGGACTTCATGAAGCTGGAGGACCCCCACATTGCCAGGCTGCAGGAGGGCAGGATCCTGGTGGGCCGCGAAGTGGGGATGACCACGATGCAGGTACTGCTCTGGGCAGGGCTGCTGGGTGGTCCTGCCTCTGCACAGAGCCTGGGCTGGGGCTGTGGGGGGATCCTCACTGGGGCCAGTGCAGGAAGGAGAACAGAGCTCATCTGGTGGGCGTGAGGAAGGTGGAGAAGGCAGCACGTGCCTGGACTGGCTCTCTGCAGTTCCCTAAAGCAGCGTGGCTCTTGGTTTCAGCAGAGGAAAGGATGTTCTACTGTCCTGATGTTCCATCAGAAACAGAAAAAACCAGAGGAACATGCATTTCCAAGCCAAGAAATGAAGGACAAATCCTGGCTAGTTACTTCCCTTTGAAGTATTTGGGAGTTCCCATCCTCATGGGAACACAGCAGGAGAGAATTGTAAATCCACTCTCGTGCTGAAATAATGGAAACAACACAACTGGGATAGCACAGCTCCCAGCTTTGGGTGCTTCTCAGCCATAACCTCTGCACTCAGGCTTTCTGAGCCTGCTAATGAAATCAGACTCCCTTGTGCATGTGCTCCTCATTTCTGTGCATAAAGCTGTGGAGACAAGAAGGGATGGTGACCTTAAGAGATTGTATTAATTGATCAGCCTTTCCCTAAGTCGATTCTTCTGTGTTTCTCCAAAGGTTTTGTCTCCTCTGTCTGACTCCATCCTGGCAGAGAAGACAGTGACAGTGCTGGATGACAAAGTGACCATCACAGACCTCGGGGTGCAGCTGGTGTCTGGGCTCTCTCTCTTCCTGCAGCCCAGTGCAGCCACCAGCAGGGCCATCGTGGCCACAGCTGTTGCCCAAGAGCTGCTTCATACTCCTAAGCAGGTAAGGTACACTCTGAATTTACTGGGATGGGGCAGGGTTTTATCAGTGCAGAGTACAGAAAGACAATTCATAGCAAGTTTAGAATTTACACTTCAGGTTTTCCATGGTAGTTGCTTTTTCCTACACATACTCTGGAATTACCTTGTCATTTCTTCCTTTCCAATATGGACTTTATCTGCAGTAAAGTTCTAACTACACTGAAGTTTGTGCTGTTTGCAGTTTTAATACTCTTTCTTTAGCTAATGAGCCTGTGTTGTTCTCACTGCACAGGCAGCCTTTGCACAGTGATCCTGCTTTGCTGTATGAGCCCTTGTTTTTTGTGCTGAAGAGCTCTGAGGTCACAATTTAATATCTTGAAGAGCTGCAAAATAGAGGCAGAAGATGGCCACATACATTTCTTTTCCCTCCTGGAGCCCTGACACACTGCCAGGCTCATCTCTCCTTTTATTTTTCATATGGATTTTGGGGGTTTCATCATCCAGTTCATGTGCTGAGCTTAGTGGAAGCAAATTCCCTTCCCTCTAAAGGGGGTCTCTGAAACAGCTTCTCAGGTCACAAGCTCTGTGGAAAAGAAGCTTGGAGAACACCACCAGATCAAGTCAGACAGTCACTCTGGCCCAGAATGAACCCAAGGGTCAGAACGTGCTTCCTCCTGTTATTTGAGGATTTGGGGACTGGGGACCATGCAATTAAATCTGTCCACAGCTACTCCTCTTGCAGAAACTGTTTTTCCTCTCACACAGATAGGGAGAGATCTCAAGTCAAGTTTTATGGCCCATTTTCATGATTATTGCTACCTAATTTTCTGGAACATAAAAATAATGTAGTTTGTTTTATAACTTAGTGACAGCAAAATGTCCAAACTAAAAGGACATGGTGCCCATCTGTTCCATTTGTTGCATCCTGTAAACATGAGAATCTTCTGTAATTAACCCATTTATACCCTTCTTCAGGGCTTAGAAACCACATCTGGCATATTGTTCCAGACAAAGACTGTGAAAATAAAATCTGGAGCATTCCTGTCCTGTAGAGCCCCATCAGTCCTGCAGCTGCCCTGGAAGAATTGGGGATTTGAGTGCAGAAAAAAGTGTTTATGAATCTGGGGAGGTGCCCAGTCCCACTGTCAGCTCCTCAGATTTATGGATGATCTGTCCTGAGGATGAAAAGCCATTTATCAGATTGTGCCAGTGATGCCCATTGTGACCCCTCCTGTTGTTCATGGCCTGGCAGTGTGATGTGAAATGCATTATATTGCAATTGTCACTGCAACTGGCAAGTTAGGGGGTAATACAAAAGAGTAAAAACATGGTTTGGGTTGAAATTGTTTTTCCCAGCATCTGAGTTCTGAGATTACTGTAGTGAAAAGTTTGTTTGAAGCTGCTGTTCCTCTGCAGGGCAGTTTCAGGTTGCTGAGAGTGGCACATTTCTGGTGCTGCAGTGGGATGGCAGGCCCTGGTTCTGAGCAGTGCATCCCCATCACCAAAAACTGGGACAGGAACAGATTTCACACTGGGAAATAAATGGAAGGAAGTGGTGTAGGAGGGACCTACAGAGCCCCAGACATCTCTTCCTTTCATTTGCAGTTTGAATGAAGGGTAGAGCATTTAAGTCACTTTCCCTTAGAAAAATTAATGCAAATGTGGGAATGTTTGTGGCTAAATTTTGCAAGAAGTGACTCATGATTTGGAGTGCATCAGCTGAGATCCTGACTGAGCTGGAATTCTGAAGGCAAATGCTGAGTGTTTTCTGGAAATCAAGCCCTTTTTCAAAGAGGCTTTTTCCATGGACACAGCCCAGGTCTAAGCCTGTACTTGAACTCTGTGAGGACTTCATTATTTAGGTGCATCTTTTCCTCTCAAGCAAGTTTATAAAAAGGCCCAAATAACTCATGCAAACCTTACTGATGCAACTGAAAAACAAAATTCAGGTTTTTTGCTGTGGCTTTGTTTCAGTGACAATAATGACTAATTACCTTAATTATAATGACCACACCTTTCTGCATACACAGCACAAAGCAGTTAAAACACAAGTCCTGAAAAGTTGGCAGTTCCCCCATAAATACAAAGCACTCTAAAGAAGATAAGCCAATATTTTTTTTGCCCTGGATGCTTTAAGTTAGATACCTTTATCTGTAGCTGAGCAACTAATTA
The DNA here is from genome assembly GCA_034336665.1 of Luscinia megarhynchos. Taxonomy (NCBI): domain Eukaryota; kingdom Metazoa; phylum Chordata; class Aves; order Passeriformes; family Muscicapidae; genus Luscinia; species Luscinia megarhynchos. The sequence goes on from CM067578.1 coordinate 12,752,473, forward strand.
CCTGCTGTGGCAAGGTGACCTTGAGGGATGCTGAGCCCATCTATTATTTTTTAATCAATAGGGAGCTCACTGGCACTGAAGAGTGGATCAGTGATTTAGGTGCCTAAAAATAGACACAGGTTGACCAATTCTTAAAGATGAAGTATCTTCTGAAAATTTGGAAGCTGTGAGCAGTCTAGTTTTGGTGGCCATCTGCTCAGGTGGGAAAGCTGTTCCATTTAGCTTGTTCAGTCAACAGTTGTTAAATCAACACTGAAAGGCTTCTCCAGAATGTAAACTAAAGAAAACCAACAGTGTTTCAGTATTTCCTGATCTAAGTGAGCTCCAAGAACTCTCAGAGGGAAACCCAGTCATGTCCAGTTTTTTGTCACTGTGGGGTATGGCATGGGCTCTAATGAACTGAAATGGGTCAGTGGAGAAAGAAGAACAAAGCCTTTGATGAACAGCTCTGTGCAGTGATGTGTCTCCGTGCTGCTGGGGACTGCAGACATTTTCTCAGGGAAAAAGAGCAGTGCTGGTGCTTTCTGAAAGCCAGGTTCTGGTGTTTCCCAGCTCCTGCTGACACCAGGGACAGCCCTGGGGCTGGGGGTGTCTGCTCTCCCTGCTGGGAGGGGAGGGGAGGGGAGAGGAGAACAGCCTGGGGTCATTTGTGGCCATTTCTGACCCCCTGGCCCTGCCTTTTGGATGGGCTGGTTCATGCAAGCCAGTCCTGAGAATTCACTGACATCTCACAGTTAATGACAGGTATTAGGAGTGTTTTTACGGTGTGGGTTCATTACCCCATCCTGGCAGTATAAGTTACACTTAAATTGTATTTATATCTTCTTTAAGCTGGCAGAGGAGTGGAATGGCTGCCAGGGATGACAAAGGAATTCAGCAGCATGGGAAAGGGAGAAGGGGTGCATTGTTAGATAAGAATCTGAATTCTTCCCTCGCAAATACAGGAAATTCCCACTGGAAAGGAATGCCACATTAGCAGACTGGACAAAAAGGAGAGAGAAATCCACAGTGGGGGAATGCATGGTTTGAATTAGGATCTGAGTCTTGGCTGCCTTTCATTTCCACATCATAACAATCAAACCCAATTCTTATTACACAAGCCACAGGCTTGAAAATAAATGCACATGTAATACTTTGATATTTCATGTGATAAAATTGCTGGGGAAATCCATTCCAGCATTCAGGTCCCCAGACAGAACAGTCAGAGCTGGTCTAAGAGAAGCTGCTGAGAACAGTGTTGCTCTGCCTTTATTTCAGGGAGGGATGTATTTGTTTTCTGCAGAGCCAACCATTTCTTTCCTCTGATGCCCTGCCTCACTCCAGGAGCCTTGAGCTGACCCCAGCAATTGAGGGCTTATTCACAAATACTTTTATTTGTGCTGTAGTGAATGAAGACCATTAAAAGGCTGCTTTATTCTGAGCGTGGAATAAAATCAAATATCCTGATCTGTGTTTCTAAGCAGCAGAATTCTCTAAAATGCAGCCAGTTTATCCAAGAGGATTTATCCAATGGTATCTTTGGGCTGATAAGCCACAATGTAATTCAGGGCCAGAAAAGGTGGTGGGACTGCCACAGATCAAGAGCTGAAATCACTCCTGTAATGGGGGAAGAGAACAGCAAAGGCACAAGGGACAATTCAGACAAAACATGGGTAAAGTCTTGATAAAATTTTTTATGTGCCTGGTGATAATCTGCAGTGGTTGAAGCAGTTTCTACGTTCTGGACTGGATTTTGGTGTCATTGATTGGATTTTGGTGTCATTGACCTGAGCTAATGACCATTCTGTGGCTCAGTTCACATCCCAGCCAGTGTTTCACAGCAGCCTGGCACTGATGTGGCTGTGGATTGTTGTGTGTGAAGGGAGAGGAGAGGAAAAGCAAGGAAAGAAAGGCTGGAAAGCAAGACAATCCCTCCAACTCTCTGTTTGTGCTTGATAATTAAAGAGCAGAGGCATTTGTCACTCAGTGTTGAGGCCATGAGACGAGGGGCAGCAGCTCTGCAGGTGAGGAGGCTCCAATCCATCCTCATCTCCTGAGAGGAGCTGGAGGACCTTGCCACAGACAAGGAGGGGATTTATTGATGTGGTACCCAGGATTTGCAGAAACAGCTCCTTGAAGGACATGGCACTAAATCATTTCCCTTTTCTCTCTTCTTTTCTTTTTAGCTTTTCAGAATTTATAATCACGTGGGAAATTCACTTCCTTGTCCTGCCTTTGGCTTTCCTTTAATGATGTGAAGGAGAGGAGATGATCTCTTGCCAAACAGAATATTTGGCCTGATACAATATATTTTGGCAAGATTTTAAACTTTCCCTCTTTCTTGCATTTTGTTTCCTTTCCCTTTTAATTAATGTTGTCCATAGTATGGGGATGACAACGTTGTTTTGTGAAAAAAATTGGTTCCTCCTATGAAGAAACATTCTCTTGGAAATAAAAAACGTCAGTGCTGGTAGAAAATAATGGCTAAGCCAGTGCACACCTCTGTTATCTGCAGTAAATCACATGTGTGCCTGCAAATTTCAGCTGCCTGCCATCTCATTTTTCTCTGTCTCTGCTTCATAAAACCAGGAATGCAGAATTGTAGAGCAGTGGTGTGAGGACAGAAGTTGCTTTGAAGTTGCTGGCAACTTTGTCCAAGTGCACAAAGGATTTAGTGATGTAAATCCCTTGGCTGAGGGGTGTGGAGCTGAGGGGATCCAGCTGGGAAGGAGGCACAGTGTCATCATTCCCAGCCCCACCTGCACAGAATCCTGTGCTTGTTTCCTCACCCCACGGGCAGGCAGTGATGCTGTGCTGGGAGTGGTGCTGGTGTTTTCCTGCTGAAAATCCAGAGTGTCCTCTCAGTGGCACACAGGGCTGACCTTTATTTTGGGGACAAGGAAGGCACCAGGGTGCTGACCTGCCTGAGGAGGTGAATCCTCTTCTCCCTGCACATGTCCATTAAAAACTCTCTGCTGTCCTGTGACCAGGGTTGCTCTGCTATAGATTTCTGAGATGGAAATTCGAGCTGTGCCCTGCAGCTCCTGTGTTTCTGTTCAGCCATTTCAGGGCTGTTTCTCTAATGAAAGATCAGATGTTTGTAATTTCCTTATGCAGTTCACCCTTCCCAGCTCCTGAGTTGCCCTGGCTCCGTTTCAGCTCTTTGAAGTAAATTTGAATCACCAAGAACTTTGCCTTCTTCCCTGTTGTGCCACAATTTATTTTTCTTCTTTCAGTCCCTCAAGTACTTGCTGATAGTGCTTTGGAAATCAAATATTCAGTTTGGCCCAACCTTCTGCCCAGCTAAATGCCCCTTGCTGTTTTCATTGAAAAGCTTTAAATTCAACTGGAAGGGTAGCAATTCTCTTTGTTTATAACCACAGCATAACAAATTGCAGCCAATTGAAAACCATATTAAGTTGTAAATTTGTATTATGACTGGACATTAACAGGGTGGCAATGTTTTTCCCCAGTGCTAATTTTTCAGCCCAGTTGTTCTGATGTACCCAAGTGTGAAGTTATTAGAGCCATTTGTGGTTGAAGTGTGGGAAGGAAAGAACTTCACTTTTGTGGGAAGTTGCACTCTGGCAATCTGCCTGGCCGTCTGCTGGCTACACAGGCAAGACACAGAACAAATGAAAAATTAAAGAAATGTCCTGCAAAGAAAGCTATTGAGATGTGGAGGAGTAAATATCTGTGTCATCTGGATGGGATTTCACATGGCAAAGAGCTGACCTCTGGCTTTGTGTTTGCTTCTGATGATGACTTCTAGCAGTGCTACCTGCTGAGCACACAGACAGACCAATTAAATCCAGGCCACTTGTAATTTTATTGCAGGGATCGTGCCAGAATCCCCATCCTCATCTTCTTGACACAGAAATTTGGTGGACTTTTTAATTATCTCAAGGATAAAAATGTGTTTTACTTAAAACAAACCTTCCTCCAGCAAAATGGCAATTGTTCTGTGAGTCATTTTCTTCCAGATGAATCTTCTGCTCCAGCCATTTCCAAGATATTGTGGTAGTTCCTTACTCCTGCTAAGATACTTATGCCTTAATTTGACAGCTCCTCATGACACCTGTGCATGTGGAACATGAGGAAAATAAGTGTTCTGTCAAGTGCCTCCAGTAATTTTTGTGATTTGCCTCTTTTGGCTTTTGTACGACAGGAATGACTTTCCTTACAGAGCTTGTAGAATTGGAGCTTGCTAATGGGTACTTTGGTAATAAAGATCTCACATCGATTCTTTTCTGTGTCCTTGTGCAAAACACTTGATGGTGGGGAGGGAATAGAAAAATCTTATGAGTGCCTAGCAAGTAGTTCTAACATAGAGATGTTGGCATACTTTGATATAAAAGCTAAAAACATACATGTTAAGGTTTGAGGCCTCTTCCTTTGTTTAGATGATACCAAATGCCACAAATACCAAAAAACCAACAGAGATCCTGTCCCAAGCCTAGGAAAAAAGGTCTAAAAATAGGAGTTACAAATAAGAAAGCCGTAAAACATGGTAATTTAGTAGTTCCTATGGGTTGCATGCAAATATTAGAAAATTAGTATATTGTATTAGACTGGTTAATGGAAATTAGAATATTCATCATAGAAGAATACTTATTGTATTGTAAATGGGAAATCTCTCTTACCTCTAACCTCTCTCTAAGCTCTCTCTCACCCCCTTGCTCTTACCACTCTCCATGCTCTACACTCTCTCTTACAGCCATGCCTTATAATAGAATACAAACCTAAAAACCAAAAAATAGTCCAACAGCCAACCCCCACAACTTGCAGGGAGGGTAACACTGGAGCCGTGTGAGAGACGTGTCCATTTTTCTGCCCCGTCACTCGAGGCTTGGTTCGCTTTGGACGCAGTGCAGTCTCCGTGTCCCATTCCCACGGACGGGCTGGTTTGTTGGCCCTGTCTCTGACCATCTCCCTGTCCTTGCAGGAGGCTGTGGTGAGCACCTGGATCCAGTTCAGTGACAGCTCTGTCACCCCGCTGGACATCTACGACCCCAAGGACTTCTCGCTGTCGGCCGTGTCGCTGGACCAGGCCGTGCTGTCGGTGCAGCCGGGCGCGGCGCCGCGCTGGCCCGTGGTGGCGGCCGAGGGCGAGGGCCAGGGCGCGCTGCTGCGGGTGGACATGCTCATCTCCGAGGCCTGCCAGAAGTCCAAGAGGAAGAGCGTGCTGGCCGTGGGCAGCGGCAGCGTGCGCGTCAAGTTCGGCCAGAACGACGCGGAGGCGGCGGCGGGCGGTGACTACGGCGAGGGCGAGATGGAGAACCGCGCCAGCGAGCGGCGGCACCGCGGCTGGGAGCCGGAGCGCCAGGGGGACAGGGACAGGGACGAGGGCACGCTCAGGAGGGCCGGCACCACCGCCAGGCCCGTGCTCAGGAGCAAAGTGGTGAGGAACAACCGGCCGGATGGCTCGGACAGCCAGCTGCAGAACATCCCCATCGACTTCACCAACTTCCCTGCGCAGGTGGAGCTGCCCAGAGGAGGGGCCGGCGTGGAGGACAGCGAGCTGGTGCAGTCCCCCCGCGGCCTCAGCGACCTGGAGATCGGCATGTACGCCCTGCTGGGCGTCTTCTGCCTGGCCATCCTGGTGTTCCTCATCAACTGCGCCGCCTTCGCGCTCAGGTACCGCCACAAGCAGGTGCTGGTGGAAGGCCAGAGCACCATGGCGCACTCGCACGACTGGGTGTGGCTGGGCGCCGAGGCCGAGCTGCCGGAGGGCGCCGAGCGCACCACGGCCATCGACCGCGGCGCCGAGGGCGCGCTGCTCAACGGCGGCACCGGCACGGGCGGCCGGCCCCGGGAGCCCCCGCACTCGCCCACCTCCCGCAGGAAGAGGGTGAAGTTCACCACCTTCACCACCATCCCGCCCGACGACGGCTGCCCCACCGTCAACTCCATCCTGGGCGGCCACGACGATGACATTAAGTGGGTGTGCCAGGACGTGGAGCTGGGGGACTCCAAAGAGAAACGAAACCACGTGGGGAAGTTCAAGGACAAAGCGTAGCTCTCCCCCTTGGTTTTGCTGGGTTTAACCACACCTTGATGCCTTCAGTTCTACAGTATATATTGGGATGGGCGACGGGAGGGGAAGGGGTCGCCAGCAGAAGTGATGAGGCAGTTTTTATAATCAGGGAAAGAAATTTGCCAAACTGTCCGTGGTTTGTTTTTGTTTTTCACCTTGTTGTTTTTTTGTTGTTTGCTTTTTTCCCCCCGTGGTTTTTCTGCTTCTCACGGATTCAGGAAGTGGAATACAAATAGCAGAAAGGAACTGGGAAATGCTGTGACCAACACGATGAACTGGGCAAGATGAGGTTGTGAAAATTCATTTTGTGGGTCATACAAATAATAATGGTAGTAATATTTCACAGTACCAAAAATAGCTGTAAAAAGAAATGAGAGAATATAAGAGCATGAAAAGAATAAGCAAGAGGCAAACAATACCTGGTTCTGGTTCCAATAAAACATCACAGGCATGGACATGTGGCCCACAAGGGGACTTCTCATATTGGTCCTGGAGCTGTTCCTTTTCATTCCCTCTTTGGAAATGAAGATGTGTCTTTGGCATTACATGTGAAGGAGGAAGAAATTACCTGGTGTTCTCATTTTCACTCTTCCATTTGTCTTGTAAATTGAAACAGAATCATTTTCCCTCTTGTATTTTTCTTTTAAATATCTTGAAAACAGGAAAATTTAAAATTCAATAAGTTCACAGTGGGCCAAGAACATTCTGTTTCTAAGTTAGCTGTAAACAGTCTCCTGCCATTTAAAGAATTCAGGGGATAAGTATTGACTAATAATTTCCACTTCTCTTCTGAAAGCCTGAGCCTGCATTCCACCCTAGCTAGAAAGGATGTTCTGCTTGGAAGAATTTTCATTTTCCTTTCAGGTTTGGATTGTTTGTTTAGTTGCTCGTTTTAGATTTCCACAACCAAAGTTCCTGTGTTTCACCAAGGGAAGAAGGTGCTGGATTTTTGTTAGCTTTTACAAGTCCCAGGCAGTGGGAGTGCCCCACTGGTGCATCCTAAGTGTGCCTGGAACTGAGACCTTCACATGTGTACAGCTGGAGTTGGGCTGTTGGTTTGTTTTGGGTTGTTTTTTTTTAAACCAGGTTCATACATTCATAATTTTGTGCTGTAATTTTCTGTTTATTCTGATGTCACCAGCTCTCATCAAGCACTGGAAGCAAGAAGAAGGATGGACAGAAAGACCCTGATTGCCCCCAGCCTTTAATTCCCTTGTGCTGGGAGAGCTGGGCTCTGGGCACACTGGTGGGAGGGAGGGAGGGAGGGAAATATTGCTGAAGCAAGGTCAAGAAATATCTGGAGATATTTTATACATTTTGGGGTTGTTTTTCTTGCCATTGGACCAGCTAAGACTGAAAAGTTTTGACTAGATTTTAAATCTGATTCTTTGACTAAACAAAGACCAGCCCAGTGACAAATCAGAAGTGAATACAAAACAGAGATTTAATTGCTGCTGTGAACTGGCAGAGCTGTGTTCACTCAGTGCCAGCTCACACTCCTGGGGGACACAGATCAAAACCTATTCCATGAGGAAACCCCTGTCCTCCCAAAGCCCTCCTGCCTGAAAGCAGTGTTGTATCAGTGTTATGTCCTGACAGCCAGAAGCACTTGCATTGTCCTGTCTTTGCCACGTGTTTTGTTTTTTGGGTTTTTTAATTACTAAACTCCGTAGTTTGGTTTTTTTTGGTTTTTTTTTTTTTTCACTTGGACAAAGTCAATCCTGCCACCCAATAACATAGATGGACGTTTTAACAAGATATGCCTAGTATGCATTGTAGACTGAAAGAATGTAATATTTATTTATACCTGTTATATGAATTGTAATTAAAATGCTTTACACAGCTGGACAAATTAACCTCTCTTTCCTCAGGGGGGGCTGCTCTGGCATTTCTGTGAAGTGCTGCATCCAGTGCCCTGGAAGAGGATTTAAGGATTTCTGGAGGGAGGACAGAGATGCAGCTCCAGGACCCTGCTCCTGTCATTAATTAACTAATGAATGATGTGGCTCTTCCTGGGAAAACACAGGTGTCCCTGAGGTGGGAAAGGCATTTACAGGCTGGAGCTGCAGCAGACAGCAGCAGAGGAGTGAGAAATGCAGTGCTGGAGCAAAAACAATGCCCTGTGGGGTAGCACAGGATGGAGCAGTGCCACCTGTGCAGCACCCCCAGGAACCAGTGCTGGGGCTGTGCAGAGCAGGACAGGCTGGATTTGGAAAAGACAACACAGGGAGTAAAAAAAAAAAGGGGAAAAAACTGAGCCCTGCCTTCACATCCAGTTTGTCTCAAGCTCAGAACATGGGGCTTCAGAGGCTGCTACTGAATTTTTCCACTTGTCTTGCACTGACCAAAAATTGTGTCACAGCCCTGCTCTGAGTGAGCCACCATAAATTATCATCTCAGCAGAGGAAAGCACTGGGCTGTGAAATACCATTTGTTTGAGAAATGCACGTTGGGCCAAATGGCAGGATTCCCATTTCTGCTGCAGTTCCAGAGGCTCTGGGTGGGCACAGGGAGCTCTGGAGCTCACCTGCCCTGAGAGGGGCCCTGCCCTGCCAGGGCTGCAGAGAAAACTGCTGCAAGCCAGGGAGCCAGCAGAGAAACTCATTAATAACAATTTAGAGGAGAGCCCCTTTCACCTGAGGAGCTCGGGGACTTGTGATTGCAAAGATGAAAATGTGAGCAGGTGTGTCCTGCAGGGAGGCAGGGCTGGGGGAGCAGTCCCCCCTGCCTGGGGATTGTGAGTGCAATCACCTGGAGCAGTGGGGAGCAGACTGGGGGCAGGTGGGATGGGTGAGGAGGGGCAGGTGGGGGCAGGTGGGATGGGTGAGGAGGGGCAGGTGGGATGGGTGAGGAGGGGCAGGTGTGATGGGTGAGGAGGGGCAGGTGGGGGCAGGTGGGATGGGTGAGAAGGGGCAGGTGGGATGGGTGAGGAGGGGGCAGGTGGGGGCAGGTGGGATGGGTGAGAAGGGGCAGGTGGGGGGCAGGTGGGATGGGTGAGGAGGGGCAGGTGGGATGGGTGAGAAGGGGCAGGTGGGATGGGTGAGGAGGGGCAGGTGGGGGTGAGGGGCAGGTGGGATGGGTGAGGAGGGGGCAGGTGGGGGGCAGGTGGGATGGGTGAGGGAGGGGCAGGGTTGGGGGCAGGTGGGATGGGTGAGGAGGGGGCAGGTGGGGGCAGGTGGGATGGGTGAGCAGAGGCAGCTGTGGGACAGCAGGGAGCAGGTGGAGGTCAGGGCAGTTCTGCTGCTGAGGCCACGGGGACAGAGGGACTACAGGAAAAAAGTGAGTTCTGCCTTTATTCCTTTTCATTGCTGAGCTCTGTCTGGGGAGAAGAGGAAGATTGATGGTTTAGGTGTCCTGAGTGTGGGAATCAGCAGGAGAGACTCTGTTAGTCCCTTACCTTTGGCAAGGGAATGAGGTGCAGCATCCACAGGGAGCATCCTGCACACGGTGGGTCCTGAATTCTCCCTTATCCTGACTCCTGCTGTGCCCTGAGCCCCTGGCAGTCCATGCTCCTTCCCCAGCACACTCCCTTGCCCAGCTCTAGGAAATGCTTTGACACTGATTAAATTGGAGAGGTGACCTGGAGAAGGCTCTTGCATTGGGAGGCAGTGAATTCGTGGGGCTGCACCCTGAGTGCTGGGGTGGGAGCAGGGCAGAGACCCCCAGTGATTCCCCATCTCCCTCCCTTGCCATCAGCCCTGGAGCAGGAGGATTAGCTATTCTATGTATTATATATCCATGCTCTGAAATGCTCCTGGGCCAGACTTCAGTGCTCAAACAGGAGCTGTCAGCAGCCAGAGACAGTGGTGGAAATTACCAAATAACTCTCCCTATCGATTACTTATTTTGGACAAACTCAGACCCATTCTTTTCTATGCTTATGTTCAGAATTAAAGCTCTTTGTGTGAAGTGTCAGGGGCAGCCTGGAGCATCTTGGAGGCTGCCTGGTGTTCAGCTGAGCCCTGTGGGGCTGCAGAGACCCCCTGTGCTAATTGCTAATTGCAGACCCCCTGTGCTGATGATCTGCCCGTCCCCTGGGCTGCAGCAGGGCTGCTCTGTGCTCTCCCAGGCAATCCTGCTCGTTCCTGGAGCTGCAGTGCTGTGTTCAGGGGTAGTTGGTCCCTCCTGACTCTCATTTCCCTGGAGCCTGGCTCTGGAGGGTGGTGGCTGCAGCAGGCACTGAGCCCCTCTGAACTTGCTGGGACAGGTTTGCTGCCCTCAGTTCGATTAGTGGGAGCAGCAGCTGAGTTCCTGCAGCCCTGACTGAGGCTGGAGCCCTCACTGCAGCTCTGTGATTACTGGCACTGCTGCAGGGAGCCTTGCAGAGGTTCTGGGAGTTGTGCCTCAGTCTCTCAGTGCAGGGCCTGGCTGGGATCTGCTGTCAGACCCTGCTCCCTGCGTGTTTCTGTCACTGCTGGGGTTTGAAGCTCCCCGAGATTGCAGATTTAACTCAGCTTTGCCACTGGTACAAGTTCATGCTGTGCATTTGTGGGAGGTGGAAAGGGATGTGGACAGGATTTATTGCAGAAGTGGAGAGTGAGAGAGCAGTTGTGGAGGGGTGGGAGGGGGTTGTTTTTGTAGTTTGCTTTCTGTAATCTCTCATTTCATCACTGCTGTGGTTTGGGATTTTGCTGTTCTGGGGGTGAGATGTGCAAACCCCCCTGGGATGGGCAGCACTGTGGGAAGGGCTGCTCACTCAGTGTTTCCTGCTGCTGGGGGAGGTTTGGTTCCCAAACTGAGCTGTGCAGCTGCACTGCCAGTGGAGAGCCCCACATGGCACCCAAAATGCTGAGGGCTGTCCATCAGGGTCCCTCAGAGGCAGCTGCTGTCGGAGCAGAATGACCCAGGACTCCTCTCTGCTGGGATGGATCACACATCCCATAACCTGAGCCCCCCATAACTGTTATTCAACATGATATTGCTGCAGGGCCTTTCATGCACTGTGTGAAAAGGTTAATATTCTCTAAGAGAGAAAAAAAAGTGCAATTTTTGTGTTGGGGGACGAGGGGAGTGGGCAGGGCTGGCAGCTCGAGCACTTTGCAGACCCACAGCAGGTTAAAATGGGAGTTTCCCCAGATGTGGAGCAGAAGGGATTTGTTCCCAGTTGGGAAGGAACCACCAGTACACCTGTATTGTATATATAAAAATATATTTTAAAAAAGATATAAAATATATATATATAAATACATATAAATATATATATATATATAAATGTGGCTGTGGCTGTGGCCAGCACAAGCACTAATTAATGACCTCTCATTGCCCAGACCTGCTCAGCCAGCAGTGAGCACATGTTCCTCCAGAAATGCTCTGTGAGCACATCAGGGGAGGCCAGCCAGGAAGTTTGATGTCAGCTCCTAGCTGAGGTAATGGGCATAAAAATCTCCATATGCTGAGAAGTCACTTTAAGGAGCAGTATTACCCTAATTAAAAATTTGTCTCTTCTCTCATCAAGCATCTTTCTAACAAAATCAGTTTCTTGCCTTAAACTAGGGAACTAATAGGTGTGATGTCATAACTTGTCTTTGGAGGTGTTTGAGAAGGTTGTCCTCCTCTTTACAATGAATTAAATTCAAATTAAATGCAAATTTGTCCATTTAAGGCCTGTATGGACTGGAGAATTTCAGGGCTTTAAGGTAACAGAATGAACCCCAGATTCAGAAACCAATTTATGGTTCTTTAGTAGGAATGCCAAAATAAGGGAGCCAAAATAAGAATGAATTCTGAAACAGAGTCTGTTGGAAAGTAGGAGTTCACTCACAGGTAATGCAGGAACATGACCTGGGCAGTGGCACCCAGCACTGGTGTGGTTAAACAAAAATGTGGTTAAACAAAAATTCCTGAACAAGATTTGATGCAGCTTTTGGTTCTGCTGGCTGCCATCAGAACCCTGGGGTTAATACTGGACAAATTAAACTATTTCAGTGTCCAATTAAATTATTTCCTGATGCACAGGAACTGGAAATTCCTGTATTTCCCTCAGGTGCCCGGTGGTTAAGAATGCAGTGTGAAGGTTTGTGCAGGGCTCTGGGAAGTGCCTGTTTTGGGATGCTGGCTTGGGGGGCATCAGGAATTGTGAGCACCAGGGGACAGGAGGGAGAGCTCCAGCTGCACCTGCCCAAATCCCGTGGCTGGAGCAGAGCTTGGTGTGGGTCTGAGGCTGCCAAGGGCCAGTTCTGAGTCAGGAAACGGAGCTGGGGAGAGCCGAGGTGCTGGGGCTGGTCCCTGGGAACATTGCCTGGCAGAAAACCCTCTGGGGCTTTTGTTTTGTTAATTTTTTTTTGTTTCGTTTGTTTGGGTTTTTGTTGGGATTTGTTTTTGTTTGTTTGTGGGATGTTTTTGGTAGGTTGGTTTTTTGTTTTTACCTGGCAGAAAAAGCTTTGGGTGCCCTTTAGGAGCAGGCACTGCCTGTCCTGGGCTGCTGGCCAGGGGGAGAAACCCCTCGTGCATCTCACAGGGATCTGTGATTGATGATTGAACATCTGGAGATGGGAGGAGCCGCAGTGCCCGGGGAGGGAAGGGTTAACCCGGCTGGGCTCGGGCAGGGACGAGCCAGGAGGTGGCACTCGAAGGCTGGCATGTGACACGTCCTGCTGGCCACAGCCTGGAGTGTGACAGAGACTGTGCCACAGCCTGGTGTGTGACATGTCCCTGTGCCACAGCCTGGAGTGTGACATCCCTGTGCCCAGAGCCTGGAGTGTGACAGAGACTGTGCCACAGCCTGGAGTGTGACAGAGACTGTGCCCAGAGCCTGGAGTGTGACATGTCCCTGTGCCACAGCCTGGAGTGTGACATGTCCTGTGCCACAGCCTGGTGTGTGACATGTCCCTGAGCCTGGTGTGTGACATGTCCCTGTGCCACAGCCTGGTGTGTGACATGTCCTGTGCCACAGCCTGGTGTGTGACATGTCCCTGTGCCACAGCCTGGTGTGTGACATGTCCCTGTGCCACAGCCTGGAGTGTGACATCCCTGTGCCACAGCCTGGAGTGTGACATGTCCCTGAGCCTGGAGTGTGACATGTCCCTGTGCCACAGCCTGGTGTGTGACATGTCCTGTGCCACAGCCTGGTGTGTGACATGTCCCTGAGCCTGGAGTGTGACATGTCCCTGTGCCACAGCCTGGTGTGTGACATGTCCTGTGCCACAGCCTGGTGTGTGACATGTCCCTGAGCCTGGAGTGTGACATGTCCCTGTGCCACAGCCTGGTGTGTGACATCCCTGTGCCACAGCCTGGAGTGTGACAGAGACTGTGCCAGAGCCTGGAGTGTGACATGTCCCTGTGCCTGGAGTGTGACATGTCCCTGTGCCACAGCCTGGTGTGTGACATGTCCTGTGCCACAGCCTGGAGTGTGACATGTCCCTGTGCCACAGCCTGGAGTGTGACAGAGACTGTGCCAGAGCCTGGAGTGTGACATGTCCCTGTGCCTGGAGTGTGACATGTCCTGTGCCACAGCCTGGTGTGTGATCCCTGTGCCACAGCCTGCAGTGTGACATGTCCCTGTGCCACAGCCTGGAGTGTGACATGTCCTGTGCCCACAGCCTGGAGTGTGACATGTCCTGTGCCAGAGCCTGGAGTGTGACATGTCCTGTGCCCACAGCCTGGAGTGTGACATGTCCTGTGCCCCACAGCCTGGTGTGTGACATGTCCTGTGCCACAGCCTGGAGTGTGACAGAGACTGTGCCAGAGCCTGGAGTGTGACAGAGACTGTGCCAGAGCCTGGAGTGTGACATGTCCCTGTGCCTGGAGTGTGACATGTCCTGTGCCACAGCCTGGAGTGTGACATGTCCTGTGCCCAGAGCCTGGAGTGTGACATGTCCCTGTGCCACAGCCTGGAGTGTGACATGTCCTGTGCCCAGAGCCTGGAGTGTGACATGTCCCTGTGCCACAGCCTGGAGTGTGACATGTCCTGTGCCAGAGCCTGCAGTGTGACATGTCCCTGTGCCACAGCCTGCAGTGTGACATGTCCCTGTGCCACAGCCTGGAGTGTGACATGTCCCTGTGCCACAGCCTGGAGTGTGACATGTCCCTGTGCCTGGAGTGTGACATGTCCCTGTGCCAGAGCCTGCAGTGTGACATGTCCCTGTGCCAGAGCCTGCAGTGTGACATGTCCTGTGCCCAGAGCCTGGAGTGTGACATGTCCCTGTGCCACAGCCTGCAGTGTGACATGTCCCTGTGCCACAGCCTGGAGTGTGACATGTCCTGTGCCAGAGCCTGGAGTGTGACATGTCCTGTGCCACAGCCTGGAGTGTGACATGTCCCTGTGCCTGGAGTGTGACATGTCCTGTGCCACAGCCTGGTGTGTGACATCCCTGTGCCCAGAGCCTGGAGTGTGACAGTTTGGGCTCCTGGCTCTCTCTGATTTTGAACTGGCTCTCTCTGATTTTGGGCTCCTGGCTCTGATTTTGAACTCCTGGCTCTCTCTGATTTTGAACTCCTGGCTCTCTCTGATTTTGGCCTCCTGGCTCTCTGAGTTCCCCAGCTCATTTGGTATTCAGGGATGCAAAGAGGAACATAAATAATTTGATATTCACAGTGACAGGTCCAGGCACTGCTGTAGCCCCAATTTCAACAGTGTAATGGACAGTGTGTTATCTCCTAATGTGTTTTGAGATCAGAGCTGATTTAAAGGTTATTCACCCCGGGAGAAATTGTGCTGTAATTGAATTTATCTTGCATTCGTCTATTCAAGGAAACATAACTACAGTTTAAGGGAGAAAAATACATCAAGGAGCTAAATTTTTATTATCAGTTTGTGTAAAAAGATACAAATTATTCCAGCAAACTTCCTCCACTGAGCTGTGTTATTTTCTGCATAATGCAAGTCCAGGCTGGAAAATAGTCTTGTCTCAGCAGATAAAGCTGTGCACCTTTACCTCAAAGGCTGCAGGTGATCGTGGGGCAAAGCAGCACAGAGCTGGAGTAATGAGGTTAATGGAGGTGGATCAGAATGTCTGGGCTTTAGGAAAATGAAGGTTTGGCTGTGGAATGGGGAAGTGGAGCTTTGGCATTGCCAGCCCAGGGGGGGAGCACTTGGGGGCTCAGGGCTGTGCCAGGCTGGGAGCAGCTTTGATTTGGGGACAGAGATGGGCGCAGGGCTGTGGGATCCCAGTTTGATTTGGGGACAGAGAGGGGGCAGGGCTGTGGGACCCCAGCTTTGATTTGGGGAACAGAGAGGGGACAGAGCAGTGGGACCCCAGTTTGATTTGGGGATCAGAGAGGGGACAGGGCTGTGGGACCCCAGCTTTGATTTGGGGACAGAGATGGGCACAGAGCTGTGGGACCCCAGCTTTGATTTGGGATCAGAGAGGGGACAGAGCTGTGGGACCCCAGTTTGATTTGGGGACACAGCTGTGGGACCCCAGTTTGATTTGGAATCAGAGAGGGGACAGAGCTGTGAGACCCCAGTTTGATTTGGGATCAGAAATGGGCACAGAGCTGTGGGATCCCAGTTTGATTTGGGGACAGAGAGAGTGGACAGAGCTGTGAGATCCCAGTTTGATTTAGGGACCTGCAGGGATGTCAGGGCCAGAGGTGGGAACAGCAGCACGAGCAGGGCTGGGCTCAGCTGGAGATTTGAGCAGCTGGATCTGACAGAGATGCCCTGGACACTCCTGGGTTTGCACAGGATGCCCCTGGACACTCCTGGGTTTGCACAGGATGCCCCTGGACGCTCCTGGTTTTGCAGAGATGCTCCCTGCACACTCCAGGCACTCCCAGCCCTGCCCGAGCTCTCCCCTGGCACACCCAGCCATGGACCTGCTCCTGTGGGCTCAGGACAAGCCCCGGGGGCTGTTCCAGCTCTGAGCCCCCCTGCAGCCCTCCAGGAGCACAGGCACTGCTGAAAACCCTCTGGGAGCACTGGGTGCCTTCCCATTTCCAGGTTATCCCAAAGCAGAGATGGATTTCAGCTGATAAAACCACTCCTGAACGTGGGTCTCTATATCTTGGGTTTTTCTGTCCCAATCCAGCAATTTTGATAAAGGGAAAAGAATTAATTTACCTCTGAGATAACAAATTTTATGCTAAATTTCTGCCAGATGGTACAGAAAACAGCTGAGAGATTATAGCCCCTAAGCAGGCTTTAAATAGAAATGATAAGTTGCTATAAAGCTGCCACCAGCACCATTCTAACAATGGAAGAGTTATTTCCCTCATTCACTCTCACATTCTTTATTAATCTTCCTGTTCTTCATTATCCATTTTATTTCACTTCTCCCACTGCTCGTGGTGCCAGAGGGAAGGGCTGGGAGCCTTGGAGAGCCTCAGGAGCAGCAGGATTTCCTGCTTGGCCTCGGAGTTTTCTTCAAAACTCTTGTTTTGAATAGCAAAACAACTTGTTTTGAATAACAGAAATACTCTGAAAGAGCAGCAGCCCGGGAGGGTTGGTTCAGGGCCAGGGAAAGGGGGTGGGGGTGGTGGCACCAGGGGCTGAAACATCCCAAAATGTCCCTGCAGGGCTCCTCTCCTGCTTCCTTTTGGCTTGCAGAGGATGGTCTGTGGCCCAGCCTGTGCTCCAAAACTGAGGGACACTCTCAGCTTGGCTTTCTCCTCTAGAGCAGCACTCCAGCTGAGTTTATTCCCTCAGAGCCTGAAGTGGCTGCACAGCAGCAGGTGTGGTTCCAGAGCACAGGTGAGCAGCAGCTGTGGTTCCAGAGCACAGCTGTGGTTCCAGAGCAGCAGGTGTGGTTCTAGAGCACAGGTGTGGTTCCAGAGCACAGGTGTGGTTCTAGGGCAGCAGGTGAGCAGCAGGTGTGGTTCTAGAGCACAGGTGTGGTTCCAGAGCACAGGTGTGGTTCTAGGGCAGCAGGTGAGCAGCAGGTGTGGTTCTAGGGCACAGGTGTGGTTCCAGGGCAGCAGGTGTGGTTCCAGAGCAGCAGGTGTGGTTCCAGGGCACAGGTGTGGTTCCAGGGCACAGGTGTGGTTCCAGAGCACAGGTGTGGTTCTAGAGAGCAGCAGGTGTGGTTCCAGAGCAGCAGGTGTGGTTCTAGAGAGCAGCAGGTGTGGTTCCAGAGCAGCAGGTGTGGTTCCAGGGCACAGGTGTGGTTCCAGAGCAGCAGGTGTGGTTCTAGAGCACAGGTGTGGTTCCAGGGCAGCAGGTGTGGTTCCAGGGCACAGGTGTGGTTCCAGAGCAGCAGGTGTGGTTCCAGGGCAGCAGGTGTGGTTCCAGAGCAGCAGGTGTGGTTCTAGGGCAGCAGGTGTGGTTCTAGAGGGCAGCAGGTGTGGTTCCAGAGCACAGGTGTGGTTCCAGGTTTGGGCAGTGCCAAGGGGAGCCCAGCAGTGGCTCGGGTGGGCAGAGCAAACTCTGAGTGTGCTCTGGGTGCCCTGGCAGGTTGCAGCTCTCCGGGGCAGTCACTGGGACGAGGGGATGTCCTGGAATGCCCAGCCTGGGGGCTCCCACTCCCGGGGGAAAGGAGAGCAGGGCACAGGGGCTCCTTGGCAATGGCTGTGTCAATTCTGTCCCCCAAGCTCCTCTCTGGAAGCTCTGCCCCATTCCTGGGGATGTGGGCACAGGGAGGTGCCCCCTCCAAAACAGGAGCCCTGAGCAGCAGCTTTGCCTCCTTCCCCTGGGATGGGAGCCCTTGGCTCTGTTTAACTGCTCGAGGAACATGCACACATCTCTTTAGTTATTCAGATAAAAATCTGAATGATGATGAGTGATGGCAGTTCATGAACTGGCTGAGCTGGGCTTACACCACTGGTGGAGCTCAATTCTCTCCATCCTTTATTTTTTTTTGCAGGCAACCTTTCCAATATTATTCAATAAAATTGCTTTCCAATTTAATGCATCACTGCCTGTGGATGACCAGAAACTCTGAAAGCACCGTGGGAGCCCCGATGGTTTTTAATATTTCAGGACAGGCATTCTCGTGTCTCCCTTGCCTCTGTGCCTTGTCCCTGTCCCTTCAGGTGACAGCAGCACTTCACAGCCTCAGCTGTGCCTGGCTGACAGGAGAACAAATGCCCTGACACAGAGCAGAGCTGGAAAATCAGTTTGGTGGGAGACAAAGGGAGAAGAGCTCTCGGTACAATAAAATTTGCCGGTGGCTAAGCAGTTATCACCTGAGCAGCCCTGGGGGAAAACCAGGCTTGATTTCCCAGCTGGAAAATTTCACTCTGCTGTTAGGGAAGGGTTCAGGTGGGACCACGGGGGGAGGAGAATGTGTTTGCCTGAGCTGCTCCCTGATCCCCGGCAGGGACTGCTGGCAGTGGCTCTTTTGGGTTTTTTGTGAATGTCATGAGGGGGAAGATCCCTCCTGGGAGCAGAAGCTGCTTTTCCTCAGTGAGTGGTGCAGGCAGAGTTTGGGAACGGGAGAGCAAAGGGGATGGGGCAGGACAGGGGCACTGCAAACCTAATTTACCTGTGAGCTTCAGGGCAAATCCCCTCCTCAGCCTGAGAGAAGCAAGGAAAGGGCTGGTTTGCCCAGGGGAGAGAATTCAGGGGATCCAGGGCCGGTGTGTGAATGAGAGGGGTCAGAGCAATCCTGCCACAAGCCAACCACAGCAGCTCCTGGTGCGAAAAACACGGGTCACTGTTCTGGGAGAATTGAAAGGTTTAATAAAAAGAGAATAGGAGACACACATAAAGCAAAGGGTTAAACGGCCGGGTGTTGGCACGCTGCCCAGAGCACACCCTGCTTCGGGAACACCCTTTAAATACGTTTTCCACTCCATCCATTTGTGACACACTCACAGCCCTTCATGCACAGTCAGCTGTTTCTGGGAACTGTTCAGCACGGCCACTCCTCGGGTCTGCCTTTTAGAGCGTGTGTGTTTCTTGGCTTGTGGTTTTATTCTTCCCCTTATCCCTTTTAATTTGGGTGCTGGTCCGGCCGTGAGTGTTGATAATTGTCCTGTCAGCTGCAGGGGTCCCATCACATGTTCACGGGCTGTTATCTTTGACTAAGCAGGTAGTTTAAACTCTAGTTCTATCTATCTATCTATCTATCTATCTATCTATCTATCTATCTATCTATCTATCTATCTATCTATCTATCTATCTATCTATAGTATTATCTCTAAAAAACCTTATGTCTAACTTTTACTATTGCCCAAGACTATATCCACATAGAAATGCTGTTTTGACATTATACATACAGCATTTATCCAATACTTGCAAAGAGCCAACAACACTTCATGCATTGCTAAGGCTGTGCAGCTGGGCTGGGAGAGCTGGGGGTGCTGCCTGAGCTGGGGGTGTCCCTGCAGGGCTCTGGGCTCTGGCTGGGGTGGGACAGGCTCAGGAGTTTCTGTGGCTGGCAGGAGTGTGTCCATCCAGCCTTGGCCCAAGGTGTCAGCCTGAGCAGCTGCTGCAGTGTTTCAGCCCATGAGCACAGCTGGGTGATTCTAGGTGAGAAAAGGCAGCTGTGGCACAAAGGGGGATTTTGTGACCCCATTTTGTGACCCCATTTGAACTCCCTGTCTGCTTTAACTGCAGCCCATGCCAGCAGTGAAGGCTCAGTTGTGCTGTCAGTGCTCTGCCACTTCACTCTGCTCACTGCAAGCACTTCTATTCTAAATGCTGTGGCGAGCACCTCTGTGCAACATCTGGAGCTGGGAAAGGCCTGTCCCTGCTCTGTTCCTGCTCTGTTCCCGCTCTGGGAGGGCTCTGAGCCCAGCCCTGGCTGCTGCAGCTCTGAGCCTCTGTGCCACATCCAGGGCTCCTGAGGGGTGGGAGGAAATGTTCATGTGAACTGGAAATATTTCCTTTGTGCTGCCCCCAGACTCCCAACCTCCACCAAAAATTGCTCAAAACACTCACCTGCCCCCCTCTGCTCCCCCAGAGTGGATGGGAACTGTTCCCAAAATCGCTGCCCCCTCCCCAGGCTGCAGGGGCTCAGCCCTGCCCTGGGGGCACACCCAGGACAGGCAGGGACAGCAGGACCCTGTCCCTGCCTGCTCTGTGTCTGCAGCTGGGCTTCATCTCCAGATTTTATTTCACAGGCACATTTTCAATTGCTACATGTATATGAAAAGCAAACAATGGGGCTCCGTGCCTGCCAGGGACATGAATCACGTCAGGGAAGTGAGAATAATAAAATATTGTTTAATATACTGCAATAGACACAGCAGATGTTTAACTTTCTTTCAATAAAAATGACCCCATATCATTTTATTAACTTCAGGGATGCATTGGTCTCTTCTCCAGAAGGCAGGAGAAAATCCAGCTATTGTACCAAAAATTAAAGAGGAAATTGAAGGGGGATGTTATCAAGGAATATTTTCCTGCTACATTCTGTAGTTCTGTAGCACGAATTTCACTGGAAATAGCTCAAGTCTTACTCGTATCTGCAAAACCAGACAAAATGAATTTGCACCCCAAATTAGGGATCCTCTCCAAAAACCCCATGGGGATCAGGCTGCTGGCTCAGCACGTTCCCTGCTGGGAGATGCTGTGCAGGATCTCAGGATGCTGCCCTTGGCACCAGTGCAGCTCTGGGGTGGGCACAGAGCCCCTGGCAGCCAGCTGCCCTCCTGGGGGGCATTTCACAGACCTGAGCCCTGCCAGGGCAGAGCTGCTTTCACCTCCACCCACAAACCCCCACTCCTGCTTCAGGAGGCTGCAGGCACGAGATGAGCTGGGATTCTTTCCTTTATTACCAGAGTTATTGCTTTTTGAGACACTCCAAGTGTTTTTCTCAGCCTGGGGAGTATGTTTTGATGTCTGCTGCTTTTACTTCAAAAGCCTATTTGACCATATTCTGCTTTGACATCCTTGTAAAAATATTTGAAGTGCTCCAGCACCATGAGAGTGCTTTGAAAAGCCCACTCTAAATTATCACAGTGCTTTTATAAGGACTTGAATTTGCACAGTTTTGCATCACACAGAACAATTTCGCCACGTTCAAGCTCATCAGTTTGATGAGCTGGAGTTTGGAAATGATGAGGATTGTGCACATGTGTAATATAATTTTTTGGCATTATTAAACCTCTGACAGCATCACTCCAGGCTTTGCTGGGTCAGTCACTGAGGGGGCACTGGGCACAGCAAAGGCACCCTAAAAGCATCCTAAAAACTCCTGTCAGATCTTTCCATGGCACTGGAACAACCTAAGTGAATGTAAAACCCAAACTCTGAATCTTCCAGGTGTTTCATTAATGAGGTGCAGTGCTCAGTCATGAAGTTAATTGGTTTGTTGGGCTTATTTCTGTGACTGGGGTGGAACCACTGAAGGATGATGGGGAGGAAGATCAGCTGAGCCTCATCCCCTTGAGGAGAAGTGTCAGGTTAACGTTCATAAATGGTCAGAATTACTTGTGCCTGGAGCTGAGCCCAGTCATCCCAAGTAAAAATTGAATTACACAAGGGGTTGCATGTTCAGCCTCATGTGCAGAGTGTGGAGCAGCAGGGTCTGTACATGAGTGTCAGTGTGTCTGTGCCAGGTGACAGATTCTGCCTAAACCCAGAGCAGGCTGACCCAGCAGGCACTGACTGTGCTCCCCTAAACAGTAATAATAATAATGATAATGATAATAATAATAATGATGTCACTGAAGTGAGCCTGCACAGCTCCCACTGTCAGACACCTCATTTCCACCAAAAGCTGCAGATTATTCTCCTGTCCTTAAACTCAGCTTTAACTGTCCCCCATCAGATGGGGAATTCATGGATGCTGTTGATAGAACTTAAGAACTTGGGGGAAACAGTGCAAGTAATGAAGTTCAGTGATCAGAAGGGGCAGGTCAGTGCCCCCAGTGCCAGTCCTGCAGAGCAGGAACATTTCTGAAAGCCAAGAGCAGCCCAGGAGGCACAGCCCAGTCTCTCCTGCCCTGGGGGGGCTCTGGGAATTGATGCAGATGTGAAACACCACAGGGCTCTTTTTTTTTCAGGGAAAAATTATCTGTTATTATCCCTGTTCTGTCCCTTATGCAGCTTCCTCTCTCCTAGTATTATAGTTTTTTTAACTGGTTATAAATGGGATATTCCAGAAACACAGCACATGGAGCTTCTAAAACAGAGTCAGAAAAGGAAATTAGTTTTTCCTCATGGAGACATTATTCTTTAGTCATTGCAGTTTTAAATCATACTAAGGAATGCAAGAGCTGAAGCATTTTCACTGATTTATCTGGGCAAGGAGAGGACACTGCTGCAGTGCCTGACACAATTAATGGGGTACCTGTGGACACTCAGAAATCCAACACCATTCCACTGAGTCTTCAGGAAATAAAGGCTAAAGAACAAAATAGTTGTAGTATAATTTTATTCACCTAGAAACAAAGGGTCAAAAGTCACAGCATGGAGGTTCATTTTGTTTTGTAAACTCATTAAAAAGATGTCCATGTACAAAATAAGGACATTTTAAACAACAGAACTGCAGACAAAGGAAACTATAAAAATTCAACACATTAATAAAAAGGTTTTATTTTCTTTCTGCATAACTCCTTGCACCTTCCATACCAGTGTGCACACACTCTGAAGTAGAGCTGTTAGAATCATTAGAATGCAAGAGGCTGAACATAAAGCCATTTGCTCTGCTGGAGGAATGTGTTGCTGAAAGAGCCAAACCCTGGAGCACGTTAACTAAGGTAAGACAAGACTGAAGGACCTGGCCAGAGGCTGCTGAATGCTCACTGTGCATTGATCTGCTCAGAATTCTCCCTGCAACTGTTTGCAGCTCCTCAGGGGAGTAACAGTGCCAGACTGACAGGGGCTGGCCAAAGGTGGCTGCTGTCCTACAACACCGAATGCAGGCTCAACAATAAAACCCTGCTGCAGGTAAATTTCAATCCCAAGTGTTACCTGTGCACCAAAATCTGTCTGATAAAATACTGGGATCTAGGATTCAGTCCTGGCTGCAAGTCTGGACTTCCATCCTCGATACACTGCCAGTACCAGGTCAGTTAGAAAGTTCCATTCCTTTTTGATCTGGCTATTTGTAAGTTCATTTGCCCCGTTCCTGCCCGGAATGACTGCCACGCAGTGCCCGAGGCTGTGTCAGCCGGTTCTTGCCGTGCTCCAGGGCTCAGCCTGGCTCAGAGCAGTGCTGGCACTCCCCGGTGCCGTGTCCTGCCAGGCCCTGTGCCAGGCCAGCCCTGCCCGAGGCACTCTGCCCCCCGGCCAGCCCGGCTCAGAGCCTCCCGTTGGCTGCCGCCTCCCCGGGCCGGGATCGCTGGTGCTCGTACTTCACAGACACGATCAGGAACAGCAGCAGGGTGGCGCCCTGGATGGCAGCCAGCAGGAAGAAGTAATAGTTTAATTGGCAGCCGTTAATATTACCTAGAGAGAGTTGGGGAGGGAAAAAAGGTATTACTGTAGATGATACAAATAAAAACATGAATCTTGTCAAGTTTAAATGGTGAAACGTGAATCTTGTCAAGTTTAAATGGTGAAAACTTTTCTGCAGAACCAAACCAAAGCATATTTCCATCCCACAGCACAGTTCATTTTTAATTCTCCAGAGCAAAGGCTGGCACTGCTGAGGAAGATGGGCACAGGGTAAGGAGTGTTTTCTTTTGTTCACCAATGTCAAAAGAAAATTTTAAAAACCCCAAAATGAATGCTGTAAAGGAAGAAGTTGGCAACTCCACAGATACAAAAAAAGCCATTACTGCAATTGTTTCTCAGCTTTTTGGGGATGAAGTTTAGAGTTCATGAAAACACAGGTGAGTTCTTTGTGCTTCAGTTCACCTCTGATGCTCCCTCAGAGCTGTCACAAATTAGTGCTTTGGACATTAAACAATGTTAAATGAAGAAAGCTCGTTGCTAAAACATCCTTCCTCTGCTAGGGAACATCTTGCTGTACTTCCAAGAACAATATACTGTGGCTCACTTCCAGCCCAGAACAGCCAACTGGACCATTATGATTATCAAATGGGTTGCAGACTAAACCAGTGAGGTGTACATGGACCCCAACCAGCTGCTCCTGCAGCAAGCCTGTAAACGCTCACATTAAATTACTTTAATTACTGAAACTTAAGATTCAATTAAATGAACTTATAATAAAAAGCAGTAAAATTAAACTGAGCCTTTCCTTGACATTTAAAATACAATATACATGTGAATCTCCATTTCCAGAGCAGATGTGTTTGAAGAGCAGTAATTATCCTTTATGAGATGGGATATTAAACCCATGAAATCTTAGTTTGGGTGGGAAAAACAAGTCAATTCACTGGCAGGGAGGGAACTTGTTGGGAGATTTTGGAGGCAGTCAGTCACCCTCAGTGATGTCATGAACTGGGAGAAATAGAATTGTTTTAAAGAACAACTTAAAGCAGGGATCAGACACCACTGCTTTTTGGTAGATGCAGATCCAGCTGACATGGCAAATTCTCTTAGAGCAAATGTGAAGCTGAGGCTGCACGTTAAGCCATGCACCCCCAGCAGCTCGAGCAGGCATTTAGAACTGTTCACACTCCTCCTGCTTGAACTAATTAGCCACTGAGGGCAGGATTTTCTGAAATTCCCGAGGTGCCACCTACTGGTGCCAGTAATTATTTTTAACCTCCACTGGCAACTCAAAGCAGGTGATTTGCTGAACTTTAGCAGTATAAATAGCCAGCAGATGGAAATGCAGAATTAACTCATGCAAATCATTGAAGTCACTGGAAATGGGGAAGCTGAATAATCACTTGGACAGAGATGGGTACATTTTACTCCCCACAACCACAGAAAGCAATTTCAGTTCTTTATACCAATTATATTCTGCTGCACGTAATTGAAATATTTTTTACTGAAATGAAAATATTTGTAATTTCTAGTGATGAAAGGCAGTAACAGCTGAGCAAGTAACTGAGGCTCTACAGAGGTTTCTTGTGCTTTCATGAGGGCAGTGAATTTTTGTGCAGTCACATTATTTTGTACTTAAGATGCAAAATGAAACTTTTAATAGAGCAGCAGACAAATTCATATTCTGAAAACAATAACTGTGTTCAAACTCAACAGTGCCATGTCCTTGATGCTTAACTGAAGCTTCTACTTTCCAGAGCATGAACACACTGAAAATGACACTTACCAAAGTCTGTGTGATTACTCATCCAGCCAATTTCCTTAATAGACACCAGGGCCAACAGTCCAGAGCCAACAAAGGACCCAATCCCCGAGAAGAAAAAGAACAGCCCCATAATGGCACTCTGCATAGACTTGGGAGCAGCTGAATATGCAAATTCTAGGCCTGTATTAAAAGATGAAAAATGTAAGAAATATGTAAGAGCAGATGGTTCTAGAAGTGTTCTAGAAGTTACAGGTGTGTGGTGAACCCCCAGCAGTTCCAGGTAATTTAACTGCTTTAGGAATCCTCCTAAAGGTCAGCAATGTACCAACCCATTAAAAGACAGTGTTTGAGACACAGATCTTATTTACATTCCATGTGTAAAACCAAGAAATCTTCTGAACCAACATACTCATTCTTCTGTCTAAAATTATCCTGAAAGAAATGTATTAAACTAACTCACACCTGGCAATTCCACGTTTCCCATCTCCCTTGCTCCCCCTGTCCCTGCTGGGCAGTACATGCAGGACAAAGAGAAAAGTCACTCTTGCATTGGCCATGAACATTTATTTCTTACAGCCTCAGTGTCTCTATCTCTGAAAGTGCAGACAGAGAAATTAGCTGGAACTGGAAAGGCAGTAACTGTTTTAATTTAATTTACTTTTGATCTAGAATTCTCTGAGTTCATTGCTTGCTAGCAAGCAATTCTTTTAAAGATTTGTAGATGTGGGGCTTGAACTTTCAGCTGTCTTCACTCAAATTTCAACCAATAAAGCCAGGAGAAATGCACCAGTGACCATCCATCTGCAAATCTGTGCTACTGAATTTGTGCACCAAGAGCACACACTGGGTTAGGCTGTGCCACACAAAGATTAATGCCCATGATTAACTCTCCTTTTTAGAATAATACTCCTGTCAAAAATCAAATGGGATTATTCACAAGAGACAATCAAATACATTCCGTGCAGAGCTTTTTCTGACAGGTGAAATGCTTGTTTCCAAACAGCCTGCTCATACTGAGAATTAATGCCACCTCATCTACCATTTTTCTTTGCAAGGAGAGCATTACAGACCTGAAATTGCATAACTCTTATGTCTGGCATAATAAAGGCTTGCTTTATTTACACCACCACTGCTACCTGAGTACTCCAGGCAGGGTTTAATGGAAACCCAGTGGCATTTCTCTTCAAGAAAAGGATTAACACTGGGAGCCAGCCAGGCCAGCCTGGAACTTTGTTGTTGGGAAAGAAGCAGAGCTGGGTGCTGTCACTGATCCACCAGCAGCACCTGGAAATCCCTGGTGAGCAACACCCTGCTGCTCCTCTCCCTCTGCTCAGCAGGGAACTGAAACACCCTCACCCAGCTCAGCTGTGGGGCTTCCCTAAATTCAAACTGTAACCAGGGACAGCTGCCAGTGGGGAGGGCAGGGGGGCTGAATGGTATTTATCTGGAGAATTAAAAGTGCCTTTGGTTCCCAGGCTCTGCACCAGGATCACAAGTCAGATTTTCCAAGGAGTATTTATCTGTCCAGTCACACTTTTATTAAAAATAAGCTGCCTACTCTGAGGACACAGCAGCTGCTTTGGAATTTCTTGTTGAGCTGCCAGGGGCTCCTGAGCCTCAGTCACAGCTTGGGCACCTTGTGAATGTTTGCACAGGTTAAGCTCAGGTACAACAGGTGAAGGGATCTGGACTGTTTCTTTTCTTGTTCATTTTACAGATACACTGGATCTGCCTGCTGCAGCTGGAATAAGGCCTTAAGACTCAGAACAAAAAACCAAAATGAGTGTAACCCTGCACTTTTTGCAACAAAATAAGGTACATTTCTAAATTTGAATAAGATTTAATCTGGCATAAAGAATGTAAAATCTGTTCTTTGCCTTCAGAGCTCCTGTGGCTGCTGGAGCCATTGATAATGATTTCATGCTCCTGCAAACAAGCACTTCTGAAATTAAAGCCCCTCACCACTGTTGTCATGTGAGATCACAATTCCCAGTTAAACAAGGCTGCTTTAGCAGGATTGACAGAATAATACAAAAGATTAATGCAATGTGTGTCATCTTTTTAAAGGTACCTCAAGTGTAACTAATGTGGCTTAATAAGAATATGCTCAGTTTTACAGTAAACAGAAAAACAGAGGTTATGTTTCAGCTCTTGTGCTATTTAGTCCCTTTTTTGCTCACAACAAACATTTCCACATCATTATGGTTTTGTAACCTTTAACACTTTGCTTATTTTAAGCCTGAATTTCATAGCACAGTAGATGCTTTTATCAAGTTTAATATTGAATTGGTAAAGTACACTCTGAATCTTGAAGGGCCTTCTTAAAAATACTAAGAATTATGTTCAGATAACAGTCAGAAGGCAGGAAAGAGCCTTTATAAAAAAAATTAAATGAAAGTGCTCTACACAAAGCAATTAAGCTCTGCATAGAATTTCTGGTAGATCTTTTTCAAACAGTGACCAAGAGTTTTTGAAGTTGTAGTGCTGTTGGTACAGAGCCAGCAGTGCAGAAGAGCAGAATATTCACATAAGAATTGTGTAAGCCTTAAAGACTTCTCCCAAAGAACTCCACTGAAGTCCTCTCAGCTTGGAGTTCAGCAAACAAAGCTTCAAGGCCTTTCCACAGCCTGCAGACAGGTTTGCTGGTTTTTCCTTGCAAACACCTACAAACTATTAATAGCACCTGACAGAGAAACAAGGTTGTGTAATAGGGAAGAAATTGGTTTAATTTTCCATGAACACTTGTATTTCTGATAAGTCATCTGTTTATCTGAGGTAGGATTTAAGTGGTACAATCACTAAACTGACTACAAGTAATTCATTTTACTCTTTGGATAAAAATGCTAAAAATAGCCTTAGTTTTAATAAGTAATGAAATCAGGCAAGATTTTATCTTCAGATTTTTGTGTGTTACCATTTGTGACAGGTACATACACACATAATGAAATGGACAGCAAGTGAGTAGTTAGGAAAAAACAACCAACCCCATTTCTGTTCTCCTTGCCAAGCAACCCAAGCACCTTATTTCATTTCCTAACAAGTGTGGTGACAGCAGAACACGAGTAACCAGAAACCCTGATGGAGCAGAAGCTCTCTGCTCCACTGAGAGGGGAACAAATGGGCCATGGGACAGCTGGGGCCACTGCCAGAGCTCCAGAATCACAGAATCTCATCAGCTCTGGCTGCCCAGGAATGAAAGGAACCTCCCCAGGGAAATGAAACTGAGCTGGTGTCACAGGAATCCAGGGACAAAGCTGGGGGTGGTGCATGTTTAGTGCAGGATCTCACACTCCAGTGTTTGCACACAGAATTTCAGCACTTTAATAAGTAACCACAGTCCAGCAGGAATGATTTTTTCATCCAGTCACTGGAGGATTGCACCAGGCAGCCCCACAGCTGTGTGAGTGCCAGAGCAGCAGCTGCACACTCAGCAGGCTGTCAGTGCCAAAAACCCCCAGTGCCAGCTGTGCTGGGGCATCCCCAGAGCATCTCCTGGGAGATCAGGGCTGGGAGAGCCCCCGTGCCACAGGGCTGAGCCCTGCACTGCCAGAAATCCCCTTTCATGTTCTGCTCACCCTCCTTCCCTGGCAGTTAAACACCAGGGTGAGCACTCAGCTGGCCTGACACAGGCAGTGCCAGGGAACTCAAGGTCTTGCATTTGTTCAAGACACACAGAATTTGAGCACTGCTCCAGTTTGCTTAGTGTCATGTTGGAGTACTGGAACAGCTACAGAAAAACTGATCTAAAGAAGATAAAGTTATATAAAATTATATATTAGTAATAGCACAAAACCTTTTCTTATTTCATACATGAAAAAACTCAAGTAACATGAATTTAAACTGGTAAGTCTTTCTAAATTTGATTTATTTCTTCTCTTTGACCTCAGAAAGGTGTTTCCATTTACTAACTGACTTTCTAAACTGTGGGCTCAGTTTATAAGACCAAAAATAAAGCACAAACTGTATTTCCAACACAGAGGAAGATTCAGAGGACACAAAACTGCATTAAAATACAATACTGAAAGAGTATATTGTTTTCCATTAGGGCTTGCAAATACCCAGCACTAACTGGATGCCACACAAATATTTTAAGTGTTACTCTGCTTGAAATTCAGTTTTGAAAGCAGAGTCTTGCATAGCCAGGCTTCAAATGTGCAAGACAGTGGTGAGCTCTGCCACTCAAATTGAGCAATATTGTATAAAAATGTATTTGGGAACATCAGAGCTTACCTCTAATGATTTGAGAAGTGTTTATTTTCTAAGATTCCATCGTTTATGACAGATACAAAAGCAGATTTCAGCACACAAAGGCTCTTACCTGCTATACTTGCAAATATTTCACTGAATCCAATCAGCACATATTGAGGAATCTGCCACCAGATTGGCAAATCTGCAGCATGGTATGTAACATTCCCAATTGTCTGGTTAATTGTTTTAACCTTTACAATTTTCAGTCTGTTGCTTTCCAGAATTCCTGTGTGAAAGGGGAGGGAAAAAAGATTGACCCAAGATGCAAACATTGTTTCTCCACATTAAGAATGAAATTAGGATTCAGCCCTGCATTACAATTAGAAATGATACAATAGGAATGTGCATTTCTTTCCTGGCATAAAGCATTTCAGACTACTTTTGCTGTTGTTATTTCAAGACACACAGTTGTTCTGCCATAGAATTAGTGATTATATTCTCATTCAGTGGCAATAATTATACAAACACTCAGCCCATTTCTGGATGGATCAGCTCTCAGCTCTCATGGACACTGTGCTGGGCGTTTTTTTAAAGACAATCTCATTTTCACAAACTACTACTTTGCACTGTTGAACCATTTCGACTGCCACCACAGTATTCATAAATTAGAAACCCTTTTGCTTATGGAAATAGCTGCCCCAGTCCTGCAGAGCTATGAAAACCCTCTATGAATATGATTATGACATTTATATGACACTTTTCATCTGAAGAGATCCAAGAGCTCATTAGAGCTTGATTTACAAGCAATACATTGCATAGAAAGTACTTCATATGGAATGAAAAAGAGACATGATAATGTAAAATATAAGCATTTTTAGCTTGCTCAGCACAACAGTTTAGAGTAGAAAGTGAATATCAAATAATGCTGGGGGTTTTGTTGAAGTTGCCCAGATGAAACGATTGACTCCCAGTTACATAAAATACACAGAGTAGCTAACAGTTACTACAACTCCCTGCTTCACCCAAAAGAGACCTCTGTAAAAGACCTCATCTCTAATGCTTGGAAATTAGGTGAATTTATTCATCACCATTCCGAGGAGCAGGGCTGAGCCACGGCCACTCCTCCCCCAGAGTGGGTTGCACTCCCAGCCTCCCATTCAGTGCTGTCAGCTCGGGCTCTTCTGCTTCCAGAGGAGGAGCTGACTCCTCCTGGGCCACAAAATATCCCCTGGTACCCAAAATAACCCATGCTGCTCCATGGACATCACCCATGTGCATCTGCCTCCCCAGGGCAGCTCCCTTCCCTGCAGCACCCAAGGGTGCCAAGGACAGCCAGCACTGACTGAACCACTCTGAGCACTTTCCAAATAAACACAATTCCTGCTCCCCCATGGCTTCCCAAACCTGGGACATAAAACCCTGAGGGGACCAGCCAGACCAGCACCTCTGTGCTAAGTGACAGTGCCCAATTTCTTACTGACACCTGGGCTGGAGGTAAAGATTGTTCTGAATTTATAACTTCATGTCAGGCCAGCCACCACATCTTCTCTATATCCCTCACTTCTTTGCAGGTGACCCACCTTATTTTTAAATGTCTCTCTTTAGCTCTT
This sequence comes from Luscinia megarhynchos, assembly GCA_034336665.1. Taxonomy (NCBI): domain Eukaryota; kingdom Metazoa; phylum Chordata; class Aves; order Passeriformes; family Muscicapidae; genus Luscinia; species Luscinia megarhynchos. The sequence goes on from CM067578.1 coordinate 12,783,216, forward strand.
CAGCTACCTCAGTGCCCTCTGGACCATGGAGAGCTGATGTAATTAAAATAAAACTGGATTTCTTCATGTTTTCCTTTTAATATAGCTGCCAAGCTTTTTAAAGGGGAAGTTAATTAAAGTGTAAACAAAGCAGTAGAGTCATCTAAGAGCTCAGACATAATTTCATTTATTTCCACTCAACACAGAATTGTTGTACCTCAAAACATCAAATGATCTTAATGTGTTTCTGCTCTTACAAAATAGGCATTGAGCCACCTAGGAGCACAACTGCAAAATAGCAACTTTTGCCATAAATTCATCTTCAAAGTACTCCAAGTCTGGAATCTATTGATTCTTCCCTTAAGACTTTGATAGACAAGTTTCATGTTTAATTTTACACTTTTAGTAGTTAAAATAATCTGAACTTTTTGCTCTAATGGTTTAAACTCTATAAATGAAGTAGATTTTCCAGTTGAATAACCCTGAACATTGCTGCTCAGAATTCACCATAAGATGCATGAAGCACAGCAGATGTTCATTAAATCTAATCAGTTGTATTTTAACACAGTTTATAAAATATTTTAAATAATCTAACCAATCTAATAGGCAGCCTGAGTAGTGTCCACAACTAATGGCTGTTAGATAAGTAAGTCAAAATGGAAATATGGCACAAACAAATGGTTAAGATACTGCCATTACTGCAATTCCTGAATTTTCAGATGTTTAGGAATTCACTCAGTGTCCCTCTCAAAGGCAGCAATGGTTGGAAGCAGTAGTGTATTTTAAGAATGTTAAAATATGGCAGCCATAAATACCACTTAAGAAAACAATAAAAACTGAATGAAATGTATAAACCAACACCTTGCTAGAAATAAAGTTTCCTAAACCCCAAATTTGTCTCAACTGAAGCTCTTAAACTCCTGTTCTGATGAACAGATGTTAAGTTACTCCAAAAGGTTAAACCTTCCAAACAGATTGCAAATAATCACCCAAAGAATTCACCTTTTCAGTTTCTAATGGGGAACAGTTGGGGTGGATCAAACCAACAAAATCACGTGTTACATCTGTAGGTGAAGTGAAAAAAGCAGTTGACACTTGAAGGAATTTTGCTGTGTGAGCCCATTCCCCAAGTCAGCTACCCCAGCTTGATGTCCCTTCCCCACCAGGAATAAAGACAGATATTGCTGGGCTTGAATTCCCTTCTGTGTGAGCCCACAGGTTCTATTTAAAGAGGTGACATTTAAGTGTTTTACATCATCCTCTTCTGCAGCAGCAGTGTCCTAAGAAGCATGGAACAGGAGAAACACTTCTATTTTAACTTTAAATGACTTTGCTTTGAGAACTTTCCTTGCCCACAAAGTGACCTTGGCCCAATAATTACCTCTCTCATTGAAAGAACTCTTAATAACCATGTAAAGTGTCCCTCTCCCTAAAATATAGGGGATCCCAAGTGCTGCAATGAATTTATTTAATGCTATAATGCTTTATCAATATGTTCATTACAGTGATGCTGGTGAGGGCTATAGATTCTGTGAAGCATTGCTCAGAGATGTTCAGTTCCACATCAGCAGCACTTAACTTGAAATCATCTCAAAAGCAGCTGATTTATGGGGCCAGCAGAGCTGGCATCTTTTCCCTTTCATGCTACAGCTGGGCTCTTTTACACTACACTAACTCCCAAACATTAGGGAACAGGAAGATAGGGGAGAGAAAACCCAAAGTGGGAAGAAACTCTTGTTCAGCCATAAGCTAACTTTATTATTTCAGATCAGGGGAAAGGATTTTAGGTAAAATTTCAGCTTTTTTATACTTGGAAGTCAGAATGTATGAAGAAACATTTTTAAAGGGTATATGTAAAGTGTACTTCAGGCAGGAAAAATGGCCCAATTTTATTGCAAGTGCTCAAAACAGTTTAGTAAATTTTTGGATACAATCCCCTTTATTGAGAGAAATGCATCCAGGAAGGTACATTCCAACTCTGCCACGGAAAAAGATCTGAATAATGCTAAATTAAATATTCACATAGCTTTTTTATAATGCAGCTGCAGTGAGCTGAACAATTCACCATGTCAGGAGATCTCCAAGTTGCTTTCTTACCTGCAGCAAAGGCAGAGCACATCACAAAGAACATTCCAACTGCAATCCTCTTCAGTGAGGAGGGCAGCAAGCCATTCCTCTTCAGAATGGGGTCCACCAGCTTGTCCTTCAAGGGTATGAGGATCAGGATAAGCACTGCATCAAACATGGTCAGCCAGGCTGCTGGAAACTGCAAGGGGACAGGACTCAAGTTGGCAATTTCATACTTAGGAGCTGAGTTTTACTATTATTTTACAAAAAAAAAGTTTTGATTGAACACCTTGATGCAAAATAAACAACAGTGCACTGGTAGACATTGTGAAAAGTAAAATGAGAGTGTTTGAAAGCTGAAGAAAATATTCAGCTCTTCAGGTTTTCATTGAATCTGCCTGCTCATACATCTGCAAGCTCAGTTTCTCATCTGACAGAATTAAACCTTTTACCTAATTGAGTCATGAAAAGTATTTAATAGCCAAGCTCTATATCTTCTGTTAAGCTTAGAACTATGAGAAATATGCCACAGAGCAGTAGAAACAGGTATACAGTAGAAATGCACTAGTGTAAATGCAAAGTTCAATTAAAATCAAGTGACACTTGTCAAATGAACAGAGAGGGGTGTAACATGTATCCTGTAAATGCTGTGGTTTCACTTCTCTCTACCATGTCTGCAATCACATGATGCCAGCCCTTCTTGAAAAATACTGATTGAACAGCTTCTTTCAGTATGCTAAAGGTAAAGTGATTATTGATCAGGCAGTCTAAAGCTGAACAAATGTGAATCCAACTGCAAATGCTAATGTATCACTTAAGGATGGGTATTCCCTCCTCCTGAGCTTCTGTCCTGGTATGAAAACTCAGGGCATGGAGACTGATCAGCTCTCTCAGAGGTCAGGCTTTGGGCACTGCAGAAACTCCTGATGAAAGCAGTGAGAGTTACTGAACCCACCCAGAGCAGTGAGCAGGCTGCTCTCAACTCCAGGTACTTGTTGGGATGACAGAATCTGGGATGTGCATCTGGGATGTGCTGACCCACTGATCCCCAATAATCACACCCATTCCTGGAATGTTTGCACACTGCTGACCCAGTCTGCACTGCAGCTGAGGAAAGGCACTTTGCACTTGCCCTGCTCTGCTTACCGTGTGGATGGAGTTGGTGTCATTTGATATCTCAGGAATTTTCAGATGGAGACTTTGCAGTACATATGTTGTCTGCATCTAGCATCAGGAAACAGGAGTTGAGATTACTTGGACAAGGAGTGCTGAGAGCAAGATAGTTTTCATTTTGTAACAATTAACAAAGATTACACCAGAGTCAAAATGCTAACACAGCTAACTGAAAAGAATTATGGTCAGAACATTACAAGGTTTTTTAACCTTACAGTTATTTTTACTAAAAACACAAAGAATAATTTGTGTGTCTTTGAAAACAATTTCTGCATTGTGGTTTTTTTCCCCAAAGTGTATCTGATACCCTGAATCATCTCCACAAGATAGAACCTGAAAACTAAAATGAGGTCTAGACCAGTTACCCTAACCTATTGAAACAACTGCAAGGTGAAACACATCACAGTACTTAAGATATGTGAATTGGTATAACTGAGTCTTAACTACAATTCTAATTATTTCTTTTTCTATTATTAGGTCAAAATATTATTTGAAAAATATTCCTTAGCAGTCATTTCTCATCTCTCAACTTCAAGGTAAGTTTCCTATTTATGAGAGAACACCCCAAAAACGTTAAATGAGAAATTATGTAAAATATAACCATCACCACTTGGAACAACTCACTTGAAAATACACTGTCCAGTAAGGTATTAAAGCCAGAAAGACAGGGATAATCTTGACAAGAGCTTTCACATCTTCTACTTTATCTTCTCTGAAGGGGCCCCCCCGGGACAGCTTGGCCGTCTCGAAGAGGCTTTGCTTGCGAGGCGGGTGCAGCACTCCCTGGCCTTCACTTTGGGAAAGCATTGCAGAGGTTTAGGTGAACACAACTGGCAGTCTTGTCTGCCTCATAAAAATGCATTTCCAAAGTAATTCATGTGAGTTACTGCAACACAGAATGGGTCCCAGCAGGTGGAAACACGAGGAAAGTTCTGCTATGAATTTCCTTATTCCCCATGCTCCCCACACACCCCAGCCCCAAGTAACTGGCAGAACTTGGGGTGACCTGTATTTTGTGATATTGCTTGTTCAGTCATTGCAGTGCTTGGCAATCTGAGCACATGAAACCCCACTGCAGAGGAGGCACCTGACATCTCTTACCAGTGATTCACTTCAACCACCAGTACTCCATGGGCAGCTCCTAAGAGTGGAAGAATTCTGGCTCCCCATCAAGCTACTTAGAGCATTAAATGCAGATGGGAGTGCTTTGCAAATCAGAAGCCATCCACACAGAGATCTACCAGAGAAGAAAGTTAACTAATGCTGAGGGCAGCACAGCCAGGTTACATGACACTCCCAGAACTGGAGCTGGCAGCACACAGAGCTCAGCTGACACCATGATCTGGCTGCAGAGACCCAGGGATCTCAGGGTGCCTTTTTTCCATCCCTCAACTCCCAGAAAACATCTGCAGGACTCCAGTTTCCCAGGTGTCAGGCAGACCTGCTCCTTCTGCTGCAGTGTGTGGTGGGAGTTACTGCTGGAATGGAGGCCACACAGAAACATCACAAACCTGTTTGCTGAATGCTCCCCGTGGCTCTTCTTGGAGCAACAGGAGTATGTGAGAATTTTGAACATGTCTGTGAAGGCACTACCATCAGGAGGTTTGGTGATGAAGAAGCTCTGCCCACACAAGAAAACCATGAATGAAATCCCAATGCAGACTGCTGGGATGCTGTATCCAATCACAAAGCTCACGTTCTGCTGGATGTATGCAATGCCTCCCAGGGACAGGATAGCTCCCAAGTTAATGCTCCAATAAAACCAATTAAAAAATCTTCTTGTGGCTTCTGGACCCCGGTCTTTGACCTGGAAAAGATTAAAAGTGAGCCCTTCAGTTTCTGAAGAAAATGAGGCTAAACAGAATTAGAATCCTTGAATTAGAATTCAAACAACACTGAAGAGTTCAGGTTTCATTTAGAGTCACACTGAAATGATTTAAGTGTTGTGGGCTTCACATGGTGTCTGATGAAATGACACCTCAGTGAGCTGCACCTTTGTGTGAGTAACCTTCTAGAAGCTCAGCACAGGGATAAAAAAGCCACACTGCTGAGAGACACAGCTTCCCCAGAGAGGCCATCATTATTTCTACTGCACTGGCTCTCACTGGGTCATTCCTCTACAAAAAGCTGCCCCAGATTTACATCCCATGGTCCTCAGGAGTTTAAGTAATTATTTTTTAGTAACAAAAAGTTAAGCTACCTAAAAATTCACCTATTTCCACAACTGCTTCTTCTAACTGTATTTATGTAACAGTTAACACTATTCCATTTCCTAAGCCTCAAATTAAACAACAAATTTGAATTTTAACACAGTCTTAATGCCTCTCATCAGAACACAAATTGAGGACTTGTCATTCTGACCTTTCAGAACTTGGTACTCAATTCCTAACCTTCATCAACTGCAGCAGTGTATCAATCTAGGAATTCCTTCCAAAGCCCAATGAGCAGCAGGATATTAGCAAACAATTACATGGAACACAGAGCTCCAGCCTGGGTAAAGTGTTAGCAATCTGTTTGATGAAGTTTCCATTTCTTCATCACAAAGTCTCAGTTCTCTTATTTCTGCAAGGAAGATGACTTCTCATCCTCCCTCTTGCACATGACCTTGCTGACATCTCTACAAAGGAAAGCTGGGAGAAGAAAGCAAACTTTGATGCAGGTAAGAACAGGGAAGCACAGCATGAGGCTTCTGTCCAGCATTATCCCAGCCTGCAACCATGAGCTCCTGAGAAACTTCCTGAACCCAGGCTGCCTTCTCTCTCCTTAATCAGTGCAGCCCTCCTCTCCCTCTCCTCTCCTCTGTGACCTGCCTGTGACCCAGGGCAGCTGTCAGAACCCCTAAAGCCCGTGGCACAGGGCTCCACAGGTAATCACACCTGGGAAGCTGCTCTGACCTGCCCTGTCCCAGCTTTGCTGCCTTTACCTGCACAGGTAGAATGAGCTCCAGCCCATTCCTGCACCACTGCTGCACAAACCACTGGCACATCTTTCTTTCTGCTGCCTTTTCCAAAGGAGGAAATTTAGTCTGATTTGTGACTCCTCACCTGGAAACTCCTGACCACATCTGTGGCCTTCCCAGAAACTTCCTTCACCATCCCCAGTGTCCTTTCTGGAACAGAGTGACCAAAAGGAAGGCAGTGCTCAAAGGACAGACACACCACAGACTTGCAGTGCACAGAATCCATTTTCTCCTTCTTTATCAAAGTATGTATTTGCACTAAAAATCACATCACAGCCACATCTGAAATGCCATTTAACTGGCAAACATTAATAACTGAATAAAAGTCCCACTGAACTACCCGGTGGAGTATCTTCTCAAAGACAACAATGAAGATGTCTTGTCAAAACCCCCCATGAAAGGAACAAGATCATTCAGAAGTTCCTGGCAGCAGCAGCTTCCATTTGTTCCTGCAATCAAGTGACAGTCACAAGTGACAAATGTAACAAACACCCCGAGCTCCAGTCAGCTCCGAGAGACTCACCACACCACAGAGCAAGGATGGAACTGAGAGCCGTGTCCTGTCCTCAGCCTGCCCAGGGAGGCACAGAGCCAGGAGTCCTGTGCAGTCAAATTCACAGAATGCTGACCCTCTAATCCCTCCCTGCAGACAGCACTTACTCAGATCATCTCAGAGAGCTCTGTAGCACGGTATTACTCAGCTGCTACACAATTTCAAAGTTTTATACTAAAATTCAGTCCTATAAAGCCGGCTTCCTCTCCTATCTGTTACTACTGGCCTTGTGAATGCCACAGCTTGTTTCAAACTTGTTCTCTGCAGAGCCTTGGAGGTCCACAGGCTCCTAAGAAGTTCCACGGCAGCAATAATAAAATAAGTTGCAGTCAGGGACCTTCCAGTGTTTATCTGTGGCTCCCCATCCTTGTCCAGAGGCTGGAAAATCTATGCTCTAGAAGTAAATAAAGGCTGGAAATCACTCTGAAGCCATCTTTGCAGCAGCAATTTCCAATGGCAACTGTAAAACAACAATTTTAGCAGAGCTGGAAGATGTCTGGCAGCTCTGGCTGACAGATTTACTGGCTATGAGGGCAGTTCAGAGGGAAGGCTCAGGTGAAACCTGGCCTCTCTAATGGCTGTAACCCTCAAAGAGACCCAGCTATAATTAGAATGATTATGGCTGATACTAGATTAGGATCTGCTACTATTCTGGCTTCAGTGCTTTCACAACAATGACCAGCAGCCCGATTGTTTCCTAACTGCAGAAAGTCACAAAGGGCTCCACGGGACAGGAAGTGACAGCAGAACACTCGAAAGGGGAACTGGAAAGTGCCAGGCTCTGGGATCACGTGGTGAGAAATGCTATTCTGAGAACCATCAGCTCACAGCACCATGGATCAGTGTGCAACTTCTAGAAAAGCATTTATAAACACAGTTGAGAAAAGCTGGTCTTTTTTTGACCAGCAAAAAAAAAAAAAAAAGGAACTTTTTTTTGCTAAACTGACTGGTGGAAGTTACTTGATACTAACCCTACTTTTACAGCACTTCTAAAAGCACACATTTAACAGAGTTAGTTACAAACCACATCTTTCAACTTCAGAGAAAATAAGTACTGCAGTTCAGTTTCCAATTTCCCACAGTTATTCTGCTAAGTAAAGAAACCTCTCGTTATACAAGAGCTCTCCACCCAAATTCTATGCACACGTTAAAGCTGAAAAAATTCACGTGGTCATTTTTAAGAGCTCTGCAATGAAAATGTAATTTACATTCTGAGAGGTGATTGTGCCAGCAAAAGGACATGATGTACCATTCATCCTTTCCTTTGGTACTTTGAGGAAGGAGGACAAATCTTATCAGCACTCCAGCCAAAACATGTCTGCAATGTGCTCTGGCCTCCCAAGGATGTGGAGTTTATTCTCAGATATACAGCTAGATGATAGAGATATAGATGGATAGAGATATACAGCTATATAGATATATCCACATCTCCCCAGCAGTTTTCTACTTTCCTTTGCAGGGAGAAGGCACCCAAGAGAGCTCCAAACTGCACTCCACGGTAAGTGGCATGCTGTAATATATTTAACATGAGATAAGCCAGAAAAAGAGAGAAGGGGGGAAGTTCAGTCCTCAGCAGAGCTCCACTGATTATTATGGCCCAGAAAGGAGTATTTCTTTTGCTTCACCCTACATAAATCACTGTGAATTATCTGCAAACCCAGCCAAAAACTTCTTTCCTTGAAATCCTGGGGGAAAAGCCTTTACAAAATCCAGCTACAACAGCTACACTTCCATTGGCAATGGCTCTTCTTCTGCTCTGTTCCTGCCATTATTTATCTGCCATATTTAACTTCCATAAAGCGTTCTGGGGATAAGCAGTCAGTTTTGAAAAACACCTTACAAGATAAAGTCATATTAAAGCTATTTCACTTGATGGGCTCAGGCTGGCTTAAGCAGAACTAATGCACTGGGGACACACAGTCCTGGGCTATAATAATGTTTTACATTTATACACTGCCTTTCAGCCAGGACTCCAGAATTCAGAATACACGAAATGCCAAAGAATGACAAATGCAAACTGCACAACAGACAACAGAGGTATGTCTGGCAATCGTTCTGTGGTGGATCCTCCCTCCTACAAAGAATTCATGGCATTTCTGATACCTGCTCTAAGCAGAACTCAGTGAGCCAGTAGACAGACATGCAACTGGACTTCCAGTTTGGTTAGAAAAGGTGCATAGTGAAATTCCCTACGTGTACAGCAGAAATTACATTTCAACATCCACAGCCAGCACACGTTATGCCTTAGCACGGGACTGTAAATAAGTCCATGTAACAGAGTGTTCCAGTTGCTACTGAACTCTAAGTTGCCTCTCAAATGTTTTCTGTGAAGCCACTGGGTTCTGCAGGGATGACCAATGAATGGTATCACTGTAATGGGCCCGGGTAAGGTCATTTGACAGGACGTGTCCTTATGGGAACAGCCCAGGTGATGTTTTCCACGGCCAGAGCAGCTTCCCCCATCATGTGATGCAGCATGAGCCTGCACAAAAATACCACTCAGTGCACAAGTACCTAAAGCACAAAAACTGTTTATTCTGTAGCCTTCCCTTATCACAGAAGTTAAAGGCCTCTGACACTGCCTTAGAAAGCCCATCCTCGTCACAGCTAAAATGTGTATTCTGTGCTTCATCTGATGAGCTCTGAGGTCAGGCTAACTGGGGACAAACTCACCAGGGAGGATAATTAACAGTCCACGTAATGGCCATTGAGTATTCAGCCCAAGTCCTCAAGGTGGTGATGGCTTAGCCAGCCCAGATACCAGAGCTGGGGCAGGACAACCAGGAAACCAAAGGCCGTAAGGGATCAGGCACCGCACAGGCACCAGACTGATATCCAACAGGGCACAGCTTAACCCGCACAGGGAACACAGCTGGGTGCTGCGACTCCCTGCACGGCTGAGCACCCACAGAGCCATCAGGCGGCCGGGCAGTGCCCACCCCCGCCAGGCAAGCCCCTCTGCCACCCCTGGCAGCCACACCATACTCGACCTGGTCTGCCCCGAACGGGGTGATGTTGGCCTTGACCGAGCCGACGCCCAGCCCCACGAGGACCAGTCCCACGAAGGTGGCGGCGGCGCAGTAGCGGGTGGCTCCCGCCTGCGAGCAGGGCGCCAGGGTGGCGTTGGCCGCCGGCGAGGAGCAGTTCTCCACGGGGAACAGCGGGATGTCCCCGCACAGGCCCTGGCGGGTGTGCGGCGCGGCGATGACGGGGAAGGCCAGCATGCCCAGCAGGTACAGCGCCATGCTCAGCAGGATGGTGCCGAACTTGCCCAGCAGCGCGTCGGCCAGCCAGCCCCCGAAGGGCGACACCAGGTAGGTGATGCCCATGAAGAGCAGCAGCGCCTGGCTGGCCTGGGCGCCCTCCCAGCCGTAGGGCGGCCCGTTGAGGAACAGCACCAGGTTGGAGGTGATGCCGTAGAAGGCCACTCGCTCCAGCAGCTCGGCCAGCAGCACGGCGGCGCAGGCCAGCCGCCGGCCCTGGAAGGCGCTGCTGGCGGCGCGCCCGCGCTCGCCGCTGCCCAGCAAAGGGCTGCGCTCGCTCGGCTCGGCCTCGTCCATGGCCCCGCGTCCCCCCGGCCCCGCCGCGGCCCCGCCGCGCTCCCGGCCCGCCCTGAGGGACCCGCGTCCCCCGCCGTGCCGGGCCCGCCCCCCGGGCAGCGGCGCGGCGCCATTGGCTGAGAGAGCTGTCACTCCGCTGGTGCCGGCCCCGCCCCCGGCAGCGGCGCAGCGCCATTGGCTGAGAGAGCTGTCACTCCGCTGGTGCCGGCCCCGCCCCCGGCAGCGGCGCGGCGCCATTGGCGGAAGGCGCTGTCTCTCCGCCCGCCCCGCCGTCACGTGGCTGGGTGGGGCGCGGCGGGGCGGAAGCGGCGGGACGGGGCGGGGCTGGCCGTGAGGGACCCCCGGCGGGACGGGGCGGGGCTGGCCGTGAGGGTCCCCGTCAGGGCGGCGGGGAGGTTCCTCAGCGTGTCCGTCAGAGCAGCAGGGCGGCGGGGCTCGTCTTCGGCGTGTCCGGCAGAGCGGCGGGGATGGCCCTCAGCGTCTCCATTATAGCGGCGGGGATGGCCCTCAGCATGTCCATTAGAGTGGCGGGGATGGTCCTCAGCGTGTCCATTAGAGCGGCGGAGACGGCCCCCAGCGTGTCCATTAGAGCGGCGGGGATGCCCCTCAGGGCCCGTCAGCGCGGCCGGCAGTGCCCGGTCAGACCTGCGCACCCCGGGCCGGGCGCCTCTCCCCGCTTTGAACGGGGTACGGTCAGGTTTTCCCAGAATCTCCGAGCTGTTTGTGTTGGGAGGGATCTCTGGAGATGGCCCAGGCCCCCCCCGGCAGGCAGGGTCACCCGGAGCAGAGGCACGGCGGCGCGGCCAGGGGGTTTGGGGTGTTTGCAGCGCCCACCCCTCCCTGGGCCGCCGTTCCCGTGCTCTGCCGGCCGCAACGAAAAGTTCTTCGTGGAGCGGTGGAACTTGTGCTTCAGTTTATTGTTCCTCGTGCTGTTGCCAGGCACCACTGAAAAGAGCCTGGCGCCAGTTCTTGGCGCCTGCCTGTGAGATATCGGTGTGCATTCACAGATCCCGCTCAGCTCAGAGACTGAACAGGCCCAGCTCCCACCTTCTGTCAGAAGAGCGATGCTCCAGACCGCAGATCACCTTTGGCGTTTTTCAGGGTTATTCACTGCTATCGTTTGTCTCACAACCAGGCTTTTCAGCATGATAAACGTGCTGCAAAAGGCTGGGTTTATATTTGGTTTTGATGGGTTTGGAAGCAGCAGGGCTGGCTCAGCACCCAGGGTGTGCCTGGTCACTCGGGTGGGAGCAGAGCTGGGTGTGGGGGCGTGCAGGAGTTACCCAGCTGCACACGGAGGATAAACACTGACTTCAGTGGCACAAAGCATGTGATTGCTATGGGAAAACATCCATTAGTGGTTGCAAGATCAGAACCCTGAGATGTGCTGCAGTTCCACCGTCAGGCCTGCTGAGGTGAAGGTTGTGAACGTGTGAAATTGTCTTCAGCAGCAGATCTTAAAGTCTTATTGTTGGCCAGAGCCAGGTGGGTAAGACACTGCTGGTTGTGTGTTTCCAGTGGAAAAGTTAAATTGATTGACATCATATGGTTACATACCAAACATTTAGGCGTGACTTACTTGGGAGCAGTGATGGTAGTGGAGCAAGTGATGCCTGTAAAAGTAAATGCATTCATTTAATAATGGGCCTTTGTAAATAACATGCCATAAAAATGACTCACTAAATATATTTGCTCTCTTAAGTAGTTAACAAATTTCATGACAAAGGACAATGAGGAAAAAGCCACCAGCTGTACAGACATCTCTTTGTGAACTACTGTAACATGAACACTTCTGTAATAAAATTACATTTCATCTTTTCCTGGTTTAATACAGTGTTGTCATATTACCTGTGCTTGCACTTTCTGTGGGGTTCAGTAGTAATTTCTGGAGACTCAAAGTAATGAAGCACACTTTGTATTATTGTGTGTTATTTTCATGTTTTAGGCCCCTCATAATTTACCTTGGTGAGGTGAGATTTCTATAGTGACCTATACCAAACACCTAACAGTGCTGAGCAGTAGAAATGTACATTGAAAGTGTTACTGAACTCTTCAGCCATAGAGATGTGGGTACTCACTGAAATTCACAGGTTACTGTTTGAACCCAAACATTCTCTCTGGCACTACAGCAGCTCAGGAAGGAGGTTTTAATTCTCCTCCAAACAACTTCTGAGCTACAGGGCTGTTTAAACTTCATTCTAATGTTTCTCTGAACACAGTGAATGCACTCTGTCTATAAGGGAATACATTAATGCATATCCATATTTTCAAGACACCATGCTGCCCATTTCCAGATTGTTTTTTTCAGTCAAGGCCTGTATAGCATAAAGCCAGAGTTCCCATAAATAGTGATAAAACGTTAAGACCTCCTTGAATTTTCCTTTATTTCCCCTTTATTTCTCATTGGACTGGTTGAGTTCCCTCATTTCTCAGGGAGCAGTCTTTGTCTTACTTTCATGTTTGCATTTTTGTCTTCTTTGTGTTGCACACTAAATGTGATGGACAGCTTTTGTTAACCCAACAGGTGGCTTTGTGAGCCAGTCACATACCCTGCTTCAGGCCATGCACCTGACAAGAGCCCTCTGCATCCCGGCAGGAGTGGCATTTCATGCCACAAACACTTTCTAGGATGGTGACAAAACTGCTGTGCTTCTGCCTACCCTTAGATTAGCATTTACCTCTTCTTAGCATTTCTGCAAGATTTGCTCTTCTGGGTTGTAGCCAAAATTTCCCGTCCCACTGGAATCTGAAGTGGTCTAAATAATGTAGTGCTGAATCTAAGTGATAACTCAGTGAGATGCAGTTAGCACAGCTCTGCAGCATTAAGATTTGTTAGCAAAACATGGGCCTGCCTACCAAAATGTTTAGTTTGCCAGAACCCACTCCAGTGTGCCTTTATCACTTCTAAACCCTCAATTCCAGAACACCTGTTAACCTCAGAAATCCACACAAATTACTGGAGGAAGTACTGTTTCCAAAATGTTTAAATTCAATATTCCTCTGCATGTGCCATATTTTTTCTGTCTACCTGACACTGAAATTTGAAGAGTAACTTAGGCCACAATAACGAGGCACTGCAGTTTTTGAGCACCACTTTTCCCTGTCTTCTCCAGCCTTTGGGCTCTGTGGTGAATTATATCTGGCAATCAGACCGGGTACCAGCAAAAAAGTGATTTTTCTGTCCCGTCAGCCACCAAAGTCCTGCAGCTGTTCTCAATACTGTCACAAGCTGTAGAAACAATTCAGGTGGGTACTTACATCAGCCACCTGTTTCCTGTTCATCTGCCAGGACTCCCTAAACGGGTCTCTCCTTTCCCTGCCTGCTGCCCCACTCACTGTTCTGTTTCTGGAATTGGGGTGCATCCCTTTTATCCTGAAAACTGGCTTGCTGGTGTGGGATACATTTTTCTTCCTCCAGACTTCAGGTTTGTTCTTTTTCCCTTCCCTGTTTTGCTGTGTCTACGGATTTTACCTGCTGTTGTGGTTTTTTTGCCAGACCTTTCCCCTGCTCTTCCACACCTTTGGCTCTGCTTCAATATGTGGCGTTCCTGATGCGGTCTTTGGACATCCCGGTGCTTTGTTCTTTGGACTAGCACATTCCTCTGGCTGTGGTGGTGGTTGGCATCTTACTGCACATTCCTCTGGCTGTGGTGGCGATTGGCATCTTATCCACCTGTACATTTTGTCCTAACGGTGCTCCTGCCCTGAGCACGGGGCGCCTCGCGGTGACATCGGGAGGCAGAGGCAGTGATGCTCCTCTCGGAGGCCTTCGAGTTAATGTTTCCTGGCCGCGATCTGAGCGCGTCATCTCTGTGCCTGAGTAACGAGAGGTGTGGGAAGGCTCCCAAACCGCGCGGCTCGGTAGCCAAGTGCCCTCTGCCCGGGCACGGCCGGTAAGGCTGGCCCGTCCCCGCTGCGCTCCGTCCCCGCTGCTCTCCGTCCCCGCTCCATCCCCGCTCCGTCCCGCTCCGTCCCCGCTCCATCCCTGATCCATCCCCGCTCCGTCCCCGCTCCGTCCCCGCTCCGTCCCCGCTCCATTCCCGCTCCGTCCCCGCTGTGCTCGATCCCCGCTCCATCCCCTGATCCGTCCCCGCTCCATCCCCTGATCCGTCCCCGCTCCATCCCTGATCCGTCCCCGCTCCATCCCTGATCCGTCCCCGCTCCATCCCTGATCCGTCCCCGCTCCATCCCTGATCCATCCCCGCTCCGTCCCCGCTCCATCCCCGCTCCGTCCCCGCTCCGTCCCCGCTGTGCTCCGTCCCGCTCCATCCCCGCTCCGCAGCGCCGTTTCCGGCAGCCGGGCAGGTGAGAGCGGAGCGGAGCGGCCGCGATGAGGCTGCTGCTGCTGGCGTGTCTGCGGGCACGCACCGGCAACGCCACCACGGCCGCCAGGATCCGGTAAGCGCCGGGGGAAGATGCGGCGCCGCGGCGGAGGCGAGCCGGGCCCGGCGGGGCTGGCGGGGGCCGCAGGGCCCGCTCGCCGTGCCGAGAGCTCCGAGCCGGGGCCGTGCGGGGCCCGGGGCCGTGCGGGGCCCGGGGCCGTGCGGTGCCGGAGGATGGGCAGCGCCCGGTACCGCGGCACGGCCGGGCGAGCTCCGGCTGCGGCTCTGCTCGGCCGCGGGAGCTCCCTGCGGGTTTTCTCAGGTGTGGGAGCTCCCTGCAGGATTTTGTCAGCCCTGGGAGCTCCCTGCAGGATTTTCCTCGGCTGTGTGAGCTCCCTGCAGGTTTTTGCTCAGGTGTGGGAGCTCCCTGCAGGTTCTGCTCAGCCGTGGGAGCTCCTACAGGTGTTTGCTCAGGTGTGGGAGCTTTCTGCAGGTTTTGCTCAGCTGTGGGAGCTCCCTGCGGGTTTTTGCTCAGGTGTGGGAGCTCCCTGCAGGTTTTTTCTCAGGTGTGGGAGCTCCCTGCAGGTTTTTTCTCAGGTGTGGGAGCTCCCTGCAGGTTTTTTCTCAGGTGTGGGAGCTCCCTGCAGGTCTTTGCTCAGGTGTGGGAGCTCCCTGCAGGTTTTGCTCAGGTGTGGGAGCTCCCTACAGGCTCTGCTCAGGTGTGGGAGCTCCTACAGGTTTTTGCTCAGGTGTGGGAGCTCCCTGCAGGTGTTTGCTCAGTGTGGGAGCTCCCTGCAGGTTTTGCTCAGCCGTGGGAGCTCCGGGCATCACGGGCACTGGGGAATCCCTCGGGCTAACAGAACCTCCAAAATATTCCCATGTTTTATATTTTACTGTTTATTCCTAACGTCCCCATTTCACTTTGTGCTGTAGATACAGGATGTGGCTGTGAGCATTGATGCTGTGGTTTCGCTGTGCACCTCAGCTATAAAAAACCATGTCGCTAAAAATGGACCAGTCTCCCAATGGTTTTGTCCTTTGAGGCCTGAAGTCACCATTTGCTTTCATCTTATCTAAAAGTTGCCACGGTTTAGTTGTTTAGCTTCGGGTGAATCTCTTGGGATGCTCTGCTGTTGTGAGTTTTTATGACCTTGATCTGGGTGTTATCTCACAGGTAATGCTGTGCATAGAAACATCCTCAGAAATGAGGTTTTCCTGCTGCTTGTGTCATACCAAGTGCAGCCTTGGACTTGTGCAGGGCTGCTCTGTGGTGTAAGGTACTGGTAGAAATGAAGATGTAAAGCTGAAGCTTTTGGTATTTCAAATAATAATTTTTTTTTTTTTCATTTGTGATTAGGAAGTTATTTATTCAATTTTTTTTAATATTGAACTTTTGGTTAAATATAAATGAAACCATGACGTTGTCTCCGGGTTGAATGCTTGCTAGCATAGATTAATTTTATGGCTTAATATCACAGTGTATACTCTGTTTATGATATTACAACTCTTCCAATAACTGCTTCACCTTTTCATAAATAAGATATTCATTTCCTGAGTTTAAAGAAAGTGGTGACAAAGGTACCAGAATCTAATTTGGCTAAAAATCAACTTGCTAAAACAAGTGGTATAATGAATGTGCTGTGGGCTTTATTCCTATTGGTGTGCATAGTCTTTAATCACCTTAAAAAATATGAGCAATAAATAAAGAATACAGCACTAAGCAAAAGTCTTTGCTTAGGCTGCCGTTGTTCAGCCTTAGAGATGAGATCAAAGAGGGTGTCAAGGAAGAAAAGAAATTATTCTTCCCTGCCCCTTGAAATGTTTTGTTTGTCTTTTATTACTTGTAGTAAGGAGGAAGGGAAATTTGGAATTAATAGGTTAATCAGAAAGATTTAGATTAAGCATTTTGCCAATATGTAAATGTTTTCTGGAGAGGGAGAAGTTGTTTTGGCTGTCATTAACTGGCCAGTTGAGACAGCTATTCTGTAAATCTGCAAGTAATCAGCTGTGGGGGAATTAAAAACACAAATTCAGCCGTGCTTACCATTCCTCTTGACAATTGGTTGTTATCTTAGACATTTATTGGAGTAATTCAGTAATCCAACCACTTCTGGTTTGTCTTTGCCTGTGTGCCAGTGTTGGAATCCCTCAGGAGAACATTCCCAGGGCAGGGGGTGCTGCTGCCCCATGGCAGCTCCTGCCCCTCCCTGCAGGCTCTGCTCAGCTGTGGGAGCTCCCTGCAGGCTCTGCTCAGCTGTGGGAGCTCCTGCAGGTGTTTGCTCAGGTGTGGGAGCTCCTACAGGTGTTTGCTCAGGTGTGGGAGCTCCTAGAGGTGTCTGCTCAGGTGTGGGAGCTCCTAGAGGTGTTTGCTCAGCTGTGGGAGCTCCTACAGGTGTCTGCTCAGCTGTGGGAGCTCCCTGCAGGTGTTTGCTCAGGTGTGGGAGCTCCTGCAGGTTTTTTCTCAGGTGTGGGAGCTCCCTGCAGGTGTTTGCTCAGGTGTGGGAGCTCCTGCAGGTTTTTTCTCAGGTGTGGGAGCTCCCTGCAGGTGTTTGCTCAGCCGTGGGAGCTCCTACAGGTGTCTGCTCAGCTGTGGGAGCTCCCTGCAGGTGTTTGCTCAGGTGTGGGAGCTCCTACAGGTGTTTGTCAGCCGTGGGAGCTCCTACAGGTGTTTGCTTAGGTGTGGGAGCTCCCTGCAGGTGTTTGCTCAGGTGTGGGAGCTCCTGCAGGTTTTTTCTCAGGTGTGGGAGCTCCCTGCAGGTGTTTGCTCAGGTGTGGGAGCTCCTACAGGTGTTTGTCAGCCGTGGGAGCTCCTACAGGTGTTTGCTCAGGTGTGGGAGCTCCCTGCAGGATTTTGCTCAGGTGTGGGAGCTCCTACAGGTGTTTGCTCAGGTGTGGGAGCTCCTAGAGGTGTTTGTCAGCCGTGGGAGCTCCTACAGGTGTCTGCTCAGCTGTGGGAGCTCCCTGCAGGTGTTTGCTCAGGTGTGGGAGCTCCCTGCAGGTTTTTTCTCAGGTGTGGGAGCTCCCTGCAGGTTTTTGCTCAGCTGTGGGAGCTCCCTGCAGGTGTTTGCTCAGGTGTGGGAGCTCCCTGCAGGTTTTTGCTCAGGTGTGGGAGCTCCCTGCAGGTTTTTGCTCAGGTGTGGGAGCTCCCTGCAGGTTTTTGCTCAGGTGTGGGAGCTCCCTGCAGGTGTTTGCTCAGGTGTGGGAGCTCCCTGCAGGTGTTTGCTCAGGTTGGAAGCTCCCTGCAGGTTTTTGCTCAGGTGTGGGAGCTCCCTGCAGGTTTTTGCTCAGGTGTGGGAGCTCCCTGCAGGTGTTTGCTCAGGTTGGAAGCTCCCTGCAGGTTTTTTCTCAGGTGTGGGAGCTCCCTGCAGGCTCTGCAGGGCCATTCCCAGAGCAGGAACCTGCAGGACAGGTGTTCACCTGCTGTTCACCTGCACCTTGGCATGAGCTGCCATCATTTCCAGGCCTGCCCTTGGTGCTGCTGCTCCCAGCATGGTTTGCACTGCCAGAACTATTTATAACACAGGTTTAATAGTGGATTAAGGTTTAAGCTTGGCAGAGTTCTTTGGTCCTTCCAAAGCTCAGTTGGTGATTTCAGAACACACAGACAGCAGGAGCTGCTCCCCAGCCTCACTCCCATTTGTAATTTCTGTGATTCACAGTGAATTTTTAGTTTCACTCATGCCAATGCAATTTGTCTGTGTTGCTTCAAGGAGACATTTGAGAGGGAAATAAAATGAAGGAAATGTTGTTTTAACAGTGATGAAAAACTAAGATCATTTATAAAGAAAACAGAAGATCAAGCAGGGTTTCAGCTCTTGTAGTTTGATGAGCTTCAGTGGGAATTGTGAGTATTCAGGTCTGGCCAAGTTTCTGAGAGGCAGTGGAATGATTCTGCTCCCTTAACAAGCTCTGAATTGTGCCATATACATTTAACAGTAGTTGGTGCACAGCTGCTGTGCAGAGCAGACAGCTGAGGGAAAGAGATAATTAATATTTTTGGATGAAGCCTATTTTGTGCCATTCAAGAAGTGTCAGTGTATCCACCTACCAGGAACTTTTTGGGAATCAAACATCCTTTGTCTGCAAGTAATTCCATTAAATCAGTATCAGTTGAAATTTAGAATGTAAATGTTTCTGTAAGGAAGACATCACAGGAAACAGAGCAAGTTTCACAACCATAGTACCTTAGAAATAAGCACACTTTTTATTCTTGTGCCTTCTCATCAGCCAGGCTGTGTTTGGAACTCCAAAACTGTTTCCTTAAATGAAAACCTGTGAAGTGCAGATTCATGCTGAAGGAGGGAAGACTGCTAGCCAGGAAAAGTGAGAAGTAGGATCAGTTACGTAGGGAATAAAAAATTAAACATTGTAAAACACGGCTTGGTATTTCATACTAAGAGAAAAATGTTTTTTGTATAGAAATCTCAAAGTGAATGTGTCAGAAAAAGGATCTCTCTGCACACAGTATGGATCCAGAGAACACACTTAGAAGTTTCACTTACAAGCTTTGTGATTTCCAAAGGATATAAAAAATGCAGCAAACAAAAAGAGAAAATAACTTCCTGAATGCTAAAATGGCTAAAAGATCTGTACAAATATCACAGTGTAATGTACTTCTAGAAGTGCTTGTGCACATTTACTGAATGGCTGAAGTTGATGCTTTCTGCTAGAAAAACACCCCAAGTCTGGCATCTGACAGCTCAGCTCCATTTCAGAAATATTATTGTCTCCAAGTCATGGCACTGGCTTCCATGAGAGTTTCAGTAGAAGGGAAAATATGGCAAGGCAAATTCTAGATCCAAGCAATTTGTTAAGCCTCACTTGGGAATTTATCTCCTGTAGTGAGAGTGTGATAGAGAGAAAATGCAGCCTTGAGATTTAGCACTGCAGTGCTGCCTTGGATTCCCAGACAGCAGGAGCTGGGTTAGTTCTTATTCCTCATTCAGAAAGTATTTGTTTATGGAATGGCAAGATAATGTGAAGAGACATTTGCCAGGAGGAGAGGAGGTCTGGGTAATGTGTCTCCTCTGCCTTGGCGTCATTCAGGGACATCTGTGACTTCACAGACAGATCAGTCTTCCAAAAAAATCCCCTGCAACAACTTTGCAGCACTCTCTAATCATGTTCCTTGGTAACAGCATATGTGTGAAAATCACAGTCTGCTTTTTTTGGTTATAAAGATGAAAAGTCATTTAGAAAATATGAAAATAACTGCAAGTTCCAGTACTTAAATATTGCCCAATAACTCAGCTTCTGCACAGATGCATTTCCATGTAATAATTTGCATAATTTGAAGCTTGTGATTAATGATATCAAACTCAATGGAATGTTTAGGGGATCAGGGCCTCTTTAAATCTGAGAATTTGAATTATTCTGGGAATATTTGCTTGTTTTTCCTTCTAAAGATGTATGCAAATTTTTACCTGCTCCTGAGTAGAATAAAAATCTGTAAAAAGAAATTAATTTTGAGGTAGTAAAGGTAATGCACAATTTCTGAGCCTTGGAACACTTGAGAGAGTCCCTCTCTATTTACTGCAGAAACTGCTGTCATTCCCCAGGGAGATTTGGAGCTGTGCAAAGTGTGGAGGAGAAGCAGTCATCCCTAGTATATTTAAAAAAAACCCAAAAAAACCCCACTTTCCATTGGAATTCCTAACTGAGTTTCTTGACTCCTGATGTCCTGAGAGAGTTATTTTCAAATTAATTGTAATATGCAAACACATTGCTTGTACATGATAGTGATTTATGGTAATTGGAGTACTGATGGGGGAAAAAAAACCCTTTTAGACTGTTTAATGAGCACCTGTGAAGTTGTGGAATGCATGCACGAGGATCCCGAGTATTTGCCCAAGAGATTTTCTCTCCACAGCTGGGAGATTTGGGCATCATTATTTAGATATAAATTGAGAACCTCTTTCAAGAGGAGGCAGGTTCATGGGGCAGCTGCTGTTAATAATTGCTCAACAGTGGAAATGAGGAGCTTAAAATGTGGCTGTACTTTATTATTTATTAGTATTTATCATAATTGACTTGTCTTGTTTTGAATGGTGGAATTAAAAGGAGTTTCCTTTTAGGACAAGGAGGAAATGCAGCACCATATGTTGTGCCCATGGAGCTCTATCTGATCTAGTGCTAATACATTCCTGCAGACCTTTCACAGCACTTCTAGCACCAGTTTCTGCAGTAATGACTAACTTCTGCAGGACAGAAAATCCCATTTCTTCAGAGGCTATGAAATAATGAGGAAATGAAGGCTGACATCATCCAGGAAGTCAATGAGTTAGCAGGATTTTAATGCCAGAACAATTAATACACGATGGGAAATAAATCAAATCTAACAATATGGAAGAAGCAGAGAGCATCCTTGTGGTGTTTTTATACTGACCATGCAAACACTCCATGTCAGCAGACACAGATTTTCTCCTGTCTGATTTTTGGCTGATGTTCTTGGGAACATTGATGTCTGGTTCTGGTTTCAGGGAGAGGAGTAAAGCTGTCTGTAATCAATGAGTTCCCTGACTTTGGCAGTCAGGAAATTAAAACGTTTTAATATGAGGAACCCCTGCATAGAGAGATGAATGGGTAAGCTGACACTGACACTGTGAGGGGTTTGCTGTTGCATTTGTTGTTTTGGATTTTTTGGAGCTGATATTTTTTTTTTAAAGCAGGCTGTGAAGGTATTTGTGTAATTACTCTTGTGCAGTTTTTTGCTTATTGTTCAGTTATCCTTTGCCTGGTTTCTAAATGGGTGAGCTAAGACAAGAAGCAATTAAGCCCACAACCAAAGAAAAAAGGAACATAATTCAACTCCCTGAGGAATTAATTTTTGATGTTCTGTATTTTTATTGCATTGACTAGCTGGCCATACCTGTGCTTTCTTCACCTGGTGTCCTTTCTCCAGAACAAGGGTCTGAGAATCTCTGAGAGGAAGGAAGGTGCAAAAGGAGGGTTCAGCATGACAAGCTGGAGTCAGTCAGAAGGGTCCTGGGCAAACTTCATTTCTCCTGATTCTCAGAAAGGTTTTCAAAGTTGTGCTGGTCAGGCTTGGGCCGTGGGTGTTGGAAGTGTGGCTGTGGCTTCACAGTGGTGAAGGTAACAAATTCCTTCCAGGAAAAATAAACTGTAAATAGCTCCTGGCTGCTGGAACAAAAATGGCTTCAAGGTGAAAGTCAGAGCAAAGTTTAAGGAAAAACATTCTGATTAACTTATTTCATATACTGCTGGGCCTGTAACATTAGTGACTTTTTATTCTTTTTCTGTTGTTCCAATAATGAAGGAATCATCTACATGCTGCTGGCCATATCTGTGTTCTTAAAGATGCTTTCATGTATGAAAGTCCAGCTGAAATAGCAAATCTGACCTCCACAGACAAGTTTGATGCAGCCCTGGCCATTCACCTCTACAAAGGAGGCAGACTGCTGCAAGGTAATCCTCTTTCTGCTTTGTATAAAATACCTCCTGAAAAAGTCCTGCAAGGGAAGGGAATGAATCCTCTCGGTTATAAATGGCTATAAATGTACAAACCCACCCAGAATATCCTTATTCTGTTTATCCACTTCAGCAAACGTTCAGAAATGCTGAAAATCTGTCTCAATGGGAGATCTGATGCAGAGAGAACTAAATAAATGTACTTTTAAACCACACAGTGCTTTTGATAATTAAGTACTTTAACTACATCAAGATAAGAGCATTGCATTAACATTAGGATCCTTTCAGCAAATGTGCTTTTTCAGAGGACAGTGGCTTGGCTGTGAGTAGAGCTGGGGTCAAATGGAAGAAAGCAGGGAGGGTAATTTGATTTTTCTGCTCAAAAATGAGTCAGTGTTTCTCGACATGAAATAACATTCCTGTCAGCTAAACTATAGGAGACAGGATGTTATCAGACAAATAATAAAATTTTCTATTCTCTAGCCACGTAGAACAAAATTTCAGCCTGCATTAATGATACACTAGAAGCACTGGCTCTGAAAATTACAGACACTGTCACCTACTGAAATTGCAAGTGTGCATCCTTTTCTGAGCCCACCTTTGTGTTCCATAAATCTGTTCTCTGGAACAAAGGCACATCACTTCATCCTTCCAGCAGAGCTCAGGGTGAGCTTGGAGACTTCAGGAGTGCCCCCCCAGTTTGTGCTGGGGGCTTTGCAGAAAGCCTGAATTATGATGTCTGCTGTGCCTGGGTTTCTTTTGTTCCAGAGGGGCTCTGATTTCAGCAGGGACCTAAAACACAAATGCAAAATAAGTCTGTAAAATGAGCTCTGCTAAGGTGTGAATTAAGGCTTGTTGGAACAGAGAGATGATTGGTTTTCTGACAAGACCTTGAATTGTTCTGGAAGAGGCTTATGGAAAGTCTGAGAACCATCTTTTTTTCGGGATTTTTGCTGAGGAACAAAAGATAAAGTTGAATTTTAACTGTTTATTGGAGTAAAATTTTATTGAAGTCTAACCTGCATGGCAATGCCTGAATGATGTTGCTATTTGCTTTTCAGAATCCCAAGTGACCTGAAAAGCCTGATACTTTATAAAAGCTCAGGAATTTAAATAAATCAGTTACTGTTCTAAAGAGTAACTGAAGGAAAAATAAACCAAAAACCTCTGAAAGGCAAGGCAGTAATAGATTTCTGAGATGATCACAGTCAAAGTGTGAAAGTTATTGCAGAGTTCTGGGAGGGAAAAAGGGATTCAGAGACTCCTGGAACATTTAGAAATGTAGTGATTGCACTCATGCTGCCATTGCTGCCACTATTGATCTCCTGGAAATTCTGTTTGCATGATCAACACACGTGCTAGATGGCATCATAATTATTTACTTTTTAATTTATTGAAGAGGTGATGCATATTTTATGTGGAGTTACAGACAGTCTGTCTCTTGAAGATTAGAGGCAGTGGGGCTTTGATAGTGCACATTAATTCCTTCACCTGCAAACACTAGAGTGTAATATCAGCAGATGCCAAGGAAATTCTCCAAGTAGCCAGAATGGTAATTAGTCTTTCATTCTTTTTGCTTGTTCTCTCATTTAGTAATGAGGAAATTAGCAATGCTAATAAATCCTGATCTTACAGCTCACTTAACTTTCAAATCCAAGTGTGAAATCTGTGGTACATTTTCTGTCTTTATCAACGTGCTTTGTCTCCCATTTGGTTTGGTGAAGGTGCATAGTTATTGGGTGTGGGGTTAGAGTGCTAAAAAAATAAAAATTGATGTTTGTCCAGGTTTCCTTTTCAAAGATTTTTGTTCAGATAGGTGATTCAGTACTATCAATGTACAATTTTCATTCCTGGCCATTACAGGAGCATGTTGGCCAGCCTCTCATTGCAGTCATTGCCTCGCAGGGAGCAGAATTCCTTTTGGAATCATCTTTGGTGGCACAGATGTAAATGAAGATCTCAAATGCAAAGAGAAGCGCCAGGTAATGGGAGCAGTGCTGCAGGAGGCCAGGTAAGGGCATGGGGGAAGGTTTGTGGCAGGAAATTGCATTTTTGTATGGCAGAGCCTTTAGGAAGTTCCCACACACACCTGGAATCACTGGGGGTTGTGTAGGCAGCAGATAAAGGCTGGACATCACGAAATCCTTGTGATCTCTACATATTACTGTGTGATGGGAGTGGAACAGCTTCATCAGAAAGCACAGTCTGTGAGCAGTCTGTTTGGTTTATATTTTATTTCCTCTGTTCCTCTCACACAGCTTATTGACAGAATGCCTGGTTAAAAAGCTGATCCCTCAAGCAGATTTTTTTTATTATTATTTTATTTTTTCTCCTGCTAATGTGAACCTTTCCCTGGATCCGTGAGCACAGAATCAGAGACTGAAAAAGTCTTTAAGCAAATTCTCTCAGTTTTTAGGTGAAATGCCAAAAGAGTGATTTCAGGGTGTTTTAGTCTGGGAAGTTCCAGTGACACACCAGTGTAGTCATCAAATGTTGATCACAAACCACAGGAAATTACTAAAAACCAAAAAGACCTTTGAGCATTTTTCATGGTTTCAACATCCTCAGAAAAGAAGTTTTCTGCTGGCTGATCCAAAGGTTTGTTGACTTCAGCAGTGTTTGATCCTGGCCCTGGTGGGGGAGGGAAGCTTTTCCTGTTGCTGAGGGCAGGATGGATTTTGGGTCAGGCAGGATAAGCCAGACCTCTCTCTCCTGGGTTATCCTTGCTGATCCCACTCTATTTTCCAGCTATTATTGGCTCACTTAACAGTGGCAGAGATGTGCTGCTCTGCCTGTAATCCCCTGTAAAATGTGGTAAGTAAACAGATTTTAAAGACAGCACTTAATCACACTCATTGGAAAATCATTAGGGCATGTTCTTGTGTGACTTGGAGCTGAAAGCAACTTAAGGTTCCACTCAGGAAGAAATTTATGTACTTGTTTACTTTTGTTATCAAATGATCAGAAGTTATTCTTTAAACAGGTCTGAAGGAAAAGAAAAATGTATCTGATGTGTCAGATACAAAATGAGAAATACATAAAAACAATCTCAGTGTGTGTCCATTAAATCCATCTCTGGTTAAAATATTGTCTGTCACAAATACAGCTAATACAAAAACTCTGCTTTACTGAATGTTTTTTAATGGTATTGAGGGGAACCTGAGGTATACCTTAATAGCTTGAATTATCTATGATGTTTCCAAATGTATTACTACATTCTTGTGCAGTTTACAATATTTTCTCTGCTACAGGAAAAGGATCTCAGTTTTCTGGGGCTTGTGCAGTAGCATCACTGGTGTTATTCATTGCATAGTTATTAAAAGAAACATTGATTTTTTTTTTCTTTATTGATTGCAGGATTCTAAACAGAAAGCATCATGAATTGTAGATTGCTTGTCCAGTACAATATCCCACCACATTCCATAAAACAAACTATTGAACACTGTCTAGCCTTATGAGTGTTTCATTTTTAATCAAATTCCTCTGAATGGTGCTTGTACCTCTCTAGGGTACTTTTTTTTCCTATTGAACAGTATTTTGTAGATTTAGAAGCAACATCTTTTTATGCTTGTTAATGTGATATATTGAAAGGATAATGGCAAAATCTGGGAAGGGAGCACATGCAACTTGACAAAACAAGCATTTGCAAAGGCTTTAATAACCTTAAAGCTGTCAAGTTGTGTGTGAGAAATTCATGGGAGTGCCATAAAGCAGATCCCACAGAACAAATGTGGTGAAATAAGGTTTGTTTCAACAAGCAGGAGTTATAATTCAGAATTTATGGGAATTCTAATGAATGATTGTGATTTCATGCCTTCAAATGATGACATCACATCTCCAGTGGAGAAGCTCTGTCCTGTGATTTATCTCAAACATTTAAGGTGTCAGAGGCTTGGCCCAGGACAGAAACATTTCAGAAATCACATGAAAGAAGAAGCAGTGAATCAGCAGTGCAAGCTGTGATGATTTCTCTCATATTCAATCTCTCTACAAGTAATTAAAAAGGTGTTTTGCTAAGCAGAAGTGCCTGTGAAGGAAACATTCAAACAGGACTGAAGGTCTTCAGAAATGGCCCCATTGGTGGGTCCAGTTAACCCTGAAGTTCCATTTCAGAGCACCCAAAATCTGTGTTTGTGCTCCATGACAGCTTAAAAAAATTACATTAAAATGCAGCATGTTCAAGGTCTGTGTAAGAACATCTCACACACCTTCCTGCTGTTGCACCAGTCAGAATGACTTGTTTGTGGAGTGTGTATTTGAGTCAGACTGCCTGGCACAGTGTGGCCCTTGGCACAGCGTGGCAGGAGGTGCAGCCCAGCCCTCCCTGCGGTTCTGGGTGTGAAGGAGCAGCAAATCCAGGTTCCTGCTGCAGCTGGGGGCATTCATCTGCCAAACTGGCAGCTGTCCCCATTTCTGGGGTTTCTCTCACTTGGGGAAATCCTCACTTCACCTCCCAAGAGCTGAGCTGTAGAGCCTGAGGAGCTGCTGTTGGTCTAGCCAGGATTTTCTGCTGGAACAAGTGGAAAGCCTGCTTTGTCTTCCATCTGGGATCAGGTTTATAAGCCTCTGATCTTAGTTCTTATCATGATTTTTTCTGAAGTACTTTTTTTTTTTTAACACTGAAGCACTTTAAGCAGATGATCCCAGCTATTTTTGTGCCTTTCACCAGGTTTGCAGTGGCCTTCACAGTGGAGATGAAGGAGCTGGCAGCAGCACAGTGGGTACGTGTCTGTGGGGTGGAAATGCCCCCAGGGCAAAGATCTGCATCCTGCTGGAGTGTTCCTGAGCAGGGCCAGAGAACTGCAACCTTCCCTGCTCCCAGCCTGCTTGTCCTTTCATTTCATGTTGGTGTACCCAACAGCTCCAAGAGATCTGGCAGTAAAAGCTGTTCAGTGTTAGAAAGTGTGGAGCAGTTTACAAAGTGTTTCTCTGTAAAATTTAAAACAAATAATCTGTTGTTACTGAGTCTCTCCTGATGCCAAATTGTTTCTTTTTTTTTTTTGCATCATTTACTAAACTTTGTGCTGACAAAATTCCACCAGACAGTATTAGTTGTAATAAAGAATTTGGAAGTATAATTTGGAAATGCTTGTTTTGTCGACTCTGGAATTGCTCAGGTGAGCTGCAGAGGTAAATTAGATTTGCTGTGCTGAGCTCCAGATCCAGAGAGGGGCAGGAACCACTTGGGACAAAACCAGCAGGGCAGGACCTCCCTCTGCACTGAGGCGTTGGCTCCACTCACCTCCCCTTGGGAAACATCAGCTGAAGCTGCACACTTAATGCAAGAAATTGAAACAAAGTGCTTGGTACCTCTTCAGTTCTAATTTGCATCTTGGTATGATCATTAAAGCACTCTTGCCTAAAATATAATCACTGAGAGTGCAGCTTGCACAACCCAGCAGTAGGATCTACAGTACCTTATTTCAGCATTAATTGATTTTTAAAATCTATTTGCATTAGAAGGATACATGAACAGACATGGGATTTGGTATTTTATTTTACAAGTGTAATTTGATTTTAACAGTTGCTACAATGAACTTCATGATGGGGAAATGTGAAAGGGCACAGCTTCTGTCAGAGGTGTCAGGCAAGAAAAGGACAAAAGTAACAGAGTGCAAGGAGAAGAAACAAAATTGAGCTTTGAAATATTTTCAAAATCAGCACCTCAAATGCTTTTCAGTGCCAGACTTTGATTTGACCTAAACACTTCTGTGGCCTGTGGGAGTAACTCAGTGTTCAGGAGGTGTGTGGCAGACAGGGAGCTGGAGACAAATCTGGAAATCCAAACTGCAATCCCGTGCTGAGGGTCTGAGCTCTGCTGGCTCCTGCTCTAAAGGCTGAGAGCAAATGCCACAAATTTCCCCCTGAGCAGTGAAGAACATGAACAATCCTCCCCTGCACAGCTCCTGGGATATTAATGATTTTTACTGATTGCCTCACTCTGCTGTGAGCTGCCTTATTCCTCTAATGTGGCCTTTATTAGTGAAGAATTTAAATTACTAACATGTAAGCAATTGCACTGTACTCAAAGGCTGTCTCTTCCAACAAATTCTTTTCTATTGCACTGGATAAATTACCCTTAATTATATGTGATCCAGCCCTTGTAATAATCTGTATTCCAGGGGAGTTAGAAATACTGTAAAAGATCTTGTGCTTATGGTCAGCATTTTATTTCAGTAGCATAAAACTGGTGCAGAAGAATTACCCAAGCCAGTTTTATTAGCATCCAATCTCATTTTCCATTCTCCTCGAGCCCATTTAAAGTTAGGAACATAAGAGCAAATGGATTTATGGTGTGAGTGCATCTCCCTGCCCTGTCCCACAGTATTCCTGCTGTTTTCTGCTTGATGATCCAGGCCCTGCCAGGATTGCAATAACTCAATAAATAATTGTATTTACTCACCCTGAGCCATTTGGGTCCAGCAGGGCATGAAAGAAGATGCTTAACTTGAATTTCTTTTTGCAAGTTGGTGGTTTTAGGGAGCTGGGGGCTGCTGCCCCTCTGCTTTTCCCACTCCTGTTTCCTGTGTTTCTCTGTTTTGCTCTCCACTTTTTCTGCAAAGTTAAATTCTGGATTTTGCCCCCAGCTTGCAGTGCTGTCCCCTTGTTTGCACAGGAGTTTTTGTCACTGGAAAATTCTGTGTAATTCAAAACGTCAGAGAGGATCCAGTGTTAAGTAATAAAATAATGTAACAGTGTATGAAACTGTTTTAATTATTTTAAATCCTTTGGACACAAAAGCTCAAGAAGGATAAAGTCCTTGGAGCACTGAGCTGTTCCTCCCCCACTTCACTGCCCTGTGCATTTGCTGCTTTTTTGTGTCATTTTGGTGATGTTCACTCTGATTCTCAGAAACCACCTCCTTCCCATCTGGGAGCTGCTCAGAGATGATTTTTTAAGTGCCCTCTCTGCTTTCAGTTTCTTTTCCAGCTCATTTTCAGTGACTGCAGTGCCTGGGCAGGGGGCTGAGGGGCAGCCACAAAGGAGCAATAGGGAAAACCCAAATTAAAAAACAAATTTAAAAAATCAGTGCTGTGGCTTCCTGTTTTCTGAGCTGAATGGTTCAAGAATTGGTTGATTAGAAGTTTGTTTCTGAACTGATTTTCTTTTCATTAAAAAAAAAAAAAAGTATTCCATAAATCCACAGTTGGAGTTATAGAAAGATATTGAAATAGGAAATTGCTTCTTTAATCACCTAAATTAAATAACTAGCAGAGCAACACTTCAGGAGTGATTTTGGAAGTGTAGTAATTACCTCTTTTACTGCAGCTATTTTAAAGTAATTTATTTTGCAGTTTTTGTTTGTGAGAGTTCTGCAATAACTACCAGGCACCAGATTTCCTGTTTAGGCAAACTGTGTGTTTGACAGCAGTTTCTGATATGTTTATAAATTGTGTTATGGATAAATGCAAGCTGGATTTTCAAAACCAACAGCTTTTTGGGAACTAGAGCTGATTTTCAGCTAGATAGTTGAAATTTGTTTTATTCCAGGAAAACAGAGTAATGGTCCAAAGAAAGGATACAGAGACAAACTAAAAAATATATTTGTACTAACTTGGTAATTGTGTTAATTGTGAAACTGATTAATTGATACCATAAATGGGCATAGTAAATGTAAATTACATTGGTGGCTTTTGGTGTTACTTAATGGATCTCATAGTTAGTTTTGATTTTTAATAGTCAAAAGAAAATCACACTGACATGTTTTGTTACTCTTTTGTGTGTGGTTTATTTTTTTTAAGATTGAACAGATTTTTATGTTGAACTCTGAAAATAATTTTTCTTCTCCTTCTCTTTAAAGCCAGATGCCAGGAAGAAAATCTACGTCCAAAGTCAAGGTGAGAGCTTTGCACTCCTGCTGAAGCCATTCCATTTCTGTGATTCATGTGCTTGGCACCTGTGTGTGTACCTGTTGGGGAAGTAATATCAAAATCTTATAAGTGCCTAGCAAGTAGTTCTGGAACAACAGATGAAATAGAGATGTTGGCAGTGTTTGACATAGACACTGAAAATAGTTATGTGAAGGTTTGAAGCCTCTTCCTTTGTTTAGATGATACCAAATGCCACAAATACCAAAGAACCAACAGACATCCTGTCCCAAGCCTGGCAGGAAAGGTCTGAAGATAAGGGTTACAGATAAGAAAGCCATAAAACATGGGAATTTAGTGATTCCTATAGGTTGCATGCAAATATTAGGAAATTAGCATATTGGAGTACATTGGTTATTGGAAATTAGAATATTCATCATAGAAGAATACTTATTGTGTTGTAAATGGGAAATCCCTCTCTTGTCTCCTGCCTCTCTGGTCTCTCTCCTCTCTCTTGCTCTCTTGCCTTCTTGCTGTCTCTTACCTCTGATCTCTAACCTCTCTCTGAGCTCTCTCTCACCCCTTTGCTCTTATCACTCTCCATGCTCTGCACTCTCTCTTAACACCCACGCCCTATAATAAAATACAACCCTGAAAAACAAAAAATATTAAGCTTCTAAGTCTGTCCTGTGACCTTCCAACAGCCAAAACTCCCCCATGTGCTGCCTCCCTCCCCAGGCACACTGTGCTGCACTGGGCTGGGGTTTCTCCTGCTCCCCTGGACTTGGCTTTTTGCCCCTGCCATCCATTGAGGCAGTATTTCAGTCTTCAGCCCAAATTTTCCACTCACCTGGTGCTTTTGTGGAAGTGTTCCCAGCTGCCTTCCTGCAGCACTCTGAGAGGTCAGGTGGCACTGAAGGCAGCACTCAGATTTCTCCAAAGGCTGCACAAGTTTTGATGCTGAATAATTATTTCCTGAAAGCCCAAATTCCTTTCCATGGCCCAAGGTGAATTCCCAGCCAAGCCCATCACTTACTGAGCAGCCCAGGGAACACAGCTCAGGGTTTTAGGTGTGATGACTTCTTTTCCTAATTTTATTTGTTCAAAAAAACTCTCTGAGGATCCCAAAACTCATTCCACTTTATGTATTCCACTTTCAAAGAAAATAACATTATTTTCCAGACTGTGCTGTTGAAATAACTCACTGTGAAATCTGTTTAGCCCATATTCACTTTATATTTAAGTCTCCTGTGAGTAATAGTTAAAGAAAAGATTAATTATTTTAATGATGAAACTATTTTATTAATTTATTTAATCTTTAACATAAGGAAAAACAAGTGCATTAACATTCAAGATAGATTAATATTTAATTAGTATATAAATTTATTTCCTTTTATGTTGAGGGCTGTGGGTGCAGCTGCCCTGATCTCTTTTGGAATCATGTGCTCCCTCAGAGGATTTTATCTCCTGTGCAGTTTTAGAAAGAAAAATTGAGCAGGGTTGTGTTGCTGAAGAAGTTCCAACACTGGGTGATTGTACAAAATTGAATTTCAGCCTGTCTGGGGAGGATTGCACAGGCAGCCTGACCCAGCTGCAGGTGGGAATTCAGGGTGTTTGTTGGAAATATTGCTGGTTTAGATTTCCAGGAGCCTCCAGGAAGCACAGCTCAGCCTTCCAGGGGACACTAAATGTGGAAATCTCTCTTTTTTTTTTTTTTAACACAGGAATTAAGACTACACCCAGTGCAACATTTGACTGGTACAGATTTCTACAAAATGCAGGTAAAACTAATTTTTCTCTGTGTTTATTCCCAAGAGGTGTCAAGGATGAAAGAAACTTAGAATTAGAGTTTAACTAAATTATGTAACAAAGTGCCTTAATTACATAAAAAATGGCAGGATATCAATCAGATAATCTGGTTCTATCTCCAAATTTCAGTCTGGCCAGGGCTGAGTGGTCACAACCTGTGGGTCAGTGTCCCCTGGGGTTAATTTGGAGCACAGCACCAATTCCTGAGCACTCTGGGCTTTGCTGGGTGACAAACTGAGGAGGAGAAATGTGAAATTTGGTTATTGGGTGTTGAGCTGGAGCTGTCCCTGCTGTCACCAACGTGGTGGCAGGTGAGGCAGGTGACCTGGCTCTGAGTCACCTGATCTGGGCAATGCTTTCATCACTTCACCTTCCCCAAAAGAATGATTTATGGGCATTTTACCCTGGTAAAAACAGTTCAATTTTCCATTCATCAGGCTGATCTCTGATAGTGCAGCTGCTCCCTGTGTTACAAATGAATCCTCACCAGTCAATGGCATTATCACATCAGGAAATGTGTGCCATTACTCAAAGCCAGTGTCAATTTGAAATTGAGCATTGTGGGGTTATTTTGTTCTCAGTAAATCACAGCCCACGAGCACAGTGCCACTAAGATTAATAATTTTCTGAAGTGAAATGATTTGTCACTTGCTAGCACAGCCTTAGTGTTGATTTGATCTCTTGTCCAACCATTTGGTGATTAAGTGAGCAGTCAACAGATTGAGGAGGGGGAAGCTCCCCCTGAAGAGAATTTCTAATATATTAGAGACAGTTTTTTGCCTAATGTGTACTAATGCAAAAGTGCAAAATAATTCATAATGCACATGAAAAGCAGACTAAGATGTGACTCTAACATCTGTGCCTTATTAAATAATAACTTGAAAACTGGCATCAGATTATTCAGTGTTGTGTTTATGACTGTTCCATCTCGTTTGTCTTCCCTGCCTTGTGCCCATGTCCATCTCTGGTGGCAGCCCACAATTCCCTCTTCTTTCAGCTTTGCACATGGAGCCAGGCTTTTTTTGGCTGCACCTTTGTGCTTTCTGGGCACTGATTAGGAGTTCCCAGTGAATTCTGGGCACTTGCAGTTCCAAAGTGTGTGAAATCCTGCTAAGCTTGGAGCAATCAGAAGGAAACTCAAAAGCAGGGGGCAGTTTTGCTCAGAGGGGTGGGATTTTGGCACTGTGGGCTTGCACAACCTTGTGTGGAGACCCTGAGCTTTAATGCAGATAAAGCTCCTCAGTCTCCTTCACATCATGCCATTTGTGGGGGTTTTTAAAGACTTTTTTCATGAAGTTCTGTTCCATTTCTGAAGGCACTTAATGATTTTTTTGGGGAGAAGTATTTCCCCAGATAACCCTTGCCTGTGTCTTTAGCAGAACCCTTGAACATTTGTCAAATTCAGGATTCCCAGGACAGAATGCAAAGGAGCAGCACAAGCCCTGCAGAGCAGGTTTAAATTCATTTGAGGCATCACTGTTAAACACCCTTGGTGTTCAGGGTGTCAGATTATCATCTCAAATGAAATAGCCACTTCAGAATACTTCCAGACTTTTCTTTGCACTGATTTTTTTTTTTTTTCAGTCAGAGGAAACATTTGCTCACTTTAAATATGACACCAATACATAAACAGCCTCTTTAAATCAATGTAATGGCTTCAAAAAGAATTTAGTGGCAGCTTTAAGTGAGTGGCAGAATGCACCAAATGCATTTTATGGTGGGAGACCTCCAGCCTCCCAATTGGAATGGTACTAAACCAAACTCTGGGGAATCTCAGCTTTTTGTGCACTCCCTTTGATGGTCTGGGTGCTGATGGAAATAGCAATTGCCTGCCACAAATGGAAGCAGTGCTGTGGAAGGTCCTGCTGTTGTTATGATGGGTGCAGTACAATCTCAGTACAAAAACCATGGAACTGGTGTTTTTTTCATGTTCTCAGCAGCAGGTTTGAGAGTTGCAGAGGTGCTGGTGTGCTGTCTCCTAGCTGCAGTACCTAGGGGCTGGCTAGTCAGCATTTACTGGCTAAATCTACAAAAAAAAAAGGAGCTTTTAGAGTTAATTTGCATTGTGGTTAACTCAGCTTCACAGTTTGTGTTGTGTGGATGAGACTGAGCAGCAGCAGCCAAACCAAGAGGCTGAACTGAAGAACACAACACCCTCAGCCTGCTGGGGAGCTCAGCCTGCTCCAGGAGGTTTTGCTGCCTGTGTCAGCCTGCAGATCACAGCAGATGATCACAGTGTTTTCCTCTGACCTTGCATTGCAGGGATCCATTTCCAGCACAATCAGTTTGATTACAGCAGTTTTGGAAGCCCCATCTATAGACTTGAGGGAGTCAGGGAGAGTTCAGCCTTTTGCTGTAAATTGACTGACAGAAAATGACAGGAGAGTTTAAGCAAATGAGAAACCTGAGCCTGATCTCCTGCAACAGCTCAGAGCTGCTTCTGACCACAGGCAGGCTGGATGTCATCATTCCAGGATGAACAGCTCCTTGTGGTTTCAGTGCAATGGGGCTGAGGATGCAGCCCCTAACCAGCATCAGGTGATGAGAAGATGTAACTAACAAATCTGCACTGATAAACTGAGAAATCTTTGTTTAGCCAACACACAGGGGAGGTGGAACCACAGGGTCACATGCCTACTGCACCAGCAAATAAAACATGCAATATGCTTTTGTGGTTTGATTTTTCAACTCTCATGTAATTTCTGCTTCACAGCACAGCTGTTCCCTGAGCTGGAGAAGTTTACTCAAGCTGTCATGACACAGGCAGGGTTTTGCAGAGGCATTAGGTTTTCCTAAAGCTCTGCTGGAGAGAGAGACCCACACAAGAAAAACTGAACAGAAGAAGTTTGGGCACTTCCAGAGCTGCCCATAGTAAAAATTGTATGCTGGCAGCAATAAACTGAGTTCCCAAACTGATCTGAAACCACAGAGCTTTTTTGTTGTCTGATCTGTTGGAAATAATGAGCAGCAGGGGAGAGGAAGAATGGATGGAGAACTTTGCAGTGCAGTTTTTTGGATTAGTAGCCTGTCCCTGGAAGTTTGCAGGTTCATTTGACTTCTCTGTCTCCTGAGCAAGGACTCACTGTGGGCTGTGAGCAGCACTGGAAACACTTGGGGTGAAGTTATTGTCAGAAACAAACTGCTGAAGTAAAGTAAAGTAAAATGGCACAGTAATAAATGTTGGAGATCTGCAGGTGGCAAAGTGTATCACTGAAATTAGGACTAATTGGGCTCCTAATTGCCCAAACTTGTGTGCCACCAGTGAGTCCAGCCCCAGCCAGAGCCAGGGTGAGGCAGCAGGAGGTGCAACAAGAGCTAATGGGGAGATAAACTTGAGAAAAGCTCTGAATGGAAAGATTTAGAGTACCAAAGGTTCCACAGTTGGATAAATTTATCTATGTTTCATGCTCAAGAAAATAAAGTCATTGTCTGAAAGACTGAAATCTCAGCAATAAACCTATGGCTTTCCTTTTTGAGGAGAGCAGCCAGTGCTCAGGAGATGGATAAATGAAATATTTTCAAGAGCAGTAAAAGACCTGCTGTGGTTCAAAGTGACCAGAAAATGAAAATAAGGTTATTTTCCCTCCCCATCTCATCGTGGCTTAGATTTTGTTTCTGAACAAAGCCAGAAATGGATGAATAAGCCCAAATAATGTGGATTTGGTGTTGTTCTCTAAAGGTCTGTAGAGCACAACAGTGAGCTTGCAATCAGGGGTTGGAAAATTAATTTTAAAATCTTCTTCTTTACCTCTCAGCAAGCTAATGCTGGGTATTACTCATTCACTTCCAGGCCTGCAGCCTTCAGTAAGATTAAAGATTTGCAGTAATACATTTATTTTTATTGTGCACCTATGACTAGTGCATTTTTTTTCCCCTGATAGTACCTGGAGGGAGGGAGTTAAATGAATCTACACTTTCAAAATCTCTTTAGATAACACTTGTACTTATCCCTGCCTTTCTCAGAAAAACAATGTTCCTGCTGAAGCTTCAGAAATTATTTAGGCTTTTGTGTTTTGCTGTTCAGGTTTTTGTGTGTCATAATCCTGTTCTCCCCAGTAACAAGAGGAGATGGCCTCAAGTTAGGTTAGATTGGAGATTAGGAAAAACTTCTTCACCCAGGGGTGTCAGGCCCTGGCACAGCTGCCCAGGGCAGGGGAGCTTTAGGATCCTGGGGGGATTTAAGGGATGTGGGATTCAGCAGCAGCATCTCTGACTGACTGGGGACAGTTATTTATGAACTGAGAGATGTTAATGACAGGGCCAGGGCTCTGCTTGCATTTAGTGTAGAGTGGATCTTGAAGGATGGCTGGAAAACATGTACCATGCAGTCTTTTTATAATTTTATTTTTTAATTGCCAGGGGTTTTGTACAAATCTTTCCATTTTGTGTTTGTCAAGCAAACAGGAAGGTGCATGAGGCACATATAATGAAGCACAGTGTGCTGCTGGAAATCTTTGCTTTTGTATCACTGACAGAAATGGGGAGAAAGAGACCAAAACATTTTTTTGTTATTCGGGTGTTTGCCTGTCATTCAAACGAGGCAGTGGCACAGGGAATGCAGTGAGAGAGAAAATGACTTGATTGTGCCACACTGATGTGTTTCCACTTCACAATCACACGAGCTGCTCGGATCTGTTCCACCTGCAAAGGGCAGAGTGACAGCAGGAATCCACACACCAAAGTCTGTTTAAGCTGAAGGAAAAAGAAAAAAGTCTTTTTCACAGGGCAGTTTTCACCCAGCTGCTGGATGGGAAGGCAGCCTGTGCACTCCAGATGTGCTCAGAGAGGACAGAGTGTGCTGCAGTTGTTGTTTCAGGGACAAATGGCTGATTGTTGGCTGGGCTTGTCCCAGAGAGAGCCCCAGGTGGAAATCAGTGCAGCTCCACTGGGAATGTCACCCTTCCAGGGAGGGGCAGAAAGGGAAGGAGTGCCACAAGTGCTGCTGGAGCTGGGTCTCAGTGGCAGGGAAGAGCAGCTGCCAGCACTGCACACAGCACAGAGAGCCTGCAGGCTGGTTTGGGTGCTGTGCAATGAGGGGTGGTGCTGACAGCTCAGCAGCAGTGCAGTGGGCTGCAGCAGATTCTCAGCCCTGCAGCCAGTGGCAGCTGAATCCTTCTGCAGCAGCCCCTGGGGACAGGTTTGAGAAAGGCCAGGAGGGATCCAGCCAGTGCCTCAAACACCCTGAGACAGGGGGGGCTGTGTGAGCTGGCATTTACACGGGGGAGTCTGCTGGGAGGTGGGAGTGTCTCTGCAAAATGAGAGATCAGTTGAGCGAGCTGATTTCATTAATAAATATTATTGTAGGTCATTTCTCTGGTGAAACAGAGTGTAACTGATGAGATTCCTGGGAGAGGCACCTTTGGGGAGCAGAATGGGGAAGTCTGAATGCTCAGGGGGCAGCTCCCTCCTTCTTTTTTGTGTTCAGGTGTTCATCCAGAACGGAGCAGAACAGCAGCCAGGGCTGCACAGAACTGCTCCATCAGGGCTTCAAACATTTACCCAATAAAATTAACAGACTGAAAGCTGTAAGATAGACACAAAAAGCTGGTAAGACATAAAAGAGCAGTTATTTCAAGAGTGCAGTAACTCAGTCTCCATATGAGAGCAGGAAAACCTGGTTTCTTCCTCCTGTGTGACTGAGCTTCCAGCACTAACTCCAAGTTTTGTTTCTAAACAGCCAGAGCTCACCATCAATAAATGGGAGTCCATAATTCAAAAGGGGTATTTGTGCCTCATGGGATGGCTGCAGTGCAGGCTGAACTTTGGTAACACTTTTTAGTAGTTTGTTTTGTGTGAGTTTGTCATAAAGTGCAAGCACTGCTGGCTGGCTCAGACCACTCAGTATTGATGGCTTTTCCAATCCAAATGTTTGTATGTTATAAACTACAAATGATTCTTGGTCCAATAACCAGTAAAATGTTATTTACCACGTCTGCTGCAGCCACTTCTGACAACTCAGGGTTGTTTTAAGTGGAATGAAAGAGGCTCAGTAATGAACCCTGTGATTTAAATGCTCCTGACCTGGGTTTCAATTTTGGAAGCAGATTTGTGACCCTGCAGGCAGAGCCTTGGTGGGAGCAGTGTCCCCAGGAGCCTTGCAGAGCCTGGTGGGGTGATCCTGCCAGCCCCAGCTCCAGGAGGGGCTGAGCTGATTGTTCAGTGCAGCAAATCAAACCTGAGCACCCCAAGCCCTCCAGTTTTATCAATTTATGTTATTTGTGCTCAGTCAGCAGGTTTTGACTTGTGTTGTTTTATCAGGAACACTTTTTATCAAAGCTCATCACATGTGAGCCTTGTCCAGAATGTCCTGAATTCATGTCCTGCCACAGACCCAGTGGGAACTGCAATTCCCTGAAATCCTTCTTTTCCTAATAAACCCTGCACAGCTATGAGTTGTTGCTGTGTATATCTAAGAGATTTTCAATGTTAAAACCTCCCTTGGTGAGGTTTTTCCCCCCAAGTTATTTTTCCTCTGTGTTTTTAGCAATAAGTGCAAAATAAATGCTTTGCAATAATTTAATTTCTAGTTAACTATTGTTAACTAGTATTGTTAACTAACAGTGCTGGGACACAGGGAGCGTTTCCTGATCTTTAATTACAAAAAGTGTCAGATCAAGAGCTCTAATTAACCAAACTGATTAACCAAACCTCATATCTGCTCGGTGGGGAGTTATGAGATGGATGCAAAGTGATTCTGTTTAGGATTAAAACCTCTGAGAGCCCCCCAGAGCTGCTCAGGGCCCTCCAGGCTGGGCTCTGCTGCCCCACAGCTCCACCAGCACCAGATTCTTCTCCAAGTCCTGCACATTCACTGCTCTGGAAATAAACACCTGTGCCCTATAAATGATGGAAACCCTCAATCTGAGGATTGATTCAAGAGCAAGAAACCAGGGATAAGGATAATTTTTCATAATCCACCATTTTGCTGCTTTCACCATCACATGTGCTCATTCATGGAACAATTTGGAGTGCTCAGCTTTTTTATCTGCATTAGTGAATTATTTTATAATTTTACAGTTATTTTTGCAATCATTTGTTGCAGGCATTCCTGCAGACACAGAGAATTTGCATCTGTTCCTTCTGGTGTGTGGGCTTAGAAGGGTCAAAGACCCCCTGTACTTAGTAGAGGTTTTCTCAGGTAAGTAGTATTTGAATATTCTTGTTTTGTCACTCAGTGCATCCTTTTAATGTTTGTGGGTTTGGCATGAGGTGTTTTATTCATTGCAGGAAACATCATCATATATTTACATTTGAAAAAAAGAAATTCTTATGTAACCACTGATCTGTTCCACACATTATTTTTGTGCTGTGTCTCTCCCATCCTGCTGGGAATAACAGAGCATTCAAATCAAAGCAACATTTGATGGTTTTACTTGCTGAGAAAACTGTTTTGCTGTTACATGCAATATTGATGGGAGACAAAAGAAAATATCATCTGCTTCAAAATAACTTTTTTATCTGGCTGTCCCGTGGCTGTTGGGTTGATTTGCATGTGTGCTAATTAATGCCATTGAAGCTGCACACAAATTTTACCACCCATTGTTCTGGCTCAGTGCTCAGACTCAGCTGAAGTTTCCTCACAGCCACAAAAGGGAATATTTTTGTGTCTGTGAAAGGTTCAAGCGTTCTGGGCTGGAAATTCAGCCTGCACTATTCACTTTTACAGCCCTTTAAACCTCGAGGTGCTGAGTAACAAATGCAGTTTGTGGTGAACTGCACTGTTATTTCCTGGGAGCAGCAGATTTCTCTTGTGCACATTACTGAGTAATGGTTGTAATGGCTGCACTTACTTCCACATGTTCTTTACACAGGAAAATATTCAAGTGATTCTGGCTTAGTGGCCAGAGTCACTGCATTATACAGAGCATTGTTCTCTTGAGTGATTCAAAATTAATATCTGAGCTTAGTTAAATAACCCTTGAGTCAGAAGAGATTGCATGAAGCAGAAAGGCTAAATACTAACTTTCAGATATGCTAATATTTGAATTCTGGGGAGTAATGAGAGGGCTGGACTCTGGTGCACGTTCTCTTTTAAGTAGCAATACAATATTAGTCTAATTTTTCTCTAATCGTGGAGCTATTTATAATGATTTAAAAATTAATAATTTTTATTTATTAAACAGTTGTTTCTCTGTTTCAGACTGGCACAGAAAGGATCCCAGTGTCCATCTGGGCATTATTGGACCTGCAGTAAGTTGCTGCTGTAATTTTTTATCTCTAAATATTTCCATTTACCTGCATCTGAGATGCACAGCTCTGTTCCAAACTGAACCTAGGGCCAGAGGATTTCTCTCAAAGAGATAAGAAGGTCCAAACCTAGACCTTGTGAGGGCTGTTCCCAACAGGACTAAACTGTGGAAGTGATTGCAGAGTTCCAAAGTTCAGCACTGCCAATCAAAGGCTCCTGCAGTGCAGGGGGAGCAGCTCCCAGGTTTTCAGGAGGAGATTGAGGCAGCCCAGCCCTGCCCTCTCACTGCTTCATTCCATCACAGAAAGGAGCTCTGAAGAGAAAAAAACATCAGCATATTTGGATTTGACTCTTGGCTAATGTTGTTACACCCGTGGGATTTTAGACACAAACTCCTAAAAATGTGTTCTTTAGCAAATCAAACACCACCAATGCCTATTTCACCAGGGATAACTCAGAAATGAGCTGACAAGGGTTCTGGAAGGCAGCAGCTGCCACCCAGGAGGGTTTTTGTGCACAGGCATGGCTGGTGAGGGTTTCTGGTGCTGTGCAGGTGCTCAGGGTACCCTGTCCTGCCATCCTTGGAGCACTGGCTCCCTCTCCAGCTGGAGTTTGGTGCCATTCCTGGGAGCCTGGGCTTGTGCACAGTTAACAAAGTGATGTCAGCTGCTGGCTGACAGCAGAGCAAGGACAGGTGTGGGGTTTTGGTGGTCGCAGGACAGACTCAGGAGCTCAATATATTCTGTTCTTTAGTATTTTATTATAGGGTGTGGGTACAAGAGAGAGCTTAGAGAGAGGTTAGAGCAAGAGAGAGACAAGAGAGAGAGAAGAGAGACAAGAGGCAAGACAGATAAGTGAGGCAAGAGAGCGATTTTCCATTTACAGTACAATAAGTATTCTTCTATGATGAATATTCTAATTTCCAATAACCAATGTACTACAATATACTAATTTTCTAATATTTGCATGCAACCTATAGGAATCCCTAAATTCCCATGTTTTATGGCTTTCTTACCTGTAACCCTTTTCTTCAGACCTTTCCTGCCAGGCTTGGGACAGGATGTCTGTTGGTTCTTTGGTATTTGTGGCATTTGGTGTCATCTAAACAAAGGAAGAGGCCTCAAACCTTCACATAACTATTTTCAGTGTCTATGTCAAACACTGCCAACATCTCTATTTCATCTGCTGTTCCAGAACTACTTGCTAGGCACTCATAAGATTTTGATATTCCCTCCCCAACAGACAGAGCCTGAGCTCACAAACCCAGCCCAGCTCCTTCTCCATTCAGAACCCCAGAGCACCAAAGCCTGGGACAAACACAGGTTTTTATACATCCCTCATCCCAGAACAATCTTAAAGTACCTCAGTCCTGCTCCTGTGTGCTGCCTGTGTAACTCCATGCTGAAGTTACAAAACTAATTGCAGGTTTTTGAGGAAGAAATCAGTGTTCTCCTGCAGCACAGGGCAGCCTGAGCCTTGCCTTAAGCAGAGCCCAGGTCTCAGGAGGGAGCTGTGGCATGTGAAACAAACTCTCACTGGTGCTTGAAGGGGACTAAAAGCTTCCCTGTTCCATCTGGTAATGTGTTCCCTCTGTATCAGTCTCATCTCTGATTCATCAGCCTGAAAACATGCAGGCAATTTGCTTTATATAAAAAAAAACCAACAAATAGACTCTCAGTAGGCAAATAAGAACCATTTCTCTATTTTCTCATTCAGTTTAATTCTTTGCAAATTTTGGGACGTAGGATTTTACTGTTAAAAGCTGGTTTTGTGTTTTTATTTTATCAGGGTTTTTTCCACACTAATACACAAAATGATTTGGAAGTGAACTGGTGTGGAAGGCAAATCTAGAGCAGGTGTAATGAAGCTGTGCTTTGGAATCAAAAGATGCACTTGCTGCCTCCAGTGAGGATTTAAAACATTTTAGTAGTCTTTTTAAATTTGCTTCACTTTTTCTTAAGCTAATGTCTTTACAGACCAGAAATAACCCCATGGCAGTGCACAGGGCTGAGCCTCCTTAAAACATTTTAAAGCATTTTTCTCTCATGGAACTAAAACACTGCTAAAGGAAAAAAATACATCTCAGCTCTGTTGGTATTTAGCTGTACTCTTCTTATTCATGTTGCTTCTCAAACCACAAAAATCTTAAGAAAATCAGTACCACCATCTATGAAGCATGTAATTTTTATTGTGAATATTAAAAGCCCATACAGTAAGATTATATTAATTAAGGAGAGAAAGAACAAAGGCCCACACTTTATTTTCTGCTTTACTTCCATGAGATGATATATTTGCTGCCATAAGATTATATATTATTCCCTGTATTTTCTATGCATGATTGTCTCAAATGGTGCAGTCAAGGTAATGTTGCAGGATTGAGGCCTGTGTTATGTAAAATTTTCCCCATTTGTCTCCACTTCCAGCTTTCCTTTTGTTCCTTTCTATAATGAAATTTGCAACAGCAGCTAATTTTCAGCACCTCCATATTCCAAGAATAGGAGCTTATGAAACTTAGAAAAAAAAGTTAAGGCCACAAAACTTTAAAGTTTTGTTTGAAGCTTCTGGGTAATCTCTCAGGGCTCATTTTGGGTTTTTTAGCCATTTCTGTTGGCAGTGCAGGACACTGCTCCATCAGATAACCTTTGCAATGTGGGGTCACCTAAAGTGCAGGGGATTCCTTTCCCAGGGGTGCTGCCCAAACCTGACAAACCTGAGAATTTGAGGAGGTTCTCCATATTGAATACTTGAATTGGATTTGAATTTGGATTGAATTCTTCATATTGAACACCTTTGCAGGTGCCTCAAGCTCTTCACTTGGTGATACTCTGACAGAATTTTAAATTGCTGAGACCTGTTTTCCCCTACAAAGTCTGGAGTCTCAGCACTGCAAAGATGTTCCCAGACCATTATTTCAGTTTGAGTCAATATTTATATGGCAGAATTTCAATATTGTGTGATTCTAGAAGATTTGCTGGGTTTTGATCATGGTGGGCTCTGTGCTCAACTGGCCCCTTCATCTTTGTGCAGCATTTGGTCTGTGGCTTCCAGCACTGCCAAACACAGGTGGAAGAACATTGTTCTGGGGTGGAAGAATATTCTTTTCAGGGATTGAGAATTTTTTGTTTATTATTTACTGGGGTTGGGAATTTTGTGTTTATTATTTACTGGGGTTGGGAATTTTGTGGTTATTATTTACTGGGGTTTAGAATTTTGTCGTTATTATTTACTGGGGTTTGGGAATTTTGTGGTTATTATTTACTGGGGTTGGGAATTTTGTGGTTATTATTTACTGGGGTTTAGGATTTTGTCGTTATTATTTACTGGGGTTGGGAATTTTGTGGTTATTATTTACTGGGGTTTAGGATTTTGTGGTTATTATTTACTGGGGTTTAGGATTTAGTATTTATTAGATTTCCAGCAGCTCTTTCTGGCAGAGCACAGCATCTGTGTGAGTGTCTCAGTTTACATCCAGGCTGCTTCCTGAGCTCACTGAGACATATTTTCACTCAATAAAGGGACAGTCCCTGGGCACATCAGTGCCCTGCCCCTCACTCAGACAGGAGTTGTCACACCAGGCCTTGGAAAGAACCAAGTTACAAACCTGTTAACGATTTTAAAGCTCAGCATTTAAAATATTTTAGTTTTAAAAATGTGCTAAACTTTGTTTCTTTCTCTGATCCAAAGATCAGCTGCAGTGCTGAGTGCTCAGTGCCACTGACCCTATGTGTGCTCCTTTCCAGGTGGATCCAGCTTTTACCAGTGAAGTTAAGGAGAAAGTTAAAAGGTGAGAACTAACATTAAACCTCCTGCCTGCTGAATGGAAGCAGTTGGCTGCCCCTTTTTAAATCACTGTCCACAGAGGAGTGTCCTGACAG
Source organism: Luscinia megarhynchos (assembly GCA_034336665.1). Taxonomy (NCBI): domain Eukaryota; kingdom Metazoa; phylum Chordata; class Aves; order Passeriformes; family Muscicapidae; genus Luscinia; species Luscinia megarhynchos. Next base: position 12,826,937 of record CM067578.1, read on the forward strand.
ATCTGTCAGCATTGTTTGGCATGGAGCAGTCTCAGACTGGGTATTCCAAACATGTCAAGTTTCAGAATAACCAGGATGTTCATGTTTTGAGTTACATCACATCTGGTTTACTCTGACTTAGATTTATAATTTGTAGAGCTGTGGAAGGGTTTGGTTTGGCTGAAGGATCTTCCAGCTCAGCCCCATGGGCAGGCACAGCTCCAGTCCCATCCAGCCCTGAGCCTGGGTGACCCAGAGTGGCTCTGGGCACCTGCCCAGCAGCCCAGCCCTCCATCCTCTGCCTCTGTGGTGCTCTCTGTGTGTGCTTGCAGGGCCCCAGGGGTGCACGTGCTGCAGGAGCTGCCCCAGGAGGAGCTGCAGGCTGCAGTCTGCAGGTGCTGTGCCCTGGTGAACAGCTCCATCTCGGAGGGGATGTCTGCTGCCATCCTGGAGGTAACCCCTGCTCCCTCCCTTCTGCTCCTCGTGTCCAGGTTTCACAGCCTGCGAAGACAAAGCTAAAATATTTCTTGTTGTGCTTTAGCAATTAAGGTTTTCTTCCCTTGAACTGGCAGTTTTTGATGCTTTCTCTGTTTTTAAAGGGTAGAATGTAATTTTATCAATCCTGCTAAATTAATAATGCAGACCTGAGATGTAGAAATCATTCTGATTTACTGGGGTTGTCACTAGGCTTGATTCAATACCCACTTCCTTCTATAATGTTGCTAGAATGGACTTCCATTTATTTTTACATCCTTTCAAAAAGCAATCTAAGAGCTGTATTTGGTTATTTAATTCTGAGATGATTAATGAATGAATGACACGCTCAGTTAATCCTTTTGCCATCAGTATTGAAAATTAATAACCAGTTTTATTTTGTACCTGTCAAAGTAGGGCACTGCTTAGCATCAAGTGCTTTCTCAGGAAAATATAAGTGTACTTGGAGTCGAAGTTCTTTGTTCCATTTGTTTTGGTGGGTGCTGAATGTTGGTTCATCATGATCTCAGAAGATCACAGCAATTAGGACACTGTTTGTCTTAATGAACCTGCCATTTCTGTTTCTAATGAGTTGCATTTGCACTCACCTTAAAGTGCTGATGAGTAAGAACTAAGTGGGCACTATAAGAATTAGGGAGGGCAGATGATGGTGAGGCAGCAGAAGTGAATTTCCATCCCAAATGCCACTCAGAGGTGGAGGCAGCTGCTCTTGCACAGAGCCCTGCTCATCCCAGCTCTCAGTGCCTGCCACATTCCCAAAATTGCTGCTGTTGGGTCAGGTGTGCCTGGGATGGATGTGCAGAGCTCTGAGCCAGGTGCAGGTTGAGTTTCTGTCACACCAGGTGATGTTGGTGATGTTGGGATGGCTGTGCAGAGAACTGACCCTGAGTGCAGGTTGGGTTTCTGTCAGGCCAGGTGATTATGGTGATGTTGGGATGGATGTGCAGAGCTCTGAGCCAGGTGCAGGCTGAGTTCCTGTCACACCAGGTGATGTTTGGGATGTTGGGATGGGTGTGCAGGCACTGACCCCAGTGCAGGTTGGGTTTCTGTCACACCAGGTGATGTTGGTGGTGTTGGTGATGTTGGGATGGATGTGCAGAGGTCTGACCTGAATGCAGGCTGAGTTTCTGTCACACCAGGTGATGCTGGTGGTGTTGGTGATGTTGGGATGGGTGTGCAGAGCTCTGAGCCAGGTGCAGGTTGGGTTTCTGTCACACCAGGTGATGTTGGGATGGATGTGCAGAGCACTGACCCCAGTGCAGGTTGGGTTTCTGTCAGGCCAGGTGATTATGGTGATGTTGGGATGGATGTGCAGAGCTCTGAGCCAGGTGCAGGCTGAGTTTCTGTCACACCAGGTGATGTTGGTGATGTTGGGATGGGTGTGCAGAGCTCTGAGCCAGGTGCAGGTTGGGTTTCTGTCACACCAGGTGATGTTGGTGATGTTGGGATGGATGTGCAGAGCTCTGAGCCAGGTGCAGGCTGAGTTTCTGTAACTCCTCCTCACCAGCTCCATGTTCCCCTCAGGGCTACTCACAGAACACTTGCCCAAAGATCAGCCTGAGCTCTTTCCCCAGCTCTTGCCCTGCAGCAGTGCCTGTTCTTGCCTGGCACACACTGGTGGGCAGGCCCAGGGCTGGCAGCACCATTGGTGTCAGTTCCAGAGGGTTTGGGGTTTGTTTGCTGCCCACCTGCACAGTGGGGTCTGAGACATGCTGATGAAATCCCCTGCTGACTTTCACAGTCCAGCACAGGGAAGTTCTTTGCTGGGATGGCCAGCAGCAGGAAGGGCCAGCTGCTGAGCTCCTGTTAAATAATGAGGCAGAAAACTCTGCAGAAAAATCTTCTGGTCCTAGGCTGGAGAAAACAGGCTGGAGTTTGGAGATGCAACTCTCATTGTCCTCAAAGTTCAGCATTTAACAAGGTCATGAATCTGTAAACAGTATTTTAGAGTGAGATAAATATATAATAGATAAGTGAGATAAATATATAATCACATCTAGTTCAACCTGCCTCAAGGTATGGAAGAGCTGGGAGCCATCACTAATTACTTTGTCAGCTGGTTCTGAGATCTCTGAGATTTGACTGCAACTGATCTGTTTGTGCTTGGCATTTGAAGAAGAGAAAACAAAACATGATAGCAAACATTAAAAATGCATCCCTTGCTCTGGGAGCTCGGGGTTCTGCACGTTCCTGGGCACGGGGTGGTGGGAAAGGCACTGCTGGGAAGGTTCTGTGCCTCTGCTCCTGCTCCTTTTATTTCCCATTGACACAAGGAAATGTTTCTGTGCCTCTGCTCCTGCTCCTTTTATTTCCTGTTGAAACAAGGAAAGATTTCTGTGCTGCCTCTGCTCCTGCTCCTTTAATTTCCCATTGACACAAGGAAATGTTTCTGTGCCTCTGCTCCTGCTCCTTTTTCCCATTGACACAAGGAAATGTTTCTGTGCCTCTGCTCCTGCTCCTTTTATTTCCTATTGACACAAGGAAATGTTTTTGTGCCTCTGTTCCTGCTCCTTTTATTTCCTGTTGAAACAAGGAAAGGTTTTTGTGCCTCTGTTCCTGCTCCTTTTATTTCCCATTGAAATAAGGAAATGTTTCTGTGCCTCTGCTCCTGCTCCTTCCATTTCCCATTGAAACAAGGTTTGGACTCCAGCACCATTTCATTGGGGCCCTTTCTCTGTGCTCTCAGGAATATCCCAATTGTTGTAAAAATCATTCCATTCTTATGCTTTTCCCCAAAATGAAGCCAATTTTAAAAAAAAATGTAGAGAAGGAAGTTGAGCAGATTCTGCTCTGAGGCACAATCCAGTCTTGGCCAAGACATGGAGCACAGGCCTAGCAGTTTGGAATAAAAGCCCAGGCAAATTATAAAAATGAAAAAAAAAAAAAACCAAAAGATGAAGGGATGCTGTAAAGCAGTAAAATTGAAGAGTCAACAAGAAGATGCATAGGCTAGAAGGAAGAAAATGAGGGACAATCCAGAAGACAAAGTAGTAAATAAACCCAATATTTGCTGTATTGCTGGGGAGATGCTTATTGGGTAACATTCCCAGAGCTTCAATTTACACCCTGCATCCTCCTGCAACTGCACTAAAACACATTTGCAGTCAAAATAATGTAACAAAACAGATGGCCAATGGACTAAAATGGACTTTTATGCTATTATTCCTGGAACTTGGGTCAGTAAATTATACATATTTTCAGCAATGCAAATGATTCTTTTTACTGCTTGAAAATAGACTAAGTATCTAAATTAAACTCGAAGCCACTTTGTGCAGTAATTATTTACAGCCCAGGCCATTTGTTTAAGGCCAGGGGTATAAAGGCAGCCCTGCATCCCAAGTATTTGGCCATCTGTTCTGCAGCTATAATTCATTGGTACCTGTGTGCTTGGGGACCTGAGGATTTTCTTGTCTAGCAGCTCCTGCCCTCCAAGTCTGAGATGGAGCAAATCTCTTTTCCTTCAGAGTTTGGAAATTGTATTAAGTATAAACTTGGTGCTTGATTTCAATCAGTCATCAGCTCTGCAGCTTTGAAAAGCAGAAGTGAGGGAATCTGTCCTGAAACACTTTTTAGCTGTGCTGCAGCCCTGAAGTGCCCCAGGCAGCCACTCCTGGTCACTGGTCACTGGTCACTGGTCACTGGCCTGCAACACTTCCACAGTTTTGGATTTAAAAGGAGCAATGCAGGGCAGGGCCCTGGGCAGGTGACAGAGGAGCTGCCACCACCCAGCTGTGGATTTTCAGCTCAGAGGTTCAGGTGAAATGTCTTCATCCCAATTCAGGGATGTGGGATGAGGCCAGCAGCCTGAACTCAGGGTGAGGTGTCAGGAGGAGCTGAAATTCAGAAATCCTGTCCCTCCTGGAGGAGCTGCTGCTCTCTGGGTCCCAGTGCTGGGCTGTACTGGGGTAGCTGGGCCAGGAGCAGCTCCCCAGCCCTGATCTGCCCTTTCCTGGGGAATTCTGTGTCTGTCCTGGTGCTGCAGACTGGCATTGAGCTCATCCTGTGGGAAACAGCTCTGGGTAACAGGGACACAGAGATTTGTGGGTGACCAAACACTGCCTTTTCTTCCACCAAAATGACTTTTTAAAAAAAGCTGTGTCTCTACAACTCAGACAAATGCAAAAGTCTAGTCTGTAGTTTATATTTCTCATTTATTCTGCTTTGTGTTCACATCATTAATCAGCCTGGGTGACCCCAGATAATCTGGTAGTTTCTGCTACAAGGTGTAGAACAGGTTCTGTCATTAAGGGTTGTTATTTTTAGCACTAACTGCTGCAAAGCAGATGTTTGTGCCAGGGCTATGAGATGGTCAGACTAATACACCTGCAGTGGTGATTTAAACAGTGCTTTTCTTGGGTATTTTAAATTATTAAAATGTGTTGCTAAGTCCCAGCAGTCCCTTCATGTACCTTAGCTTGGGGATTTGTCTCTCAGTTTTATCCAAACTATAAAAAAATCATGGTTTGCTCCTTGGAATTTTGGTTCCTTGCTATGTGGACAGAAGCAAAATTGCTCCTCATGCAGGATTGTAATGACAGCAATTAAAAATGCATTGACTCTGGAGTGACAGGGAACCAGAATCAACAGATTGAAGAGTTGGGGGAGTGCATTTCTTTGTCATTTGACACTGTGCTAATTGCACAACATGAATATTTCTGGTTTTACAGTCAGTGCATCTGCAGACTTCCCAATTCATCAGGAGTAATTAAAGCTCCAGATCCAGGGCCTGTGTGGGGAGCAGAGCTGGGAGCCCAGGGTCTGCACACTCAGAGCTCAAGCTGCATTTTGTGAAGTGCCTTGGCTCTCTGGGGAATGGTGTTTTTCAATTAAAAAACTGGGAAGGAAGTTTGGGTTGTTGTTTCTACTTTTCTTGTGAAAATTGTCATTGTTGGATGGAAATGCATGAATCCTTAGAAACTGTTGTTTCATATTTTTTTTTATATTCTAGGCAATGGATTTAGATATTCCAGTGCTGGCAAGGAACATTCCTGGGAATGCAGCAATAATAAAACACAAGGAGACAGGGCTGCTGTTCTCAACTCCCCAGGTAAGAAACCCACAGATCTTTGGGTGCATTTTCTGTTCTCATTCTCTGGCTGCACACTTGGTGTTTCTCTCAGCAGCCTGGCTCAGGCTCTCCCTCTGGAGCTGTGCAGTTCAGGCAGCCTGTACTAGGTGTCAGCCTTGCAGAACGTTTGCTGGAGCTGCTCACAGCCACCTGTGGCTCTGGGTTTGGGTTTTCCACTGCCAAGCCCTGCAGGAGTGCTCTGGATGTGGCAGAGTTCCCTTCCAGCAGGAACTGAGGCAGGGACTTGTGCTGGAGAATGAGCCTCAAGTTTCAGGTGGCACATTTTCTGTAATTTCTAGCAGTCAGTGTTAATGAAAAGTGTTTTTAGGTGCAGGATATTTCTCAGTCAGAGGAATTAATGATAAAATGAAGTGAGGTGTTGGATGAAGTCTCAGTGAAGTTGAGTAAGGGTGGGGAGAGAGGGAACACAACCCATATTTAAATGCTGGAATTTTCATTTCAGAATGTTTCCCTGCATTAGGGCTTTGCTGTTACATATTCATGCTGTGGGAAATGACTCTCAGAAGAAGATTCCCTCAGAGTTTTATCCAAAAAAAGCATACTAGAATACACCATTTGATAATTTTGCAAAGTAGAGAACATATCTTATTTATTTACTTTGTGGAGTGTGTGATTAATGCATCCTATTAAGTTGTGTTTCTGGAAGGTGAATCCTCTTGGTTGGCTTTGAAGGAGTTTTTAATAGAAAAACTCTTCCAGTTCAAGTATGGTTCTGTTTGCTTGTTTCTGGAATATTCCATTTTTCCCAGTGGTTTCTACAAAGCCCAAACTATTTCTTGGGTAACTAATGTACATGTATTCCCTGAAAAAAGCTTCCAGCTCCTCCAAAACTTCCAGGACATCCAGTCCTGTTGGCCAAGGGACTGGGAGCTCTCCTGGTGCTAATTCTGGCACATTAATTAATTAATTTTGTTGTTTCCCTCAACAATCTGCCTGCATTTTGCTTGGGATTCAAATGCATCATTAAGAGCAGACCCAGCTATCACCACACATCCTGCAAGGAGCCTCTGCTGTGCTCTCCAAGCACATTCCAGTTGGATTTGGGATTTGGGATCCATTACAGCTCTGCTGCACCTTTCCCCAGGGGCAGGAGCACTTTGAAGCACAGAAATGCTCCCAGGGACATCAGGACAAATGGCTGAGGGCTGAAGGACTCTCTGTGTCTCAGCACTCACATGTAAATATGTCTAGCCCTGTAATTTCATTTTCCATGAACCCTTTTTGCCTGAGCTCCCTTCTCTGCACTGTGCTGTGCCAAAGAGCAGAGCCCCCTCCCACTGCTGCCTGCTGACCCCTCTGTGCTGCTGTTCTGTCTCAGGATCTCTCTTAGGTGAGGACTTGCAGGTAAAATATTTGTCCTGGAGTCAGCAATGTTTGTGCAGCAGCCCTGGGAAGGGAAGGAACATCCCCCCTCCCTCTGCAAAACAGCAGTTGTACTCAGTTAATGGAAACCCTTTTATATTTATTGCTGTCCCATGGTGTGTAAATCAGAGTTTGCAGATTCCCCCTGTTTCCAGGGGAATGCCCTAATCCCACTGCAGAGCTCCTGAAAAACTTTCTTCAGGCAGAGGAGCTCAGAATGCCAAACACCAGCACTCCCAGGCTGGGAGATAAAGTTTCATTTTCTCGTGTTCCTTATCTCCCCAAACCACAGCAAATGCAGTTTTTAAACCTCTGCACACAATCTGTCAGAGGCTGAGAGTCACATTAGATCAAAGAAATGCAATTAAGTTAGAGGATATTTAATTGCTGGGAGAAGGGACACTGCCCATGGCACTCTGCATGTGACCTTAGGAGAGCTGGTCTGAGTGAACTGGGACTGGAAAACACGTTCTGGTAAGAAATCTTTGGGGTTTTCTACTTTGATTACTTTGAAATCTTAAGTATCCTTTCTGCTGTGCCCTCAGATGCATAAGTTAGTGAGGAGAATGCCTTCAGTCTAGAAAAGATTAGAGCTGTGTGCAGGTGCCTGGGAAAGTCTGGCTGGCTGGAAGAGTCTGGACCACCAAAGATGAGAAAAGTTTGGTGGATTGGAAAAGGAATTTTCCTTGCTGAGTTGGGTGGATCCTGCCTGGCTGTGAAGATACAGGCTGGATCACAGCTCAGGAGTTGGAGGCATTGCTTATTTCCAGTTGTTTCTGAGAAGGGAAAGCTTTGCAGTACCTTGGGTATGAGCAGCTGTCTCCTGAAAGCCAAATTAGAGGGATATTAATTGACCATTATGCAATGAGAATTGTTTTAAATCGTGAGTGCTGTTGGCTTTCTTCTTTCATTCTTGCTGGAAGTGGGCTCCTGTGGCTTCCAGGAAAGGGGGAAATGTTGTGGCTGACTGTTGCCATCCTTAACCATTTGCATTTGGCTGGAAACAGCAGAAGCCTTGCCAGTCACTGGAGCCAGCACTCAGATGGAAATAGTTAATCTGGGAGTGAAAGCCCTGGAACAGTTTGTTCCTCACACTCCATCATTTGTGCACATTACTTTTGAATCATGGGCTGATCCTGCTGCTGCTTGAATTTGCAAGTTTATGGAATATTTGGCACTGAGTTAATGGAACCTGAAGTAAAAAAAAAAAGTAAGAGATAAGAACGGGGCAATAAATAATGCAAAACTGTGTTAAAAGGGAAGACAAAGAGTCATTCAGCTGGCTGAGTCTCAAAATTATTTGTTCAATGCCTGTAAAAGCTCAGGAAGGACCAAAACAAAGAGAAGGAGGTAAATAAACTTCAGAGGGAGTAAGAGAGGGTCAGAGGTGGAGGGTGTTTGGAGGGTGGGAGGGATGCCCAGCCCAGCTGGGACATGCATTTTTATTTTTTCCTGTGACATGCAGAGCTTTGCTCTGCCAGGCAGGCTCAGGATCAGCCCAGGTGAGAGCTCTGACCCTTCCCAGTGAGCAGAACCAGCCTGGGTTTGGGGCAGGGCCACACTCCCATCCAGCCCAGGTACCTCAGTCCCTGGTTCACACCTGGCCTCTGCTCCCTGGGGCCAGAGCTGCTGTTCAACAATCCCCTCCTTCTGCTATGAAATGCTTTAATTGCAGACTTGCTTTCATTATATAAATAATACATTAAGCATGCATCTCATTTTCATTATGTGTGAGCTGCAGTGCCAGTGCAGCTCTCGAGGTAATTGAGGAATTATTCATCCTTTTTTACTCAGTGCACTCATTTGCCAGCTTTATCTCCTGGATACCTGTGTTTGTGTGTCTCTGTAAAATATTATACAGGATTTATTTTAGGTACTATACAGAGGAGTTGACATTTTCTTTAAGGGTGATTGGTCAATTTAGCAGGAGAAAACTGTATTATGGATGTTGCTGCTGAAAAATGCCTGTGTTTGTGGTGGAGTACTTCCCACGGAAAAGGGCAGATGTGAGAGTGCTTCTGGATGTTCAGGAGATGATTTTCTCCCATTTTTCTGGGTTGTGACTTACTGCTGAGCCTCAGCTTTTACACTGTGTTCTGCTGCCATCTGTAAATTAATTATAGCCACTCCTGCGTGGGAAGAAGGGTTTATTAGGAATCTGGATGGCCCCAAGTGGTAACTGGCATACAGATCACCTACTTCACTTGGGCTGCTGCAGGTCAGAGCCTTGGGTTGTGTAAGTGAAAGGCAGTTTGTGAGTTTGACCCCTCTTTCACCAAAACTGAAGCTTACTTCCCATCTACACCAAAATACTGGAGTGCATAAATATTTGTGCAAATATCACTCTCACAAATACAGCAGAACAGCTTGTGGAGGTGTGTTAGCTCCCTGTAATTACTTTATCTATCACAGGCTTCTGGGAAAGCCAAATGAAATGCTGGATTTTCTGAGAGAGCTCTGAATGTCTGCAAGTCCAGACTTAGCACAGAGCCACAGCTGAAATGCAAGTCACTTGGAGTTAGGGGAGACACCTGAAAAATGAAGTTATTGCTATCTAAAGCTGAGCATCCAAACCTGAAAACAAGCTAAGCCAGCTGCTCCAAGGGCACGAGGCAAAACCCAGATAAGTCACAGTGAATCTTCCCAGTGGCTTCCAGTGCCTTGTGGGTGGTCACACTGCATTAGGGGAGAAGTAGGGATAAGGCTGGGAAGTCCTGGTATTTTTCCATTTGCTTTTTCTCTCCTCTGAGTTTTCTCAAATTTTATGCTTGCACTCAGTCTGGCATTTTTTCCTGAAATTATCCCCAGCCTTAAGTATTGTAACTGTGAACAAGGATCTCGTTTCTTCTATCATTTACATGTTTCCAAGTTCTTGTCCTCCATAGCCACATTTTAAAAGAATGCTAATAGGACTACCTGTCAAGAAATGTTACATTGCTGCTTCTGCTCTTAGGTAATTTACATAAATTAGTTTAAAACATTACTTTAAATAAAATCCCCCACAGGAGCATAAAATCAAAGTTGGGGATGTAGTGTGAGCAGTATTTATTACTGTGATTTTCCTGGTAATTGGATGGAGCCAGCAGAAGTCAGGTGAGAGTTTTGCCACCTTCCCCGTGTTGTCTGTGGGGTGGGTCAGGTGTGACAGGCACAGCCTGGGTGCTCCCATCCTGCTCCAGGGGATCTCCCAGGTGAGGGGCTGAAATCCCAGCTCAGTCTGGCTGGGGAGTGGGGACACAGCCCTTGGCCAGAGCTCAGCTCACAGCCAGCACTGGGCTGGGCTGAACAGGAGGGTAAAATCTCCTTCTTCTCCTACCTGGCTCACACCTGGGCACAGAAGTGATCTGTGTCTGTGACTCTTTGAGTTTTCCTGCTGGTTTGTCTTGTCAGGGAGAGTCCAAGCACTGATGATCCTGTGCCCACCCTGATTTCCCAGAGCAGTGATCACCCTGTGCTCACCCTGATTTCCCAGAGCAGTGATCACCCTGTGCTCACCCTGATTTCCCAGGGCAGTGATCACCCTGTGCCCACCCTGATTTCCCATGAACAGTGATCACCCTGTGCCCACCCTGATTTCCCATGAACAATGATCACCCTGTGCTCACCCTGATTTCCCATGAACAATGATCACCCTGTGCCCACCCTGATTTCCTATGAACAGTGATCACCCTGTGCCCACCCTGATTTCCCATGAACAATGATCATCCTGTGCTCACCCTGATTTCCCAGAGCAGTGATCATCCTGTGCCCACCCTGATTTCCCAGAGCAGTGATCACCCTGTGCTCACCCTGATTTCCCAGAGCAGTGATCATCCTGTGCCCACCCTGATTTCCCATGAACAATGATCATCCTGTGCTCACCCTGATTTCCCATGAACAATGATCATCCTGTGCTCACCCTGATTTCCCATAAACAATGATCACCCTGTGCTCACCCTGATTTCCCAGAACAGTGATCACCCTGTGCTCACCCCTGATTTCCCCAGAGCAGTGATCACCCTGTGCTCACCCCTGATTTCCCAGAGCAGTGATCATCCTGTGCTCACCCTGATTTCCCAGAGCAGTGATCACCCTGTGCTCACCCTGATTTCCCATGAACAATGATCACCCTGTGCTCACCCTGATTTCCCAGAGCAGTGATCACCCTGTGCCCACCCTGATTTCCCATGAACAATGATCACCCTGTGCTCACCCTGATTTCCCAGAGCAGTGATCATCCTGTGCTCACCCCTGATTTCCCAGGGCAGTGATCACCCTGTGCCCACCCTGATTTCCCATGAACAATGATCATCCTGTGCTCACCCTGATTTCCCATGAACAATGATCACCCTGTGCTCACCCTGATTTCCCATGAACAATGATCACCCTGTGCCCACCCTGATTTCCCATGAACAATGATCACCCCTGTGCCCACCCCTGATTTCCCAGAGCAGTGATCATCCTGTGCCCACCCTGATTTCCCAGAGCAGTGATCATCCTGTGCTCACCCTGATTTCCCATGAACAATGATCATCCTGTGCTCACCCTGATTTCCCATGAACAATGATCATCCTGTGCTCACCCTGATTTCCCATAAACAATGATCACCCTGTGCTCACCCTGATTTCCCAGAACAGTGATCACCCTGTGCTCACCCTGATTTCCCAGAGCAGTGATCACCCTGTGCTCACCCTGATTTCCCATGAACAATGATCACCCTGTGCCCACCCTGATTTCCCATGAACAATGATCACCCTGTGCCCACCCTGATTTCCCAGAGCAGTGATCACCCTGTGCCCACCCTGATTTCCCAGAGCAGTGATCACCCTGTGCTCACCCTGATTTCCCCCATCAGTGTGTCCCAGTGTTAATGTCCCACATTACACTGTGTATTGTGCACAGCCTCACTGGCACTGCTATAGCAAATTTCCTCCTGTGCCCACCCTGATTTTATATTTGTGGGGATGCCCAGACACTCTGTGTACTTAGATTTTCAAATACAATTGTGTACCTAACCTAATGTTGGTATGAGCTCTGCTCTTACCTGTGCTATTTCCTGTGTAAATGTCTCTCCTCCTCCCATCCTCTGTCCCCTGTCCCTCTGCACTGATCCATCCTCACTAGCCACTGGGCAGTAATGCATTATCTGAGTTTTCCACTGCCACGAGAGCTTTTCTGAGCTGAACCAGGGCCCTGTTCTGCACAGATCTGAGCACATTTGTAATCAAGCTGAAGCACTGCAAGTTGTCTCTTGATGGAAAATTAGACCAGCTGCTCAGAATAGATTAGCTCAGACATCAAATCTCCTTTCACATGTTTGAAGTTCTCAATTTCTCTTGCCTAGAAGTAAATGAGAGAGCAGAGGAGCAGTTGTGCTCTTTGAGCTCTGGTGTTTTGCCCAGTGGAGTTAAAGGGAATAAATGGCTTTTTGTGGTGTTTGGTGAGCTAACCCTGCTGTACCTGTGTCTGCCTGCTCTTACCTTTACACTGTGCTTGGGTTGGCACTTTTTTAGTCTTACCACAAAATTCACTGAAGGTGCCACAGTAGCAATGAGGGAAAAGTTTAGCTGAGCTAACATCAAACATCGGAGTCCAGCTGTCTTCCATGCCGAGCAGGCAATTCTTTTATAATAAAGATATAATAATAATAATGTATATATTTATAATAAATATAAAATCATTTGTAACCAGCCTGGGTTTCCAGCACTTGGGTAGGCAGACAATTTTTGTGTCATTAAGTGTGTTGCTCATGGGTCTTGACACTCTTGGAACTGTCTTTGCTTTTTAATGTCTTATTTGGTGGGCTGTGTAAAATAATAAAATAATTATTTATTGATCATTGTTTATAAATAAAGTATGGTGCTTGAAAAATTACTTAGGACAGTTTCCTGTATTGGCTCTGAGTGGGACAGGCAGCAGCTCCTTCAGTGCATTAGCACTTTGTGACTGATTGTTCCCTTCTCTCTTGCAGGAGTTTGTTGTGCTGTCCAAGAGTTTAATGAATGACCCCACTATGAAAAAGGAAATTACAGCAAGGGCCAAGGACTATGTGAAGCAGCACCATTCCTGGGAAGGGGAAAGGAAAACCTACCAGGCCCTGGTGCTGAGGCTCCAGTGACCTGGGGCTGAGCACAGACACTGCATGGCCTGGGCTGGCTTTCCCTGGGCTCTGTGCACAGTCTGGCGCTGGGACTGTGCTTGGCACCCGAACCAGAGGGCTGCACACCTGCCAGGGGTCCGGGCTCACCTGGGGAGCAGCAGCACACCCCTGGAGCAGGCGCCAGGTGTTTGCAGGAAATGCCAGCCCACCTGAGAGCAGCTTCCCTTCCACTGCCACCCCTGAGCAGCCAGGTACACACACCTGAGCCAGGTAAAAACTCACACCTGAGCCAGGTACAAACTCACACCTGAGCCAGGTACACACACCTGAGTCAGGTAAAACCTCACACCTGAGCCAGGTAAAAACTCACACCTGAGCCAGGTACACACACCTGAGCCAGGTAAAAACTCACACCTGAGCCAGGTACACACACACCTGAGCCAGGTACACACACCTGAGTCAGGTAAAACCTCACACCTGAGCCAGGTACAAACTCACACCTGAGCCAGGTAAAAACTCACACCTGAGCCAGGTACACACCTGAGCCAGGTACAAACTCACACCTGAGCCAGGTACACATCTGAACCAGGTACACACACACCTGAGCCAAGTACACACACACACACCTGAGCCAGGTGCACACACCTGAACCAGGTGCACACACCTGAGCCAGGTACACACACCTGAGCCAAGTACTCACCTGAACCAGGTAAAAACTCACACCTGAGCCAGGTAAAAACTCACACCTGAACCAGGTGCACACACCTGAACCAGGCACACACACCTGAGCCAGGTACACACACCTGAGCCAGGTGCACACACCTGAGCCAGGTACAACTCACACCTGCTGGGCCAGCCCAGGCACAAGCAGAGGAATATTCATTCCTGCTGCCTGCCCTGTTGCAGCAGCTCCCAGCGGGGGCTGGCACAGGGAGGGCACAGCTCAGGTCTGTGCTGCCCCCAGCCCAGCTCTGTGCCTGAGCTTCTGTCCCTGGCCTCCCACACCTGGCTCAGGTGCCAGAGCTGTGCCAGAGCTGCTTTCTACAAAAACTACCTCTTGCTTTACCAGTGCCAGTGGTACTCTGTGATTTACTTATTTATTAAAAGATTTATGGGCCCTGTTAAAAGGGATGTGGAGGTATTTTCAATTTGCTGTGGGTTTTGGTACTGCTTGTTCTTATTTGTGGATCCATTTCCATATAGTGCAGCAGGCTTGTCCTAAAGTGAGACTGATCTCTGCTTAAAGTCCACACTACTCATCCCTGCCAGCGATTATGGACACATCTCTGAGTCTGTAATTGGTCATCGAAGGACTTGCATCTAGGGGGAAAACCAAACCGTGAGGGTCACATTTCTAATAATTTGTTATTAGGAAACTTTGCTTTGAACAGCCACAGAGCCTGTGAAATGTTTTCTGTTGACTTCAGTGGCTGCTGTGTCAGACTTTTCTTTGCAATCATGAAGTTCTCTGTGCATTTTAAGCTTTGCTCTCTGTTTGGGATGTTTTGCAAGGTTCTGGTGCAGTAAACAAGAAAGCAATTTGAACGTTGTGTGTTGATTTCTCCCAGATTTCCCTGGTTCTGTGCTGGGGCTGCTCAGCACTGCCTGCAATCACACAGCCAGCCTGATTTAAATCCCAGAACTGCTGCTCTCCCTTCTCAGCAGCTTTTCCCAAATATTCCTGGGATGGAAGTTCAGCTGTGCTTCTCCTCAGTTTGAAGGCTCCAGGCAGCCCTGGACAGACAGAATGAGCACTGGAGGCTCCAGCTGGGTTTTCTGCCTCCCCTGGCCCTGCTGCAAACCAGACACTGAAGGAGCAACAACTGCAACCTGGATTCTCAGCATCACATGTGTGACAGGGGCTTTATAGGAAAAAAATTTAAAAAAAGGACTTTTCTCACTGAGCCAACTTCAGGGTGTCCTGTTCCTCTCAAAACATCTCAGAGATCTCCTCACCAAATTTATTTCTGATAACCTGGCTTTGGCAATCCCCCTTCCCCTTCCAATAATATTGGTTGTCTTTGAGAAAAACAGGTTTTTAAAAGCAAATAAACAAACACACAATGTGAGATAGAAACCTAAGCACTGAGCTAATGGTAGGTGATTAGTAATAGTAATGATTAGAAAGCTTTTTCTGCAGCCTGATACATTTATTACCAAGCTCCAACTATAAATATATAGATCTGGAATTTGTGCTATTCCCAGCAAAACAAAATATGTTCAAGTGAGAAATTCTGCTACACCCTCAGCATGTAATTAACATATGATTTTTCAGGCTGTATTTAATCTGTAAATATGAAATCTGGGAAACAGCATGCTCATTTGCATGTGCTAACCGTGGCAGGAGCACAAACACGAAGGAAAAGGCAGGAAAAGAACCCAAAGTGGTGGCTGAGCCCTGGGGAGGGTGAGCAGCCCTCACCCATCAGGGCTCAGCTCTGGGCATCCATCACAGCACCAGCCTCAAAGGCTGGGGCAACAACTGCAGGGAATTTCATCATCACAAACTGCAGCTGGATTTATGGTTTAAATTCCAGCCAGTCTTGTGTTCCAGGCCTATAAATATTCAATGAGTCTTGTAAGTCCTTGTAAGGAAAAGATGAGGCCCATGCAAGCAGTTTTGGGTGTAATTATCTTTGCAGAGACTTCACTCAAATGATTTTATAGGTAAGAATAATCCTTTTGTTGTCCTGCAGCCCTAATTACAGGATTTATCTTCCCCTTCAAAGCCCCACTCCTACCCAAGCAGCTTTTTAAGCAAAGCACACCTCGAAGAGATGCAGATACAGCTCCAAAAATAGCACTTGTTCTGTTTGCAGGGAAAAAAAAACTCCATTGTGCATCCACCCCACGGCTGCTTCTGTGTTTCAGGACCTTGAAATGTACTGCTAATTAATCCAATTAGTGCATTTTATTTTGCAGTTAACTCTTGCTGTTCCCTGCCTTGGCACCATCCCCTCAGAACTGGGGAATGGGAACATTCTCAATCAGGATTTCATTTGGATTAGCCCTAAATCACACACATCCCAGTTTTCAGAGTTAGTTTCTATATTTTCCTAATCAGCCTGCCCTAAGATCACTCATGCTGGGCTAAGTTTTCCCATTTTTGGGGTTTCCATTACAGAGCTCCAGCGTGGCATCAGGCAGTTGCTTTGAAGGTTTTTTTTAATAATCATATCAGGACTTAATTGTGAGAGAAAAACATTAAAATGGGTATTGGAAGATTTTAAAGGATTTGTTCCTCTTCTGCAAATCATTTGCCATCACTTTAGGCTGAGTATTAACCAACCCAAACATCTGCAAATGCTGCCTTTGGGTTTAATAAATGCACAGGCACTTCAGTCTTCATTTTCCATGTATTTTCTCCTCTCTCTTGGGCTCATGACTCCTTCTGTCCCTTTCTCCCCTCAGTCTTTTTAATCTTCAGGTCAGGAATCACTCCCCATGAAAATAAAGGAACAGTTTTGTCAAAGGCCTGTCAGAGGAGATGGGTGCTTCCATGTGGAATTCAGTCATTTAATGGCTCAGTGGGATCTGAGCCATTTTTTTTCATTAAGTTGTCCAAAGTAATTTCATCACTCCAGAATTTATTTCACCTCCACCCTCCTCTGCCTGGTCCAGCTCCTTTAATGTCTGAGCTGAGCCCTGGTGGCAGGGCAGGTCCCCCAGCCTTCAGTCCTGGCACACAAAGCAAAACCTTCATCTTCCAGGGCTTCACTGCACTGGGCATTTCAGAGAAAATGAAAATGGGAAGTCTCACACTCACCAATATGAGAGCAAACTAGCAAAAACCGGGATTCCTAATTTTTAAAGGAACAGTCTGCATTTTCAAAAGGGGTGGATAATCATCTGAAATTTAATTCTCTCTAAATGAAGCATGTTTTCATCAAGTAATTATTCCTTGTCATTCCTATCACATCTCTTTCAGCTGTCAAATACTGAGGGCACTTGAGATCTCACATCCTTTCCACAAAATGTAGGCCAGCACTTGTTTTGTCCAGTGCCTGAAAAAAATGACTCTAGAAATAAATTTCCCCCAGAGCATTGCCATTAAGCTAATTTAAAACATTAGTTTGAAATTAAACAATACATTTTAATTAGACCAGCAGAGAACATCTGGTCACTGAGGAACCAGAGTTGTGGACACCTGACCTGAAAAATCACTCACCCCCTTTAACCCTTCCTGCTCCAGAGCAAGGGCTGCCACCCCTTTATGATACTTTAATGTGCTTCTTACATGCAATTCCTGGTTCTGTGCCCTTCAAATCTGCTTAAAAAATAATTCCAGCCACAAGTATAACCTTGCCAGACAGAGGTCACTTATTTCATTTGTCTGATTCAGTCAAGTTTCATCATTCATTGAGACTAAATGCTCCTCTGCTGCTTCAGAAATGAGTCCCTGCCACTGAAAAGTCTCACTGTTATTTTAGTGGCTTTTACCAAGTGAACTGAGTTAGCAAAGCTTTAATTTAACTTGAGCAATACATCAACAACTCACGTTCCTGAGTGTGGCCATTACAGCTCCCAGCTTCTTCCCAGGGCTTTTGTTTTGTTTTGTTTTGTTTTTTATTTTAAAAATAGGTTTAGGTGAGTGAGAATTCACCTGAAATAATTTAATATCTTACACAAATTCCTGCTTGCCCAAGCCTCCACACCTTGCAGTGCACAGCTGACCCAGCACCCAGGATCTTCAGCTCCACACTCTGAAATCAGCTTGGCCCTGGATTTTTCACAGGCTGCAGCAGGAGTCAGGCAGAAAAGCTGCACCTTGCTCTGTGTGACACAGAGCAAAGGGAGAGGCCATGGACACACTTAATAACCATTTTCTGAACAGGAGAACATCAGTGTTACCTGTTCTGAATATTCATCTCTTAGCAGCACTTCCCTCTCCATGTCAGTGTGACCCAGCAGAGATTCTGAGCAGGTTGTAAACCTCTCCCAGAGCCTCTGGCTTGTGTTTGGTCTCTGGCTGTGCCACCTCCTGTCACACACCTGGAGATGCTGCCAGGTGTCCCTGGGTGTCTCCCACCTGCTGCATCCTCCATCCTCCTTGAGTCAGAGAATCAGAGAGCTGCTCCCACCCTTCCATGTACTCCTGCCTGGAGGAAACATCAGGATGTGCTGAGCTGCCAGAGGGGAGCTCAGGTGACACCATCCCACCCTGAGCAACTCCTGGAATGAACTCCTGTTGGAAGACTTTAAAAATATGAATGTTTAGATGCTGAAAATATGGAAACCATGAAAGAGATTGAAATGAAAGCCACTTTTGAGATGCCAAGCCTCAGTGACTGAATTCCCATGAAACAATGGGATGGCCCCTGAAGGCAATCCCCTCTTGATAGAACAATGCCCTTGGCCAGAGAGCAACTCCAAAGGGCACAGAAAGACTTGCCAGGGTCCAAAGAGCAGTTTTTAGAGTTTAAAATGTAACACTCTATGTTAATATAAGGATTCCTATAGGCTGTATGTAAATGCTGTAGAATTTGTATCTTGTATTACATTGGTTAGTGGAAATTAGAATATTCATCATGGAAGATTTATTGTATTGTAAACGGGAAATCTCTCTCTTCTTTCTCTCTCTCTCTCTCTCCTTACCTCACTTTCTTTCTTACTCTTACTGCTACCACCCCCCTCTCGTTTCTCTCCCCTCTTTTATCTCTTTGCCCTACTCTGGGCTGTGCCTGGCAGCTCCTAGCCAGGCTCTTTTACAATAAATGCAACTGGGACTTTCAGCTCATACAGAGCTGGAGTTTTGTCCCTGACGGTTCATCCTGACACAAAGATTCCCACAAGCTCCTGTGCCCCTGGCCCAGGCTGGGCTTTGGCCAGGAGGCAGCTCCAGCTCAGCTCCGGGCTCCCCTGGCCCTGCAGATGGCAATCAGAGCAGATTTATCATTTGTGATTCATGATTTGTGATTTGTGATTTGTGATTTGTGATTTATGATTTGTGATTTGTGATTCATGATTTGTGATTTATGATTTATGATTTGTGATTCATGATTTGTGATTTGTGATTTATGATTTGTGATTTGTGATTTATTGGCACTCCCTGAAGGGGATCACCTGATGGGAAACAGCCCCTGCCCCACTGCCACACAAACAAAGGACCTGCATGCACATTCCATTAATGTGCCTTCACACTGGAAGATTTCTGGGAAGACAGAAATTTAATCATGGCCAGAAAAAAAAATAAAAAAAGGCTGGAGATGAAGCTGGCACTGCTGTGCTGCTCTTTTAGGAGCTGTCACATAATATAGATATAATATTAGATATAATATAGATGCTATTCTCCCCTTCCTCGTGGTGCCTGGAAATGCATTAACTCCAAGCCATTATGGACTGAGCAAGAGAGACACATTTGAAATCAAACCTTGCTGCATTCATGTTGGGAGGGAGGGAAATAGAGAGCCAATATAAATATAAAAATATAAAAATGTATCAATATATCAATATATAAAAATATACTTTTATATCAATATATCAATATATAAAAATATACTTTTATACCAATATATCAATATATCAATATATATAAATATATAAATACATAAATTAAATTATGAGGATGTGCTGCTGATGCTCTCCCTGCCTTTCCCTTCGTTTATTTTCAGTTCTCCCTGCAACACAGGGTTAGAACTGCTCTGCCCAGCAGCCAGACATAAGTGAGGTTCTACTTAAAATGAGGGAAGTCAAATGTTGCTATGGCAGTGTTAAAATTCAATCACAATAAGGTTTAGGTGTGACTGAGTATCCATACACACACGAGGTGAAAACGACCTTTTCAACAACATATGTCAAGTGGCAGCATCTTGTCAAGAATTGCAAGAAAAAGCAAACATCATTAAAATTCAAAAGATTTTTAAGAGGTGTTGGAAGGACTGTGATGGCTCAGAGCTTGAGCTGAGGGTTGGGAGGAGCAGAGCACAGGGAGGTGCAGGTACAGAGAGCCCTGAGTCTGTCCTGAGTCTGTCCTGAGTTTGTCCTGAGCCCCAGGGCCTGATTCCCCTCTCCTTTATTGAGACTATTACACCTGCAATCAAACCTCTGTGGTTGATTAAGGATATTACACCTGCAATCAGACCTTTGTGGTTTATTAAAGATATTACACCTGCAATCAGACCTTTGTGGATTTATTAGAGGTATTACACCTGCAATCAGACCTCTGTGGTTTATTAATGATATTACACTGCAATCAGACCTTTATGGATTTATTAAGGATATTACACTTGCAATCAGACCTTTGTGGATTTATTAAGGATATTACAATGCAATCAGACCTCTGTGGCACAGGACTGGCCACTCCACTCCAAATTCTGCTTAAAACTGAGCATTTCAATGTTCCAGCTCTCTAGCTCCCCAGCATTTTTCAGGCCAACAGAAAATTCAGAGAAATCCAGGTTTTGCAGGAAAAAGTAGTGGGTGTTGTTTTTTTGTTTTTTTGTTTTTTTTAATGCCAACACTCATCAAGCAACCCCAGAGCAAGAATCTCCATCCCTGCCTCGGACACACCAATTGGGAATAACACTAACCTAGGACACTGGGCTGATACCAAACCTGCAATTCCCATTCCCAGAGGAAGCAGATTAACACCCTAAGCCACCAAATAATTCCCATTGTGTATCATGTGCAACTGCACAAGCAGAATGTTTTGCTGCACATTATGCTCCATTATTTTGGAATACAATGGTTCCCTTGGCATTAGTGCCAATTGAGTGGTGAGTTCATTTTGTCTGAAAGCCTAAACAAACACACACTGACAATGAGGATAAATCAGATTGCTGCAGCACTTTCAAGCAGCTGGTAAAAATAATATTTTAATCAAATAACTCAGCTGCAACTGCCATGAACTACTGGGAAGGTTAAGGCTGTGCCTCAGTATTCTACTGAGAAAACAGAATTATTCCAAACACGCTGTTCCATCACCACTGCTTGACTTGACTAAAAGCAGAGGATGCAAAGCAGAGTTTCCAGCCCTCAGAGCAAACTGAAGGCACCAAAAAACCCCAAGGTTAAAGGAGCAGCTCAAAGAGCAGCAAGCCAATGCAATGCTAGAGAAAATAACTACTGCCAGACTGGTTTAGTTCAAAATAAAATAAATAAAATTTAATTTGAACAGCTGCAAATTAAGCCTTTTGAGTCCAGCTTAACTTAAAGTTACATAAAAGGAAAAAAACCAAAACCCTCCCTAATGAATTTAAACAGAATATTTACCATAATACATCCCACATAACAAAGCATTTGCTTCTAGATTGAATATTCATTTTTGCAAAGAAAAGCTTGGAAAAAACCAACAACCAACAGAAAGTTAATATAATAAATAATAATATAATAAATAATAATAATATAAATAACCCAGTATTTCCTATTCCCAGCAGCACAGTTTGCTCTGTGGCACACTCACAGTGGCTGTCCCAATAGTCTGGCAGCTGCACTGAGCAGTTCCTCTGCTCTGGTTCCTCACCTCTGCGTGCGGGGGTTCGTTGTTGGACAGACTCAGGAGTTACTATGTTCTGTTCTTCAGGTTTGTATTTTATTATAGGGCATGGGTGTAAGAGAGAATGTAGAGCATGGAGAGTGATAAGAGCAAGGGGGTAAGAGAGAGCTTAGAGAGAGAGAAAGGTTAGAGGTAAGAGAGATTTCCCATTTACATCACAGTAAGTATTCTTCTATTATGAATATTCTAATTTCCATTAACCAATGTATTACAATATGGTAATTTCTTAATATTAGCATGCAACCTATAGGAATCACTAAATTCCCATGTTTTATGGCTTTCTTACCTGTAACCCTTCTCTTCAGACCTTTCCTGCCAGGCTTGGGACAGGATGTCTGTTGGTTCTTTGGTATTTGTGGCATTTGGTATCATCTAAACAAAGGGAGAGGCCTCAAACCTTCACATGGCTGTTTTCAGCCTCTATTGTCAAAAATTTCATCTATTGTTCCAGAACTACTTGCTAGGCACTCATAAGATTTTTCTATTCCCTCCCCAACATGTGGGTCCTGCTGAGACCTCCTGGCTGAGCTGGGGCAGACTGCAGAGTCTGATCCCTGCATGGTCCCACAAACGGTAAAATGACAATAAAATGACAATAAAATGACAGTAAAAGGACAGCTGCTGGTTCTATCTGCTCTCCACTCACTCTCAGCCAGTTCTCAGCTGTTGGGCTTTGGGTGGTGGAGGCAGAGAATGCTCAGAAAGCAGGTGAAAGCTGCCATGTGCTCACACACAGCTGCTGAGGGCTTGCTCTGGACTGCAGAGAGTTAATTTTGTATTGGTGCAGAGCAGGAGCCTCACCTGGAGACAAATCCCTACTGATTGTACAGCCACAGAAAATTGTCCAGCCACAGACACGGGGCACAGCACAGCCCCCAAGGTCTGGGAGGGTTGGGGGAGAGGGGATTTTGTAAAGCTGCTGCAAATGCAGCCAAGGGCAGCAGGCAGAAGCCCCTTCCCTTAAACACTGCATGGGCTGTTGGGAGGGGAGGGGTAGAAATCCCAAAAAACCCATCCAGCCTGGGAGGAGGTGCAGTGTGCTGATTTTCTGCACAAAAACTGTGTTCTTCAACATCCCTCCTGCTCACTGCAGGGCCTGGGCTGCTGAGCCAAAGTCTTCCCTTCCAGGACTTTGCAAGCCACACCTGGGGGAAGGTTCCTGACATCTCTGGGAGCTCTGTCAAATCCTGCAGTGCCAGGGAAGCAGCAGTCCCTGAGCCACTGCAGAGTCTTGTTCCATCAGCCCCTCCTCAGATCACACTGTTTGGAACGTTAAAAAGAAAAAAAAATCAATTTATGAGACAGATCAGCTGCATTTATGCAAACCCTGAAAGGTGAGGGGGCTCATTCCTCAGTGCTAGTTAATAGGTGTTAATATTTATATATCTCCTGTCTTCTGCATGCCCCACACTGCCTGTAAAGCTGGAGGCTTTTCTCTGCTCCAGACTGAATTGCCCTGAGTATTTACTGCCTATATCTATTACCCAAAAATGATGTGATTCAAGCTCATTCTCTCTTTTTTTTTTTCTTCCCTTTTCTTGGAGGGAAAAGGGAGATGAGCAGGGACTCCTCAGATCAGTAAGTCACATAATTCTCAGCTATCCCTTTTTGTAGAAAACAAATCCATTTCCCCACCTCCTCACACCCCACATTGTTGCTGCTGCATTATCTGCAGGAGCCAGGCACGGGCAAGGAGATGTGGAAGAACGACAGGGCATTGTGAGAGAATTTAATGAAGTGGCTGCAAATATTGTATCCAAATAAATGAAGTGAATAAAGCAGGAGCTCATTGCAGGTCCCTCCTGTGACAGAAGCTTTGTGTGAGCAGCAGAGCCGAGGGGATGGGAGGGGTGGGGACACAAAGGTGACACTGGGGCACTTGGCAGAGCAGGAACAATGGGCACCATCAACTGCTGCTCTGAATTCCTGCCACTCCTGGGGCCAGGTGTGGGGGGTTGGTTGTTGGACAGTCACTGGACAGACTCAGGAGCTCACTATGTTCTGTTCTTCAGGTTTGTAGTTTATTATAAGGCGTGGGTGTAAGAGAGAGGTGATAAGAGAGAGCTTAGAGAGAGGTTAGAGATCAGAGGTAAGAAAAGGCAAGAAGGCAAGAGGCAAGAGAGAGATTTTCCATTTACAATCCAATAAGTATTCTTCTATGATGAATATTCTAATTGCCACTAACCAATCTAACACAATATACTAATTTCCTAATATTTGCATGCAACCTATAGGAATCACTAAATTCCCATGTTTTATGGCTTTCTTATCTGTAACCCTTATCTTCAGACCTGTCCTGCCAGGCTTGGGACAGGATGTCTGTTGGTTCTTTGGTATTTGTGGCATTTGGTATCACCTAAACAAAGGAAGAGGCCTGAAACCTTCACATGACTGTTTTCAGCATCTATGTCAAACACTGCCAACATCTCTATTTCATCTATTGTTCCAGAACTACTTGCTAGGCACTCATAAGATTTTGCTATTCCCTCCCCAACAGCCAGGCACTGGAGGAGAGGAGCAGGTGGTAAAAGGGGAGGAGGAGGAGGAGGAATTACCAGCTTTGCTGAACTCACTGAACCATTTGCTTCTGCCTAGGGTGGAGGAAAAGGGGCTGATGGCAGCCCTGCATCCTGGGAGAGCCTGGGATGCCCAAAGGATCTGTCACTGCCCATCCCAATCCTGCCTTTCCTTAGGAGCAGCCCCTGGGAACCAGCCCTGCTCCAGGGAAACACAAACATCTGCAACCAGAAACTCATGCTTTGAAAAACTGGACTATCCCCAGAGACCATTTGTATTGTCATGGATAGAAAAGGTTGAGAGTTCAGGGCCTTACTTCCTCCTCTTAAGACCCCACAAAAACGACCCCAGACTCAATTCCAGAAGCCAGCCAGGCATCCTTGATAGCCATTAAAGATAATTACCTCAGGAAGTGAGGAGTGGGAGGGGCTGTTGTTATGAATATGGATTTGTTTGAATCCTTTGTCAATAAACAGACTCTGTGATCACCTGTGATTTTGCAGTGTGCATTAGAGGATTACCTCATGCTGAATAAACACACACTTCCTGACTTTAAATTGTTACAGAGTCTTTTGCCCATCACAGTTGAGTATCAGTATGAGAGCAATACTCTTATTTTGGTAAATCAGAGAGGACCAGGTGCCTCTGTTGGGATTTTCTCACTCTCTGTTGCCCAGGTCCAGCACAGAACACAAATGTTGGTTCTCACCCAGCCCCTCCAGCTCTGCCCCCATCCTCCCCATCAGCCTCTCCCACCCCAGCTGCAATTCTCTGACAGCTCTGCTTGCAAATTCCCTCTCTGCACAGCTCCTGCTAAGAGCCTTAATATTCCTGCAGATTCAGAAAGGGGATTTCCAACAAGCATTAGGAAAATTAAACTTCTCAAGAGCTGTCTCAATCTGACAAGCTATTTCTGGCTCTTTTAAAGTGCAGTAAGTGAAAATATTCAAGTGGGGGATGGGGGAGCTGTAGTAAGAGCCAGAAACGAGGACAGGTCACTCTGGATATACCTAAGGCACCCATATCCACATGAATATGAATTATTTGAGGCCTCCTGCTGCCTTGGAATAGAAAATCATCATTTTCCATCCATCCAAAGCCACAGCAGCTGATAACACCAATGCCCCCAGCCCCAGCCCAGCCACCCCTGCCCCCTTTGGCTCCTCTCTCCCCCTCTCTGCTGCTTTCCCTTTTTGCAGCCCCTTCAGGGCTCCCAGGCCCACAGCCCAAAGGGAGAAGAGGCTTTTTATAGCCCAGGGCAGTGCAGGGGAGGGTGAGAAGCTGAACCAGACTTTCAAGATGTAAGGGTGTGACTCCGAAGGAGGAGATGATGTTATTTTCTTCAGGAGCATCAGACTGGCAAAATTTAGCTGTGTGCAAATTTTTTTAGTAGTCTGGCCTGGCAGTCTTGCTGTAAAACCTGGAAATTGCCCTGGTTTAAGGTCTGGTTTGGGTGATGATGCCCAGTCTGTCTGTCTGTCCTCCCTCATCTCCAGCAGCCTCACAAATCATATCACAGCTGGGCACAAGGAGCACCCCTTAAATTAATTAAAGCAGGGTGGGGACCCAGCTCTGCAGAAGACAAGGGGACACAACAATTAGGAGAGATGATTAAAATCCTGTGGCTCTCCAGGGCTGGGGTGAGTGTGCAAGGACTGTGCACTGCAATGAAAACAAACCCTTCTGAGCTTGCACTCAGCCTGCCAAAAAAGCCTCTCCAGCTGCAGGAATTGCTCTTGCAAAAGACAATTACTGAGTGCTGCATTAAAGTCAAGGCTGTGGGGAGAGCTTGGAACAGAGCTGATCAATACACGGGATTTTTCACTATTGCAGAATCCTTGCAGGCTGATACACTCATTTAAGGGAGGAGCACCAGAGGGACTGATCTGACCTTGGTATCCCAATGGAGGGAATGCCAAGTGCTGAGAGCATTGATTAGGCCTGGGAGAGGGGACTGAAAGCTGTAAAAAGTTATTAAAGGCCAGGAGGAGCAGTGATTTAAGGGTCTGGCTTGATGACAACAGGATGGAAAATGTGTGTCCACAGTCATCAGGCAAAGGATTTGCTGAAGAAATAGGGAGGCATGAGGTGGAGCTGTGCAGGTGGGTGAGCTCCTCATGGACCCAGATCATCCTGGGCTGGGCACAGAGTGTGCTGAGCTGGGCAGTGTCAGGGGCACTGCAAGCACAGCCCCCTCTCTCCTGCCCCTATTTCTGCTCCCCTCTGCCCTCCTGCACTCACTGAGCTCAGGAAAATGCTGCAGGGGGGACTCAGCCATCTCTGCAGTCTGTCAGGGCTGAGCAGTGAAGCTCCTTGGATTGGTTTTTATGTCACTAGTGCATCAACTGGCTGTAGGGAGCTCTAATTCAATTATTAGGAACACAGGCCTGAACAGGAATGAGCACAGTGCCTGTTGCACTTCAAAGCTGGAGTGTTCTGGGGCTGGGGACACTCACTGGGCTCTGCCAGGGGTCACAGAGAGAGATGGAGCCCAGCTGGACCAGCCCAGCAAAGATCAGAACTGGAGGAATTCAGCACACAGAGATGGAGCCCAGCTGGACCAGCCCAGCAAAGATCAGAACTGGAGGAATTCAGCACACAGAGATGGAGCCCAGCTGGACAGCCCAGTAAGGATCAGAGGTGGAGGAATTCAGGTATGCAGAAAGATGGAGCCCAGCTGGACCAGCCCAGCACAGAGCAGAGCTGGAGGAATTCAGGCACACACAGAGATGGAGCCCAGGCAAGGGTCACAGAGAGAGATGGAGCCCAGGCAAGGGTCACAGAGAGATGGAGCCCAGCTGGACCAGCCCAGCAAAGATCAGAACTGGAGGAATTCAGCACACAGAGATGGAGCCCAGCTGGACCAGCCCAGCAAAGATCAGAACTGGAGGAATTCAGGCACACAGAAAGCTGGTACCCATAGAGCCAGCCCAGTAAGGACCAGAACTGGAGGAATTCAGGCACACAGAGAGATGGAGCCCAGGCAGGGGTCACAGAGAGATGGAGCCCAGCACAGACCAGCCCAGCACAGAGCAGAGCTGGAGGAATTCAGGCACAGAGAGAGATGGAGCCCAGCACAGAGCAGAGCTGGAGGAATTCAGGCACAGAGAGATGGAGCCCAGCACAGAGCAGAGCTGGAGGAATTCAGGCACAGAGCTGGTGCCCAGGAGGGCAGAGCAGGGCAGGTCTGTGGCTCAGAAGGAGCCCTGCTGTGCCCCCAGAGCAGCAAGGAGCCAGCAGGCTCAGGGCTGGGGCACTGGTGTCCCTGCAGGACGTGTGGCAGAAGTGTCTGTGCAGTGCAGAGCCAGCCTGGCACTGTGCTGGGCACTGCCCGACCAGCCCTGGCAGGGCTCACACACACAGCCACTAATTAATGCTGCATCCTGGGCTGCTCATCTGCTGCTCCTCCAGAGCTGGAGCAGGGAGCTGCAGGATGAAGGGTTTGCTGACAGAGCTCTTCAGATCACATCAGCATCATCATCATCATCGGGAAGGGAGGAGATGATCCTGTGGCAGCACGCTGAGTAACCTTGGCCCCTCTGATCTGCTGAGGACGGGCAGGTCTCTGCTCTTTAGTGCTGCCACTCCCGAGCTTCCCCTGAGCAGCACAGCAGTGCTTTCCCAGGGAAGGAGCACTGCTTGTGATGAGGAACGTGCTGCTGTTCACAAAGGTGCTGGCAGGGGATTAAACAGAGAGAATTCCCACCTGGGAGTTCTCAGACACAACTGAAGTGGGAGGAGAATGCAAATTCTGCCTGCTCAGCACTTTGCAGGTGACAGCCCAGCTTGGTTTAGAGCTCTCTTGTCCTCAGGGGAAGCTGCAGCACTGAGGAATGGCTGGCACCTGGCACCTGTCCTGCAGGGCACACCTCCCTGCTGCTGAACACACCTGTGGCAGTGCAGGACACTCCTGTGTGACAGCAGGACACACCTGTGTGACAGCAGGACACACCTGTGGCAGTGCAGGACACACCTCCCTGCTGCTGGACACACCTGTGGCAGTGCAGGGCACTCCTGTGTGACAGCAGGACACACCTGTGTGACAGCAGGACACACCTGTGGCAGTGCAGGACACACCTCCCTGCTGCTGCACACACCCTGCAGGACACACCCTCCTCCTCCTGCACACACCTGTGGCCTGCAGGACACACCTTCCTGCTCCTGGACACACCTGTGTCAGTGCAGAACACACCTGTGTGACAGCAGGACACACCTGTGGCAGTGCAGGGCACACCTTCCTCCTGCTGGACACACCCTGCAGGACACACCCTCCTCCTCCTGCACACACACCTGTGGCCTGCAGGACACACCTTCCTGCTCCTGCACACACCTGTGTGACAGCAGGACACACCTCCCTGCTGCAGAACACACCTGTGTGACAGCAGGACACACCTGTGGCAGTGCAGGACACACCTGTGTGACAGCAGGACACATCTCCCTGCTCCTGCACACACCTGTGTGACAGCAGGACACACCTGTGGCAGTGCAGGACACACCTCCCTGCCCCTGCACACACCTGTGCCCTGCTGGGCTCTGATTTTTGGGCTGCAAGCACTCAGGTGTGTGGCTGCCGTGCTCCAGGGCAGTGCAGGGCTGGGCTCTGGCACCACAATGAACATGTAGAAATATGTGACAGAGCTCCTGGGCTTTCAGGACTAAATAAATCCATCTCTGGGAGTTTTTTTAAAAGCTTGAGGCATTTTCTGAACGCACCATTGGGCAGTGATAGCTCCTTCCCCGAGCTCATTCCTCAGTGGTGCTGGCTGGGCTGGGATCAATAGCTGTGAGTGCAGCCAGTTCGGCTCAGGGGCTCAGGGAAAGGCAATTCCAAGCTCTGCTCACCATCCTGCAGCTCCCAGGGGGTGTCCCACAGCAGAGCAGCCCCTGGGGCTCAGGGGGCTCAGGGAAAGGCAATTCCAAGCCCTCCTTACCTGTTCTGCAGCTCCCAGGGGATGTCACAGAGCAGAGCAGCCCCTGGGGCTCAGGGCTGGCAGTCCTGGGGACACTGAGCACTCCCAGAGCTGAACTAAACCTCTCCAGCCTCTCCTTTCTTTGATATCCCATCCTTCACAGAAACCAGGTGTCAAAGGGGTTTCCAGAGCTCCTTGGTGCAGGCTGCACATGGATTTGATACCTATTCTGGTTTTTCAAGTCACCTTCAGAGAAGTTTTGTTTCAAACCAGTTATTTAGCTGCATTTCTCAGACTTGCTGTATTAATGCAGCTGGGTCTAAAGCACCATATATTTAAGGGGAAGCTTTAAAATGAAAGAAGAGAGTAAAGAACAGCTCACCTGATTAATAGGACCATTGAGTTTCCTGATTGTAGCCATGCATAAAGTCTCCAAAAAGAACCAAACTGTACCAGATAAATTTATTTTTAATCATGCCTCAATCAGTCTACTCACAGGAAGAGAGCCTCAAACATGAAAATAAGAGGCAAGGGCAAGGAAGAAAACAAAAAGGTAATTAATGACTCTGACAGGAGAGTTGCAGCATCTCAACCATCACTGCTTCCATGGGGGGGATTCAGGCCCCTCACGTCCCAGCTGGGAGCTGAGCCTGGAACATGAAATTCCTCCCCTGGGATGCTCCAAGTGCAGAGGGCTTTGCTTAAAGTGTGGGAAAAGGGAATGTACACAACACCCCCTCCCAACAGACACATCCAGGCAGAAACCTCCATGGGAAGTTGATTTATTCTGCTGTTAGCAGATTGATCAGAGTTTGCCTGCACACAGGGGGGCACAGCTCACCCAGGATCCTGCACAGGGGGTTCAGCCAGGAAACAGCCCTGTGAACACAATTCCACTCAACTGGGCACATTTGCTCTATTAAATTGCTTTAATCTTCCCAAGAGGAGAGAACCCAACCCCAGAAATGCACATTGGGGTATCAGGCTCCAATAAAAGCACGTGGATTTATTTTCAAACCTTGGGAGGGTGGCTTGGTGCACGTACATTTGCAGCATAGCATGCTGGTGGTGCTGCATGCTCTCCAATGTAAAATTCTGTGAGTAGGCTGTGCCAGGACCCATCAAAGGACACAGCTCTGAATTGCTGCCAGGCTCTCTCAGGGTAAACGTTCTGACAGTCAAAGGAAAGAGGCGTTCAGAGTAGGGGAAAAAAAAGATGAAGCCACTAAAATGCAAATTTTATTCACAGTTGGCATGTTTATAAATATATATATTACATTCTTACAATCTACAGTACATTCTAAATATAGAGGGATTCAATCTAAGTGTTTGTGGGAGGGTGGGTGTGTATTAAACTGAGCAACCCAGATTCAATGGTGGAAGACAACAAAAAGGGGGCAAGGACTTACTCCAGAAAATAAAGGGGAACTCGAAATACTTTTATATATAAAATTAATTAGCTGGATTTTAGTTGGTGCTTTGGCACTTTGCCACTGGAGGCTCCTCTCACAGGGAATGTCCTGGTGTGGGGGCTGAAGGGTGAGCACTGAAATCCTACCTTATGTACATCCTCATCAGAAGGAAACAGAAGAAAATCACCACCCTGGGAGAAAGAGAAGCTGTCTGCTGAGTTTAGCTGGGCAGGGCTCAGGGTTCAGTGTGCAGCTCTCCCCTCTGCCCTCCAAGTGTGCTGGGCTAAAGGGGAGCACAAGGAACTGAACCCCAAATCCCCCAGAGGAGGGCAGGGACAAGGGAAGGGAAAAAAGGGAAAAAGGGAAAAAGAGAAAAAGGGAAAAAGGGGAAAAGGGGAAAAGGGAAAAAGGGGAAAAGGAAAAGGAAAAAGGGAAAAAGGGAAAAAAGGGAAAAAAGGGGAAAGGGGAAAAGGGAAAAAGGGAAAAGGAAAGGGGAAAAAAGGGAAAAAGGGAAAGGGAAAGGGAAAGGGAAAGGGAAAGAGGGAAAAAAGGGAAAAAGGGAAAGGGAAAAAGGGAAAAAAGGGAAAAAGGGAGAGGGAAAAAGGGAAAGGGAAAAAGGGAAAGGGAAAAGGGAAAGGGAAAAGGGGAAAGGGAAAAGGGGAAAGGGAAAGGGGAAAAGGGAAAGGGAAGGGGAAAAGGGAAAGGGAAAAAGGGAAAAGGAAAGAGGGAAAGGGAAAGGGAAAGGGAAAAAGGGAAAAGGAAAAGGGGAAAAGGGACCACAGCTTCCATGGCTGCCTGATCTGGGAAGTGCCCTCAGGATAACAGATGGGAGCTCCAGACAAAAGGCTGGGAATACAAATTCAAAACAGGACAGTCAAATAAAGTGGGCTTTTAAAAATAGCTCGTTCTCTCAAACTTTCCAAAACAGACCTTCCTTAACATGAGTGATATTCTGAGTATAGATTATATCTTCTGCTACTTTACAAATTAAGAAATACCGAAAATTGGCTGGCAAAGTTTATTACCTTGGCATCTACTTAAAAAGAGAGTTTCAGTTTGAAGTGTGTGTGTGTATCCATTGTCAGTGCTTGGGAGGCAAACATGCTGGCTTGTACACAGCCCAGCTACGCCTTTATCCCCTCCAGACTCTTTGGAAACTCCTGACTCCTCAGCTCTGGGAGCTGCTTCCTTCACACTGTTGGTTTTTGTCAGCTTTAAATTCATGTTCCTGGCTGGATATTCTCTGCACGTGCCTCCAACGACATGCTCTTTTCATGGATCTATTTATTCTGAGACCAATCTTTTGCTTTTAACCAAAGCTTGCAATATTGAACAGTAGAGCTGAGTGAGCTTTGTAATATCCAAACTGCACTGGAGTTTGTTATATTTATTGATTTCCTGGGAAAGCACAGAGAGTGAGACCGTATTATTTTTCTAAGTTGGTTTTTTTTCATGTTACTGTGTATCAAAAAACCACACACATCTCTCACTTCCATCTCTGAGCACAGAGCAGACTTGAATTTTAAGAGCTGTCCAGGATCTCTGCTCTCCCAGCTGCTTTTGGGTGGCTTCTTGGGGCTCCATTGAGTGATTATCCACCAGCTGATACTCTTGTTAGAATACAAGGTTTTGCCCCACTACCCAAAATTAAAGGCAGAAGGTGAGTGAAAAACAAACGAACAAACCAAACCAAACCTTTTGTGTCTCGTTACGCATTTTCGTGTAATCTCTCCATGTAGTTCTTAAGTTCTTTGCACTCCCCCAGGTCCATATCCTGGCAGACCCATTTAATGTCATCCTCATTGCTCATCAGGATGGAGTTGACAGTGGGACAGCCGTGGTCAGAGGAGATGGTGGTGAAGGTGGTGAATTTAACCCGTTTCCTCTTGGAGGTAGGAGAAGCGGTGGGCTCGCTCTTCTGCTCCTTCCCTTCACTGAAGGAGGGCTCAGCAGGCCTGAAGGACTGTCCATTGGTGGTTTTGGGGGCAGCTGTGCTGAGGAGGAACTTGCTCTCCTCGTAGTCCACGGCCCTGTCGATGGCAGTGATCTGCTCCTCCTGCTGGGACGAGAAGCCGCCGTGGTTCTCCAGCAGCTCCGTCCTGTTGCTCAGCCCCACCCAGTCGTGCGAGTGGCTCAGGCCCTCCTGCTCCTCGAAGGGCACCTGCTTGCTTCTGTACCTCAGAGCAAAGGTGACACAGTTGATGAGGAACACCAGGATGGCCAGGCAGAAGACGCCCAGCAGGGCGTACATGCCGATCTCCAGGTCGCTGAGGCCGCGGGGGGACTGCACCAGCTCGCTGTCCCCCGTGTCCCCGCTGTCCCTGGGCACGTCTGCCTGTGCAGGGAAGCTGGTGAAGTCCACAGGCAGGTTCTGGCTGGCATCATCCAGCAGGCTGTCCCTGTCCTCCTTCCTGCTCAGCACAGCCCTGTGGGTGGTGGTGGCCCAGCCCTGCTCGTGGCCCATGGAGGAGCTGTAGTACTGCCCATCCCTTCCCCCTCTCTCCTGCCAGGGGTATTTCTGGTTTTCCAGGTGGACTCCAGCACCCCTGTGCTTGCTGTCACTGGTGTTGGCATCGCTCTGCCCAAACTTGACTTTGATGCTGCCACTCCCCACGGCCAGGATGCTCTTCCTCTTGGACTTCTGGCAGGACTCGCTGATCACCATCTCCACCCTGACCAGGGCGCCCTGGCCCTCGGTCTCAGCTGCCACCACTGGCCACCTGGACCTGGGGTCGTGGTGGATGGACACCACCTTCTCATCCAGAGAGGTGGCTGACAAGGAGAAGTCTTTGGAGTCATAGATATCCAGGGGCATGACAGACCCATCACTGAACTGGATCCAGCAGCTGATGGCTGCTTCCTGTAATACATTAAAAAAAAAAATAAATTACACACACTCAGAGTGATTGTGGAAGCCCAGAGAAGTTTTCCCAGCTAAGGAATGCAACCCCTGTGCTGTTCCCTGAGTCAAGCCTGGGCCCTCTCCCTGTCCATTAACCCTTTGGTCACTCCCACCCTAATTTCATGTTGGTCTTTTGCCTTGGCCCTTCCCTTGTAGCATCCCCATATCCTTTAGTAATTGGTCCCTGATGCTTTCCCCACCCTGCTGAGCCCATGTACTAAACCTGGACCCTCACAAAAATCCTTGCCTTTGTTCCCTGAAACCTAAACTATGCATGGCTAAATAAACATCTTTAAAAACCCTGCAAAGGCCTTCCTGCTCTTTCACCCCAAGCAACATCTTAAATGCAACAAGTGATCATCAAAGGAACTGTGCTCTGTTCTGGTTTACTCCTCCTCACAAGATCCACGCACCATTAGTGATCAGAACAGAAATACACAGGGAGAGCAGTGAAATTAGTGTCTTGCCAAGATGTTAACACAAAATCTGAAACACTTGTTGAGGATAAGATTTGTTTCCACAAAGGTGCTTAAAGGAGACACATCCCCTGGGCTCTGCAGGATCTCCTTCAGCACCATAATAAATTGCATGCCAGGAAGCATTACCAGTGACTGAGATCATTTACTGTTGTATATTTAAACAAAAAAACCTCAATATTATTTTTAAACTGCTTAAAATACAAAGTCTCCTCTTATTACACAAAGCACATGTTAAAAGCTAGCTAATACAGCAAACAGGTCTGCCCATGACTCCATACCTTCACTCCTGGATTTCTGTCCCCCAAATTAAATTAGCAGATTGTATAAGCAGAGGAAACCAATCTTTAGGAAATGGCCAGGGCAATTTTTACACTTGTTAGCAATTAAAAGCAAGACAATAATAAAGTTTAATCTTGTGTCACAGCAATGCAGATTGTGTGCTCCAGTGTCTGTGGAGGCTTTCACTGAATGCAAATGAATCTGACCTGGGAACTAATCCTGTAACAGAACCTGCCTCATGCTGCAGCTTTGCTGGGATCCTGACTTTTGGCTTCTGGCTTAAAACATTTTTGAGTGTTTTTAAATTTCAGGAAACATGTCCTCACCCATTTCTGAAAATCAATCTCTAAGGACTCTCAAATGACTACTGAAAATTGCTGTGCCGATTGCTGAAAAAAACCTTTGCACTCATACATCGATCATTTACAGACAAAATTCAGGTTGCTCTCCTGGAATCTCATCCTGCTCCTGATGCTCTGACTTGCCCTGGTTGGGATATCTGCACTGGAGAATCCCCACCAGCCAGACCTGTCCCCATCAGTGGATTCTCTACTGTCTGAAATGAGACTTTTTCTAGTCAGAGCTGGATCACCCTGCTCTGAGAGTCTGCAGACAGACAGACACCCAACCAACAAACTCATTAGTGAAAACTGTGAATATAGAAGTCCTGTTTCTTTAAATCAGCAGTTTTTCATACAGACTGCATTTACATTCACACAGAGAATAAACACGTTTGTTTATCCTTTAAATTGTTCATAGCACAAAGCCATTCACCTGTTCAGAGCATGGAGAACAAGCTCCCAGTCTTTTGGGATTGTGTGGTGCAGAATCTACTGGCCTGATTCCCAAATCCTCAGAGCCACAAAGCTCCCCTGCTTTAATGGGGGATTTGCTTCTGTCTCTATTTCAGGACAGAGCCCTAAGACTTTGCTGACACTGTCATAAATCCCAGCTTTGTGTTTATTAATCTTTGGATGTTTCTTGAAGACTGCATAGAATTTATGTCATCAACTCTCATCCTCCCACTGTGTTGCTTAAACCTGCATAATAATTTTGCATTGCTCTGCTTGTAGGGACTGTGCAGATCATGTCCTGAGCAGTGGAGGGACTGGAGTGCACACACACAATTTTCTCTCTGGTTTAGGGTGGCTGCAGAAGGACCTGCCCAGCCTCCATCTGTGGGATGGAAATGCCAGGCTGGCATCACCCCCTGCTCCTGGGCACTTTGTTAAACTCCCCATATCAGGGATTAGCTCACTGGCCTTCCCTCAGCCTGCCTGGCATCGATTCCTTGGCTCCTGGAACACCATGGCAGCCTGATTTTTATCACCCTGTAAAGACAGCAGCTCTGCATTATTTCTCATCCTCCATCCCAAGGATAAGAGCCCATGATGAATTAAAGCACCTCAGCAGCTGGCCAGACTTCAAATGTGCATGCCATGATCATTTACCTTTAAAGCTCAGAACATGCCTAAGTGTTAAGAGCCCAGTGCATCCTTGATGAAAGTCCCAGACTGATGGATTTGGTTTGGAAAAAAAAGTTTAAATTTCAAATGTGTACAGAAGCACAAGGACAAATAGCAGGCAGGCACTGATGAGGACATGGCAAAGTCCAAAAGCCCTTGGTAACTGTTGGTTCCCTAATAAAGGAACTGAAGAGTAATAAGGGGAAAAAAATGGTTTATGAAATCATGAATCAGGAAATGAGTCAGTGATGCTGATTCATATTCCAGTAATGACTCAGAATGAAAGGGATGTTCCCTGACTTCTTAAAGTGCTCACAGGAAGTGACTATAGGAGGGAGAGTTTGGCACAACACGAGGCACTTTCCCATGGAGAGGTGGAATTAAAGGGCTGCTTTGGATCCCTGTGGTGGGAGGCTGTGGTGGCAGGATGTGCTGGGATCCAGGGGGTGCAGGATGGACAGAAAAGGCATTTGTGCGTGTGTGTGTGTGTGCCTGTTATTTATGGGATCAGCCACCACAGGAAGGGTGTGTGGTGCCTGGGGCTGTTCAAACACAGCACCCTTTTGGGAGATCTTTGTTTTTCTGTTTAGGACCCCTCAGGAAAATCCCACAAACAGAAGGTTCCATGAGCACACTAGAAGTGAAGCTCTGCCCAATTCCAGCAGCTGGAGTGCCAGAGGCAGTGGCTCAGAGTCCCTCCCTGGCAGCAGTACCTGCTTGGGGGACTGCAGCAGCTCCTGGGCCACTGCAGTGGCAAAGATGGCCCTGTTGCTCCCCGGGCTGAGCTGCAGGGACAGGGACAGTCCTGTCACCAGCTGCACTCCCAGGTCAGTTATTGTCACCTTCTCGTCCAGGACTGTCACTGTCTTCTCAGCCAGGATGGCATCTGAAAGGGGGGACAGGATCTGGAAAGAAAAGCTGAAGTTAGCAACAGCCAATTTGTACAGCACCACGAAATAACCACACAGAATTAATGTCACAGGTGAGGGATGCTTGGGGCAGTGGGAAGGATTTCTCACAGCACACACTATTAAAATATGATTAAATAGGGCTGCTCACATTTTGAACCTCTTCTGCAATAACAGGACCCTATAGCACCTTTCACCTTTTACCTGTGCCACTGTTCTCAGCTGTGCCATTCCCCTCTGCAATGTGCCAACCACATCTGCTTCAGATGTAAATATAATAACCACAACTGCCTCAGATGCAGTAACTAGCTGTAAATGTAATCTTTATATAAAATATAAGTATTTGATTAATCTTCATGTTTTGAGGTAGCATAAATATAATGCAGCCTGTAGATTTATATAAAATCCACTGAATAAATGGTATTTATTTCTATCCTGTGGAAAGAAAGGGTAATGTATTGCTACAATAACCTCTCATGGTACTGAATACAAAATTGACAGAGAGAATTTGTTTTGGTTAAGAAAATACACACAGAGGTCAGAGCAGTGATACATGACATCCAAGATGCTCATTAGCAAGCAAGTTGAATTTAATGATCCATACAGGGTACAGAGCATTTTGGAAGCAGCTTATAAGAGGTATTTTTTATATATAATTTGCTCTCAGCTTTTTACCCTTGGATTTTTTTTTTCCACATTTTATGTGCATTGGTTGGAGCAGATGTTTAGAAAGGCATTCAGAAAATCTTTGCAGATTTTGCAGAAAGCTAAAAATCTGAAATCCCATTTCTCCAGCCTTGACAGGCTCATTATTGACAGGTGTGCTGGCTGTTTCCTGCTTTGACAGTTTGGGATGATAAGCATGTTTGGAGAGAGATTTTATCCCTGTTCTAGTGTTTGTTAACATGTCTCCTACTTCAGTATCACTGCAATAATCTCTCTCCCCATCTCCTTTTCCTTTTCTTTTAATTAATATTTGGATTGATATTCCAGTCTCACTTCCTTAACCAGCACTGGTGAATTTTCATTTTTCTCTGTCAGTGCAGGCTGGGAGAAGACTGAGCTGTTCCAGCCTTGTGAAAACCCAAATCCTGGCTCAAGGTTCAACAACTACAACCTTGACAAAAATTAGAAACTATTGGACAAAAATAATCAGACAAAGCCTGTCAATATACAGGTTGGATTAAATTAATAAAAACTGTGAGGTACTACACTTTGGGGCAGCAGATAAGGAGAGAGCGATTTTCCATTTACAATACAATAAGTATTTTCCGATGATGAATATTCTAATTTCTATTAACCAATGTACTACATTTTCCTAATATTTGCATGCAACCTATAGGAATCACTAAATTCCCATGTTTTATGGCTTTCTTATCTGTAACCCTTATCTTCAGACCTTTTCCTGCCAGGCTTGGGACAGGATGTCTGTTGGTTCTTTGGTATTTGTGGCATTTGGTATCATCTAAACAAAGGAAGAGGCCTCAAAATTAACTATTTTCAGTGTCTATGTCAAACATTGCCAACATCTCTATTTCAGAACTACTTGCTAGGCACTTACAAGATTTTTCCATTCCCTCCCCAGCACAGGGCTCCCCCAGCACAGGCCGGGTGTCCCTACCTGGATGGTGGTCATGCCGAGCTCCAGCCCCACCAGCACCTGTCCCTCCTGCAGCCGGGCGATGCGCGGCTCCTCCACCTGCATGAAGTCCCTGACCAGGTGGGTGATGTCCAGCTGCCAGTCCGAGCCCAGCAGGTGAGCCAGGGGAGCCCCAGGCTCGGGGGGCTCGGCCACGAACTGCGTGAGCACCCTGACCGTGGCGTGCTGGTACTGCAGGGTGCAGCCCCGGCCCCGGCGCTTCCTCCTCGTCCTCGTCATCGCTGTCCCTGGCCGGCCTGGGGACAGCAGGGCAGGGATCAGCACTGCAGCAGCACACACACTGCTGCCTGGGGCAGTCCTGGCCATCAGGACAAGCTCAGGAGCTCTCTCTATATTCTTATGATAATTGAGAAATGGTTCGTGCTAATCATAGAAGTGCTGGAGTTTGGATAAAGCAAAATACTTAAAATAAGAAAATAATTTAAAAAATACTTTAAAAACTTTTAAAATACTTAAAATAAGAAAAGAAAATGGACCTAGATAAAGGGAAATGTATGATTAAACCCATTCTGTTTAAATCCCTCTGTTATGAATATTATAAGTTGTATCTATTGACAGC
This sequence comes from Luscinia megarhynchos, assembly GCA_034336665.1. Lineage (NCBI taxonomy): Eukaryota > Metazoa > Chordata > Aves > Passeriformes > Muscicapidae > Luscinia > Luscinia megarhynchos. The sequence goes on from CM067578.1 coordinate 12,865,527, forward strand.
TTGCAAAACAAGGCTTTCACTCAGCCCAACACATTCTGCAGAATCAGATTTCCTGCCTTTGTGTGATCAACCACAAACTATCTGCTAAAGATCAGAATTCCCACTTCTCCTGTTTTTTATCTACCAAGACCAGATGGTTACATGACCAATTGTCCCAAGAGCTGTCCCATGGAAGTTTGGAAGTTTCTTTGACCACCACTGCTCACCTTGCAGAATTATTACAACAAAACAATACCAATTATTGATTACTACAAGGAAAACCATTCTATAAATGGGAGCTGCAAACCAGGTTCACTGGAGTGGGGAGTGGGTGGTGACCCCTCATGTTTTCCCCAGCACTGCTTGCTCTGTCTATATAAAATAAACCAACCTAAATTTTGCTGTATACAGAGACTTTGTTTCTCATTTATAACATTCTGATCTTGAAGTTTGCAGTTTATTTGGTATCTCAAAGATGGCTTTCATTGCAATCTCGCTTATGGTTTCCATATTCTCAAAATCTTTTGCTAAGCACTCATATTTATAAGGTTTTCCTGATTCATCCTTTCCAACAGCTGCCTGAGGCCAGGCTGCTTCCTGCAGGTTCTCCCACTTTGATCCTGCAGCCCATGTTCAGAGCTCAAAAACAGCACTGGACATCACCTCCCAGCCTTGCTGCCACACTGCCCTCCCCAAGTGCCTTCCATTGTTTTCCAGGTCAAGTCCTTGCTTTCAGGACTTTTAAGCTCCTTTTCTTTCTGGATCTTCCCATAAACATCTCTGTGTTGCCATGGAAATCTCCTCTGCACCTCCACACGCATCCCTCTCTGTACAGTGCAATTTGAAATCACATCACCAAAATGTCTTTGCTCTGATGCTAACAGAATCCTGTAATAAATGTCTTCACTTGCAGGTGGTCACACCAAGTAACTACTCTACCCATTTGTTCCTCTTGCTGTTGATAACACTGACAACAGGTGCAGGCAGGTCTGACCTGCTCCATCCATCCTCTGTCCCGTGGGCACTGCAGTGTCTGACAGCTGTGTTCTGACTCTGTGTCTGATCAGGTGTGGAGCAGGGATGTGCTAATTGCCACACTGGATCCATGAGCTGCCAGGACCTGCTGCCTCTTGCTGATGTCTCATCCTGCCTAACTTGACCAATTGGCTCTTCCCATCTCAGTCATTAGTGCTACAAAAGGAAATTGATTTCCAATCCAGGTTCATGCAACCTGCAGCTTCCATTTCCCTTACCAGCCCAGTGCAGGAGCCTATTGAATAAATGTCTGCTGACCTTCAAATTTACAGCAGAATTGCATTAAGGCCAAATGAGCATGTTCAGATCCACTGGTCCTGACAGGTCCCTGGCAAGTGCAGAGCCCAGAATGAACATCCTCTAATGAAACCTACCTCTTATTAGAGATGATGGGGACTCTCCACCCCTTGATCTGATTTAGTTCTGTGTCAGAGACCTCTATCTGCAGCGGGAGACGAGGAATCCAGACTGTCATTTCTAAAGGGGCACTCAGATGCTGGTAAGTAAAATTAACTATGACATTCACTTTGCCTTTCATTTCCTTCCCGTTGACAAAGACATAGTCACATCTGTCAGAAACCTGCAAATAAAAAGGAGAAGGAAAAAAAAAATTAATGAGTCTCTTCACTAATTATAAAGTTCACCACATGCTGGGTAAGTGAGTGGGAGGAAGAGAAAGGATCCAGGTTTAAACCAGCTCCAGGTTCGAGAGGACAGCTAGGAATAACAAGGAAGGTGCCTGGTGTGCCCTTAATGGCCTGTGTAATTCAGCATCATTTTAACTGGCTGGTTTTTCCTGCTATAAACAGTTCTAGTATGAGCCAAGATATGGAAACAGCTTGTTTTTTGGTCCTTAATTCCCACTCCAACAGACCTGGGATACTGGCAGGGGGAGAAGGTTCCTCTCCTCTCCCCAGGCTCAGCTCTCCCCCTGTGCAGCCAAGGAACCCCCTCAGCTGGCAGGAACAGGTGAGTGCCTGCAGGGAGAACTGAGGAGATGTCCCCAATCAACCCCAGGATGGGACAGATTCTTCAAGAGACCTGCCACAGGTGCCAGGGAATGGGGTGTCCCAGCCAAAGCTCATGCCAGCAGAGCCCAGGGCTGTCCCCAGTCCCTGCTGCCAGCATGCCAGAGCCTCACCCAGCCTGCAGCAGCAGCTCAAACCAGCCCTGATCTCACTTTATTTATCACCTGCAGCCCTGGACATCAATATTGCAGAGAGTTAGTAAATCTCACTCAAGCAATTTAGCAGCTACTGCAAGGATCTAGGTGAGCTGACAGGACCTGTTCATTACAGTTAGTTAAAATATATGAGTAAATGTGCACGTCAAATAATTTATTAACTACCACTTTACCGTGCTGATGATCTGAAGGAATGATCTATTAGAACCCTGAAGTCTTTTCACAATCCATTACCAGCCAGACCTTCCATTCCATTCCATCAATGTATTTAATATTTCCCACTCTGGGATGTATAGCCTCGTCCTTGCCTGAATTTAATGCCATTTTCTACTTTTCTGTTTAAATGCTGAATGAATTTAAATCATATTTAAATATCACCAGCTTTTGGAGGATAATTGGCATTCCTAATATTATTATCTTTGAACAACAACAACCCCCTCACAGACAGATCCATAGCAAATGCATTTCCATCCTGCTTTGTCTGAGCCTAGGTAGCACACCAAAACCAGGTTATCATGGCTCTTGCAATGCCTCCCAAGCCAGGCCTGTCTTAAGGTCAAACTCCTGAGCTGCTGTTGGCTCCAGCAGGAAACAAGGAGTTTGTTTAGAGGCAGATTTATGGTTTTTGGGATTGCCTCATGTAAGCCTGTTTTACACCAGCTCCTGTCAGGATCCAGCCTCAATGTGCTGCACAGCAAGGAAATCCAGCTGCTGTCCAAAACCCCTCAAAACAGGAAGGGAGGAGCTGAGAGCAGGCAGCTGAGCACAGGCACATCAGGGCACTGATGTTCCATCCAGTCCCAGGGCTGGACTGGGCTGGGCTGAGCTGAGCTGTGGGAGAAACTCAATGTGAGCAGCAGGAATGGGGAATGGCACAGGAACATCCCTGGAGCAGCAGGAATGGCAGGAATGGCACAGGCACATCCCTGGGAGCAGCAGGAATGGCAGGAATGGCACAGGAACATCCCTGGAGCAGCAGGAATGGCACAGGAATGACCTCCTTGCTGGAACTCAACACTGACTCTCCCAGGCCACAGAGATAACTCTGAACTGTGCTGGTCAGAGATGAGAATCAGGCTCTCAGCTTTTAAATTCATGAATGCTCAAGCAATAACAAGAGAAAGAGAATTTGGCAGGCAAACAGACCTCAGTTCCAACTTTATCAGGGTTTACTGCACAGAGTTAAAAAAAAGAATCCATCCCTAAAAGACTACTGTATGAATGATTACATAAATACCATGACCTTGTGCCTTCAAGATTATGATTTATAGAACAAACTGATGGTCAGGAAAGAAATGACTCTGCTTGGGATACCCAACTGTGCTGCTTGCCTGGCTGTGAGGAGTCAGCAGCTATGAGCTCACTGAGCTCAGCCAGCCCTTCCCTGTTTGAATGAATGAGCACCTCTGTTCTGCTGCAGTTTGCATGCAGCCCTGACAGAGCAGCATCAAAACGTGGGGCAAAGTCCAGGACATTTCCATAAATCAGTCAGGAGCAGGGCATCAGTGAGCAGGCAGAGCAGCCGTGCTGCTCCTGCAGCCACATCCCAGCCATCCATCTCCAGCAGCAGAGAGGCCAAAGAGATGCAGGGGGAGCAGGAAAATCTGCTGCTCTGTCCCTGCTGAGCCTGAACGGGGACGGGGCAGTGCTTGTGCAGGGATTTGCTGTCAGCACACACATGGCCAGGAGGAAGGGCTGTCCTGGGCACTGGGATGTGCCTGCCGAGCCCCAGAGCAGGGCAGGCAGCTCCAGGGAGCCCAGAGTGTCTGTCCTGGGTGCCAGCAGAGCCCAGAGTCCCTGTCCTGCCCCAGCACAGCTCCAGGGGAGCCCTGCCCTGCCCCAGCACAGCTCCAGGGAGCCCAGAGTCCCTGTCCTGGGTGCCAGCAGAGCCCAGAGTGTCTGACCTGCCCCAGCACAGCTCCAGGGGAGCCCTGCCCTGCCCCAGCACAGCTCCAGGGGAGCCCAGAGTCCCTGTCCTGGGTGCCAGCAGAGCCCAGAGTGTCTGAGCTGCCCCAGCACAGCTCCTGGCAGTGACCCCAGCAGTGACCCCACCAGTGATCCCATCAGTGATCCCACCAGTGACCCCACAGTGACCCCTGCAGTGACCCCAGCAGTGACCCCAGCAGTGATCCCATCAGTGACCCCAGTGACCCCAGCAGTGACCCCAGCAGTGACCCCACAGTGACCCCACAGTGACCCCACAGTGACCCCATCATTGACCCCATTACTGACCCCATCACTGACCCCATCACTGACCCCACGGTGACCCCACAGTGACCCCCCAGTGACCCCAGCCTGGGCACACAGCAGCCCCTCCACAAAGCCCCCCAGCACCTTCCACAATGCAGCAGCAGCTACAGAGGGACGGGGCAGAGTGGGTGATTTGTGGGGAAAACCAACCTGTGTTCTTCCCCAAACCCAGGGGCTCCCTCCCCTCTCTCATTTCCCCCTCCTCCTCTGAGCTTTGATATCCCAGGGGTGGCAGCTCCAGTCTCCAGTGAAGGTGACAAGGGCTCAGGAGAGAAGGAGCAGATTTTCTTTTCCTGGAACACATCCCTGTGCTGTGGCCACTGTAACTCAAGGACATTACAGTGCCATTAATCCCTTCTGGTCTGAGCCCCCTCGCTGAAGCTTTTCTGGGCTTTGTGTCGCTGCACTGGCTGCCATGAATTAAGGCAGACTGTACCCAGTGTTCACAAGATGCTCCAGAAATTCTCTCAGTACAGGGGGCTCTTCTCTCTTGGGGATGCTGAGCTCTGAATGGCTTTTTTGGGCACGAACTTGGTAGGTTACAGAAGAGTTTGGGTTCCTTCAGGCTCCTGCAGGATCCGTCAGGAACAGCTGGGACAGCACAACCTGATCCCTGGGCAGAGGTCTGCCCCACACTGCACACACAGCTGGACAAGGCACTTCTTTTTTCATTTATTTTGTCTTGTTTGGAGAGGAATCACCTCTGTCCCCACCTCCTGTGCACTCCTGGGGTGTGACCACAAACCAGAGAAATGAGCTTCTATTCATTTATCTTCTTTTATCCCACATTACCTGGGGAAGAACACACTGGACTGCTGGAAGCCAGCAGCAGGACCTCAGCCAGCCTGGGAAATGTGGAAGAAGCAGTAATGCCTCTCACAAACCCCCTCAGCCCCTGCCACACTGACCCCTGAACCTGAACAGTCCCATCCCTTTCCTAAAGGGTTTCCCTGCTTTTCCTAAAGGGATTTCCCTGCTTTTCCTAAAGGGATTTCCCTGCTTTTCCTAAAAGGGTTTTACTGCTTTTCCTAAAAAAGGGATTTCCTGCTTTTCCTAAAAAAGGGTTTTACTGCTTTTCCTAAAAAAGGGTTTTACTGCTTTTCCTAAAAGGGTTTTACTGCTTTTCCTAAAAAAGGGACTCCTGCTTTTCCTAAAAAAGGGTTTTACTGCTTTTCCTAAAAAAGGGTTTTACTGCTTTTCCTAAAAAAGGGTTTTACTGCTTTTCCTAAAAGGGTTTTACTGCTTTTCCTAAAAAAGGGTTTTCCTGCTTTTCCTAAAAAAGGGATTTTACTGCTTTTCCTAAAAGAATTTTACTGGTTTTCCTAAAAAAGGGTTTTCCTGCTTTTCCTAAAAAAGGGATTTTACTGCTTTTCCTAAAGGGATTTCCCTGCTTTTCCTAAAAAAGGGTTTTCCTGCTTTTCCTAAAAAAGGATTTTCCTGCTTTTCCAAAAAAGAGTTTTACTGCTTTTCCTAAAAGGGTTTTCCTGCTTTCCCTAAAAGATTTTTACTGCTTTTCCTAAAATAATTTTACTGGTTTTCCTAAAAGGATTTTACTGGTTTTTCTAAAAAAGAGTTTTATTGCTTTTCCTAAAAGAATTTTACTGCTTTTCCTAAGAAAGGGATTTTACTGCTTTTCCTAAAAGAATTTTACTGCTTTTCCTAAAAAAGGATTTTACTGCTTTTCCTAAAGGGATTTTCCTACTTTTCCTAAAAGAATTTTACTGCTTTTCCTAAAAAAGGGATTTCCCTGCTTTTCCTAAAAAAGGGTTTTCCTGCTTTTCCTAAAAGAATTTTACTGCTTTTCCTAAAAAAGAGTTTTACTGTTTTTCCTAAAAGGGTTTTCCTGCTTTCCCTAAAGGATTTTTACTGCTTTTCCTAAAAGAATTTTACTGCTTTTCCTAAAAAAGGGTTCCTAAGAAAGAGTTTTACTGCTTTTCCTAAAAGGGTTTTCCTGCTTTCCCTAAAAGATTTTTACTGCTTTTCCTAAAAAAATTTTACTGCTTTTCTTAAAAGGGTTTTACTGCTTTTCCTAAAGGGATTTTCCTACTTTTCCTAAAAGAATGTTACTGCTTTTCCTAAAAAAGGGTTTTACTGCTTTTCCTAAAAAAGGGTTTTCCTGCTTTTCCTAAAAAAGGGATTTCACTGCTTTTCCTAAAAAAGGCTTTTCCTGCTTTTCCTAAAAGGTTTTACTGCTTTTCCTAAAAAAGGGATTTCACTGCTTTTCCTAAAAAAGGCTTTTCCTGCTTTTCCTAAAAGGGTTTTACTGCTTTTCCTAAAAAGGGATTTACTATTTTTTCCCACTCCCTCTGTGTGCAGGCTGTCTGTGGGAGATCTGAATTTGTGGCTGATATTCCTTTGGTCCCATAAACTCTGTGCTAGCTTTGGGCTGAACAGAATCCAAAACCTAATGGGAGGGAGGGAAAGGGGAATGTCCATCCCAACTCCCAGAAGAGGCTCTCACAATCTCACTGTCAGTTTCTTTCCCCACCTCATTATCATTATTAAATCCCATGGGATGACAGTAAAACCCACACAGGAAACTGTTTTTTCTGCTACAGTAATTCTGCTGGAACTCTTAGGAAGTCACAGCTAATAAATCTTTGAAAATAAGATGTATCTTGAGCAGTTTAGGTCTGTACATCTCAAGGGTGGCCAGCAGGGAAGGTAAGGCTCTGATATTCCCACATAAAAATCTGTATTTTGGGATCACTCAGTGCCTGTCCCCATCCACATTCCTGGAAATGATCCTCCCCCCTACAAGTGCTCTCTGTGTATAATACCCACTTCCAACACAGCCCTGCCACCCTGGTGAGCCCATGGGATCTCTCCTGATTTAGCACTGCACACATTTCCCCGGGTCTACCAGCAGAAATGGGGATATTTAGCAACCTAAGTTATGGTAATGAGCCCTGCCTAAATCACTGCTGTCAGAAGAAGAATGGGGGAGTCTCTGCTAACCATTAAAAATGAATGAGGAGGGAAATAAATAAGCAAAAGCAGCTCATTTGAGCTATAAAAGACTTGAGAACACAAGCTGTGTACAAGGCACAAAAGGATGAGGCATTATTAGCTCTGTAAGTCACTTATAAATGACTGAGGGGGGGAGCTCTGCAGAGCTGAGCCCAGCCCAAAATGAGCCAGGGATCAGCAAGGGCACAGGGCTCAGCCCAAGGGACCTGCCAGGAGGGACCTGGCCAGCCTGGGCTTCCTGAGCAGCTGGGGGCAGAAATGTCCCCAAGTGTGGGGTCTGTGAACCCCCAAATGTGGGTCTGTGAGCCCCCAAGTGTGGGTCTGTAAATCCCCAAATGTGGATTATAAATCCCAAAATGTGGGTCTGTAAATTCCCAAATGTGGATCTGTAAACTCCCAAATGTGGATCTGTAAATCCCCAAATACAGATCTGTAAATTCCCAAACGTGGATCTGTAAATTCCCAAATGCAGGTCTGTGAACCCCCAAATGTGGATCTGTGAATTCCCAAATGTAGATCTGTAAATTCCCACATGTGGATCTCTAAATTACCACATGTAGATCTGCAAATTCCCAAATGCAGATCTGTAAACCCTCAAATATGGATCTGTAAATTCCCAAATATGGATCTGTGAATCCCCAAATGTGGGTCTGTAAACCCCCAAGTGTGGATCTGTAAATCCCCAAATGTGGATCTGTCAGTCCACCCTGGATGCTGCTGGGATTAGGGACAGCCACTCTGGAGGGATAATTCCATAATCCCAAACACCTCCAAGGTTTTTGGGGCTCGTTTGCTGCCAGGCTTTGCAGGGACACGATGCAAGCCCACCTAGCACAGCTATAAATAGGTATTAGCAGAGACCTGTGCACATGAAAAATGGTTTTTACTGCACTAATCCAGCTGAAGCATCTCATAGAGCATATTGATTTAGAGAACTCTGATACCAATTAATTTCTAAGAAATATTTTGGTTTGTTCTGCAGCTTTGTGGCAAACATCAATATCCTGAATATACCCGAGTGAGACATGCAATGGGACACTTTAAAAGGACTTAAATTCTGGGCAAACATCCAATTGTAGCTGCAAGTTTAATAGTTCCTTTGTGGTCTGACACAAGGTCTGCTGTGTGCTGCTGTTCCCAACTGAAAAATCCCCTCATTAACAGTCTCTCCTCAGGAATCACCTTTTGCTTTTTAAAATCAAGACTGGGGGATAAAATTCAGTGTTTTTTTTCCTTTCCACGTTTCCTTTGCCCCCGTTTTCAGCACTAAGCACAGTCAGCTGCTCTCTGAGCAGTGCATTTACACAGATTTTTATTCATTTTCTGAGACAGAAGAGCAGCTTCTGCCCAGCCCTCTGTGAGCACATTTTGAAGTGTTTTAATTTGCACACTCTGAGATTTATTTCTGTCCCTTTTAAGAGCTTGTCCCCACTGGTCACTGAGCTCAGACCAGCCACCTGAAGTGTCCCTGGGCTCAGTGTCCCCTCTCCCCAGGCACTGGCACTGGAGGATGAATTCTGCATTTCAGCAGGGCTCTCCACACACCTACATTGGCTTTCATTTTTGGGTCACGGAATTCAGTTTCATTTCAATTTCAAATGATTAAAATTATGTTAAAATACCACAGCATCAAGGAAAAAGTTATTTTAAAATGAAAAAAATCAAAACATTTCATTTTGGAAATGTCAAAACAAGTTGTTTCTTTGACACAACAAGAACCTGGTACCATCCTTTTCTTCTTTTTTTCTTCTGTCAGAGATTAAATTCCAAGGAAATTAGCATTATTTCACGAAGCTGCTTTACAGGACTACAAATTCTGACTGAATAAAGCCTGCCAAATTTTCCCCTGTAAGCCTTAATCAGCTGGGGCCACAAATCAAAACAAAATCGTCACTCTGCTCAATTAAATTCCAATCCCATGGGAGTGTGGTCCCTTTGGCACGATGAGTGGTGCCACTCCCAGGGGCAGGGAGGGACAGATCAGCCTTTCCATGAGCCTGGGTTCACTGCCAGCTCCCTCCCACCCTCATGGCTGTGTGTGATTTATTGACTCTAATAAGGACACTGAAGTGTTAAACTCCCACAGAACTCCAGGGGAGTTTGGTGCTTAAACCTCTCCAGGAATCCAGACTTTAATCTGCCTTTGATGTATCTGTACAGCAAGGATCCCATCCCCTTGTTTTACAGGGATTTTGCAAAGCCTGATCTGTAAGAACCAAGGAGGAGCTCAGCTGCTGGACTTACCCAAGTGCATCTTTCTGAAAGGAAAATTTCTGTGTGGTTTTTGGGGGCAGCCCTTCACTGCTCACCTGCAGCAGGTGAGGGCAGGGGCAGAGAATTCACTGCTGCTGCTGCCACAGCCATCCCTCCTTTGCTGCTGGCTGGGCTGATTCCCTGATTCCCTGATTCCCTGATTTCCCGATTCCCTGATTTTCTGATTCCCTGATTCCCCGAGTTCCTGATTTCCTGATTCCTTGATTCCCTGAGTTCCTGATTCCCTGATTCCTTGATTTCCTGATTCCCTGATTTTCTGATTCCCTAATTCCCTGATTTCCTGATTCCCTGATTCCTTGATTCCCTGATTCCCTGATTTTCTGATTCCCTGATTTCCTGATTCCCTGATTTCCCTGATTCCCTGATTCCTTGATTCCCTGAGTTCCTGATTCCCTGATTTCTTGATTTCCTGATTCCCTGATTTTCTGATTCCCTGATTCCCTGAGTTCCTGAGTTCCTGATTTTCTGATTCCCTGATTTCCCTGATTCCCTGATTTCCCTGATTTCCTGATCCCCTGATTCCCTGATTCCCTGATTCCTTGAGTTCCTGATTCCCCGATTTCCCTGATTCCTTGATTCCCTGATTCCTTGATTTCCTGATTCCCTGATTTTCTGATTCCCTGATTCCCTGATTTCCTGATTTCCTGATTCCCTGATTCCTTGATTCCCTGAGTTCCTGATTCCCTGATTTCTTGATTTCCTGATTCCCTGATTTTCTGATTCCCTGATTCCCTGAGTTCCTGAGTTCCTGATTTTCTGATTCCCTGATTTCCCCGATTCCCTGATTTCCCTGATTTCCTGATTCCCTGATTTCCCTGATTCCCTGATTTCCCTGATTTCCTGATCCCCCGATTCCCTGATTTCCTGATCCCCTGATTTCCTGATTCCCTGATTCCTTGAGTTCCTGATTCCCCGATTTCCCTGATTCCCTGATTCCCAGCTGGAGGAGTGAGTCCCTGCCCAGCTGCTGCTCAGGATGCTCTGCCAGCACAGCTCCTGTCTGCCCTGGGACGGCAGCAGAGCCTGAGCCTGGCACTGCTGCCCTCTGCACACCTCCTGCTGCAGATTTTAGGAGCCACAAGTGTTTGTGATCAACGTGACAGCACTTTGTCACTCCTGTGAAGAGTCAATCTTCCCCTCTCAGCCCCAGAGCTCTGTAGCACTGCAGCCAGAGCAAAGCAGGAGAGTGATGAACAGCCAGCACCCCAAGCTTCCCATCACTGAGAATTTCTCCCCTCCTTGCAGGAAAGCTCAGAGGAGAACAGAACAACTCTGCTCCACACTGTGCTTGTGTCTGTAATAAATACTGCTGCCCAAGGGAAGCAGAGCTGATGAGCAGTGTGACAAACCCAATGGACTGGACACTGAAAGCAGCCTGCAAAGGGGACAGTCAGACTTCCAGATCCCTCAGTGCAGCCAGGGAAGCAGCAGTGAGGAGGGAAGGGGATTAATACCTGGAATAGGGTTAGGGAATAGCCTGGAATAGCAGCCCTAGGGGCTCTCATCCCCTGCCCTGGGAGCAGCCAGGAGCAGAACACCTGCAGAGCCAGTGTGGGCACAGAAAGTGTCCCTGTACAGCCAGCCTGGGCACAGCAAAGTGTCCCTGTACAGCCAGCCTGGGCACAGCAAAGTGTCCCTGCAGAGCCAGTGTGGGCACAGAAAGTGTCCCTGCAGAGCCAGTGTGGGCACAGAAAGTGTCCCAGAGCCAGTGTGGGCACAGCAAAGTGTCCCTGTACAGCCAGCCTGGGCACAGCAAAGTGTCCCTGCAGAGCAGCCTGGGCACAGAAAGTGTCCCTGCAGAGCCAGTGTGGGCACAGCAAAGTGTCCCTGCAGAGCAGTCTGGGCACAGAAAATGTCCCTGCAGAGCCAGTGTGGGCACAGCAAAGTGTCCCAGAGCCAGTGTGGGCACAGAAAGTGTCCCTGTACAGCCAGCCTGGGCACAGAAAGTGTCCCTGCAGAGCCAGCCTGGGCACAGCAAAGTGTCCCTGCAGAGCCAGTGTGGGCACAGCAAAGTGTCCCTGTACAGCCAGTGTGGGCACAGCAAAGTGTCCCTGCAGAGCAGTCTGGGCACAGCAAAGTGTCCCTGCAGAGCCAGTGTGGGCACAGCAAAGTGTCCCTGCAGAGCAGCCTGGGCACAGCAAAGTGTCCCTGCAGAGCAGTCTGGGCACAGAAAATGTCCCTGCAGAGCCAGTGTGGGCACAGCAAAGTGTCCCAGAGCCAGTGTGGGGCACAGAAAGTGTCCCTGTACAGCCAGTCTGGGCACAGCAAAGTGTCCCTGCAGAGCAGTCTGGGCACAGCAAAGTGTCCCTGCAGAGCAGCCTGGGCACAGCAAAGTGTCCCTGCAGAGCAGTCTGGGCACAGCAAGTGTCCCTGCAGAGCCAGTGTGGGCACAGCAAGTGTCCCTGCAGAGCCAGTGTGGGCACAGAAAGTGTCCCTCCAGAGCCAGCCTGGGCACAGCAAGTGTCCCTGCAGAGCCAGTGTGGACACAGCAAAGTGTCCCTGCAGAGCCAGCCTGGGCACAGCAAAGTGTCCCTGCAGAGCCAGCCTGGGCACAGCAAAGTGCTCCTGGAATTCCTGGGCTCTCCAGGGCACCTCAGCAGTTGCAGCTCCTCCCCACAGGCAGGGCTGGCTCTGCCAGCAGCCTGGGGCTGAGCTCTCCCCAGCCAAGGCACAGGATTCAGACCCACACTGGCCAAATCATACACCTGGGGCTTCACCTGTGACCCAGCCAAGGGACAAAACCCCAAATCCCAGGGCTCCCCTCCCAACAGGCTCCTGTGACTGAAACCAGAGCAGAGCCTGCTGCAGCAGAATCCCAGAACATCCTGAGCTGCAGGGATCACCCAGCACAGCTGCTGGCCCTGCCCAGGGCAGCCCCAAAATCCCAAATCTCCTGTGGGATCTCCACCCTCCTGCTGCTGCCACTCTCACAGCCCAGCAGCCCCAGGGTTTCTCGCTGCAGGGTGAGCAGGGCAGGTGTGAGGAGCTGTCTGGATCTCTGCCAGCACAGCACAGCATCCCCCTGCCTGCTGTGGCTCCTCTCCTGGCCCTGCCAGCACACAGATCACAATTATGTTAACAAGCCTCTCTTTGTAAACAGCTCCTGCTCTGCTTCCCCTTGCCCTGAGGCTCCCTTCAGCCTCTGTGCCAGTGCAGAACTCTGCCTCACCACCAATTCAGGTGCCTCTCACACAGATGCTGCTTTCCAGGGGCTGGGTGGGATGGAATGAGCCCTCCACAACATGCTGAGCACATCCCCATGGGCTGCAGCTCCTCCACACACCCTGGGCCCATTCCCAGAAAAAATTTATTTTTCCTTTGTTAGGAAAAAAAAATCCTCCTTTAAAGGGTTTTCATAACTTTATGGAAAACTGCTTCAAACCAAATAAAATATAAAAACTCTTTTGCATCAACTGATGAAAAAAGAAATTGCCACCCTTATTGTAGTTTTACACATGACTGCTACTAAACTTTGGTCCAACAAACCAACAGCTGTGGGTTTTCTTTGTAAAGACAAACTGGTTTAAAATGCTTTTTCTTTAAGGCTGTAAGAGAAATGTAAATTCTTCCAGACCATTCTGGACTTCTAAATTAGTTAGAAACAAGCACTGGGCTGATATATTCTCTGCCTCCTTGGGTTCTCTCATCTTCCATTCCATTACTGCATTGCAGACTGGAAGCATTGCTATTTTTTTTGACAACATTCTCATTTTTCCAGCTTCCAAGGAATCTCTAGGCAGGGATTGTCAGCTCTGATTATGCAGCTCGTGCTGCAGCAACAGGTGGTTCCAGGGGCTCAGGAACAGCATTTCCCCTTCAGGGAAGGATGGCAGAGCCTGGCTGGGTCTGGCAGAGGGGTGAGGATGGCACTGGACAGGGGTGCTGGGGATGGTGCCCCTCTGCCAAACTCCCAAGCACAGGCATGGGCACAGGGATGCTCAGGCTGGGAGATCTGGGGAGATTCACAGCACAGGGCACTAAAAGCTCAGAGTGAGGAGGTGTGGAGCTGTGCCCACAGAATTCAGCTCCACACGTGCTCCAGACACCACAGCTGGGCAGATCCAGCAGCCTGGGCATCTCTGTGGGACAGGGCACAGCTCCAGCCCTGCACCCCAAACCAGGCTGGATGCCCAAAGGAGATTGTAGAAAATGTTACTCCCCCTAAAATTTATCCCTGGAATTCCATCCCATAATTACTGAATGCCTGGCAACCAGACCCCCTCCCCCTTATCAAAAACCCTGTTATCTTTCTGGATTTCTATTGGCTCTTAAAGCCAACAAGTTATTGGTCCTTTTTTACTTAGAATTTTAAGACAATTGGTTAGTTTAAAAGCTGTAGTTTTTATTGGTAGAAAATTCAATCCTCTGTAAACCTATAAGAAGTCCTTTGTTATCTGATGTAACCAGACTGTTGTAGGACTCTCCCTTCGGGGAAATAAAGTTATCTCTGGAACTAGTGCTGCAATAGCCTCAACCTTTCTGCACTTTGCTAGTGGGTAGCTGTAAGCCAACAGCCAGAGTCCAGAGAAATCTGGGCTTGGAGCTGCTGGGCCTGAGGTTGGAAAGCTCCAGCCTTAAAAACAGCTACATTTGGCGCCCGAACAGGGACTTGAAGCCTGGACCCCCAGATGAAATGTGCTTAGCAAAGGCAGACTGCAGAGCTAAAGGACAAAGAGATTTCCACCTTGGCAACACCAGGACTTCAAAGAGTTTGGGGGATCCAGTCCTCTTTCTGCCACAGTTTGCCCAGGAAAAGTCTAGCTCTGCTCCTCTGGCCAATGTTCAGCTATCCAACATCACAACTCAGGGGAAAAAATGGAAAATCTGTTGCAATATACATATGCTCATGCATGCCTGGCAGGCTCTGGAAAGCTGGCCAACACTTTGAACTGACAGGGGAAAAATAATGCAACAGCAAAGCATGAAAAATTTCTGAAAGAGTCCAAGAATCACTTGCAGAGAAGCATATCTAAGCAGACTGTGCTCCAAGAGTCACAAGACACCAGTGCCAGGTGAAAGCTGCCATCAGCCTGGCTGCAGAGCCAGGGAATGCTTTCCAAAGCCCACCTGCTGTACAGGTGAGCCCAGAGCTGGCACTGGGATGGAGAGAGAGCCCTTCCCTGCAGAGCTGTGGGTGAGCTGACAGGGAGGGAGCTCTGAGTCCTGCCCTCTCCTGAGCCAGCACCACAATTCCCCCTCCCTCAGCTCGTGTGTGGGGCTGCCATGGGGGCTGTGGGTGCTCAGCTGGGACCCAGGAGCCAGTGACCCTGGCTGGGAGTGCCAGCACAGCTGGGATGGGGTTATGGGACAGGAACACATCTGGGATGTGGTTATGGGGACAGGAGAACAGCTGGGATGTGTTTATGGGGACAGGAACACAGCTATAGTTTGGTTATGGGGACAGGAGCACAGCTGGGATGTGGTTATGGGGACAGGAGCAGAGCTGGGATGTGGTTATGGGGACAGGAGCAGAGCTGGGATGTGGTTATGGGATATAAGCACACCTGGGATGTGGTTATGGGACAGGAGCAGAGCTGGGATGTGGTTATGGGATATAAGCACACCTGGGATGTGGTTATGGGGACAGGAGCACACCTGAGTCCCACCCAGCCCTCTGTGCAGAGCTGTCCTGGGCAGCTGCTCTGCTCCCAGCAGGATGGAAAGGAGCTCTCATCATCATCATCATCACCATCACCACCATCACCCTCCCAGCTCTGCAGAGCCCTCTGCTCCCCTTTCCCCAGCCCCAGAGAAACCCAGCTGGGGCTGAGCTGAGCCCAGGCTCCTCCAGCATCTCTCCAGGGACAGAAATCCTCCCACCCCCCTCACTCCTGCTGTGAACAGAGGTCATTATTCTGACAAATTAGTTAAATCTCTCTCAGTCAGCAACGAGGACCCTGAATTATTCAACATGCATCTGTCTTTTTCCCTTACAAAAATGGCCTGTGAAGCAATAAGTGTATTTCACTTGAACCACTTCTGAAAGATGTAAGACAGTCTGGGTTCACTCCAATGCCCCTTGAAGTCAATGTGAGCCTTTCATTTAATTTTCATTTAATTAATTTCATTAAATTTGCAGATGATGCCAAGCTGGGAGGGGTTAGAAGTTCTCTGGAGAACAAGCTTCGAATTCAAAATGATCTTCATAGTGTAGAAAGCTATCAGAAATAAATAGATGAGACTGAAGAAAGGTAAGGGCAAAGGATCAAGCTGGATAGAAACAATTAAGTGCAGGATGGGGAAGATTGGCCTGGTGACATCAGTGGAGAAAAGGATTTGATCTGGAGAGGATCTGACTAGAAACTCCAACTCCAGGGACCACTGAGGACTGGGAGATGATAATTAACAACTGCAGTAACATTTCAGATCTGCTTAGACAAATGACTCTCAAGAATGTTTTCCATAGCTGGAAATGTTGTTCCTTTCCTCTTGGGAAATTCTGGTGATTTTTACACCTTATAGTGAGATATGGGATGCACAACTTTCCCTGTCTGCAGCCCATGCATGTCCTCTACAAGAAATTCAGTTTCCTGGGTAAAGAAGGACACAAGCATTTCATCTTTGCATCTCAGATTCAATATTGATCACAAAAGCAGAAGCAGCTTCTGTTGTTCTGAAATGTGCTTTGCACAGTGACAGAGGCAGAGCACAGCCCTGTGAAATCTCCTCTCAACCTGCAGAGAGCACAGAGCACTCTGCTCAGCCCCCTTCTATCACCTGAGGCAAAACAATTCCTGCTCCTCATATGCAATTAGATAAGTTTAGCAGTGCACAAAGTAAATATTGCTTCTTTCCTTTTTAGGTGTGAGAAAATGCTAAAGATATTATTCCCACCTGTATTTATAGCATTAGCTGTGAAGCATTCTGACGTGCAAGACAAACCACTGCCTAAAATTGATCACATTTCATTAAATCAAGGAGATTCAAGGAAAAAAACACACTAAAGAGATGGAAGAAAAGGCATCCTGTTTTCCTCAGACAGCTAAACAAAAGCCTGGTTTAGGACCAGGGAAATCTCTGTGGATCAATACTCTTTCATTCCTGTGTCTCTCTCATTGCACAGTCAAGTAAAATTATAACAACCATGGTGCTGCTGATGAACATTTTATATTTGAACTATTCCCATTATCTAACAGCATTTCAGCATTTTGCAAAAAAACCTCCTGACAACACCTTGTAGAGCACACAGTGAGGGCTCAGTGCTTATGGCATGAATGTGTGTCCCTGTGTGCATTTCTCCATGTCAATACCTATTTCTACAGTACAGATAGCATTATCCTCATTGTGGCAGTGAAGGAATTAACTGTTTACAAAGCTTTTCCCATGGCCACAAAGTGCTGGGGAATGTTATCTGCAAGTGCTGTGTGGGATGAGAAATGCAGCCTCATTACTGTGACGTTGGAGAATAATCAGCCCAACCATGAAAACAGCCACATTTAGCATAAATAGGAAAGGCAGGCCAGAAACACTTCCTCTCACACAGAAAAAATGATTAAACAAGCCCACACTTGTGGAATGGAGAAGTCCAGGTGAGGACTGAAGAGATGCAGTTTCTATTTCATCTCTGCCATTTGACCTCGTGGAAGGTGTTTTTGGTGCTGTGTTTATTTGTGAATGTTTTATTCGTGGCTGCTGGTGTCTCAGGAGGGGCTCTGAGGGCACTGGGGCTGGGAGCTGCTGCAGGTGCTTTCCCTGAGTACACACCTGAGCACAGGTGAGCTCACAGAGCCAGCCCTGGCTGTGCTCAGCTCTCAGCATGCACAGCAGCCCAGGCACAGCCCTGGGGCTCTGGGGACTGGCTCTGACAGCCCCACAGCAGCTCTCAGAACATGCCCAAGGTCAGTGCAGAGCACAGAAACATCAGCTTTTCTCCCATAAAAATCACACAGCCAGCTGTGCCCCAGCTCCCAGAGCAGAGGATCCAGCTGCCAGCCTGAGCCCACAGCTCCTCCAGCTGCCTTTTCCTCCCAGAGAATGACAGGAGGAACACATTCAATAGTGTTTCAGGGGCTGGCTTCAGTGAGGATGGGGAATCGAAGGTGGAGGATAATTTGAGAGCATTTTGTAAGATTTGAGCTGCTTGTTCCCTATTGACTCTGATGGGAGCCGTGCTGCTTTGATCTTCCAAGTGCTTTCACACTCCTCCCATCCTGACAAGCACTCGTACCACGGATCTATTTACTGGGAAATTGAGGTGAGTCCTGAAGCTTGATATCTGAACTATCTCCAAACAAGCAAGAGAAAAGAATACCAGGCTGTAAAAGAGGCTCCATCTGAGCACAAACCAGCCTGTATCACACATGCTGCATGTTCTGGGCTCAGGAATTGATGAAGTCGATAACAAAGTCTCGTGGCTGATCAACAAGCCCCAGTGAAGCTGGATTTCATACAAGGCTGGATTTCATGTGAAGTTGGATTTCATGTGAAGCTGGATTTCACATAAGGCTGGATTTCATGTGAAGTTGTATTTCATGTAAGGCTGGATTTCATGTGCAGCTGGATTTCATGTGAGGCTGGATTCCAAGTCAGGCTGGATTCCATGTGCAGCTGGATTTCATGTCAGGCTGGATTCCACACCAGGCTGGATTCCATGTGCAGCTGGATTCCAAGTCAAGCTGGATTCCACGCCAGGCTGGATTCCATGTCAGGCTGGATTCCATGTCAGGCTGGTTTCCAAGTCAAGCTGGATTCCAAGTCAAGCTGGTTTCCAAGTCAAGCTGGTCTCCAAGTCAAGCTGGTTTCCAAGTCAGGCTGGATTCCAAGTCAGGCTGGATTCCATGTCAAGCTGGTTTCCAAGTCAAGCTGGTTTCCAAGTCAGGCTGGATTCCATGTCAGGCTGGATTCCACGTCAGGCTGGATTTCATACATGGCTGGATTTCATGTCAGGCTGGATTCCACACCAGGCTGGATTCCATGTCAGGCTGGATTCCATGTCAGGCTGGATTCCATGTCAGGCTGGATTCCACGTCAGGCTGGATTCCATGTCAGGCTGGATTCCATGTCAGGCTGAATTCCACGTCAGGCTGGATTCCATGTCAGGCTGGATTCCATGTGACAAATCTCGCTGTGGAGTTATCCATCCCTTCAGGACTGCTGGGAATGAAGCTGCAATTCCAATTCGTTGGTTTCCAAACCAAAAGGAGTTGAGTTGTTCATCACCCTCGGATATTGAGAGGAGGTTTCAGCACATTTTCATCAGGATCTTTGAGGGCTGCTTCCCTCAGCCAGGGCAGATTCCCGGAGAGGGATGGCTGTGGGTCCTGGAGGCTGAACCAGGTCTGTGCTCATGGAATCTGAGGCTGTCCCACCTCCTGCAAAGGACAAAAAGCCACCCAGAGAGTGGCCTGGACAGCTCATTTCCCCAGCAGGGCTACTTTCCAAATCCCCACTGCTGGCATGGCACTGTTCAGCCTCTGTGGGTTACAGCAATTCCTTATTCCCTCAGCTCCTGGTAAAACTGGGGGCTAAATTGATGAGAAAAGGTAATTTCCTTGATACAACTGCAGAAGCAAGCTCCCCTGCAATACATTACTGCTCACACCATTTTAAAGTTCATCTACCTTAAGCAAATCTGGCTGCTTTAGCTAAAAGCTGTGCAGCCTTAGGCATTCTTTATCAGATGAGCAGATGATCTTTTTAACACCTCCACTTTCTGAGTTTCATATCATTCACTAAATCAATCTCCCTTTCATGATTTGTATTTATACCAGTGCCCAATTCTATTACAACTCTCTCTTATGCTTTCTCAATTTCCTCTATTATTCTTTTTCAGGTCTACAATAGAATTTCAGTGGCTTACTCAGAGGCTGTCACTTCGTATTTACAAATTGAAATTTGAATGTGCATTATTACTTTATTTTTATGAAAATCTGTGCTAACTAATGCAGTGATTCAATTTCTACCAAGGGGCTTTATGTTTGGTTTCCTATCTGCCCTCTAACCTTCGTTCCTCCAAACAAACTTTTACATCTCTATTTACATATTGGGATCATTAAGGTTCTTTTCATCTCCCTGTCTCAATGGCTTCAGAAGCTGTAATGGATTTAGGCAGGAGTTTAATTAGGAACTGCTCTTTTCTGTATTTCAGGCCACATTTCACGTGAAAGGGTAAAATATGCCCCCAACAAATGAAAGAATTGATGTGAGCCCCCAAAAGCCCTGGGCTAGGTAATTTTAGTGGAAGCAGACAATTAGTGGGAGATCCTGGTGCTGGGTCCATTCCATGGGAAGCTGGCATCCATTTTATATTTACATATATTATTCTATATTTACATATTTATTTTTATATACTTATATTTATATTCATATTTATATATTATTTTTAGTTTGTATATTATATATTTATATTTTCATTTTTATATTTTAAAATTTTATTTATTTTTATATTTTATAGATATATTATTTTATATTTATATATTAAATTACCCTCAGCACTTTGCCTCTGTTTTGACAGCAACAAAACAAGCAGCCAGCCTGTGCAGAAACCCTTGTCAGGAATTAGCCCTGCTGGAGATCAGAGGATCACTGGTAGCAGAGAAAGGAGGGTCAGAAACGGGAATGGGATCTGCCCAGGGAGGACAGAGCCCCAGAGAGATCAGACACACACACTGTTTAACCTGGGAACAAAGGGCACAATTTGGGAAACTGCTTGTCAAGGTGTCTTCCAAAATTAGCAGAGTGCACAGGCTGCTGCCAGGGGGGCTGTGAAATCCTCACCCCGGGATTCTGAGCCCTGGGGAGACCCTGCCTTTCAGGACGTGTCACAGGCTTGGAACTCAGCTCAGCATCATCCAAATGTGAGAAGAACCTCCAAGGAGCCAGGGGCTGTGGCACTGGAGGAGCAGAACTGGCTCCTCTCTCCTCTCCTCTCTCTCTCTCCTCTCCTCTCCTCTCCTCCTCTCCTCTCCTCTCTCCTCTCTCCTCTCCTCTCCTCTCCTCCTCTCCCTCCTCCCTCTCCTCTCCTCTCCTCCTCTCTCCTCTCCTCTCCTCCCTCCTCCTCTCCCTCCTCCCTCCCTCCTCTCCCTCCTCCCTCCCTCCTCCCTCCTCCCTCTCCCTCCCTCTCCTCTCCTCTCCTCTCTCCTCCTCTCCTCCTCTCCTCTCTCCCTCCTCTCCTCTCCTCTCTCCTCTCCTCTCCTCTCCTCTCCTCTCCTCTCTCCTCTCCTCTCCTCTCCTCTCCTCTCCTCTCCTCTCCTCTCCTCTCCTCTCCTCTCCTCTCCTCTCCTCTCCCTTCAATTTGGATTTTCAGTGGCAGAAACCAGGCCCAGCCATTAACAGGAGTTGTGTGTGTGGGTGCATGTGAGACTGACTTGTTCTTTTAGTGACAGCCAAGTGCAATTAATATAATGCTCTCAGACAATGCATAAAACACACTTTATACCATCCATTGTGCCTTCAGAAACCTCCCCACCAGGGCAAAGGATACTTCCCTTCATTACAGAACTTTCACTTCTCCCTCTCTGCCTCTCAGTGGAATGAAATGGAGCGTGTAATGAACGTCATATTCACAGATTTCACTCTGCTATCAGCTCCAGGTCTGCACAAAATCTCCAACACTACAACAGCTCCTCACAAATGCTCAAAGAAATTGCTGAGGGCACTCAAATCCCCAAGTCTAAAGAAGATGCCCTAAATTTGCTCAAACAAAACCCCTTTACAGCTGCAAAATAATTACCTGCTTGCAAATAATCACATTATTTTTAATAGTTATTATACGGAACAGATTATTTAAGCTGGGAGAAAATATCAGCTTTGGATAATACCCACCTGCTCTAAATACACAGTTACACTTTTAGTTAAAATTGAAGAGCCATTAAAGCCACTTTTTGTAGGTGCTTAGGTTTCTAATTTGCAATTAAATTAATTGGATTTGAATGCCTAAATTGATTCAGAAATCAGGCTTATCATCCCATAACCAGTTAAACAGGATGGTGCTGCAAACCAAGGCTGGAACAGGGAAGTTGTTCAGCATTTCTGGGGGGGGGAAACCAAAGGCACTGGTGTGTCCTACAAAGAAATGCCAGTGCCAGAAAAGGCAGGAGAGCAGAGCCTGCCACAGGTGTGAGGCACCAGATTTGTTACAGATCATCATTTCTGCACCCAGCTAACTCCTGGTATCCTGGCACCTCGAGTCAAACATGTGTTTGACTGGTTTGCCTTCTTTTCTCTTGAAATCTTTAAGTACTGCATTTTTTTTTTTTTTTTTTTTTGTGTAACTGCAATGAGAAAAAATACATGGGCAGCCAAAAGTCACCATCCTAAAAGGAATGCAAAATGGTCCAGACAGTGAATAAAAGAGAAGAAATCTTCAATCAACCGACCTGCACAGACTCTGTTACATAAGAAATCTGAAAATATTTCTGAATCCTTCCCTTCTCAGCCACTGATGTTTTATCATGAGAGAATTTTCTATGGGCTGTGATTAAGTGAAATTTAACAGGAGTGATTTCTGGAGTCTGTGCTCTGTCCTAGTTAGGGTTATGTATGTTATTAATGATGCTTATACATTACATTTTATGTCTCCAAGCATTCTTTGGGAATTTAGCATTAATGCTCTTTGTCTGCCAAGGTAATTCAGCACCATTATACACCTTTTGTGTGTGCCTGTGCTGAGACAGATCTAATAAAAGTGTGCCAGGCCCCACAATGGCACAGCCATGTCACAGCTGAAAGCAGCTGCCAGAGCCACTGTCACATCTCACTGCAGCACCCCAGCAGCACCCACGGGGAGAACAATTGTTACCCAGCCTCATTAAGGCAGAAATGAAAATCAAGTGTCACAGGCTGTGTGCAGGCTGAGCCCTCATTAGAATCTGCAATGCCTAAAATCCCATCCCAGGTTTAACCAGCAGAGCCTGATCCCTCTCTCATTAGAGCAAGGCAGAGCAGGACAGCATTCAAAATTCAGGTTCATTTTGGCTTCTGACCCCAGCATAACTCATGCAGCTCTCCTTTCCCTGCACAGATGATGGGCAGAACCACCCCCTGTTCCTCCCAGTGCCTCTGGGAGCTCCAGGAACCCTGCAGGAATTCCACACTTGATGTTTCAGGATGCTTCAGCAATCCTCTGTTAACTCCAGAACATGAACCTTACCCTCAGCAAGTACTGGCACATTTTTGAGCACATTGAAACCAGCTGAAAATATCCTGTCACATGTATTTTTATTTTAGCAAGACCAGCCCCTTCCACACCTAATACAACATCTAGACAGTCCTGCAAAGCATAAGCAAAAGCAAAGTAATTTAGTGGCTGTGAAAAGTCCTAAATTGGGCAGAGCAGTCATGAAATGGCACTGTGTGACTTTACTGGATGCTAACAAAAGCAGCCCTGAGCTCTGTGCCAGGGGCTGGCACCAGGAGCATCAGCACCTCACCACACCAGGGACAGGGGCACTGGGACTGCTGAGCACACTGGGCACCTCCGGGGAGGGAGAATGGCAATCTGTGATCATTCACAGCAGCTCCTGATTTGGAATCAGGTGTCAGTGATGATCTGAGCCCAGCTGAGCTCTGGTTTCTGGCAGGGTCACATCCCATGCTGCCAGTGCTGCTCTGCTGCCTTAGCCCAGGGAGCAGCAACTCATTCCCTCTGCATGCCCTGCTCCTCCCTCCCTCAGTTTTCCCCAGACATAACCAAAAATCTCTTCTCACAGAGATGATGGAGCATTTCCCACAGCCAGGGTTCAATGTGCAATGAGCTGGAACACGGCTAAAAAGCCCTGAATGCCCCTGGCAAGTCCAGGGCATTTGGGCACTGCCACAGGGAATCTCCCCCGCACAGATGTGGCACTCATAAACAGGGGAGGCACCTGGAAAACCTCCAGGCTCCCTCCTGAGGGGATGCAGGGGCACAGGGATGGCATCAGCCCTTCCCAGGGATGGGGATGGGGTCAGGAAAATGATGTGGCAGCAAGGGAATGTGTGGGGGTTGGTTGTTGGACGGTGGCTGGACAGACTCAGGAGCTCACTCTGTTCTGTTCTTCAGGGTTTGTGTTTTATTATAAGGCATGGGTGTAAGAGAGAGGTGATCAGAGAGAGCTTGGAGAGGCAAGAGGCAAGAGAGAGATTTCCATTTACAACACAATAAGTATTCCTCCATGATGAATATTCTAATTTCCATTAACCAATCTAATACAATATACTAATTTCCTAATATTTGCATGCAACCTATAGGAATCACTAAATTACCATGTTTTATGGCTTTCTTATCTGTAACCCTTCTCTTCAGACCTTTCCTGCCAGGCTTGGGACAGGATGTCTGTTGGTTCTTTGGTATTTGTGGCATTTGGTATCATCTAAACAAAGGGAGAGGCCTCAAACCTTCACATAACTATTTCCAGTGTCTATGTCAAACACTGCCAACATCTCTATTTCATCTATTGTTCCAGAACTACTTGCTAGGCACTCATAAGATTTTTCTATTCCCTCCCCAACAGGAGTGCCTGTGCAAAGCCCTGGTGCCATTGAGCCAAACACAGAGAGGAGGAGGCACTCCTGGCCACCTCACCCCTGCTGCAGTCACTGCTTTCCATCCCAAAAGAGCCCAGTCAGGGAGCTGAGCAGGCAGCACATCCACCAAAATAAAAGGGTTTCCTCATTTTCCCTCCTGGGCAGCAAGGCAGGGATGGCAGCTCTGTGTGAGCTGAGAGCAGCCCCAGGGGCATCCATCAGCCCCTCTGGGGTCAGCAGATGAGCACATCTGCTCACTGGGGTCCTCCTTGGCAGCCTGGATATTCCTTAGATTTTGCCTCATTCTTTTTATGGGTGCAGACACATTCCTCCCTATTCTCTCCCCACAGGAAGAGATTATCATCACTGGCTCTACACAAACAGGTATTTTTTCCCCATGAAGCACAAAAAACCCAGATTCCTCAGTAGAATTTTGAAGAAGCCTCAATTCAGAAATTATTTGGATTTTTTTTCCATTACACAGAAGTTTTTTTTAAATCTTATAAGCTTAGAGCCTTTCAAAAATCTCAAGGAAGTGCAGGCAGCAGTGAGTGTGGCAGTCCCGCTGGGGTTTTCAGGATGGATGATTACAAAAAGGCAAATAACACCACAGAAACCTCGTTATTCCCGAGATTCACATCAGAATGATGAATTGGCAGAATATGAAAGAGACAAATCCAGTCACTTCAACAGCTCTAGGTGAGTTTCAGACAATTCCTGGGAGAGGCAAGTCCGTTGTATTGGTTTCACATTCAGAATTCATCTTTGCCACGTCTGTTTTTCACACCAGAGAGATTAAAATTGTGCCTTCTCCCTTAACAGCCACCACCAGCAGCCCATGAACTGAACTCTACAGTTATTATTACAACATTCAGTGTTGACAGGGCATTTCTCTGAGTTTGTCCTGTATCCTGATCCCTAGGGCAGAGCACAAAAATAATTTTCATTTCTGAAGTTGCTCCATCCTAAGGTGAAAAGGTCAGATAGATTCTGATGTCAGGAATACTGAAACTGAGTTGAAATGATAGGACATGATTTCATCATTTCCTATCCAAATGAAATGTTTAGACATTGCAGAAAATAAAAACATACATTTGCTGACTTAGATCAAGATTGTTTCCAAGATGGATCAAAATTTTTGGGGGATGGAATAAGGCAGTTCAGCTGCTGGGAGAAATCCCATTATATTGTGGAAAATCATGGCATGAACTTGATCTCCACTGAACTCTCAAGGCACAGATTTATCTACTCTGTTATATATTAGTGTATAAAATATTGCACATTGTGGTTAGCCAGTTGGACAGATCGCTGCTGCTCAGACCAGGGCAGGATGGTTCCCTCTCTCCTGTCCTTCTCCCTGGGGCAAGCACAGGGTGAGCTCAGGGCTCCCCCTCTGCCTGCTCAGTTTTTAGGCTCAATGAGCCCCTTAATTCACTCTTAGCTGGGTTTAAACGTGACAGAGCACCAGCAAACTGGGATTCTTCCCACTCTGGGTTTGAAAGTTTTGTATCTTCCACACCTTTGCCCTTTGCAGCTGAAAATGTGTGACCACAGGGCCCAGGGGTGGAAGGTGAATTCCAGGGGCTGCACGAAGCACAGTGCTGAGATCTGCAGCTGCCAGGGCTGAACTGGGGAGCAGAGAAAATCCCACACTCCAGTATCTTCCCCCTTTGATTTTTTTACTCTGTCACTCCAGTGATTTTGGAAGAATTCCACTTCTCCCTGAAGTGCACCAGTGTGAGGAAGAAAAGGAACAGCTGCTAAAAGTTTCATGCTTTAAAACACTGCCTGCTCCAGGCTACTCTAAATGCTCTGACACTCCAGCTTCCGTGAAGTCTGTCACATGATGAACAGGACATTATTCTGCCACTGATAAAAAGTGTTAGTGAAAGATTTATTAGCCTGCAGTAATATTTCACAAATTGCCAAGTGTGCTGCTCTCCCCTCTGACACACTCCCAAGTGTCAGAGCAGAGCAGCTGCCAGCCCTTCCCTGGATCAGAAATGAGTCCCCATCACGGACTGCCCAGCCTGCAGCACCCTGGGGATCAGTGTCCCTGCCTGGGATCAGCAGCCTGGGATCAGCCCAGCCCTGCCTGGGATGAGCATCCTAGGATCAGCATCCCTGTCTGGGGTCAGCATCCGGGGGTCAGTGTCCCTGCCTGGGATCAGCATCCTGGGGTCAGCATCCTGGGATCAGCATCCTGGGATCAGCCCAGCCCTGCCTGGGATCAGCATCCCTGTCTGGGGTCAGCATCCCTCCCTGGGATCAGCATCCTGGGGTCAGTGTCCCTGCCTGGGATCACTGTCCCTGTCTGAGATCAGCATCCCTGTCTGGGGTCAGCATCCCTCCTCCCTCCCTGGGATCAACATCCTGGGATCAACATCCCTCCCTGGGATCAGCATCCTGGATCAGTGTCCCTGCCTGGGATCAGCATCCCTGCCTGGGGTCAGCATCCTGGGATCAGCATCCTGGGGTCAGCATCCCTCCCTGGGATCAGTGTCCCTGCCTGGGATCAGTGTCCCTGCCTGGGATCAGCCCAGCCCTGCCTGGGATGAGCATCCTAGGATCAGCATCCCTGTCTGGGATCAGCATCCTGGAGTCAGTGTCCCTGTCTGGAGTCAGTGTCCCTGTCTGGGATCAGCATCCCTGTCTGGGATCAGCATCCTGGGGTCACTGTCCCTCCCTGGGGTCACTGTCCCTCCCTGGGGTCACTGTCCCTCCCTGGGGTCAGCACAGTCCAGCCAAGCCCCCAGAGCCAGGACGAGCTGAGAGCTCTGGGAAAGCTGCAAAGGGAAATCCAGGCTGGATTGCAGGAGAAAGTCCTTTATGGGAAGAGTGATCAGGTACAGGAGTTACCTGCCCAGGAGGTGCTGGAGCCACCACCCCTGGATGTGTTAAACCAAACTGGACGTGGCACTGGGTGAGCTGGGGTGTCAGGGCTGGGTGCTGCACTGGGTAGCACACAGGTTTCAGGAAATGCACAGTACAACACAGAGAAGGCAGAGGAACTCAGTCCTGCTCCCTGTGGGACTTCTGGCAACTTCCAGGTGTCTGATCAAACAAAATGAACAAAAAGGAGTTTTCCTTTCAGGGCAACCCAAATGCAGATTTTCAATTAACTCATCAAACTGAAAACCCAGAGCACTGGAACATGTTGCTTTGGGAACTTCCAGGCTTTGTTGAGCCTTGAAAAAAAAATGGCCATTTGGAAAGAGAAATCTTTTCAAAATGAAAGATTAAAAGAAGCTGATTTTTCTTCTCTCCTCACTCTTGATTAAAATCCTCTTGAGAGTTTATTCCTTACTAACTCAGTAAAAATAAAGTCTGCTCAAAAATCTTTTTTTTTTTTTTTTCCTCATTAGTCCAGTAGGAGTTTTGCTGTCTACAAATGGTCAGTACCTCCAGCACTTTGAACTTTACACCTTCACTTCTGTCTCACAGTTCTCACTAGTAAAACAGTCTATAACACACCTCCATTTTTGGGTGTGGTTATTCTGTCATACTGGACCACATAATTTATGATAATCATTTGTCAATAAAAATATGTTTCAATAGACTAAAGTCTGCTCTGACATATTCAACCAAGTTCAGGTAGGTGCAGCTTGGCACACAATGATCTGTGCAGAGTTTGGACCAGCTCGTTAAAGTTCTTTGAACTCTCAGATGAAAGAAGTGAGTAATAAATGTGGACCCTGAAAGGAAAAGAAGAATGAGGTATCCTCATTCTGCAAGGAAAATGAGCTTAACCTCATCATTAATCAACACCACAAAAGCCAGGAATAAAAGCTAAGCCACGAAGACATAATCAATCTGTTAGATGCTACTTGGCAGATGCACTGAAAAACAGCAACAGCAGAGACCCACAGAAATGTAATCTTAATCTTTATTGTTCAATGGGCATCTTAAGCAGATTTTTTTTTCCATTTTCTATTCCCTACTCTAATGCCCAGAGAACAGAAACTCTAATTACTGCTGCATGCTGAAGGCTGGCCAGTAATTACATATCTTTATCTTCATTAGATGCCTGAGAACAAGGCTGGGTCTGAACCAGAGCAGGTAAACTGGAAACTCGAGACACATTTTCAATTAAGAGCTCACTTTAAACTGGCATTCATTTCAGCTGTGCAGAAAGCTCTGAGCCCAGGACAGCCTGGTCCCCGATGGGGCAGCCTGCTGTGCCAGGGGCTGTCACTGACACCTTCCCTAATTCTGTTTTTGTGTGGACAATACACATCCCCAACTGGTGTAGCCATATCCTTACAGGCAATGGCCAAAACTTCAGAAAGCAAACCTGATTTTTTACACATCTTCCAAATGATATACTTGCTTTCAAATTTTTTTTTCCAATTCATAAAAAAATATTAAATAGGAGATGAGTGAGCTAGTAAGGACTTAGTCCATTAACTCCCACAACATAAGGACAAACATTTTCCTTCTGTTTTTAAATCTAGATTAAGCTCCAACAATTCTCTATATTTGGCAGATTTACCAGATCCAAAAGGGCTTCATAGAAGGAAAAAAAATCCAAACCCCAAAGGTTCCTAATAGTACAGCCAGAAAGACACATTTCATCAGGAAACACCCATATGGTGGTGGGACAGAAAATGGTGATTTTGTGTTTGGTTTGTTGCTTCACTGAAGCAAGCTACACAGCAGGAACAGCAATAATCAATCTTGGTGTTCCAGCAGGAGGAGAAGGAAAGAACTTGTTCCATCAGAGACCAGCACGGATCCTACCTTGATGACATCTTCATCTGACGAGCTGCATTCCACAGACTCCACCAGATCTGTCACAGTCCCATCATCGTCCACAGAAACCACCCTGACAGGCACAGCCACTGTTTTCCCAGTGAGAACAGCTGTGTTCAGGATCTCTGCTTCCTGAGGGAAAAGAAAACAAAAGGCCATTTCATATGTATATATATATATAAAATATATATTGCTATTAATTCATTAGTGCCACCTAGATTCAGCTTTAATTCCCCATGGCTATGGCAAGAGCTGTTCCTGTGTGGAATCACAATTCTGGAGTTTTTATCTCTTGGTTGTATCTCTTCCCCACACCTCTTGCTTCACCTTTTAGAGAGGTTTGTGCAAACCCAGCCCCTCTGAGAGAGGGATGCTGAGAATTGCCTGGGCTCTTCACACAGAGCCAGTGTTTTATCCACCACTTCTTATGCAAAGTGCTGACTGTCTGAGGAGCATCAGGCTGAGCAGAGCTCTTTGTCACTGGGTGTCACCCCACAGAAGGGCTGATCCTGCCAGGACCCTGAGCACAGCCTGCAGCCCCTCTCCTCCCACCCTGCTCACTTCTGGGAAGGGCTCTGAGCTCCCACAGCTGTGCCTGCAGCTGGGACCATCCTGCAGAACAAAAGGCTCTTCGTTTCACCCTGCTCTGGTGCAATAAAGGCTCCCCAAGCCCCCCAGGTGCTAAATTCTCATTATCTAAATAGCTCCCACTACGAGCTCTGAGGCTGATTTTCCTCCTGGAGGACAAGGAAGTGGGAGGTTGGAACCAAGGCACCAGGAGATGATGACTGCTCCTACTGCCTCTTGAGCTAAAGGGGAGAAGCTGAGATTTTTCCTCCTCTAAAGTATTCACATCAAAAATAGCTTTTCCTCTTACTTAAAGAAACAGACACACTTTATTCAGACTCAAAGCAATATTTAAAGAAAGGAAAAAAAAACCCTCCTGGTCACTTGACAGCTGCTTTGCCAGGTTGCCCCATCCTCAGCCTGATCTTCAGGGAAGGGAGAAAGAGGATTTCACAGGAAGAGAACTTGAGAAGAAAATCCTCTTCCTCCTCCAGCACAAAAGCCCCTCAGAAATTTTGAAATTATAACTCAACAAGGGTGACAAAATCTGCCTGTACAGTCAGGTCTGTGGAGCACACACTTTTCTCAGGGCAGAACACATTGCTCAGGCAATGGAGCTCTCAGATTTGCAATTAACTTTCCTGGTTCTTTGGTTTTTTTGCCCCACCTGGGCTTTGCACTCAAGTTACTCAGAACTTTTTGCTGCTCCACAGAGCTGCAAACAGAGCCAGTGCTGTAATTCCAGGATCTGGTGCTCGTGGTTTTGCCAGCATTTGGGATAAATCCCATTTCACTGGGATTTTTGGGGGCCACAGCTCCTACCAAGCTGCTCACACCTGGTTCTGAGCTGCAGAGAGCTGCTCCCCAAGCAGCAGCAGCTCCTCCCTCCCCTGCCCCATCAGTGTGACCCTCACAATTATTTTCTGCAGCAAAGGGAACTTTAATAAGCAAGCCTTTGAAACAGCGAGATTAATGAGCTCTGCTCACCAAAGGCAAATGTAATTTCCCCAGGTAAGAGCCAGTAAGTGAGAAAGATTCTCAAAAGCTCCATGAATTTCTTTTGATTCTGAGTTTTCCAGTTGTCCTGAATATCCTGGATATTCTGAGCACGGAGGGCATCCCAGTCCAGCTGTTCCTGCCTCTGGATGGGGATGCTGCAGCTCTGCTGGCTCCTGCACATCTGGAATTTGGGCATGTCCAGTGGGCCTGGCAGCTCTGTGCCCACTGGGAATGAGCACAGGACTCCCAGGGTGGTTTTTTTGGTTTTTATCACCCCTCAGCAGGGAGGAACAGCTCCCACAGCAGGGCACAGGGAAATGCTCCTTCAGGTGTTGCTGGGGTGGCAGGAAGGGCTGAACATCCTGGTGAAAGCAGGTGAAAATCACATTCTGAGAGAACATGCTACTTATTTAGCTACTCTGAGATTTATAGTTCAGAGCTCAGCATGTAAAAGCCATAAATCGAAGTAGTTGCTAATTTAAAACTGTTGCTTTTTGCTGCTTGAGTGAAAAAGGGAATCTCCTGAAGAAATATTATGTTCTCTATCTAACTAACACAGATTGCAGGAGATAAGATGTCAGGACACCTCAGGATGTTTTTGCAAAGCTGCAGCCCAAAAGTCACTGTCAGAAGTTGATTCCCTCAGCAGCTATTAAAAAGATGCTGAACTTTAACTATTAGCACAGCATATCTCTGTAATTCACTTAAAATAACATGAAATAATCAGAGAGAAAAATATGTCTCTTCACGTATTAGAAATGGAAGACCAGGTAATCTTTATTCTGAAATTGCTACCACTGTAAATAAATAGTAATACTTTAAAGGAGATGCTGGAGTGAGAGTTCTTTGCTTACTGAGGAGATTCATATTCAATAACTGAGCATATTAAGCCCTCCAGCAGAAACATATTCAGAAGATGTACACAGTAAGCATCAATTTAAGTTGAAATGCAGAAGTGAATACCTATTAGTTTTTTTTCAATTTTAATAGGTAGCTTCCCTGAAATTTAATTTCCCTTCAGACATCTTTTGCCTTATCTTTCCTAGGGTGAAGAAAAGGGACTTTAACAATATCTTTATAAATTGTTCTGAATTTCTGCTCTGCCCCCAGAGATCAGTGTATACACAGATTTCCCAGTGTTTGTGTGTGTATATGGATATACAGAAATTTGGAAAGAACTTAACTCACTCCTTAACTACCTTGAGGTGAAGTGCAGCATCCCCACCACACACCCCCAGTCACAGGGAAAAGGAGATTAAAACCCCCCATGCCTCTGGAATTCCTGCTCCAGAAGCACAGCAGATCTCCAGGGATGTTCCTCAGAGCAGTGAACACACCTCTGCAGGCTAAAGACCTCATTTCAAAAATCAGGAATGCTCCTCTTGGGTTTCAGTAGGTATTTTTGGGGTTCTGCACAGGCTGCAGTCAGGAAGAGAATAAACAGATCCCTGAAATCTCCTCAAGCCCAGAGCACAGTCAAGAACTGAACAGCTGCCTGAAAATCCCTCCCACTTGCCATTCCTTAACATTCTCTATTTTCTTTTTTCTGTGTATTTTCTATTAATCAGCGTGTAGAGCATTAACCCAGGGTCCCACCTTGAATCTTTTCACTATTTAGTTAGAGAAGACCCAGATTTGCCTCCTGTGCAGCCAGCAGCCATCTCCCTCACATCACACAGCCCATGCTCCAGCCATGCATAACTAATTTCAAATCTTATTTAGCATCAAGTCCCAGAATTTAGGAGCTAAGTGACAGCTGTTTAATTAACTCCTTAAGCTGATTAGAAAGCATTACAGAAATCCCCCCAAGGAAGAGTTTATAACTGTCAAGAGAGCCTAAGGCCATGTTAATGCTTCTGTTTAAATTTAGTAAGCTTCTAAACCAATAAAGTCCAAATGCTTGACATTCTCACGGATGTGGTCAAACTCAGATTTTTTTCCTCCTGCAAGGGTAGGAGACAAAAGCAGTGGCAGAGGAGGGATTTGAGGAGTCAGGAGGCAGCAGCTGAACAAAAGAGCCAAGAGCTGCATCTCCCCCAGGAGCTGGTGGCACCAGCCCTCGATTATTTGGGATTAGCTCTGAGCTGGGCTAAAGCTGAGCTTGCACCTGAAGTGCAGAGTCATCCCCTGGCTGCAAGGAAAAAGGGTTTGTTCATCAGCTCTCAAAAACCTAAATCCACCTTTAATGATAAGATTATGGCAGCTGAAGTGCAAGTTTTAGAAGCAGCTGGTGGGGTTTGATACAAGGTGCTGCAGAGAAACCAGAATTGCTCCAAAGCAGATTTCCTGCAGTACATTAGTGTCAGCTCTGAGCTTGCAAACAGCTTGAAATATATAAAATATCATTCTGATTTCCTTATTTCCCCTGTTGTTTCCAGATTCTGGAATGGAATTCCAGGATGCACTGGAAAAATTATTGAAAAATCAGCTGCAATTCTTCTGTGTCCAAAGGAATAAAGGAGCAGCAGCCAGAAATAACCCAAATTAATTTGTGAGAGCTTTAATATAAACAGAAGAGTTGAAAGTACAAGTTGAAATACAGCAAGTATGAGAAATGATGGTGAAACCTGAATGAGAAAATGTGAAAAGACTGACATGAACTTCAAGGTTAAATGTTTGGTTTAACGTGGGCACCTTTCCTCATGCAGAATGAAATCTGGAGTCTTTGGGAATGGGAGAGAGGAGGGGGGATATAAGCAAATGAATCACATTTCATTCAAGCCCTTGCTACTTAATCATTTCCCTTTTTGCTCAGTACAGGTCAGATGTGCTGACACAGGGTTAAAAATGAACATTTCTCTGGACAGATCCACCTGCTGACTCCCACTCTTCCACACAGCTGCCAGAGAGGGGAAAATGGATTTTTTGAATGGTAAAATGTGATTGCAAGCCACTGTTTAGAAAGGAGTGGGTGGCAGAATCAATGCCTGAATATATTTTTCACCCTTTCCTCCTCAGCCTGTGATGCCTTGAATAATTTTGACTCCTTGTGATGGGGGTGACACCCCCAGCCACGCTCTCCCTGCTCCTCACTGGGGCAGAATCAGTGGAGGGAGCAGATGTGGCAAGGACAAGCAGTGAAACAAAAGCCCCAAACACACACAGAGCCCAGCAATCACAATTTTCCAGTCAAAAAACAGAGAGCAGCCAATGGCTGGATTGTGCTGTAGGGAAAAAAAACCACTTGGGATAATCAGAGACTGTCTGCCACTCCTACTGTCACACACGAGGCAGCCAGGAAAAATATCTAATTATATTTAATCCCAGACTTAACTTTTGCAAAGCTTTAAGCAATTTCATATTCTTACTAACCAACTTTCATCTCAGTGTAGATAAAATCTGCCACTAAGGCTGGAGGAGGGGGTGGGAAGGGCAGCTGAAGGTGTCAGAACAGTGCTGAGCACAGTAAATAGGGAGAGAAGGAGCAAAAGGAGAGGCAGGTGCTGCAAAGGAAAAGGGGCATCATTAGAGGATGACCAGCAGTGAGAGGTTTCTCATTACCCAGCCTGTGATGCTCAGCAAAAGGCTCCAGAAGGAAGGAATGCATCTCACAGGGATGCAGGGGCTGCTGCCCAGGCTGGCAGCTCCCTGGTTTGTGTGTGTGCAGCACAGACAGGCCATCCCAGCTGTGGGCAGGATGCAATTCCGTGTCTTTAAGAGGGATGAAAAAAGCCAGGAAATAAATCATCTCACTGCCAGGAGAGAAAACCACACCTGCCTGTTGGTCCCTTCTCCTTGCCTCTGCCTGTCTCGTGTGGCTCAGCTGGAATGGCTCAAAACAGGGATCCTGGGTTTGTCTGTGGGCTGTGCAGTGCCCAGCCCAGCTCAGGGAGCTAACAACAGGGACAGCTCCCTTCTGTAAAACCAGCAACAGGGACAGCTCCAGTCTGTAAAACCAGCAACAGGGACAGCTCCCTTCTGTAAAATCAGCAACAGGAATAGCTCCCTTCTGTAAAACAGGCAAACACAACCACAGGAACAGCTCCCTTCTGTAAAACCAACAACAAGGAACAATTCCATTCTGTAAAACAGGCAAACACAACAGGAACAACTCCTTCTGTGAAACCAACCACAGGAACAGCTCCCTTCTGTAAAATAGGCAAACACAACAACAGGGAACGGTTTCCTTCTGTAAAACCAACAACAGGGAACAACTCCCTTCTGTAAAACAGGCAAACACAAGAGGAACAACTCCATTCTGTAAAACAGGCAAACACAAGAACAGGGATGAGATCCATTCTGTAAAACCAAGCACAGGAACAGCTCCCTTCTGTAAAACAGGCAAACACAAGTGCAAGAGCAAAGTCCTGGGGAGAGCTGCTGCCTCCTCTCTGGGCTCACTGTTTTTTACAGCTCTGCTCTGGCATAAAGGCACCTCAGGAGTTCAGGTGTCCAACAGTGGCTTCACTGAGCAGAAGCTGATTTTAAACCTGGTTTGTGTTTTGGGAGCAAACAGCTCTCTGCAAGCTGGGGTGGCACCAGCAAACCCTGGCATTTGGGAGGCAAAGCCCTCCCAGGAGAGCTCCCTTTTCCTCCCTGCAGAGGCAATGTAAATTTAATTTGTCTCAGGTTTAAGATGACAAGGTGCCTTTGATGTGTAACATTTAGGAACTGTGTTAGCATCCTTCTGGGAGCTGTGCTTTGGTGTCTGGGTGCTTTGCAGAGCTCCCACCGTCCCAGGGAGCTGTCATGCACCTTCCCTGCTTATCAAAGTCACATCCAGGGAGCCTCAGAGTTGTCAGGCTCTGGTTCTTCAGAGGAATTGCTAATTAATTCACAGGCCCCAAACTGCAACTCCACCAAGCTGTGTGTGCATCCTTGATTTCAGGCTCTAGACAGGCTGCTTGAGCTGATAAGAACTCAGTTTGCTCTTAAAAGCAAACAAACAAACAAACACACGTGTTTGGGGAGGGTTTCTTGGCTTTCCCCCAGCAGGCTGCCAGGCACCATCACAGGAGGGGCAGGCTGGTCCTCACAGGGCTGGGAATCTG
This sequence comes from Luscinia megarhynchos, assembly GCA_034336665.1. NCBI lineage: Eukaryota > Metazoa > Chordata > Aves > Passeriformes > Muscicapidae > Luscinia > Luscinia megarhynchos. The sequence continues at coordinate 12,900,972 of CM067578.1, forward strand.
CCTGAGGCTCAGGAGATCTCTGGGTCTGATCACCCAGCTGGGGAGGCTGTCAATTAATTTGTGCCAAATTAGCCAAAGCCCATCAGGATTTTACACAGGGGGTCAGCAGGAAGGGTCTCAGCCCTCATGCAGGGGTTTGGTGCCTGCAGGGGGTTTTGGAGCTCGGTGGGATGTGGTGTTGGGATTTCCAGGGACAAAAGGAAAGCTCTGGGACATCACTTCAAAGCAAGGATGCCAACGAGACTCTGGCAATGCCATTTAAGGGAATAAATATTTGGTGGGATGTGTAGCAGAGCCAGCATGGCAGGAATCAAACTGGCTGAAACAGCTCTGCTTTCACAGAGGGAAGCACTAAAAATCCCCACACAAATCACTAGCCTTGTTTTTACTATGTTTTTTTTTTTTTAATTCTGTTTCTTTCACAGCTTGGTGCTGTCATTCCCAGGCTGCACATGAATCCTTCCCCTCTCCCACCCTGTGCTGATCCATGGGATCTGTGGTTAAAAGGAATAAATACACAGACATGGCTGGGAACCCTTTCCCCATCTCCCACCTGTGCTGACCCATGGGATCTGTGGTTAAAAGGAATAAATACCATGGCTAAGAACCCTTTCCACATCTCCCACCCTGTGCTGACCCCATGGCATCCGTGGTTAAAGGGAATAAATACACAGACAAGGCTGGGAACCCTTTCCCCATCTCCCACCTGTGCTGACCCACGGGATCCGTGGTTAAAGGGAATAAATACCATGGCTGGGTATTCCCCATGGGCCAACAAGGAGCACCTCAGAGCAGCCCCTGGGACACAGAAATACCCAGCAGAGGAATTTGGCAGGGGGATGTCTGAGCAATGCAGGACATGCAGCAAATGCTGCTCTGGGGGCTGGAGCCCTCCCTGCTCCCACACTCCATCCATTTTCCATCCAAATCCATCCTCACCTCCCACAGAACCACCTGTGGGATGGAGCCTGGGTGTGCACAGGCCAGAGCTGTGGGTGCTGCAGACCAGGAACACACAGAGCCAGTGATCCTTGCAGGAGAATTGCTGCATTCTGCATTTCACAGGTGACAGAGGTGTAAGTGGTGGCTGTGTGTGTCATTGGGGAAAGGCTTTCTGGAAAAGGCTTCCCCACACTCTGACTTGTGGGAATCAGGCCCCATCAGAGCCCTCTGAGAAATGCAGAAGAGCTGGAACAAAAGGAGATTTATTTTCTGAATAAGTTTAGATTTTCCTATTGTTTTATCAGACACATTCTCACCTGAAAACAATTCTGGTGTAATCTCTCCACGTGAGCACACATCTGCTGAGCTCTGCCTGCCAGTGCTTCACACAGCTTTGTAGCTGGGAGCCCTGCTGTGAAACATCCCATTAATCCCATTTCCACCCAGTTTCTCACAGGGCTGCCCTGGTGGCTCAGCCTGCCCACCCTGCAGTGCCCTGGGAGTGTCCCCAGCCAGCACACAGTGCCACTGCCTCTGTCTGCTCCTCCCAAGCTGCTCCATTACCTCCTACAATTTTCCCAGCTTTTAATGTCTCTTCCACCAGCACATCCTTGCTGTTCCCGTGGCACCTGCAGAGCTGGGTACTTCACAGCCCTCTTTAAAATTCAGCTCTGCCACAATGATTACAGGAATGCTGCAGATCTCCAGCAGACTCGTTTGTTCTCTCCTCCCATCTCCCACAGCTTTGGTTTAACTCTGTGGGGTTAAGCAGGACCCATTAGTGAAGCAGGCAAATCAAGGTGCACATCAGGGTTGAAGGAGACCTCTGGGATCCAGAAATCAATTTATCAACACATTTATCAGCTCTGGCTGTACAAGCTCTGCTGCTGCTCCTGCAGAGGGGAAAGCTGGAGGGCAGGGAGGTCATGAGCTGCCCTGCTGCCCTGGCAAAGGCAGCAGCCACCCCTGGGGCTCTGCCATCCCATCTCCCTGCTGCACCTGCAAAACCCTGACAGCAACACTGACAGTGCACCACACGGGGTGGCAGGACAAGGAGAAAACAGCAGTGACCATGAGAAAACAGCAGATTAGCAGGGATGGAATCTGCCCAAATGTGGCAATTGCTGTAAACTCCCCTGGCAGAGCCACAGAGCAAGGACCAAACCGGTTTTTGACTTCTCTAAAGAGAGGAAAAAGGGCTGCAAGGAAAGGAGAACTCGTGTTCTGCAGGTCACTGTGAGAGGAGAAGTGACTAAACTGCCTGCTCCAAAATGCCCTTCCAGACTGGCCTGGCAGCTTGTGCAGCACATTCATATTTAGGAATGTCAGGCAAAAGAAGCAGCCTGAGCTAAATTGGGACCACCACAGGGCCCTGGAAACCTGCCTGCAACCCAGCAATTCATTCATGAGCAGCCCTGCATGAGCTCCTCAGCCGGGCTGTAAACAGAAACACACAGACACACGCAGGGGACGTCAGAAACGAGATGCTGCTCCAGCTCCCATATGGCAAATGGGGCCAAAGTCTGCTCTGAGACATGTGCCCACGACCTTTGTGAGGACAGGGCAGAATCTGGGGCACAGCACACCCTCAGAACAATCCCTGGCAGTGGCTGGGCAGGGGTGGTCCTGCTGCAGGATGAACCCACACCCTCGTGCTGAGAGGGGCTGCACACCCTGGTTCAGGGCACAAAACCCATTTATCATTTATCAATTTATCATTTATTACTTTGGTTCTACCACTGCCATCCCTGCAGCTGAGAGCCAAAACCTTCAGCTCTTTGCATTTGGTCTGGGGAAGAAAATGATGATTTTTTTTTTTAAATAGAACACAAAGTTTTATTTCTAACAACCTCCCTAGTTACAGGTTCCATGTCCAGAGAGGTGTTTTTGTGCCTGGACTCCAGTGGCACTGCTTACAGAACTTCTTCTCTGTGATTAGCCAGGATATAAATGCAACTTTGCTGATTTTGCAGATATGCCCAGGAAGTGACCCTTACGTTTGACTCCCCTGGCACAGATAAAGGCTATGGTAAAGGACAGGATCAGAATCTGAATGAAGATAAAACATTTCTAGGTCTAGAAGTAGGCTGAGAAAGAAAGCAGTGAGCCTGCAAGCTCTGCTTTGATCATTTAGCCTTTACAGATTTGTGACAAATTGTTTTTTCTGCATGAATCTGAACTGATACAGATTTACATGAGTAGTTAAAAAGTAATACCAATTGGGAAATAAAATCCCTAACAGCACCACAGAAAAGCAATAAACTTAAGAAGCAGTTAGACAGACAGAAGAATGCTTTACAACAGGAAAAAAAAATTAATAACAGAGAAAAAGAGAGGTTGGACAGTTGTAAAGCTGGTTGTGGCAGGCTGAAAGCAGGGAATCCAAAAAGCCATTTGAAAAAAGACACGAAGAATCTTGTAATAATATCCTGGGGAACACGCCTGCTTTGGATTCAATGCCTTTAAGACCTTATTGTGTGTTCTGTGCCTGTTGTTTAATGCCTAATCCTTCTGGTAGAGAACTTGTGCTGCTATCAGCCCGATGTCCTCAAGGAAATAAACCTGGGCTTGACATGAAATTACACATTTTTGTACCCAGAACGTTTGAAGTGTTTTCCTGATCTGCAACTCCAGCTGCAACTACCTCAAGGTAGTACCTCTTTTGGTTTTTTTTTTTTTTTTTTTTTTTTTTTGATTTTTTTTTTTTAATTCTGAAAGTTAAGAAATACCTGCATGAGGAATGGGTTTTGTCCAGGTGAGTTAACAGCTATGGAGAAAGGAGGGGAAGGTGAGGAGCCTTTTATTGAGAGCTGATAAAGAACCTGATGTGATCAATAAGTGCCTCAGACGTGGGGCTGGTGTGCCCATTTATCTCCCAGCCTGCCTAGGCCCAGCCCAGCTGATAAATCCAGGATTTTAGCCCAGCTGAATGAACATAGAGGATAAATGGCTGCAGGGGCTGGGGACTGCTGTGACAAGCTGGTTATTGGGTTAGAAAGGCAGGCTAAACTCTTCAGATGACAATAATAGATGCTCCTTCTTCAAGGCACTGCCAGACACATTGGATCAACATAATCTGACTTTTGCTTTTATTTGGTCAGGCTTTCCTGTTGGTTCAGAATTTTCTGCAAGCTCGAGGCCCTGCAGCCAAAATCTCCTGACCTACCTTGGCAAAGGACAGCTTTGCTCAAAAGCCTCTTTTCCAAAATCAGTCCTATCCAGCCTGTGGCCTGCTCTGACTGCAGTGAGACCCAGTTTGAGCTGAGCTGGCAACTCAGAGCAGGTGATCACAGTCCCCCCATCATTCAGAGCTGCTTTTCTGTCTTTCTCCTTCAGCAATTCCTCCCAATGCCCCCAGAATTTCAACTCCCCCATCACCAAAAGCAAATAATCCCTTCTGATTTCCTTTTCTAACCTGCTGGAATTATTTCCTGTGCATGTCCAGGACAACTGAGAAAGGCCCCATGGGGCCAAAAAGGTGAGGCAGGAAAAAAAAAAGAGGAGTGAGAGAGGCTACAGCAGGAATTCCCAGGAGGATCAGTGGTCTGGAGGAACAGAACCAAGGGCAGAGATTCAGGGTCTTGCAGCACAAGTGGAAAGGGAAAATTATCAGCTGGCTGGGCTCAAAACAAAGAGAAGACCGAGATTTTCCAAACTCTGTAACTGCATCAGGAAATCCATGGCTGCAGGAAACAGGGATGTTTATATGGACTGACCCCCACTGCAATTAAAGGGAAATCAAAGTAATTAAAGGAAGAAGTGGATCCCTACCCTAGATCACAAACCTGGGCTGCAGCTGCCTTTGCTCTCACACCACTCCTGCAGAAACGCAGAATGATTCCCAGCCCAGCCAGAGGGACTCTCTACAGAATTTCCTCTGTTTCCTGGAAAAGAAGAATTGAAGCTCCTTCCCACTGAATTGTTCCTCTACTGCAGGGACCCAGTTTGCAGATAGACTTGAAGAATTGTACTGGTTAATGGAATGGATTTTGGCATTAGTGGAAAATATAAGCCCTCAATATCAAATATTAAATTATTCCTGATTAATTCTTTTACGGGCTCGGACTTGCAACTGATTTAATACTCCTGGATAATTACTTCTGTTATAACTGTGCCTTTGATTTTTAATTAACCATACAAAGTTTCTCATTCAAATCTAATATTACCTTTGTTAACAATGTCAACTCTCTGTTTAGAGATTCTGCTCACATTAAACTCTATGCTGAGAAATTAAAATCTGCTTTTCCACAACTGTGTGAACAGATTCTGTACGAGGCTTATTTATTCTACATAATTATCTAGGAAAATATTGTTTCTGAGCACTGCTGTCTGCCAAGTAACCCCTTTGTGGACCAGCACTGCTCTCTCCCCTCATCCCAGCTTATCCAGAGCCCCAGACTGGTTTGGGACGGAAGGGACCCCAAACCCAGCCCTGCCATGGGCAGGGACACCTCCCACCATCCCAGCTTGCACAAAAAGTTAAAGTACCACATCTTCAAACTTGTGTGCCTTTGCTCACCTAAATTCTTCTTTACAGATGGGATTAAGTGAATTTACTCCATTAAAATTCAATAGAAGTGGGCTGGCAGGGAGTTGCCTGCTGAGCAACTGAAATCCAGGGTGTGGGTCTGAGTTTGGGTGCCACACCTGAGCCAGGCACATCAGAGCCTGCTCCTTGCTCTGAAATGTCAGAGTTTCTACTGTGGGAGTCTTTGTGTGGGGATTCACAGTCGGAAGGGACAAAACTAATTCGTTCTGTATAAGCTAAAAGTTACAGTTTATTTTAAAGGGCCCTGCTAAGAGCTGCCAGGCACAGCCCGGAGCAGGACAGAGAGATAAAAGGGGGAAGAGAAAGAGCAATGGGATAAAAGGGTGGTGGGGTAAAAGAAGAGGGAGAGAGGAAGAGCAGGAGGGAGAGTAAGAGAGAGAAGAAGAGAGTGATTTCCCATTTACAATACAATAAATCTTCTTCCATGATGAATATTCTAATTTCCATTAACCAATGTAATACAAGATACAAATTCTGTAGCATTTACATACAGCCTATAGGAATCCTTACATTACCATAGTGTGTTACACTTTAAACTCTAAAAACTGCTCTTTGGACCCTAGCAAAATCTTCTCTGACCTTTGGAGTTGCTCTCTGGCCGAGGGCATTGTTCTGCCAAGAGGGGATTGCCTTCAGGGGCCATCCCATTGTTTCATGGTAATTCAGTAATTGAGGCTGGGCTCAGAGACACAACCTGCTGGTGGTGCATGGCCTAATGGAATTGATTGGTAAAGCTCCCTATAATCTAAATAAATGCTTTGTTTTTTCACTGTCTAACATTTTTACAAAGGTTATTCTATGTAAAAAGGAGAATATTGGGCATTGTCCTGTTTGACCTGTTAAAAATGCAGCTGTGCAGGGCAAGTGACCCAAGTGCAGCCTCATCCCTGGTGCTTGTTGGATCATCTCTCCCTCATTTGGGAGCTTTGCCATCCCAATCCCAAGCCCTGCAGAGGAGCAGCCTCACCCTGAAGGGCTTTTTGCCCTTCTTACCTTAAATACCTTTGGTTTTGGGGAGGGCAAATTCAGACTTTGCTAATCCAAGTCACGTTTTTCAGTCTATTCTGCAGTTTATGACCCCTGCCCTCTGAGAGATGAGGCTCAGAGCCAGTTTAAGGATCAGGGCAGCAATTCCCAGGTGTGGAACCAAGGATCAGAGAGGAAGGAGAGCTGGAATCGACACTGACTCCTGCTCCAGCCACACACAGCCTGGAAGGGCTGGAGAACATCTCTGAGCCCTGACTGAGCTCCTCTGGGCTCAGCAATAGATCCTAATCCTTGAGCCTCCAGGGTTTGGGGCAAGAAAATGCAATTCACTCACTGCTGTGATGAGGCACACATTTAAAATATAAATATATGGATATATGAATTAAAAGCTAAGTATGTGAGTGCTGCTGATTGCCAATTCTCACAAATGCTAAAGATTTCTGAGAACCTACAAAGGTCTGTCAGAATTTCTAGATATTTTAAAGCTTTCAACTATTTTCCATTAGGGTTCTCAGAGGAGCTCAACTGAGAATCAAAAGCTTTGCAGAGAAACATGAAAAATGCAAACACAGGGATGGTGCAAGGAGCTGAGATCAGGAACCTCAGGGCTCAGGCTGTGCCCTGACTCTGCCCAGCCACTGAATTACCCCTGCCTGCATCCCAGAGAAAAGGATGCTACAGCTTATTCCATGGTGAAAACCAAGAAAATGGAGTCTAAGAAAATAATTATAATGTGCTTGAGGAAATATGGAAATGACCATGAGCTCTTGCATTTAACAGACTTTTTGAAATTAAATTATTTGTATTCAAATATGTGCAAAACCAATGATCATTTTTGGTTTTGATCAGCTCAACCTGTTCTTTGGGGAAATTAATTTGATGCTCAGGGTATAAACACTCTTTCAAAATGCTCACTGTGAAGCAATGTTTTCCTCCTGCTCTCCTTAGCACCAAAGCAATTTTCAAAGCATTCCCATTGATAACACAAATAAAACAGAGGAACCATTTCACGAGGAGGAACCAGAAGCTGCAATCAGAGAAGTAATACTGAAAACAGAGTTTAATACTGAAAACAGAGTTGAATCCATATTCATCAGCAGGCCACAGAGCAGGGACAGAGAGCTGTGGGTGCTGGGGGAGCAGGTGGGCACAGGGCAGGGGCACATCTGCAATGACCTGACACCATCCAGCCCTAATTCAACATCTGGAGTGTCCCAGCTCTGCTGAGAGCCTGGCACAGCCCTGCAGCACCAGGGCAGCAGAGCTGAGGGTCTCTCTGAGCTGCTCCAGCCAGCCCAGGGGATGGAACCTCACCTGTGACAGAGAGAATCTGCTGTCCCTGCTGGGAAAGGAGAAATGAGAGCCAGGGAGGGATGGAGGGGAGAGATCTCTGATCTTCAGAAAAGCACAGTAAGATTTGAACTTCTGCTTTCCCCACGTACCACAGAACTTCATTTCCTTCCCAGCTGGTCTCTAATGCCCAGAATTAGCAATATCAATATCCTCATTCATTTTCTTTCCATTCCTTCTGTAATTGCTTGGGGATATTAAGTGCTGCCAATATTGGGGTCATTATTAACCCCAGGAAAAATGTGCATTGGAAGACCACAAACCTTGATTCTTGCCTTGTTACCATAGTTACACCTGACCAGGAGGTGACACCTGAACTCTGCCTTCAGGCTCTAAGTAAGTGATGAAGAACCAAAGAATCTCAGAAAATGGAATGACAGCGTTTGAAGAAGAAAAGGTCAAGCACACTCATGGGAAAATCTTAAAAATTTAAGCTCACACTATTAATTTCTATAAACAACTTGTTATCACCCTGCCTACACAGATCTGATGAGATTATTCTTGCCAGCTCTTGATCATGATACTGTGCAAGTGCATATTGAAAAGTTCTGCCTTTGATCACAGGGAGCACAGCTATTACAGATAATGCACACACTGCACGCCCACTAATCTCATTCTGATTTTTCCTGGGAAATGAGCAGCTCTGCAACATGCATCTCAAGTCAGGAAACTTCCACCATCACAGAATGAGCAGGCAACAGGCATTAATCGATTTTAAATCTGACAAAATGATTAACGCCAACACTTACACTCCCAGATTTCCCCATCTGCGAAAATGTGACAGCAATTCCAGCGGTTACAGATGTGCAAGTGCTGGGCCTGAGCACAGAGTTACTGCCAAAAGTTCTGGGAACCCCTCAGAGAGCAGTGCTGTGCTAATGCACACCAGGGTGTTCTAATTCCTGTGTCCAAAGCTCCTCCTGTGCTGAGGTAAGAGCAGGATGAGCTCTCAGAGCAAACACACGCTGGGGCTCATTTCCCTGCTTCCCACTGAAGTGACACTGGAGCCCCAGGGATGTGTTTTAGTGACAAAACACACCACATCTGCGTTGGGGGTTTTTACAGCTGCTGGGGAAGGCGCTGAGGCTGGCAAAGGCTTTTTTTTTCCTTTTTCCCCCCTCTGCGTGGCACAGCTGAATTAAAGCAGTGTCAACTGGAACCAGGATCAGATCAGCCTGAGCCCAGCAGGGTCTGTCACACAGTCCCCACTCTCCTTGAGGTGTGACATATGTCACTTCACTGTTGTCACCGAGTGTTTCACGCTAGGCTAGACGTGAATTTTGGAAAAAAAAAAAAAAAACCAACTCTGTATTCATACATGTCCTGTCAGATTTATTCCTGCCATGGAGAAGATGCCCAGCCTCTGAAAGAAAGGCTCAAAAAGTCAGTTCAGGAGATGGACACACCTGGCTTATTCTGGCTTGAAGGACAGTTTGTTATTATGGTGAAGTTTGTTTTGATTAAAGCTAAATAAAGCCAAACAATGTATCAGAAAATCATGAACCTTTTCACCTAATGCTACCCTTCCTTTGGATGTTCAAAATTTGACTTATTTCCTCCTCAAACCACGCTCCTGGGAGTGGCTGAGTGTGTCTCAGTCTCTCAGTTTAGAATTTTAACAGTGAAAAAGCTGAGCAGGAGGAACTTGCTCCAGCCCCAGATAAATCAGGCTGGCCCAAATAATTCCAGAATTCTCCCTGTGCACTGGAGGGTGCCAGGTCTGCATCCTGGAAAGTTTCTATATCCCACAAAGTTTGCATTCTGCACAGATCAAAGAGAAAATACACATGTGAAAACAACACACCTTCATTCCTCTGAAATGGAGAATTATTTTTAAATTCAAAGCTGGTTTGCCTCACAAGTATTACAACCAGAATTTGGAATTTTTACCCTGAATTACAATGAAATCACTGGAGTGTGTTGCCTTTTTTTATGAAGATAAGTGTAAGCCTCATATTTCTAGATAACTTCACAATTATTTGGTTTTGCCAGTTGGAACATTTGAAATTCCAGCAAGTTATTTTCAAATGGTCAGGACTGATTTTCAGGCCAGGTATGGAGTGGTTTAAATATCAACGTTCCCTCTGCACAGATGCACGTTCTGTGCTGGAGCAGATCTTTTACAGCACATCTTGTGAGGCAGACCTGGTGCCATGAATCTGAAGAGCCAGCCTGTCAATCCAGAGGCAGAGTGCTCATCCCCCTGAACAGCTCTCAAGGACATTTACCATAAATCTGTGAAAGCAGAGCTACTTACAGGTCTGGGATTTATAGAAAGTGCTGCCTATTTGTGCTCTGTCTTCTGTCAATAGCATTAAGATTTGCAGTTTGCCACTGAATTATCCAATGACCTAAATCCTAGCAAGCTATCAAAATCTGTTTCCCAGATAAAGTCGTGCTGGAGTTTGATACATTTATCAGTGCCAGACACACAGCACTGCTTACAAGTTAAATTTCTTCTTCAGCAGCAGACAAAAGGGAGGTACAAATGAATTACAACCTATTCACTCCAATGGTTTAAAATAATTATCACCCATTGGAAACTAAGTGATGCAATTGCTGCCTCCTGATTTCACCCAAACTGCTGCCCATAATGAGGCAGTGTTAATTGATGCACCCAAATCTTGTGCTGACAGCTGCAGAATGATTTATTGTTCTCCCATTATGCTAAATACTCGGGCTAGATCATGCCTCATTATCCAAAATACAATCCACTGGCAGTCAGCTGGGTGGGAGCTGCTGTGGGAGAGGCAGGGCGTGCTGGGGGGACAGGGACATTCCTCTGCCCCACTTCTCTCCAGCACCACAGGTGTTGGGGACAAGGAAATAGAAAAACCTTATAAATATGAGTGCTTAGAGAACTGAAACCACAAGTGAAATAGAAATAATAGCAGTTTTCGACTGTGGGGCTGAGAGCAACCATGTAAAGGTTTGAGGCCTCTTCCTTTGTATAGGTAATGCCAAATGCCACAAATAGCAGAGAACCAATAGACATCCTGTCCCAAGCCTGGCAGGAAAGGTCTGAAGATAAGGGTTACAGATAAGAAAGCCACAAAACTTGGTAATTTAGTGATTACTATAGGTTGCATGCAAATATTAGGAAATTAGTATATTGTAGTACATTGGTTAATGGAAATTAGAATATTCATCATGGAAAAATACTTATTGTATTGTAAATGGAAAATTGCTCTCTTGCCTCTTGTTTCTTGTCTCTTGCCTTCTATCACCTCTGATTTCTAACCTCTAACCTCTCGCTCTAAGCTCTCTCTTACACCCATGCCCTATAATAAAATACAAACCTGAAGAACAGAACAGAGTAAGTTCCTGAGTCTGTCCTGCAACCATCCAGCAACCAAACCCCCACACAAGAGGGGCTGCAGAGGGAAGGAAGCTCTTTAAACTCTGCAGGAGCTGGGATCCCACCCCTGCCCAGTCAGGGTGTGCACACCCAGCTGCTCCCCAGGATGAGGCAGCAGAGCCAGCCCAGTGCCACAGAGTGCCACACCATGGCTGGACAGCCAGCCAGGCACAGGAGCACAGATGGCCCCAGCAAAGGAGACACCAGAAGGAGCAGGACACGTCCCTGCAGGGAGAGCAAGAGGCTCCTGGTGTGTTCTTCTGGCCAAATGCAGCCTGGATTGGAAGAGGCTGCCACCACCTGAGGCCTGGCAGTGTCCATCTGAGCACAATTCCAGGCTCCAGCAGACACAGCCTGCAGAGCCAAGGCAGCACAACCCCACTCTCAGCATCTCACACCCTGCACTGCAGGCTGTGCCTGCTCTGGGAGCTCCAAGGCTTTCACACAGATCACAGAGCAAAGCTTCAAGACATAAAAATATCCCTCTCTTATCCACCTCAGGGAAAGACTGTCCACCAGGAGGAAAAAAAAAAAATCACTGAAAAAATCCTACACTGAGAATTTAAGTTTTTTTAAGAGCCTGTGAGAGATTTTGAACAGCTTTTGGAGCTTTCTGAACTCTGAAGTCTGCCTTAAGCTAGGTTTATGTTGCATAAACACTTGCTTTCAGATTTATTATTATTATGAAAGCTACAACATGAGCATAATAAATGATTGTGGTATTAAAGCACATTTTACAGCATCATCCTGAGTGCTGCTTCCTTTAATGCTCTGCTTACATGACATGGAGGGATTTGCTCTGAAACTGTATTAGGATGGAGGGATGGAACTCATAGAACAGCCCAGGACAGTTCTTCCTCTTATCTCTGAACAATTCTTAATATCCCCAAACCTGAGATTTGAAATGCAGAGGTGTCAGTGCTGGCTTGCTCAGTGGGAATTATAAATAAATAAAGATTGGCTCATGCTTGGAGCAGTGCAGCCCCAGAGCCAGGGCACAAACAAGGTGAGCAAGTGGGCACAGAGCAGAAGAAGGTGTCCTTACAGTGGGAAAGAAATGAATAAATTGGAGCTTGGCCTCCCAAACTGTGCTGATGGATCCCTCCCAGCCCTGGCTGCCAGGTAATGCAGAAATTGTGTTTTGTATTCAAGCTGCAGATTAAATGAGCTGTCTAAAATCACTGTGACCCTGCATGTTTACTTGAAAAAAAAAAAAAAAATCTAAAACTTCAGCTTGAAGGACTGCTTCAAAATAATTAATCCTCTGGAAAGTACTAGGCAGAATGTTGGCGTCCAAAGGTAATAAATTTCTTTTGATTCTTATTGTCTCCTGAGGTTGGGGTTTATTTTGTTGGGTTTTTTTTTCCTAATAGGAAAATAAAATGCAATCTTTTAGGAATAGTGTTCTGAAATTATGCAAGATACCCATGATGTACACTAATAATTCACACCATCAGATAACAAAGACTGAGGCAGTATAGCTCTTGTAACAAATGACTTCTGGCTCCCAGTTAGTAAATGTTGCTGCCTGTTTCCCTCTGCTCCTCCCCATAGTTAATCCACCTCTGATTGCTGAAATGTTCCCTATAGACAGACAAATTGTTTGGGTCAACTTACAGCATTTACATTAGTTTTTCATTTGTGACTGTTTCAATTAGCAATGCCATCTATTTCTGAAAGCTTTTTACTTTTAAATAATTAGGGTTTACCCAAGAGGTTAGCACAAAAAAAAAAAAAAAGTATTTGAAATGCTAATCCACCACCTCGGACAAAACTGTTCCAGCAAATTTAAAATCCTGTTGCTTCTTAACTATGCTGTAAAGCACAATAATGTCCACAGCAAGCTGCTAACCTCTGAGCAGCACAAAGGACAGTGGATTCCATGAGAGGGAGGTGAAATGGAGATGCTGGGGTAGCTGGGGCTGGGCACAGGGATTTAATGAGCACAGGGATGGGCAGCTGGGCTGAGCATCCCTCGGAGATGAGATCAGACCTGGGCAGCAGAACCTGCCCTTGGGAGCTGCTCCTCAGCATCTCTGCACACAGGGCCAGGCTGGGAATTACTGACAAAAAGTGTCTTTTCATGTTCCCCTTGTCAGCCAGGCCCCTACAGCCTTGTCACTAACACACACAGAGACATATATGTATTTATATTTATATTTCATGCCACAGCAATTGGATTGCTTTTGGAACACATTTGTTTTTTCTAACTACATTCAAATCCAGAAAAGAGGAAGAGCTCTGTTGCTTTGGTGCAAACCATGCCTTATCTCTGGATTTACTGCTTCTGCTCTTTCTCTTCCCATATTTGATGCACTTGGACCTAAATCATTAGAACACATGCTCAGCCTAAGGAGCTGGAAACACTGAGAATGTGCTGAAATTGGGCAGCTGTGTTAAAGCTTCACTCTGTGCCTAGTGGCTACCCTGCCTTTTGCCAAAATGCAATTAAAAGTTCCAGCTCCTGGCTCACTGACTGGGATGGCAGCAAGGCTCCCAAAAAACCACCAGGATACCACTGGGAAAGGCTGGACTGGGCAGCAGGTGGAGACACAGCAGTGCCTGGGGACTTTCCTGCTCCTGAACCTGAGGGGAGTTTTCCTTCCACCCCGTGAGAGCAGCCAGGCAGGTTCCATCTCCTGCAGTGCACTGCTCTTGCAGAGCACAGGGCTTGGTGCCTGTCTGGCATCTGGGAGAGAAGAAGTTTATCAATAACAGCTATTTTTGGCAGTCAGGACATATTTGTGGTTGTTATTGGTTTTCTCTCCCTAAAAACAGGTGATGGATGGAGAACTACTCCTAAATTCAGAGGCATGTTGGAAGTTCATGAATCCTGCTATCATCTATATTCCGCAGGATCTAGTTGCAAACTCTGCTCTTGGACACCTAAAAAATGGCAAAAGTGCCTTTTTCCATGGGGAAAGAGAGATTCCTTTGGTGGGGGTGCCCTGTGCAGACCCAGCTCTGGGGAAGGTGAGGGCTCAGGACTCAGCTGCTCAAAACTGCTCAGCTTTTCACCCTGGACACATCCAGCCTCTTTTAAAGGCCTGTTTTGCCAGGAGAACAGTCTGTTCTGCTGTCACCACACAGAACCATCTGAGTTTATCTCCCTCTGCACACCTGGCACGCCTTCATCACGTCCCACTTATTTTTACAGTGTCCCACACAGAGGTTAGTGCTGTGAAAAGGTGCTGCCAATAGAGAGCAAAGCAAAGCTGGAAGCACAGCACAGCCTCTCCTCATCACTGGGGTTATTATTGCTCCAATTTTGCAGGTGCTGAATGCCTGGCCATGGGGGATGCAGAAGGACTGAAAACCAAGAGCAGAGCACTTGACTTCCACACACATTTAAGAGTCAGGCTGGAACAAAAAATCAAGAGCCACTTTGGAAAAGAGGGAGATTTCAGAGGCTTGGGAGATGGTCTGGGGGGTTCAGTGAGGGCAGAGAGAGGTTCATGATGAAACACTTATCTTAGAAAATTAAGATTTTAGTTACCTTGCTGAAAACAATTAGAAGTTAGAAGGGAGTAGTTATCTGAAACTTAAATAATTGATTGTCTGTCATTTCATGTTTGCTCAGCTGTGCTTACAATGGGAAAAGACAAAACTAGTGAGCAGATCCAAAGGAAGATGGACAATGCAACCAGAAACCCATTCTTTGGAAAACTGGACCATCCCCAGAAATCATTTGTATTGTCAGTGATAGAAAAGGTCAGGAGTTCAGGGTGAGGAAGACTCGCCTTACTTCCTTCTTTTAAGACCCCTCCCCACAAAAATGACCCCAGACTTAATTTAAGAAGTCAATCAATGCTTAACAGTTATTCAAGCTAATTATCATAGGAAGTGAGGGATGGGAGGGGCTGTTATTATGAATATGGATTTGTTTGAATCCTTTGCTAATAAATGGACTCTGTGATCACCTGTGATTTGGCAGTGTGCATTAGAGGATTACCTCATGCTGAATTAACACACACTTTGTCACTTTAAATTGCTAGAGAGTCTTTTGTTGAGTATCAGTATTAGACCAATACTCGTATTTTGGTAACTCAATGATGTCCCTGCAGCACCTCTGGTGTGAGCAGCTCCAACAGCTGGCTCGGGGTGAGCTGAACCACTGGCAGAGTTACTGCCAGGAATCACCTGGAGCAGTGATTCAGGAGAGATGAACTCTGCACTTCCAGCATTTCCCAGAGCAGGGATCAGTCCTGTCCCAACAAAAGGAGGAAAGGAGGGGTGGTGAGGGGCCCAGAGGGGGCTGCAAGCAGGAGCTGTAGGATTAAAGTGGGCAAAGGAAAGCACAAACTGAATGTGGAGAAATGTTTCCTGCCAAACAGCTGTCTGCAAACCCCAGAGAGAGCACAAAGCTGCCAGCTGTCTCACTCATGTCAGCATGCACCAGGTATTTAAAAACACCCAGAGCAGAAAAAAATCACTGAAGGCTCTGACCCCCTGCCTGTGTTTCTGAGGTGGTTTTCCTCCAGGCTCCTAAGACACTCAAACACACCCCAAAATGTAATTCTGCAGGGGTGCAACACGTGCTGCCAGTGCTTCTGAAAACCCAGCCACAACTGCACAGCTTTGAAGAGAAGCTGGTGGGAAGAGAGGCCACCCAAAAAGGGTGTTCTGGCCGCTCACCTGTGCAGGGTGCAGAGCTGGGTGAGCTCAGGAGCTGCTCTGTGCCCTCTGCCCCTCCCTCCCAGGGCACACAGGGAAATGGGAGCCCATCCATCACTCACCCCTGTTGAGGGAGGTAATATCAAAATTATATGAATGCCTAGCAAGTAGTTTTGGAACAACAGATGAAATAGAGATGTTGGCAGTATTTGACATAGACGCTGAAAGTAGTTAAGTTAAGGTTTGAGTTCTCTTCCTTTGTTTAGGTGATACCAAATGCCACAAATACCAAAGAACCAACAGACATCCTGTCCCAAGCCTGGCAGGAAAGGTCTGAAGATAAGGGTTACAGATAAGAAAGCCATAAAACATGGTGATTTAGTAGTTCCTATAGGTTGCATGCAAATATTAGGAAATTAGTATATTGTGGTACATTGGTTGATTGGAAATTAGAATATTCATCATAGAAGAATACTTATTGGGTTGTAAAACAGAAAATTGCTCTCTTCTCTTCTCTCTTGCTCTAACCTCTGTCTCTTATACCCACACCCTATAATAAAATACTAACCTAAAGAACATAATATATTGAGCTTCTGAGTCTGTCCTGTGACCATCCGACAACAAAAACCCCACCCACCCCCAGTGCATGACTTCATCAAGGACAGAGTTATCATCTGTGCTCACATCATTCCACTGCACTGCAAGTTAAGTGCCTTAATGTATCCTGAATTAATTTTCTCGGTGTTAAAGTGCAAACTGGGCTAATAAAAGTGACACGTTGACTTTTTTTCTGGAGAATGATGTTCGGCTTACGCAGAATGGCAGCATAAATGAAAATTAGCCTCAAGACAATGTTAATTACATTTTATCCATTAGTAGGAGGGTAATTGAGCCACTCATTTTCACTGCAAAGAAAACCCTTCTGGCTTCATAAAGGGAAACTATGTGTTTAATGTGCAAATTAAAGTCTAACAATGGAAAAATCTGCAACAGAAAGAAAACCAAAATGCAGGTAATGTATGTCTATATTATATTGCAACGACCATCTTGGACATAATCTGTGTTATTACCCTCTTGATGAGTTTGAAGAGACTTCAAAACGTATGACAGAGCCCAGTTACCTGAAGAATCAGCCAGGAGTTACTGGCACGAACATGAAATATCCTGAAAGACTCTACTTAACCAAGAAAACACTGCACACATTGCTGATAGAGCTATTGGAGCTAATACTGCTCATAAATAGGAGTGGCAGAAAATGGTCCTTGCTGGTTCTAAAATCTTCCCACTCGTTTCTATTAGATCTGTATATGGCTGAAAAAATGACATTTGCTTATTCTTAGAGAGAAAATCCCCCCGGAGCACTGAAAGCACCTGGGTACATCTGAGCAATCCCTGGAAGTCAGGGAGCACATTCTTTTCCAGGACCTGTATCAACAAGTGTTCTGACATCTGTCAGCAGCTGCAGTCACCATTTGAGTTTTGGGAAACACAGGATACATTAATAAAAGTATACTTTGTCCTCTGGACTGTTGGAAACACTTTGCTGTTTATCCATATTCCAGGATATCCTATTGCCTTTGGACCTTCCATGGCTAAACAGCAAGATTTTCCATTCTGTTATAGAAAATTCTTATTCCTCTTACCTCTAACTCCTTTTCTGCATGCACATTATCTTCCCTGGACCCCACTCCACTGAGATGAAACATTTCTGTCTGGGATTTTCTACAAGAAGAGCTTTGAAGCTGCTGAGGGTCTGGCAAGATGCAGTGAGATCAGAGTGAGGAGGAGAGCTGCAGATAAATTATCAGCAGCTCGTGCCAGCAGGTGAGGTTTATCAGTTTATCAGCTCTAATCACTGCCCATCAGGGCATCAAAAACACCAGATACAGGATTTTAGTGTGAGGTAAGCACAGCACAGCAGCCAGTGCTGTCTGATCCATCCTTGCTGCAGCCTGGGGAGAATCTCTGGGATGCTGGGGGACAAACAAGGACTCAAAATCAGCTTGTCATCTCCCTCTCTGCCTCTGAGGTCAACAAATTAGGGAAGTGCACCCAGGCCTGAAAGCTGCTTGTGCACAAATGCCACAAGGAAATCCCACAAGTACCAAACCAGCATTTTCATCAGCCAAATCAAGTGGAGGTGGAACAAGATTTAGTTGCATGATGGATTATCTGCACACTGGGCTCAGTGGAATCCAGATCAGACCCTTGAACTTCCTGACCCCAGGAGCAGCATCTGGGCAGAGTTACAGTGAATTCAGAATTCCTGCTTCTACAAAAGCCGAAAACACATTCCCTTATTCAAAAATAATAATTTTAAAATCAGCCTTTATCATAATATTACTACGAGCACAGAAAAGGATTATCTTATTACAAAAATGAAATTACTTAAATTTACCCTCATTATTGTTTCCCAGGGAAAAAAGAAGCTTTTTTTATTTCATTGTGGCTGAAGCTGCTATTTGCATTTAAATGAAGACATCTGAAGAAGAGGAGCTAGAAAGTTAGGGTGGATTTTTTTTTTTTTCTTTTAGAATGAGATTTCATTTCAGTATTCTATAATGCAAACCCAACTCCACTTTCTGCTTCATTAAATAGTCTGTCACAAGCTGCTTTCCAAAAAACTGTCATGGAGAGTGAGACACTGATTATTCCCAGTGGAGGCTCTGTAATGATGGCAACAATGGTATCCCCTGAATACCTGACTTCAGCAAACAAATGAGCTATTTCCACACTTGCTGTACAGCATGTTTGGTTTTTTTTAACTGACTTATCAAAATCGACACACTTAAACAATCTCCTTTCCTAATGCTCTGATGGAAACAGGCTTGTATCAATGAAACTTAGCTAGATTGCAAGCTATTCCAACATGAACACCTTAGATGTGACTCAGAAGGAAATCTCTCACAAGCCAAGCTTGCATTAAAGGTTTTGTGCTCTGCAGACATTCAGGAAAAGATTAAATCCTACTGGTTTAGTCCTAGAAATAGGAAATAAAACCAGCAAACATACAGACACCCTTGAAACTCGGTTCATGTTTTACTGTGGAAGGCTCTAGCAAGAAATAATATAAATTACACTCCCACATGAAGAAAAATAACCAACTTCAATGCTTTAAAATCATTTTGAAGATCACCTGATGATCTTTTCATACACTTCTGCACTGATTTCCAGGGCACAATCTCACATGAACACTTGTGGAGCAGGAATGGTTCTGTCTCAAGTGGCTGATGTGAGTCTGGTCAGGAAAAACAGTTCAACAGGCCTGTGGCTCAGAGCTCTTCTCCTCATACCTTTATTAATGAGCTGATTTTCATTTCTTTCCAGCGAATTCTGAAAACTCAATCCTTTTGTCAAATGCCTTGTGAACAGCTCACAGGAGGGCAGCTGCAAGTAATTCTGCAATCACAAAGAGCTGCAGTCACACAGTCCTGTGCTCCTCTCCTGCCACAAATAATTCCATTTGCTCAACTTCTCCAACAAACATGAAGCCTTCATGCAAGCAAGGTGTGAAAGGTTCACTTTGTCTTTCTCTCCAAAAGGCAGAGAATGGATGTGGAAAGAGAATCAGACAGACATAAAAAGAAACAGCAAAACAAAAGCTGCTCTTTGGCCACAGAGAGAGCAGCCTTTCCTTAAATAAAACCAATCAGAGCCCATTAACAGAGCTTTCTGTCACTGCCTTCAGGGCCACAGTGACGGGTAAAATGCTCCCTTCACCTGCAGCTGGGCTAACACAGGGGTTTTTCACAGGCTGACATTTGAATTTATTTGTCAAATGCCTGCAGTGAAACACCAAACTGCTCTCACCATGGCTGTGGGGTCACCAGGCTGGTCCAGGTACCCCACTCACACAACTCCCTCAGTGCTTCTTAGCATCAGGAAAATAAACAGGAAATAAAGTTAAATGCTTTCTTGGAGCAATCTGTCCATGAAACAACTCTTGATTGAATCCATTGAAGATAAAAAAAGAAAGAATGAGAGGAGATAAGAGTTCACTTACAGGTGTTTCTAAATGTCACCTGCTAACAGAACATGCTGCAGCTGCTTCCCTTCCCCATGTCCCTTCTGTGCATCCATTACCAGCACCAAAGGAATTTTACAAATACCCATTTTCTACTGGGAGTAGTGACTTTAGAAAGGGCATGACCCTTTCCTCTGCCAGGGGTGCTGCAAACCAGAGAAAGGTTACCACGAAGGGGTTCACAGGTGATGCTCACGAAGATGAAATTGAATTCCACCCAGGAAGGCTGGGAAAGCTTCCCAGCAGAGGGCAGTGGGAAGACAGGTATGAAGGTGAGACAACTGGTGTGCTCAGTTTCAGAGCACCCAAATTCTTCTCCCATTTTTGGCCTCGAGGGCTGCAGACTGTTTGACAAAGGTTATTTGAGTAAAAGCTGGGCTGCTCCAGGAGAGAGGAACCTGCCCCCGTGGTGTCCTGACACAAGGGAGGAGGGTCAAAACCCCTCTGCTGTGCCAGAATTGCTCAGGCACAGAGAGAACCAGGTCAGAGGAGAAATGGCAAATGGGGTCCCTTCTCCTGACCCTGTACCCAGTGTTCCCCAGATGTGTTTCTATCAGAGCTTTTCTCTGCCATGGTTTAGGTTATGTAATTGGCCATGTCCAGAACCTGTGACAACCAAACTGTCAGGTACTTTCTCAGAGACAGCAAATGGTTTTTTTACACCATTAAATCCCCACCTGCAATCTGGGCTTTAAATGCCACAGCATTGATGTGACTACATATAAATACCCTGGGTGTTTTAAGAATAAATTTGTTACTTTTTCTAAGACAGTCCAGTGTGGAGATTAGGATGTAGATATCTGCACAGCAGCATGAAAAGCAACAAAAGGATCCCAGAGCAGCTCTACCAGCAGAGCTGTGTCTGTGCTTGTACAGCCAAACTAATTTTTGGAGACCCAGCTGCCTCCTCAGCAGGGGAACAGCACCAGGAGCTTTACCTGGTTCATCTCCAAGCACCCAAGGACACAAACAGCCCCAGACATCGACCACAATGTGGTTTGCTGACAGCTTGGCTCGTTGCTGAGTCTTTTTTCCCCCAGAAATGTTTGCTAACTGCTTTCAGGCAGCAGCAGCAGCAATTCTGGCAATTGAGATCTGCTCAGCAAAGTTCTTTCAGGAAGGAGAACCAAACCAGTGAAGTTGGCCACTCCAGAAAGCAGTAGAAACTGGGTAATTGTGGGAAGGACAGGAACAGAAGCAAGCACAGGAGCACCTGCTCTGCCCTGGGGATGGCCAAGTGGCCACGGGCTCCCAGCCAGGCACAGGGACAAGGCAGATGTTGCAGCAGTGGCCAGCTGTGCTGGGGTCACAGAGCAGCCAGGGCTGTGGCAGGGCAGTGCTCACTGATGGAATCAGGTCAGCTCTCAAGGGCTCTGCAAGAGCTCTGCCTTCTGCTGCACTGTGACAGGGCAGGGAAAGGTGAGAGAGCTCCAGGCTGACTCTGCCCACCCAGGGACACCAAATGTCACAGCCCCAGGTGTCTCCTCAGCCCTGAGCTCACCTCTGAGCACATGCAGGGGTTTGAGCCCAGCTCTTTCCATGAGAGGCTGCAGGAGCTGTTCTGAGAGGTTTCCATGGCTGTTTGTTCTCCCTTATCTCAGGATTGCTCTGCCCAGCTCACAGCTCTGCTCGCCAGACGTCCAGGGCAGAATCTGCCTGGAGAGGCAGCACTGATCTTTTATACTCTAAATTACCTACTGGGGATTTACAATTATTTTCCAATACAACACAGTCTTTGTTAAACAGTCTAGCTCTGACCCATCCAATCTAAAGTGCCAGCATGTCACCCAGCATGGATGGCACGGAGCAGAAGGAGGAGGAGGATCCACACCCCAAATTCTCCATCTTGGCCACGTGTCCCTTATCACAAACATCCCAAAAAGTCTATTTATCTACGTTCTAACAACCTAATTTACACTTTACTAATTTTGGTGGCTTGTTTCCATTCCCTCTGTGTTGGTAATTTCCCCAGGGGTTGTGAATTCAGTGACTGAGACACCAGGGTCTCACTCAGGGGTCTTGGGGACCCCACCAGGGGGGTTAAACCTCCCAGGGAAGCCAGAGGAGCACTCTGGGCTCCCACACCAGACAGGAGCCTCAGGGAAATGGCAAAGGCAAAAACCAATGGCAGCTCTTCCTTCAGCAGAGAATTTTCTGAGTTGCTCCACAGATTGTGTTCTCTGATATCCCTGGGCATTGTTATCAGGAGAAACAGAAAAGCACATCCTCTTGTCTCAATTTTTGTAGTCTTTTGGGCTATGAGAAAACATTAGAGACAAGGCAGTAAAATCTCCTCAATCTCCTCAGAGATCCCTGATGATGCTTCCTCCTAGACTGTTCATCTGGATGAATGGAAATGAAAGGAAAAGATTTTGTGCAGGATTTCCCCAATCTTTCCCAGTCATTAGCCCAGTTCTTTATGATTTCCAGCCCCAGATATGAACAAAACTTCCCCTTCCCTGAGACTGAGCCTCATTCTCAGCTGCTGGGATGCCTGAAATGGGAATTTTGATCAGCACTGCAGAACCACTGCCTTGGGTAATTAATTGGGCTGAGTTTATCCTGGAAGAAGAATCACTTCTTCCACCTTTCCACACCTTACTTTCAAACAGAAATATCACCAAAAGAGGCTAATGTGGCAGATCCTCCTGCAATGGAAAAGGTGAGATCCCAGCCCCTCTCCCAGCTTCAGCTGCATCCTCTGAGCACAGGGATTTTAAAAACCAAAACACAAAAATCTGCCAGGCTGGACATGCCCACACTTCCCTGTCAGACAGTGAGAAGTGGCTGAACTACTGTGAAACACTGAAGGTTTTGGCTTTTTTGCCCCCCACATGTAAGTTTATTGCTCAGAATCCTTTTCAGCAGGTCTCATAATCACAGTGAATTGTTTCCTCCAACCTGAGCAGGCACTCTGCACTCCTGGAGCCTGCTGATATATAATCACATTTATGATATATTAGCATTATATTGGACCCAGCCCATGCAGCTGAAACCAGAGCCCTGCTGCTGTGGACACTGCACATCCATTAGGAATTTAACTGAATGAGTGGGATTCAAGATGGAAAGGAAAACAGCAGCAGGGCAAGGACCCATCTCCAAGCTCCCAGAACAGCCCATTCCTGCTCTGGCTAAACACCAGCACCACTCTTCCTCATTCTTTCTATTCTTCCCACTTTAACGGTGGAAAAAGGAAATCAGAAATGAAGATAACTGGAACTGGATTTTTGCTTCCTCCTGAAGACTTCCCACTCATGCTCTACATCTGGGGGCCAGAGACAAAGCTCAGAATTGCTTCAGAAAGCCAAGTCTAAAAAATTTAAGCTTTTTACAATAAAAAATCCACAACTCATTTGACAGACCACAGACCAAAAAACACATCCATAAACTATAAGATTTAACTCTGGCTTTTACCCCAAAGAAGGAGAGCTGTGGTTTCTGGGATGCCAGCTGCAGTACAGATCTGTTCTTTTCTGCTCCTGTTTAGGACAAAATTAGATGTATACTTTTACATATTTTTACATATGTTCAGCTTTTCTCCTCTCTGTTTTAAATGTTGAAGTGCTTTGTTTTCCCCCTCATGTCTAAGCTTTTCACTTTTTTTAGTGGTTCCTGCTATCAGCTTATCAGCAAAGAGCTCTATACATATATTAGACTGTACCCAGTTCTGACAAGGAAACTTAACTCCATTTTCTGATGTCTTTTTAAGATCAAAGAGAAAATACACATGTGAAAACAACACACCTTCATTCCACTGAAATGGAGAATTATTTTTAAATTCAAAGCTGGTTTGCCTCACAAGTATTACAACCAGAATTTGGAATTTTTACCTTGAATTACAATGAAAAATCTTATCACTGTAGTGTATTGCCTTTTTTTATGAAGATAAGTGTAAGCCTCATATTTCTAGACAACTTCACAATTATTGGGTTTTACCAGCTGGAACATTTGAAAGTCCAGTAAGGTATTTTCAAATGGTCAGGACTGATTTTCAGGCCAGGTATGGAGTGGTTTAAATATCAATGTTCCCTCTGTTTGGAGCTGATGGGTTTAGGAAATAGAAGTTTAGCATTGCAGGAAAAAGTCACTTTGAACTGTAACTACTGTGTCTCCAGGGGAGTAATTTTGCAGAATCCCACTCCAGGGTAGTGATTCTGTTATTTTATGATAGAACTACCAGTAAGTGGTATGAAAAAGAACCAGACTTTTTTTATTTAACATTTACATTCCTTACATGCCTATAATTTAGTCTCTTTAAATGTCAGGCTTTTTAAAATGAGCACTTTCCACATTTTGATGTTGTTGGGTTTTTGGTTTTTTTTTTTTGTATTCTCCTCACAATTAGAAATGAGATCACTGGTTATAAAACAACATTAGGTATTCCAAAATCTCAGCTGTACAGATTTCCTGCTTCACTTTTTCCTCATCTTTTCTTTGAAGGTCACAGGAGACAGATGTGGCAGTCAGCCCCCAAAGGTGACACTTGTGCTCCTGGTCACTGCTCACCCACTGTCCCTCCTCCTCTGACTGGCATCCTGCCTCTGAGCACATTCACATAGAGAAGGAATTCTTAAAACCACTGGCTGGAAGAAGGATGGGAAAAGTCAGGGAATAATTCTCTTAATTGACTACTCTTCTTACTACTTGTAATCTAGAGGAAATCTAATTAATTCTACATGAAGAACCACTATTCTGTGGTGAAGTGTAATTCCTGATCTCTGGGGCTTCAGCTTACCAGTTGTCAAATTATCCAATTACACACTTGTTAAAATCCATTTTGGGGAGATTTTCATGGCTCGTAAATAAATGATTTCAAAATCTTAAATCCCCAGAAGAAAAAAAAGGAAAGAAAGAAAGAAAAAAAAAAATTAAGCCCCCAGCCTCCAATTGGTAGGTCAGAATTAGGAAACACATCTAAAAATAATGTCAAGCCACAGGAGAGCTGAACTGGGAGCCACAGGAGAGCTGAACTGGGAGCAATGGGAAATGGAACTGGGAGCAATGGGAAATGGAACTGGGAGCAACACGAGAAATGGAACTGGGAGCAATGGGAAATGGAACTGGGAGCCACAGGAGAGCTGGATTGGGAACAACAGGGGAGCTGAACTGGGAGCCACAGGAGAAATGGAACTGGGAGCAACAGGAGAGCTGAACTGGGAACCTCAGGAGAGCTGAACTGGGAGCCACAGGAGAGCTGAACTGGGAGCAATGGGAAATGGAACTAGGAGCCACAGGAGAGCTGAACTGGGAGCAATGGGAAATGGAACTGGGAGTCACAGGAGAGCTGAACTGGGAGGCACAGGACAAATGGAACTGGGAACCTCAGGAGAGGTGAACTGGGAGCCACAGGAGAGCTGGACTGGGACCTACAGGAGAGCTGAACTGGGAACTACAGGAGAGCTGAACTGGGAGCAATGGGAAATGGAACTGGGAGCCACAGGAGAGCTGAACTGGGAGCAATGGGAAATGGAACTGGGAGCCACAGGAGAGCTGAACTGGGAGCAATGGGAAATGGAACTGGGAGCCAGAGCAGAGCTGGACTGGGAGCAACACAAGAAATGGAACTGGGAGCCACAGGAGAAATGGAACTGGGAGAAACAGAAGAAATGGAACTGGGAGCCTCAGGAGAGCTGAACTGGGAGCCACAGCAGAGCTGGACTGGGAGCAATGGGAAATGGAACTGGGAGCCAGAGCAGAGCTGGACTGGGAGCAATGGGAAATGGAACTGGAGCCCTTGGTGCTCCCCCCTGCTGCCTGCTCACAGCACAGAGGAGCCCGGGCTGTCCTGCTGCCTCAGGATTCTTGCACAGTTATTTGCTATTTCAGCTCCTGCACTGTTCAGTGGGTGACTCCAGGACCCCCCAGCCCGCCAGCTGCTGTTCTCCATTTATTCACCCACAACAATTCCTCTCTGGGCCTGAAACCCAAGGACACCCTCTGGCTCAGGCCCCAAGAGGAGCAAAAGCAGTGACCTGAGGGGGGACAAGCTGGGGGATGTGACTCCAGAACCTGGAGCTGCAGTTGGAGTCACTGCTCTGCAATGTTTGCTGCTGCACTGTATGGCAGTGCTGTGCTGGGAAATGCTGTGAGTGAAACCAGACATGGAACAAAAGAGGAACAGAAGGCAACAATCTGCTTTTTATAAACCCAGTCTGACTGTATTTCAGTAAGAGTAAATAAACACCATCCCTGGTTTGGCTCTTTTTCAACAGCAGCAAAAAAAACCCTTTTGAAATTTCCTTAATATCGAGTCAGATTAACATAAAGATATAGAGGTGTTGGGAGAACAATCCAAATTAGGTGGCACAATAATTCCAGTGAGTCCTGGTCATTCTGGGCACTAAGTGTGAGACTGCTCAAGACATCCTGACTTGAAAATCGTTCAGAGCATTTTTGTACTAGAAATGAGGTGCCCTTCAGCTGGCTGAAATTGGCTGCACAAAAATTATCATGTTATAAAATAATTACAAGACCATCATTCGGAAAATTTGATTCACCACCAAATTATTTCTGTTTGAAACTCAGAACATGTGTAATAACAGTGGTTTTGCAGCAGTGTGAAAACTTCTAAATCTTGTGTCCCTTGTCATAAAGGAGGGACAAGCTCTGGTGGAAGCTGCTCTAAATTCAGACCTGCTGTGTTTTCCTGGTCCTTCCACATTTCACAGCTCCAGGGCAGCACAGAGACTGTCAGGGTGAAGGATTGGGCTTGTCTCAAAGCCAGTCCAACCACCTGTGTCTAATCAAAGCAAACTCATGTACCAGCTCCCACTCAGGAGGAACAGCAGCTCTCATGCAAAGCCATTTCTCTTGGGCTTTAATTCACACAAAACAAACCCCTGTGCTTGTCCCTGCTCCTCTGGGACCCCAATTTCCCTCGTTCCACGTGGGGCTGCGAGCCCCCAGCACAGAGACAAACCCCACACTTCCAACCTCCTGTCTTCAGCAGGCTCCCTCTCCATCAGCCTGTGGGAAGGGGGGCAGGAAGAGGGCTGGGCTGCAGACCTGCCCGATGGTTTGCAGTGCTGGGGAATGCCAGGAGGACACCCAGAGGAGTGTGTGGTGCTGCACTGAGCACACCATCCCTTCCCTGCACGCTCCCCAGGTCAGCACAGTGTCTCACAGACAGGGAAAGAGCCACTGCTGCTGCTTCCAGTGTTAAGGACCCCAGGGCTGTCATTAACTCTGGAAGGAAGAACCCAAAGAAATGGCATTTGCTGGATTCTGGGGATTGGGTGTGCTCCACTGCCAGGTGCCTGCACTATTCTGTCATTGCATCCTCTGTGCACAAAGCCAGAGCCAGTGCTGAGCTCACAGGGCACACTGGAACCTGCCCAGCAAGGCCAGGCTTTGGTGAACAGGGAGCTGAGCACCAAACCCAGCTGTGGCTCACACAGTTCTGTTGCATCTGAGGTGTTGCTTGGGGTGAACGAGCAGGAAAGGCCTTTGCAGGGTTTACAGAGGTGTTTATTTCTGACACACATGGTTTAGGGCTCAGGGAGCAAAGGCAAGGACTCTTGGGTGGGTTTAGGTTTTGTACACGGGATGAGCAGGAGGGAAGAGCCTCAGGGACCAATTACCAAGGGACAGGGGCTGCTGCAGGGAAGGGCCAAGGCAAAGGAGCAGCAGGAAATTGGGATGGGAGTGACCAAAGGGTTAATGGACAGGGAAAGGGCCCAGGCTTGACTCAGGGAACAGAACAGGGGTTGCATTCCTCAATTGGGAAAACTTCTCTGGGTTTCCACAAGTTCCACTGGGAAATGAGCCTGAAGCTCAGCCCCACTGCAGGGATGGGACACAGGCTGCTGGGGACACCAGCCCTGTCACAGCCCACGAGCCAGAGAGGTGCCAACGCCACAAACTCTGAAAGAGCCTCAATAAATAACACCTACATATGGGGAAAATGTCTTGTAGCTTCAGATCCCTGTGAATAAATAAATCCCTGAAGCACCACAGATTCTCACATGCCAGTGGAACTCTTTCTTCCATCAGCTGTGCAGGCTGACTGCAGGATGTGAAACAGGATCTGATCTCAGCCCCACACTGCACAGATTGATGAACAAGCCATGCAATGCAAATTCCTGAATTTACCTGAGCTCACTTAATCACCAAGTGGTTGGACAAGAGATCAAATCAACACTAAGGCTGTGCTAGCAAGTGACAAATCATTTCAGAAAAGAAAAGAAGAACCACTCCATAAGGGAGGGTCCAGGCAAAGCTGGGAGAGCCACAGTCAGTGAGACACTCTGCTCCTCTGGGCTGCCACAGCAATATTCCACAATCAGACTGACACAATAGCCCAGAAATAACCCAGCAAAAATCTGTGTTTTTACTGCTGTCAATAGTGACCCTACTCCAATCTGCTGAGAATATCAGGTGGGAAGGCACTGTCAACACAGAACTTTGAACCATTAAATAAAGAAACAGGTAAACCCAAGGATTCAGAAAAGAGAAATGGAGTGAAATGCTGTCACAGTGAGAAGTTTAACCCTGGGGACTGGCACTCAGAATTTCAGCCACCAGGGGAAAGGTCTCCATCTGAAACAGCAGAGCAGCAGAAGGTCTGGACGTGGCACTGAGTCCCAGGACAATGCTGAGCCATTGCAGGGAACAGCTCAACAAAAACCCCAGAAACAGAACCAACCCTGGCATGCATCTTCTGGAGACAGAGAACAAAACATTTCCAGCACATAAACACCTGGACAAGGACAGCAAGAGACATTATCTGGTACTCTGACATCATCTGGGATGTCTGTTTTCCAGAAAGGTGCCTCAAAATCAGAACTGGGGGGTGCTGAGGCATTACTGGGAGAATGGCAACTCTGTTCTGTGCTGTGACATTCTAAGCCCTTGACCTGTCCAATTTCAGGAAGCAATAGGATGTATTTCTGAAAAGAAAATGGTTGCTGGCAAATATCACAATGATCCAAAGGTTCCTCACTTTCTTAGGAGTAGATTTCATCCATGATTCACTAATCATTTTGATTTAGAAAGGCTCCTTTTCAGCACTGGGTAACATTTTAATTAAATATTTGAAAACTTGCCGAATACTGTAATTGCAATTTAAAAGCTATGAATTAGGAAGGTAAAAGCTTTTATCTACTCTCCAGACATCTCTTTCTTTTTTCATAAAGCTGTCAGTGGAAGTCTTTAGGAATATTCCTCACTGAATGTGAGTAGGACAGAGGCTGATGTGATCCTGCCCTTCTCAGCTGCCAGGCAGAACTCAGGCTGGCCCCAGCCAAAGGCAGAATCCCCGAAATCAATCTGCTCCTCCACATCCTCACAGGGGGGAGATCCACCTTTCAGAAAAAGCACAGATTTCCCCCAAAAGCCCCCTGACTGTCAGGTCAGAGCCCCCAGGATCCCATTCCAGCCCACTGGGATTCTGGCTAAGCCTGGGCTGCACGTGCAGTCTGTACCAGAACATGAGCAGCACTATTTGCCAATGAAATGTGCCAGGTACATGTATTTATAAGGGCATTCATACCCTGGGTATTTATAAAATCCATCAGTGACAGCCACTGCCATCACAGCTGAGCCCTGCAATTATTAGAAATAATTGTAATACCGAAAAAAAAAGTTTCCTTTATAATAAATAGCCTCTTTGCTGCCTCAGTTGTTTTTATTTATTTACCTGGTCTACTTATACAGCTTCTCATGCTCATGGCAAGTAGAACAGTTCTACTTCCTGTCAACATGTTCATTAAAGTTTTAAAAAGGAACATCAGGAGCAGGATGAAACAATGAATTATCTAGAAGGAATAATGTTAAATTGGTGTTGAGGTTTTGGGTACAATTATTTAATCTGACTGCCAGAAATAGGAGTTCTCAGAAGCCAAAATGTGTCTGGTGGCTCTGAGGACAAGAGCACGTTCCTTGGCAAGAGGAGGATGGGCTCAGGGTCAGGGATAATTGCTAAAACAGACCAAAGCAGAGCTTTTAACCCTTTAAACCCTTTAAACAGGAGGTTTGTTACATGCTGTGCATTAGAAGAGATTTCTGTTCAACAAATAAAACCTTTACCCTTTACAGCTGCCTGATGAACCTGACCTTATAAAACAAATGTTCCCCACGTCCTGCAGCCCCAGCTGGGGTGGCACTGCAGGAATGCTGCACTGCTGGAAAAGGTTCAGCTCTGCAGCAGCACCCTCCCTGCAGGCTGCTGACCTCCAAACATCCTCTAACACCAGGGCACCCTTCTCCCTGAGCTCCCCAGGCGTGTTCAGCCCCTTCCCCAGCAGGTCACCAGGAGCTCAGCCTGCCCCCTGTCCCAGCAGCTGCTCTGGGCAGGACAGGCTGAGCAGGGACAGCCACCAATGCTGGGGACAGCTCTGTGTCCCCACAGCTGTTCTGGGCAGGACAGGCTGACAGGGACAGCCACCCAGGCTGGGACAGCTCTGTGTCCCCATAGCTGTTATGAACAGGACAGGCTGACAGGGACAGCTCTGTGTCCCCACAGCTGCTCTGGGCAGGACAGGCTGACAGGGACAGCTCTGTGTCCCCACAGCTGCTCTGGGCAGGACAGGCTGAGCAGGGACAGCTCTGTGTCCCCACAGCTGCTCTGGGCAGGACAGGCTGAGCAGGGACAGCCACCCAGGCTGGGACAGTCTGTGTCCCCACTGTGTGCTGCCAGGGCAGGGCACTGACCCTCTCACAGAGCAGGAGTCTCTGCTCACAGGCTGTTTTACCTCTGATTCAAACCTCCCTCTGCCTCAGTCCCCACTCAGTGTCTCAGGCTGATGTTGCAGTGCTGGAGGATGATAAATCACGGGCCAAAGCAGAGACAGTGGGAGCTGTGATTCACTGCTCACCATCCACCTGTGCCTGCTGAAACACTCCTGGCAGGGATGGGAGCTTGTCTGGAGCTCCTGTCTCTGCCAAGCAGACTGCAGCCTCAGCACTGGCCACTAATTAACTCTCAAATCCCATCTACTATATAGAATAGAATAGAATAGAATAGAATAGAATAGAATAGAATAGAATAGAATAGAATAGAATAGAATAGAATAGAATAGAATAGAATAGAATAGAATAGAATAGAATAGAATAGAATAGAATAGAATAGAATAGAATAGAATAAGAATAGAATAAGAATAGAATAAGAATAAGAATAGAATAGGAATAAGAATAAAATAGAATAGAATAGAATAGAATAGAATAAGAATATAATAGAATACAATAGAATACAATAGAATAAGCATTTAATAGAATACAATATAATACAATACAATATAATACAATAGAATAGAATACAATAGAATATATACTCTGGTATTGACTTGCTGATTTGGAAATCTAAAAGATATATGTGGACAACAATTTATCAAAAACTGGAGGTTGTGAACCTTCGAAGCTTTTCAAGAAAATTTCTGAGGGGACACTGAGCATCCTGCATAGACTTTATCCTGCATTACTGGAGCAAGTAAAGTAAACTCTCTGGTCTAATAATGACTTTACCCACCCTGGCCCAGCATCTCACCCTGTGCTGCCATGGCTGCAGGGCCATCACAGGATGCTGGTGTGCCACAGGAATGAAGGAAAGCCTTGGAGAAAAGCAAGGGGGGTGCAGCAAGTGTCCCAGTAACTGCAGCAGCAGCACTGTCCCTGCCCCTGATGCCAGTGTGTACATTGAAATATTTTCATTGCAGCATTTGGTAACTCAAGAAATCAGGAACATCTAGCCTGGCCAATCCTCTGCTTTACAATTTACAAATCCATGAGTGAGCAGAAAGAACTACTGGATGCAAAGGTGGTGCAGAGGTGGCAGGTGCCAGTCTTTTAAAAAAACCAAAGCTCTGCCTGATGTGAAAGCACTAAAGATTAACCTGAATGGAAAAACATTCAAGAGCATTTCTGTGTGTTGCTCCTATACATGAAATGACATGTTCTGCTAAGAAGCCCAGTAAAAAACTGTCCCAAAGTTACCCCTGTGTCTCCAAAACCAGAGAAATGACATCACACATTATTTTCATTGTGCTTCTTTCTAAATGGAAGAGGAGATTTTTTAAAAAAAAATTTATTTTAAATTTGGAAATTACAAGCAGCTTTTCAAGGACTCCAGGGAAAACTGAATTATCGAAGTTGGGCTCCTGGAGAGGGCTGCATTTCCCCAGCACAAAGTGAAGCATGACAAGGATCTGGAGGTTTGTGCTACCCTGGGCTCCCCCCGGCCCTGCAGCTCCTGCAGGAAGGTTCAGCTGCTCCCAGGTGTCTGATCCAGGGCCTGCTGCCACTTCTCTCTGCCCTCCCTCTCCCCATCACCCCCACACCTGCTGCCTTGCAAATGCCATCTCCTGTGCCCTTGGAGCACAGCTCTGTGCTGCTCAAAATGGCTTTTCTTCATCTTTAATGGAAATCAGGAGAGTGAGCTGGTTTGTAGCAACTGCCAGCAGAATCTATTTTTGCTCTCTTTGGCTGCATTCTGCCACTACATCACTTGATAATAAAGCAATCAGGGGCTGTGGGCACACCTGAGCAGAACTGTGGTTCTGTGCCACCACTGGGGAAGAAAAGCTTTTATCTTCTCAATTATGCATGGAGAGAAGAGAAACCCCAACATCTCAGACTGCCTAAATCTGATCCTTCAGCCTTAACCCTCAACAGCCCAGGGCCCAGCTGACAGCAGAGCTGCCCCAACCCAGATAATCTGTGAAATATTCCTTCCCAACACCTCCAGTGCTCAGCAGGAGGAGCAGCCATGCACAGGGGTGACACAGCTGCCATTTGTGACACAGCCACCACAAGAGAAAAACGAGGTTTTGGCAAAATAAAGAATCACAACCTCTGGGCAGTCTGGAAGTTGGTAAATATAAATAAGAACAGCCAGTTCTGTGAGTCTGAAAGTGCAGGAAACACCCTCAGTCTCCAGTAATGGCATAATTAACTTGCTAGCACCAGGCAAACATCCAGGTTACATTTTTTTAAATGCTCTGAGATTGATTTTTGGTTTTCTTTCAGCGCTAAATAATAATGTGTCAATATTGTCTAACAGGTTGCCTAAGAACAGAAATGAGGCACAGCCAGACTTCCCCAAGTGTGCTTCATCCCTAGCAACAAAGGAAGGGGAAAGGGAGAGAAGAGGAAATGCACAAATTTCTGACTGCACTTGAAATGTGGGTGTCCAGTGGGTTTTTAGGTCAGAGCAAGGCAGAAGGATCAGGCAATCTCCAGGCCCTGCAGCTCTCCCTGTGACCATGGGCAGCTGTTTGATTGCATTCCTGAGCACTCACAGCTGGCTGCATCCTGCATTTTGTGCTCCCCAGCTAATGAAAAGTTACTCAGAGTTCATCCCTTTTTGCCTTTCCTTTTTCCTTTCCCCTTTCCTTTTTCCTTTCCCCTTTCCTTTTTCCTTTCCCCTTTCCTTTTTCCTTTCCTTTTTCCTATCCCCTTTCCTTTTTCCTATCCCCTTTCCTTTTTCCTTTCCTTTCCTTTTTCCTTTTCCTTTTCCCTTTTCCTTTTCCCTTTTCCTTTTCCTCCCTTTTCCTTTTCTTTCCTCCCTTTTCCCTTTTCCCTTTTCCCTTTCCTTTCCTTTCCCCTTTCCTTTCCTTTCTCCTTTCCTTTCCCTTTCCCATGGATTTGGAGCCAGAATTCAGAATCTGGAGCAGCTGTCACTCAGGGAGTGCAGGGCAGTGTGAGAGCACTCCTGCTTCAGCCAGAGGGGAACCACAATGACCTGAGTGTCCAGCACACCCCACGAGGGATTCTGAGCCATGGCAGTGCAGGACCTCACCCTCTGCCCCCAAAAATCAGTGTACCAGGCAAAGAGCAGGGCTTGCCCCCCAAGGGAGGCTCTGCTCCCCCCTCACAAGTCAGGATCTGCCTCTCAAGGGGTTTCCTCCTGTCCCTCCCTCCCCTCTCAGCTGGTCCTTTGCACCTGCCAGATGCTGGAGCTGTCAAGCTCTAAAATACCAAAAAGCTGCAGAAGCCAAGCAAGTCCTTACCATAGCCAAAGGGAGAACTCCTACCAGGTCCTTCTGGCTGACGTAGATCTTGGAGATTCCCAGCTCAGATGTGGTGTCCCCAGGATATTCCACCTGCCAGGTGATGGGCTGGGTCTCAGGCAGGTCGCTCAGGTCTTCAATTTCAAAATCAATCTGCATGATTTCAGAGGAGGGACCCTCAGCACTGCAGCAAAGGAAGGAAAAATGTTCATTCACATCACTGATAAGCCAGGAATAGAATTGCTTTTATATTAATAAAACCCTGGATTAAGGCTCCTTCAAAGAGAGGATTTGGTGGGCTGATGGATTCAATAATGAGTTCATCATTTGCACTTGTCTTAAGATTTCAGGGTATTTCCCACCAGTTCAAGTGGCTCAGCAGCACTTTGTGACATGGATCACTGTGCACTGCTCCATTTCCTGGGGGCAGAAACACCACCAGACCAAAGGAAAAGAGGCTGAACCCACAGCCTAAACTGACTCCCTGCCCTCCCTTTAACAAGCACATTTTGCATTCCCTGCCTGGTAAAGCAGCACAGGAGCAAATCTAAAGGGAATCCCTCCCTGAAAGGAAAACCACTGCATCAGAAGCACTTTGTTTATCAAAGACAGGCATGGAAGAAGGTCAAAGCTCAGGATGGGGTCCACGAACAAGGGCAGCAGGGAGTAGAGGACAGGAAAAGTCAGAATTAATTTTTGGCTGTGCTGCTGCCTCACTGTGGGTGTCAGTGGGAAGCTCCTTTTGTCCTTTGCTGAACAGGAATTACAGATAGTGTGGGACAGTTACAAAACTGGGCTGTGCAATGCCAGCCAGTCCTGCTGGGACCCTGGAGCCTCACTGGGGGACACTGGGGAGCTCCTGCCTTGGGTCCCACCTTTGTGTCACAGCATCCCACACAGCACAATGCAAAGATGCAGAGGGAGTTGATGCAATCGTTATAAACAATTATAAAAATATAATTATATAAATAAATTTGTTATAAAACAAACTTGTGCATGGGAAGGCAGTGAAGATCCCCCTGTGTGTCCTGGCAAGGTGAGCTCCTCAGGCCAGTGGAGAGAGACAAGAAATCACTCAATTTCCTGCAAAGCTGCAGAGAATGTGGAATTTCCTAGCAGTGCACAAATCCCAGGGGCACTGGGAACGTGCTTTGTCCTGAAGCACTGAGTGCTGAACCAGCTTCAGTGTCTGTGGGGGGGAAGGAAAGAGCAGAACTTTTTTTCAGTGGGATAATCCCCAAGGAGAGGGAGACTGGCACAGCCCTGGAGTGTCACAAGCCATTTCTGCTGCAGAGTGCAACTGGGGAAAACAGGGAACATTTCAGCAACTGGAGGATCCCAAACGCACCCAAACCCCAGCAGGTTTCCCAGCTGATGTGGGAAAAGTGCTAAAATTAAGGAAGCACTTTTATGAAGAGCAGTTATGACAAAAGCCCCAGTTTGGGAATTTTCCCAAGCTCCTCAGAGATCTCCACTGGGCTGAATAAACTCAGAGCTTTGCCCAATGCTGCTGCTTGGAGAGGCTGCTCTGATCATCCTCAAGGTTTGTGTTTCAGTGGATGCACTGTGCTCTGCTTCTCCTGCATGGAATTTACAGCCAGCCTCTCTGTTTCCAAAACGGAACACATTGTGCTCAATTTCTCATTTCTCCATGCCACGAAAAAACAGAGTTTCTAAACCAGCCCTGGCTGCAGTCTCATTTCACGCTGACCTGGGTGGGATCAGAAGCTGCTTTATGCAGCTGTGCTATTGAATCTCAGTTACCTGAATGGTGAGAGCAGAACAGGCAGTGCCTTGCCATCAGTCCCCTGGCAGAGAGCCTGCTTTGTGCAGCGAGTTCCAGCCCAGCTCCCGTGCTTAAAGAGCCAATGGAATCCTCACACAGTGAACCCTGGGGCTGGGGCTCTGTTTTTCTCTCTGCATTGGTGCTCCCAGGGACAGTGCCAGACCTTGGAACACCCAAACACTCCCAAAAAAAGGCAAACCCTGCATATTTCCAGGTATGCTGGAGGTGAGGAGAAAAGCAGTGATTAGAGTAAAACAAAGGGGTGGGAGGCAGGGAAAAGATGGGGAGAGAGAAGTGGAGCACACACTTAAACAGATTTTGGGTGGGGAAAAAAGGAGGAGGAAACTAGAAGATATTAAGAGAAATCACTGAAAAATCTCCAGTACCAGAAGGAATATATGTATGTGTGTATATATATATCCATCTATATTTAAAGGAGTCAGGAGAAAATCCTGATAATCTTTCAGTTTATCTTCACCAGCTCCCACTGGCACAGCCACAGGAACCCCAAAGGCACAGAAATGTTTTTTAGGTTCTCCTTCAGAGCAGGTATTTGAATGAAGCACTTCTTGTAGCAGAATCCCCACACCTTGCTACCAGCTACCAAATGTGCTTTTTGATGGAAATCATTTGAACTAGTTCCTCTTAAAAATGCTGAACACCTCCAAGAGAGAAAACAACACACCACAAAAATCAGTAAGAATCTCATCCCTGCTACTACAGATGTATTTAAAAATGTGGAAGCATTGCATGACCTATGATCAGAGCCAGGCTGTCAGCACCAGGTCACTCTCTTCAATTCCTTTACTCATCTCTAAGTCAGTCCTCCCACATGCAAATCCCATGGATCTGTTTCCCAACCTGCACTCTTCCTAAGCTGAATTCAGCAACTGATGTTTTTCAAAACAGAAATCAGGCAAAAAGTTACCTTTCAGAAAATCCAGCTAAAAAAAAACAAAACCAACAAAAACAAATGGAGAAATTTGCACAGATAATATTCACCAGTGGAGTTTAGTCACATGAAAATCTTTGTGGCTTTTCTGTTAAAGTCAGGGCTGCTTGTTACAGTGAGGGTATTCCTCCTGGGTGTTCAGGCCCTGATGCAGTGCCCAGTCCCCCTGAAGGAGCACATCACTTCATGGTCACACAGAGCAGCAGCTTCTCCCTGCTGCCAGGGCCAGCAGCACTGGCAGTGCAGAACGGGAGGGACAGAAAGTGTGGGGTGGACAAAGCCAGAGGGCACAGCAGCGATCCAGGCTGGCCTGGAAGTGAAACAGGCCTTGGTGCTGATTTAGAGCCAGATTGGTGCTGGTTTAAAACCAGATTGGGGCTGATTTAAAGTCAGATTGGGGCTGATTTAGAGCCAGATTTGGGCTGATTTAGAGCCAGATTTGGGCTGATTTAGAGCCAGATTGGTGCTGGTTTAGAGCCAGATTGGTGCTGGTTTAAAGTCAGATTTGGGCTGATTTAGAGCCAGATTGGTGCTGGTTTAAAACCAGATTGGGGCTGATTTAGAGTCAGATTGGGGCTGATTTAGAGCCAGATTTGGGCTGATTTAGAGCCAGATTTGGGCTGATTTAGAGTCAGATTGGTGCTGATTTAGAGTCAGATTGGGGTGATTTAGAGTCAGATTTGTGCTGATTTAGAGCCAGATTGGTGCTGATTTAGAGTCAGATTGGGGCTGGTTTAGAGTCAGATTTGGGGCTGATTTAGAGCCAGATTGGTGCTGAATTAGAGTCGGATTTGGGGTGATTTAAAGTCAGATTGAGGCTGATTTAGAGTCAGATCCCTCACCTGGGGGCTGCTGTTCATGAACTGCAGGGAGCTCAGTGTGGTGCCAATAAACTCCTCAGGAGCAGGGCCCTGCTGAGCTCTGTGCCTGCACACACATCTGCACAGCCCAGGCTGAGGGCAAGGCT
Organism: Luscinia megarhynchos; assembly: GCA_034336665.1. Lineage (NCBI taxonomy): Eukaryota > Metazoa > Chordata > Aves > Passeriformes > Muscicapidae > Luscinia > Luscinia megarhynchos. The sequence continues at coordinate 12,938,444 of CM067578.1, forward strand.
GGTTAAATAAACCCAAAATTCACTGGAATGGAGCAGTCAGGTCTTTCCTTCTGCCAGCCAGGATGGCACAGACAGGTTCTGTGTTTAGGGCCCTGCTGAGCTCTGTGCCTGCACACACATCTGCACAGCCCAGGCTGAAGGCAAGGCTGGTTAAATAAACCCAAAATTCACTGGAATGGAGCAGTCAGGTCTTTCTGCCAGCCAGGATGGCACAGACAGGTTTGTTCTGTATTTCTTCACCTGCCTGCCATTCCCTAATAAGACATCAAGCAGCTCTTACAAATTACCAACAGTGGGCAGCTCTGTGCTGTCTCCAGGGGAGAATTTCCTGCCTCCACGGGGCCATCCTGCACCTGCTGCTTCTGACACAGGCAAAATATTTATACCAAAAATCTCCTCTGCTGTTTCAGCCTGTGAAAATTAAGATTTTAGTTACCTTGCCAAAAACAGTAAAAAGTTGGAAAGGAGTGGTTATCTGAAACTTAAATAATTGGTTGGGTCTAAGTTCATGTTTGCTCAGCTGTGCTTACAATGGGAAAAGACAAAACTAGTGAGCAGATCCAAAGGAACACAGACAATGTAACCAGAAACCCATTCTTTGGAAAACTGGACCATCCCCAGGAATCATTTGTATTGTCAGTGATAGAAAAGGTCAAGAGTTCAGGGTGAGGAAGACTCACCTTACTTCCTCCTTTTAAGACCCTTCCCCACAAAAACGACCCCAGACTTAATTTAAGAAGTCAATCAATGCTTAACAGCCATTCAAGCTAATTATCATAAAAAGCAGGGGGTGGGAGGGGCTGTTATTATGAATATGGATTTGTTTGAATCCTTTGCTAATAAATGGACTCTGTGATCACCTGTGATTTTGCAGTGTGCATTAGAGGATTACCTCATGCTGAATTAACACACACTTTGTCACTTTAAATTGTTACAGAGTCTTTTGTCCGTCACAGTTGAGGATCAGTATTGGACCAATACTCATATTTTGGTAACTCAAGAGCATCCCTGCAATGTTCTCACAGCAAAACCTGCAAAATTCCACAGCTCCAGCAGGCAGGAATGGGCAGGGGCAGCCTGAGGCCATGAATAGGCAAATGGGATGGATCAGAGGAAAGTTAATGACACAGCCTAGGGGGACAGAGAGGTAATTTCATCCTCTTGCACCTCCACAAACGTGCCCAGCACATCTCATGCACGAGAGTCTGGCCCAAAATCCTGCAAGAGGTGGAGCAGCAGAGCTCAGAAATGGAAGAAATGTTCCCAGGAAACTGGGAAAACTTTGCAGCATGAGGGGAGGGTGGCAGCAGCACAGCTGAGCCCAGGAGGGGTTTGTGAAAAACCATTACTCCTGCGGCACAGCAGAGAAAATTAAACTGAAAATTACTTTCCCATAAGGAGAGGGGATGAGATGATTTATGCACCACCAAGGGGGAAAGGTGGCATTGCACGAAGAAGGGAATTTTTTGGGTAAAAGTGTTGTCACACAGACAAAACCACCAGGTTTCCTTCCCTGTGTGGGAGGAACATCAGGCCAAAGCAGGTGTAGGATAAATGCCTAAAAAGCACAAGCATTGCCATGCTGTAGCAAAGCTCTGTATTTTTTTTTAAAAAAGCATTTCATTTCTGATACAGATTCTGTTTAAAACCAGAAAAGAAATCTTTTCCCATGGTACTTTCCCTGCAATGTAAACAATTCCACTGGAAGGATTTTACAAACCTTCTCTGCTCTGGAGTTTTAAGGCATCACTCCTGCTCTCATCACTGAGCAGTGCTTGTTTCCCAACCAAGAATGAGGAGGAGGAAAGGAAATCCAAGGATCACTACAGAATCAGCCCTCCCTTCAGAATATTCGTTTTTTGGTGCCTCCTTCCCTTCTCTCCCCAGCCCCAGAGCACAAGGACATTGCATTTACACTCTCCTGGAGCAGCAGATTCCTCAGCAGTGCCAAAGTCTTTATTTAAATTAGACTTTATCCATATTTTTGCAGTGCTCCTGGGAACATGCAGCCCCAGTAACAAACTGTCTTCACACCTAAACAGATTTTGGGTGGGGAAAAAAGGAGGAGGAAACTAGAAGATATTAAGAGAAATCACTGAAAAATCTCTAGTACCAGAAGGAATATATTTATGTGTATATATATCCATCTATATTTAAAGGAGTCAGGAGAAAATCCTGATAATCTTTCAGTTTATCTTCACCAAGAAAAGATTGTCTGTCTAGTCTTTAAAAAAATATCCACAACTCTGGTCTCAGGAGGGAGAATCCTTTCATTTGTGAGGGTTTTGGGCTGTTTTAAGAAGCCTTTGCATGTGAGTCAAGCTGCTGTGGCAGGAGGGACATTTGCACTTCTCTCCACATGTTGGGGAGGGAATAGCAAAATCTTATGAGTGCCTAGCAGGTAGTTCTGAAACAACAGATGAAAGAAATAGAGATGTTGGCAGTGTTTGACATAGACACTGAAAACAGCCATGTGAAGGTTTGAGGCCTCTTCCCTTTGTTTAGATGATACCAAATGCCACAAATACCAAAGAACCAACAGACATCCTGTCCCAAGCCTGGCAGGAAAGGTCTGAAGATAAGGGTTACAGATAAGAAAGCCATAAAACATGGGAATTTAGTGATTCCTATAGGTTGCATGCAAATATTAGGAAATTAGTATATTGTAGTACATTGGTGATTGGAAATTAGAATATTCATCATGGAAAAGAATACTTATTGTATTGTAAATGGAAAATCTCTTCTCTTCTCCTTTGCCTTCTTGCTTTCTGTTACCTCGGATCTCTAAGATCTCTCTAAGCTCTCTCTTACACCCATTATTATTGTATAATAAAACACAACCCTGAAGAACAGAACACAGTGAGCTCCTGAGCCTGTCCTGCCACCGTCCAACAAACAACCCCCACACTTTCATTTGTGAGGGTTTTGGGTTTTTCAGGAAGCCTTTGCATGTGAGTCAAGCTGCTGTGGCAGGAGGGACATTTGCATTCCTCTCACACGGCTGGGGAGACAGAGATCACATCTCTGCTGGATAAACAGCTCCCTGCAATGCCACCCCCTGCTCTGTGCCATGTCTGGCAGCCCCTGTGACGTGCCTGGCATGGCCAAGTGGGGACTGGGCCCTGCCAGGGGTCACGAGAATAACCCACAGACACACAGGTCTATGGGCAAGAGGGACACAGAGTGTCCTGTGACTCTAGTAGGAAATAAATATGAAAAAAAAAGAGAAATAAATATGGAATAAGAAATAATAAATAAAGAATAAATAAATAAAGAAGAAATAAGAAATAAATAAATAAGAAATTAGAAATAATAAATAAGAAATAAATATGGAATAAGAAACAATAAATAAAGAATAAATAAATAAGAAATAATAAATAAAGAATAAATAAATAATAAGAAATAAGAAATAAATATGGAATAAGAAATAAGAAATAAAGAAATAAATAAATAAGAAATAAATAAATAAGAAATAAAAAATAAGAAATAAGTATGGAATAAGAAATAATAAAGAATAAATAAATAAATAAGAAATAAATATGGAATAAAGGGAGAGGCCATGGGGGTCTCTCAGATTTTGGAGGACACAGGCTCCTTTTTACCCCAATTTCCTGACCACATTTCCCTCTCCCCTTCCCCACTGGCTGAGGTATTTGGGAGGCACAGACCCCCCAGAACAGCCAATACTGACCCCTCCTAATGCATCCCCCTTTCTCTTTTCCTGGTGTAACTCAGGGGAATTCCTCATGGAATTTATGCTTCTCCCCATCGTTTCTTTCATCTCTCTGGATCTAACTTTATTTTCCAGCAGACCCTCAGCTGCTTTGTGAAGACAAACCTCTCACTCCTTTCCTCCACCACTGGAACCCTTCCCACTGGTTCTTTGTCTCGGTGCTGGTTTTACCCAGCAGCTGCCCCACGGTTTGTTTGCAGAGACAAACCCCTCATTCCTGGCAGCAGGAACACTCTGGGTGTCCTGATCCAGGTGGAAAAAACTGAGAAAAATCATCTTCTGCTGCCCCTGCCACGTAACACCAGCCAAAAGCCCTCCCAGCACTGCCACAGGCAGAGACATTTCTTATTTTAATGAATCCAATTGACTCTTCCCTCTGGTTTCCAAGCTGGAGTGCAACCCATGGATATTCTTCACCTTGTTTTTGGAGAAAGCTTTTATGCTGGCAAACAACTGCAGACTTTCCATGGGCTGTTCTATTCCTACAACTGGTACTTAAGGTAAAAAAAAATCAAATACTGCAGGAATTGTCATGAAACATGTCTGAGTTTCCCCCCCAGGGCTGGAATTTTGTTAACCCAAATCCAACTTGATGGTGCAACTGCTGCCCCACTCTGAAACTCATCCTCCACACATCACCCAACCCACAGAATGAAGAATAAACAATAAAAACTGAATTATTTTAGAGAAGAAAGTGAGATTTGGGGCCCAGCCCATCCTAAGGTCAGGGAGGGCATTCTAAAACCAAATTCCTGTAGAACCTGGAGCACAGTGCCACAGCAAAGATCATTATTCACCATTGAGAGATCAAGGGGAGGTGATACACACAGCACCACATTACAATTTAATTTTATTCATTGTCATCTTGCTATTAAAAATTCAGGCTGGGTAGGCTGAAAAGTCATTTTTCTATGGGAATCACTGTATGAAGTGAACCAGCTAGAAAAATCACCAAGAAATGAGCTTGCTAATCATGTAATAGAGTTATTTTTAAAAAATTGATCCATCTCTCTGGAGCTTGACATCACTAGTGTTGGTTGAGAAATTTTTGCTGAATTATTTATTTGAATTTTTTTTTTGGCTATTGTCAAATAAATTATTCACTATAGGATTTTCCAGCTGTTGATAGCACTCTTCCCAAATAACTCAGAAGTGAGCAAAAATTAGCAAATGTCTTAATACCATATAAATTTCAAATATAATTACCCAGCATTTCAGTTCAGAGCCAGGGTTCTGAGTGTCTCTTGATGTGGGAAAGGCAGGGATGATTTACCACATTATGCCAAAGGAAGGGTAAATCATGGCTGGATTTATTTCATCCCATCTAATGATACTCCATAAATTCTCCCCCAGCAGGCAGGGGACACCAGGTTTTAGCTGGTTATCTTAACTAGGGGGAAAAAGAGGAAAAACCACAATTTTATAGGTAGGAAAGGCAGATGAAAAGGATTTAGTTGGTTAACAAGGGAGAAAAGGGGGAAAAAACCCACAATTTAGGTGTAGGAAAGGCAGGTGTAAAGGGTTTAGCTGGTTACCTTAACCAGGGGGAAAAAGGGAAAATAAAGCAAAATTTTATGGGTAGGAAAGGCAGGTGTAAAGAGTTTAGTTGGTTGTCTTAACAAGGGGGAAAAAGGGAAAATAAACACAATTTTATAGGTAGGAAAGGCAGGTGTAAAGGGTTTAGCCAGTTGTGTTAACAAGGGGGAAAAAGGGAAAATAAACCACAATTTATGGGTAGGAAAGACAGGTGTAAAGAGTTGAGTTGGTTGTGTTAACAAGGAGGAAAAAGGGAAAATAAACCACAATTTATGGGTAGGAAAGACAGGTGTAAAGAGTTGAGTTGGTTGTGTTAACAAGGAGGAAAAAGGGAAAATAAACACAATTTTATAGGCAGGAAAGGCAGGTGTAAAGGGTTTGCTGGTTATCTTAACATGGGGAAAAAGGGAAAATAAAGCAAAATTTTATAGGCAGGAAAGGCAGGTGTAAAGGGTTTAGCCAGTTGTGTTAACAAGGGGGAAAAAGGAAAAAAACCACAATTTATGGGTAGGAAAGGCAGGTGTGAAGAGTTGAGTTGGTTGTGTTAACAAGGGGGAAAAGGGAAAACAAAGCACCATTTATGGGTAGGAAAAGGCAGGGGAAAAGGGTTCAGCCTGTAAATTCAGGAATTTACACCATTTACACCATAACCCCCAGCCCTGAGCTTTGATCAGTAACACTCCCTAAGAAAACCTTCAGGTATTTCATTCCCTTTACAAAGTTAACACCATCACAGCCTCCTGCAAATCAAAGGATTTTTCTGCACAAGCATCACTGATGTGAGGAATGAGACCCAGGATCTTCCTGCTGAGGAACTCCAGGGCCAGCACTGCAAATATTTGCTGCTGGGTAATCCCAGCACACAAAATCGTGAGATGGAGCACTGTGCTCAGCACACAAAATTCAAATTTGCAGCAAAATTCACTCCTCATCCTGCAAATATTTACCCACCTAAAACCCCTCTTATGCACGACCAGCAAATTTACACCTGGGCATAAATATAGGTGAGGGTTAGACCCTGGAATTCAGAATGATTTTGAAATTATGCCCCCCGCTATTTTTTTTTTAAAAAATGGAATTAAATGCAGAGTGGAAGATCTGGTAGCTCAGCCTTTAGTTTTCTCCACAGTGAGATCTGTAACACATTTTTTTCATGCCTTGCTTATTAGTGTCCACACTGGTTCAACAAATGCAATTATATATAAAAGCAGCATTACATTCCACCAGACTCACAGCTCTCAGTGTATTTCAAAATTAGTGACTTATCTGCAGATACCTGCCAAGGCACATCCCATATATGAGATTAGTGCCCTCAGCTGCAGGAATTTCCTCTGCTGTGAACTATTCAGCAAGTATTTCTGCTGAACTCATGCATCTGCCAAAACTGCAAAGTTCTTTTCAATTAAAATAAAAATGTTTGAAAGGGTTTTCTTTACACAATTGCTCAGTGTTTGCCAAGTCTAGAATTAAAATAGGAAATACTTTCCAGTTTTCTTGACACTGAGGAAACTTCCAGAACCCCCTTTGTTTCTTATTTTTTAGAATAACTGGAGTCAGTCCCTTGGGTTTTGCTGGTGCTGTTGGAGTCAATCTTTGGGTTTGCTCCCCCTTTGAGCCCCAGGCTGTGCAGGGACAAGGGGACACCTGAGTCTGGAAATCCTGGGGTGCTCGCTCAGGAGTGACAAAAAATAATAGAAATATATATTTTTTAAAAAATAAATATATATATGCAATTTTTTATATTTACATATATTTTATATATATTTATTTATATATTTTTACATATAATTTAATATATTTATTTATATTTATTTGTATATTTATATATTTATATATCTTTATATTTTATATATATTATATATTTATTTATATATCTTTATATTTTTTATATATATTTATATATTTATATATTTATTTTTATTTTTAAATACTTATATTTATATTTATATTTTTATATTTATATTTATCTATATTTATATATTTATATATTTTATATTTATTTTTATATATCAATATATATAATACATATATAATAAAAATAGTAACGAAAACAATAATAGAATTAATAATAATAAATTCAATAACAAATAAATAATTAATTGCAACACTGGCAGGTTCTGCCTGCAGTTACCCTGCAGGGAATTACCCCGTGGGAGGTGCCCAGAGGCAGCAAAGCCCCCGGGGCAGGGAGCAGAGCAGGAACCAGCACAGCCTGCCCTGCTCTGCGCCCCTGGGTGCTCTCAGCCCCCCTTGGTGGCTCTGCCTGCTGCCAGTGACCCTGTGCTGGGCTGCACATCTGGGGCACATCTGGGGCTGCCAGGCCAGCCACCACACACCAGCACAACCACATCATCTCCCATGGGCTGCCCAAGCTCCACTGTGGGGGTTGGGTGGTGGACAGACTCAGGGGTTACTATGTTCTGTTCTTCAGGTTTGTATTTTATCATAAGGTGTGGGTGTAAGAGAGAGTGTAGAGCAGGGAGAGTGATAAGAGCAAGGGGGTGAGAGAGAGAGAGAGAGAGGTTAGAGATCAGAGGTAAGAGAGATTTTCCATTTACAATACAATAAGTATTTTTCCATGACGAATATTCTAATTTCCGATAACCAATGTACTACAATATACTAATTTCCTAATATTTGCATGCAACCTATAGGAATCCCTAAATTCCCATGTTTTATGGCTTTCTTATCTGTAACCCTTATCTTCAGACCTTTCCTGCCAGGCTTGGGACAGGATGTCTGTTGGTTCTTTGGTATTTGTGGCATTTGGTATCATCTAAACAAAGGGAGAGGCCTCAAACCTCCACATGGCTGTTTTCAGCCTCTCTATCAAAGATTGCTATCATCTCTATTTCATCTATTGTTTCAAAACTACTTGCTAGGCACTCATAAGATTTTTCTATTCCCTCGCCAACACTCCACTCCAAAAGCACTTAGGGATTTTAAATCCCATTCCCTGGGAGACTTTTCCTGATTATCCTGATGGCTGCAGCAGCCAGAGGAGCCACCCTGGCTGGAGCTGGAGTCCTGCTCAGAGCCCAGCCATGCAGGGATAATGGCCAAATGCAGCTCCTCCTCCTGCAAGGGCTCTCAGGAAAACCTAAGTAACTCTGCAGAGCTTCTGGAGACATGCAATGGCTGATAACAGCTCCCTCATCCAGAATTATCCCCTCCAAGTTTCTGTGTCCTCAAATCACCTGCAGCCAAAC